>JAUPFV010000001.1:125891164-126605599 GCA_036936605.1 Limnanthes douglasii subsp. nivea | reverse complement strand
CTCTGATCATTATCAGAATATGATTTGTATAGTCTGTCCCTAGAATGAAGAGACTTGATACATAGTTTTGCCTGTTGACCTTCTTCTTTTTGCAGCTTTCAGTTTGGAGGATATAACTTCATTGAAACTTTGTTGATGAGAATATGTAGGAGAGGGAGAGAAGCTACCGATGTTAGGATCAGGAGAATGTTCATTCAGATGATTGTTATCTATCTTTTCAATAGATTCAATAATCTCTTTACTACTTTCTAGTGAATGAAACTGATTAATATTGCTTTCAACATACTGTTGCAAAGATTGGTTCACTTGAAACTTGTTGATACGTAGTCTGAATGTCTTGATTCCTTTTGAGTACTGCTTTCTTTTTCCATCTTCTTGTTCCTTTTGAGTAATAATTGACTTAAGCTTCCTCCTATAAACTTTAAAGATTTGTGTATTTCTTGAACCATTTTCCTCATTCGATTGTTGTTCTGTATCTTCTTTAACATCTCCAATATTTTTTTTACGATTTTCCTCCAATGTTGCGATTTCTTCTTCTTTCTTTGGAGCTTTTTTACATTCAGAGGACTTATGTCCTATATGATAACAACAATTGCAATACGATGATAACGTTTTTTGTAGCTGATTGAAACCCAGTATTCATCGTTGTTCCGATCCACAGTTTTCTTCTCAAATTTTTAGAGATATCTATCTCTATTTGTGCATAACAAGCGTTGGTGTGTGCTCTATTTTTCTGAGGAACGACAACTCTATAAGTTGGTCCTATAGCACCAGTAATATAATTCACTAAATTGATATCATAAAGACTTTCCAGTAAATTTTCGAAACATGCCCAGATTAACACAGTAGGATTTTCATACTTCTTATTGAAATCCTGATTCCATCTCAAGATTCGCATAACGGAATCATCAAACTTCAACACGTTCATTGGCCATATCTTAGTAACGTCCTCTATAACTCGATTTAACTCGAATTCAAAGAAAATGTGAGGTGAGTCCCAGACCTCATAACTGAAGACTCCCCTGAATTTCAAAGTAGCCAAGAAACTGTCGAACTTCAATTTCTTAGGGATGCCATTGCTAAACTTGTCTATCAAAGTTATTTTTGATTATTTCATCAATTTTTCCTTGACTTCCCCAGCGTATTGAACATAGTAGTGGTTATCTGTTTTTTTTTTTATAAATTCTGGATGTAAAGAACTCTATCAAAGTTATTTTTGATGTTTCATCAATTTTTCCTTGACTTCCCCAGCGTATCGAACATAGTAGTGGTTATCTATTTTTTTTTTTATAAATTCTGGATGTAAAGAACTATAGCATTCTTCCGTTTTGAATAAATCAATGAATTGTTTCCTTCGCTGAGAATTAACAGGATGCGAAGTTCCGTGAATTGAAGATTGAGTTAATCATTGGAAAGAGAAAAAAGGAAGAAGGGCGGTTCTTGGAGCAGTCATCCATCCCAAATAATTGGAAACTTTATTTCTCAAAAGCTTAAAAGGCCTAAAAAAACAAACCTAATTACGGAACTAACTAATTACAAGTAAAAGTAAATATCGATTTGATAAAAGTACGGTACACATCCATTTTTTTCACCATTATGATCGAATTCACTAGTACGTGCTTAAGATTTATATTTTTTTTTTTTTTTTGCTTCTCTTTGTTTTCAAAAAAGGTGTTCCATGGAATAGTATACAAGCCTCTACTTGGATTATCAGATATATAAAAAACTATACAACTTTTAAATTAGACGTATATAGAGCCAATTTTAACAATTAGACATGAATTTGTTTGTAAAGGGTTTAATGTCAACATTCAACATTCCAAGTAAAAAATATGGCTTTATATAAGCTCAAGAATTGATAAATTACATGTCTAGTGTACAATTTAAAGAACCTGAAAGATATTCCTGTTAACAAACTGGTGAGACTTAAAATCCGGGCAAAAGAGAGAGGTCCGCTATGCCTCTTGGAAGATCTGCGATTTTCTGGAGGAGAGCAAGCCTGTTTTTTCTCACTCTTTCATCTTCCTGCACGTTGATTTAAAACCACAAATAAATAAATTTGTAAGAATAAACTAATTTGTATCTAAGGTTGAGTGTCTGTATGAGGTGGGGCTTTAAATGGTGGTTAGTCCCTTACTACGAACCTTTAGTAAGTCACTAGACAAACATGCTAAGTACTAACAGCGTTTGATTTTTAATAACTCTGGGACTTGATTTCTATAATGATATTCATAACTCGGGGAAACTAGTAGCACACTGGTGAAATGTTCGAAGTTGGAGGACTAAATTCCCAAACATCAAAGCAAGTGGAATAGCAGGATAATGAAATTTTTATTCGAAAATTATGTGCAACTATTTTCTATTCTTGAGAAAATACATACCACCATTACGAATACATGATTGAAAAAATCCTCAAGAGGTTGGACTATCTCCAAAGAGATTTCAACGAAATCATCAATCTCGATTCCTGGAAGAGTTATGTAAGAGTAATAAAAAAACCAATTGAAGTAAAATTATGTCGATAAACTAATTTGAGCTAGAGTAATTACCAGGATAAATCTTGTTGTTTACGGATAAATAAGTGCTCCACAGCGCTTTCTCTTCACTTGTCTCAAAAGCAGCTTCGCTCACCTGTTTGCATTATCCAACAGGAATTTGAGAAAACATAATCTAACAGCAATGTGACTTCTCGAAAATAGAATTGAACAATGGTTTTGTATTCTAGCAAATAGATAACTGAGTACCTCTGCATCAACATCCACATCTTTCCCACGAACAATTCTCGTTGGACGAGAATATGATTCCATAACTTTGGGGAAAGTGTTGCCTTTAGACAAAGCTTCCATCTGCAGGTCATCCAAGATGATTATAAAGTAGTTGTAACAATTTGTTCTGGAATAAAGTTATTTCTGTATGTTGAGTATACACAATAAAAAATTTAGCCACAGGTAACCCGTATTTATATGATAAGGTGAAGTAAACAATATTGAGTACTAGTGCAAAGGTATTAAGACGATAGTGAATCCCCTAGCTGCAATGGGCGAGCCACTTACTTTGTATGCAGTCCGTGCGGCAAGACAAGGCAACCTTCCTCTCTCTGCAAGGACAGAACGAACTATTTCGGCACTTATTCCCTTATCAACCTGTGACCAAGAATTAGCTAATAAGTACAGGTTTGCAACAGAAGTTGTAAATACATTATTCAGAAATATATTGCGAATACCAAAAGGTTTTTGGTGAAATAAACTGCCTCAACTACCAATAACTTGGCAGCCTTGCGGTGCCGTGTAGGGTATAAATTAACAGTGGTGATGTATAGCCTTACAACCAGATAAAGAAAAAAGTCAAATAATATTTATCTTCAAATTTCTCAAGTGATAAGAATCATATAATTAGCTAGCATAACAACTAGACCAAGATAAGAGAGATAATACGCCTCTCATAAGCAATTCTTCGGTTTCCTCTGTGCATTCAGGAAATGTGCCATTGGTCAGGTCTACCTCCTTTACTCTTTCACTAACTTTTGAAACACAGTAGCAACCTCATCAGAGAAACGAGTCTCTGTTACTGGTTTGTATTGCTATAATCTCAAGAAAGCTAAAAGCACACTGACCATGTTTTGCCAAAGGAAGTAAAGACTCATACATCTTATATTGCTCAAATTGATACAGCTGAAGTACAAGAAAGCATAGAAATCTTTGCTGTAGGATTTTTTCATACCAGAAATTGCTCCAATCTTCGAGTAACAAATTGATACGCCTGAGATGGGAGAAAACGATTTCAATCATCATCGACAATCAACCAAAAAAAGTGACATGATTAGCATAAGCATAAATGCAGAAACATTCATACACAGAGTGGCTACTAAGAGAGGTACATCGAAATCTATAGTTAAGATATAGGGTTTGAACTAATAGTCAAGGATCAAAGGACTTGACTCTCACATCTTCTAGTGTGCCAGCATCAACTTCAATTGGTTGTACACTAGCAGCAAGTTGCAAGGCATGTTTCAAGTCTAAATTTTTATCCTGTTCCACCAATATTTGAACCTATACCAAAAAACATAGAGATGAGATCAGCTACGTTCGAAACAGTTCTAAGCATCATTTACCTTTACTTCTCGGCTAACAAGTAATATTCACTTACAAGAGCATACGAAATTCTTCTAAGACCAAATGGGTCATTGGTAGAACTTGGTTGACAACCAGCAGCAAAGAGTCCAACAAGGCTATTTAATCTACAATATTAAAATATTGTTAAAAGCACTAAAAAGAGATGATATTATGATTTCGATAGTCATTCAAAAATCAAGATAAGCAATATTTTAAATCAAAATCATATTTAACTAACGAATTTAAATATTGGAGAAAGAAAAGTGAAGTTACTGGTATCACTTGACATACAAGAATGAAGTAGCTAGTATCAATCGGAATAAAAGAAATGCAAGGGATATCTAAATCATCTGCAAGAATAATTGTTGTAATTATATGGTTTATATTCATTCCGCCCACAGCACACTAAAAATATACCAGTACATACAAAGTTAACAGGTTCACATTATGCTAACAGTAAATTGAACAATAAAATAAAAATGTACTTTAACAAGTTACCTATCAGCTATTGCTAAAACTATTCCCACATCAGTCTTTGGAAGTGTATCTCCAGAGGATCGAGGAAGGTTAATTTCTAATAAGGCTTCTGCAATCTGCAACAGTAGAAATATAAACAAGAAAATTAGTTGTTTAACTCAACTCCACATTGTAAACAGGTGAGACTACGCATACAACAAAAAGAATCAGCGTGTGAAGGTGAAGGAGTGTACTCAAATCAAGCACAGGATCACAAGGATAAGAGTAGAAAAGAAAAGTAAATAACCTGCTCTGAGTATCCATCTCTTAGGGCATAATGACGGGCCATTATACCTGAGAGTGAAGTGAACTCAGTGACAACTGCAGTTGCAAGATCGGACATCGCAAGTGCTGCAGCATCCTTGACAGTCTGAAGCATATTCTCGTTGATTCCCAGGTCCAAACTTAGTTTTGGGACCATATTTTCAATGCGACTAACCTTATCCAGCAGTGTACCTAGCTTCTCCTATTACATCACCAGGATATATAATCAGACGTCCAGCAGTGTAGAACGCTCACATATGCAGCTTTGACAATGTCAAAATATACCACCTCGTCATATAAGCATGCATTCTAATACCATAAATTTTAAAGATAAAATATATAAAGATGATACTGTTGGTTTTCCTTAAAGATGAAATATATAACGATGATACAGTTGGTTTCCTAAGTAAAAAGAACTTACATGAAAAAGGATTTCTTTTAGCTGACTTCGAAACTCTGCAAACCTTTTACGTGTATCCATTTCATAGAAGAACTTTGCATCTTCATAACGTGCCCTGAAAAAATCAACGAGTTTACCAGTTCGTTTTGAATGCTTTATTAAAAATCTACAAACAGCACACCTAGTTATTAGAGATGAAGCATCAAAGCCATTCCATAATTCACCACCAATGGCAGATAAGAAATTAAGATGCATCTAAACCTGAGTACAGCTTCATTTCCTGTCCTCACAGTTGCCTGATTTATAGCGCCATTTGCTACCTAAGAGAAAATCCCATGCACCAGATAACTTATCTAACTACCTTGCATCTCTATAGAATAAAAAGGCTGTACAGCATTAATATGTTGCGAAAAGTCTTACAGCAATGAAGTATGGCAGCAGTCGCCCACTAGCATCAGTGACGGCAAAATACTTCTGATGCTTCTGCATAACCTGTGAAATTGCTCAATAAAAGATATTTTAATACGTCAGGCAGATAAGATATATCAGCTCTGGAAAATTAACTGAATAGACTTTATGACAGAAACTTTGAAGAATTCAATTCCAAACCTCACTGGAAGATACTAACACTAGCACTTTCAAACCCACAAAACTGGAAAGTTAAAATAGTAAGCATGGACAATATAAAGTTCTTTGTACTATCACTTTGCATCCTCACATACACTATTAAATATTAGGACTAAAAACAAACCGGTACATATATGTATATAATATTCAAATATATCTACATACATGAATGTTTACTTCAGTTAATTGGCAGTTACAATATCATTTCATCTCCCTTAACTAGGAGTTTACCAAGGCATGAAAGAGCCAAATCATCTTCACACACTAAGTTAATTGTGAAAAATACATGTCAAACAGCTTACCATAGTTAAAAGATCATCCGGAAGCTCCAAGAAAGACTCGTTGAACTCTCCAAGTATCGGAACGGGTGCCTCGACCAGATTAGCAACCTGAGTATCACATAGGCCATTAACTTCTAACGAGCATAGTTGTCTTTTGATGAATAGTAAAAAAATAGTTACCTCGTTAAGTAAGCTTTTCTGAATAACAACTTTTCCATTGACAGTTTCTGCTAGAGCATTTGAAAGCTCACAGATTATTTTCTTTCTTTCCTGTCGTTCAAATAGCTTGTTAAGTCCATTTGTGTCGAAACCAATTCTAAACATAGGCGAAAGTTCAAACCCAAATAATTGAAAACGGATAGGAGAATCCACAAGTATAACAGAACTTAATACTTTACCTCGACTTCAATATTAATCCCAGCATTTCGTATCATATCTGGATAACTTTCACCACTTTGCACCTGTGCATGTTATTTATGAGCCATGAGAGTTCTTAGAAAAAAGACAACAGACCAACACAAAGAAAATAAGATGAATTGTAAGTTAAGCAAGAGAAAAAAAAAACATGTCAAGATGCAATATGTTGATTATTGGGGATTAGCATAAAAAATCAAGATAATCATGAAACCAAAGGCCCTGAAATACCCTAACTCCTAATTTCTAATTGCAGTGTGAAAAAGTAAAAAACGGAAAACGCAATTTGTAATGCCAGAAAGCCTTAATCTCAGAATTTTTTGTATAGAAGGATACCCCCATCAACAAATTGCAGTTAAGCTATTGTACCAGCTTTTCCATTTCTAATAGGTATATCCTTCTTTATTCTTCAACCAAATAATACATATATACTCTGAAGTTCACTGAATCTAAATTCTCAAATCGACCTGGATAACATCAACAAACTAAGATTTTTATTTATTTATTTCCAACTAGAGAGGTGTGAGACACTTCTTCAAGCTCTATTTTATACCTTGTTTCCATGTCCTAATCGAAACCCTTACAATAATTCAAAAAAAACAAATCAAAGATAAAAATTCACATAAAACGAGTAGTTTCATTACATACCATCATAGTAGCAGAAGGACTATTCCGAAGACCATAGGATATGTTTCCGCTGCATTTTGAAGCTAAAAATAGTAAGTAGGAGTGCACAACCTATCTGGGATATAAACTTCATACTTTTTGGTCCATGACTTCAACCAAAACTTATATATTCAAAATTGGCCTTGTATAGCTGTGGGATGGATCAAACAACAATATACAAAGTTCAATAAAAAACTAGATTGCATGTGTAACAGTAAAGAACAATTTTTTTGAATGATAAATGGATCCTAGTAATACAAAATTTGGTCTTTTCAACAAACGGACCAATCGCTTGACACACCAAAGAAAACCTGTGTTTGGAGTTTTCCTGAACCCCCACAAGCAGTCAGTACTCGGCATGGTCAACTTTGCAAAACAAGATATATTATATAAGAAACAACACAGACATTGTTTCGCTGATATGTTCACTTAGGAAGAGGAGAGCAGAGAGAATTACCCAGAAGTAGTAGTCTTACCTTGAAACTCCAGCAAAGAAGAATGGAATAACAACATCTCCATGCAAGGCCATGATCCAACGAATAGGTCTGCTGAACACGACCTAACAAACCACATCAAAGGAAAACACATAGAAGCTAAATATCAAATAATGATCACTGCCTATGTCATTGGTTAAAAGTCACTGAAGTCATTGACATTGGCAAAGAATAAAATGCTTGGCATGATGTAAGAGTAGTAGCTATAAGTTATCCAGAAAACATTGAAAAGAGATGAATCCAATTCAAAGATCTTGTGTAAAGAAGATTAAAGTTTAAAAACATAAAATATTTGACAAAGTGACCTACGATGGAGTAGTCTGAATTTGGTATAAGACTCTTTACAGCATTATTCTAAAACTTTGAACACTATTCCGATTGGTTTTCACGAGGTTCAGTGCAAGACTTGTCAGGAGGAAAAGGTGAAATAAGTTCCAGATTCAATCTCAAATGGATAATCGAGAAAAGCAAAATGAGTATGAGAGCTAAAACCTGCGAGTTCCAACGCATTGACTTTGGAAATGTTATTTTCGCAAGGGTCCCAGGTAACTCTTCGGATAGGACCTAATAACGCGTAGTAATAGAAAACATTACTGTAGTTGCAGATAAAGATAAATTTCTGTCAAACAAAAGGTTCAAAGGAAAGAAAAACTTCAAACCAACATAATTTACAAAACAAATATGAGATAGTTGAAGAAAATAAATATGTTAATAGATGGAAAAGCCTACAGACAGGATACAAATAAAAGATACATTGAACAGGAACTGAAAAAGGTTTGTAATAAGGAAAACCAAATATATGCAGACCACAAGGTGAACCTAATCTCTTGCAACTTGCAAGTTATCATTCACTTTTTGTATAATCAAATTTCTCTTTTTTAAACTTAGTATTATGTTCAAGTGTCCCAAAAGGAAATGGTGTAGAATACAATTTAGTGATGCAAGCATCCTGGATTTATAGATGTAGATATCTTTATTTAACGCATCTCCAACCAGATAAAGAGCTTATATTCTCAAAAATATGTTTCCACCATTTGAAACTATTACCCAGATTGGAAAAGAGCAACCGTTGCACCGAGAGTGACCCTTAATTCATGCAAGTAAATCTAATTAATATAGAAAGAGAGGTTGAACTCTGCACCTGCAAGGCAAATCTAGCAGACTCTTGCACACGCGCATATACATACTCGGTTTTCCCTGCAATTTGTTTTGATACGAGAAAGAGGAATAAGTTGCGGATTCAAAATATATGAGATGAAAAGAACCCTCATTCCAAATTCTAGAATTTAAAGCATAGCCTTTTTAGACTCAACCATACAAACTCACCATCAACCTTTTTATATAATGAGTTGAGTGGAGCAGAGTATCTACGGCAGAAACCCTCTGCAGCCTAGAAGGAAATGATAAATTAAATATTATGTAAGCCATCTGTATCATCTATCAATTAATATGGTATATTCTGCTACCTAACTAATTAGACCTTCAGGTGTCCTTTACCTCAAGGAAGAAAGGAAGACAAAGAAACAAACCTTAGTAGGATTTCCCTGGGTGTCAAATGCTTTTGAAGCAGGAGGTCCTCGGACCTCAACCTCATTTTCCACTTGCTTTGCACAAAGATTGTCAGCTAAGACCTGAAAATGTTAATCTTAACTGTCAAACTAAGATTTAACTCTACAAAAGCCAACTTCATAAAGGGAAAGGGAAATATTATTGACTTTCTACACTTGACGTATGTGTTCGTGTTCCCAGCACCAAGGAAGTGAAAAAGCCAGTTTTTTTAAATCGATGTAAAATGAATCCAAATTGATCTAATAATTAAAGCATAACATCCAGCGATATGTATCACCAAGAAAATTTTTGCTCAGAGTCTAGATGCAAAAGGCACGTGATCATTAATTACAGCTTTATACCACCTTAGAAAACTTGTACGTCGAAATGAACAGAATGTCGCTATCAAGCTTGTATGTTAGATCAGTCATATGCTATCAAGTAATCTTTATATATACTTTCTCAGAAGGTGTTCAAGAGTCTTAACTGACTTTGATTTTAAAGGGTCTATAGTTAAAGAGTGTTTTGCTTCGGCTTAATTACATACTTGGTTTCTCAATCTAACAAGTTCAAATTGCTTAACAATAGGCTGGAATTTTGATGATGTTCTTTAACTTGGGTAATGTCCATTTGTTTCTTCCCGAGATACCAAAAGAGTATAGACGGATACACACAAGAGTAAGGTAAATTAACAATACCACTAGTCTACGAGGAGTGCCAAAAGCCCGCACTTCACCATGGCTGACTCTTTGCTTCTCTAGCAACTGCAAGATTGAATCCCTAAGCTGCAAAAAGCAGTACATCACTAATCTATGATGGTTATCATCATGAAATTGCAGATAACCAATTAAAGATCATTGGTTCTTGCTGTTCAAAAGAAGAGGAAAAGTTATAGAGAGATCTAGGCTTCATCTAAAATCATACTTGCTGACTTGCACTGACGACATCTTGAGGAGGCAACTCTTCTGTCCCGATTTCAAGCACAAATAACCTTGGTTTATTGGGCACCTGCGACGAGTAAACAACTAAAGCACAGTAAAAGAGTGGAAAACTTATACTACAGAGGTTGCCTGCTATCACGATTTATGGTCAAAGCGCCAAACAGCAGATTCTTTAATATTCAAACAAAATTACTAGCATCTCCCAGTTAGTTCACCCCACGTGAATCATTATGAATCATTCATATCAAGGAACTATTTAGAAACTTTCGATAGACGGTCCCTAAAAGAGTGCATACTAACCTTTTTGAGAGCTTCCTCCAAAATTTCTTGAGGACATACAAGATGAACAGCTTCAGAAGCAATGCCCAGTGGATGACCAAGAGATTCACGAGTCTTTAACCAAAGTTGGGCACATTGGCGCGCCAAACTGAATAACTAACAAAACTTAACCATAGATAAAGACCGAAAGAAATGACAAGGGAGAGGGGACATAATATAAAATGGCTCAACCAAGTTACTTCGCACGAGTTCGAGCGTGAGGTACTAGCCTAGTATTTTGAAACACTTTCTGTATGAATATACATTCAGTCAAATCAAGATGCTTCAATATTTCCTATTTTTTATATGGAAGCAATAGTTAATTCTCAACTTAGCACTCTTGTCAACATATTGATATTGAAGACACGAGAATAAAACATTGACATCGGTAGAAAATTATTTCATAGAAGCAAATACGTGATATAACCCACCTACGCATCCGACCAAAATAGCGCGCACGTTCTGTTACACCAACAAAACCTCTAGCATCTAAGATGTTAAAAGCATGAGATGTCTTTAGCAGCTGATCATACCTAGCAAGTGGATCACCAAATGTTAACTTCAAGAAAGGAGACGGCAAAGAAAGACCAAGGATATTAACTAGTTAACTAGTCCTGAACGTACGCGGGGATCGCAAGACCTGAAGCAAGCAGAGACCGAGCTTCTTCCTCAAAAAAGTCAAAATGTTTTTGAAGATGATCAACGCTAGCATGTTCCAAATAATATGCACTCATCTCCTTCCTGCCCGAAATGTTTACATTGAGTTGCATGTTCGTATTGCGGGCTGATGACATAACTTAACTGACGCAATAAAATTTCAAAGTAATAGACACAAAGTAAACAAACAATGACAATTTTGAGGTTTCTGGGCATCTGGATCTAACGATTGTAAAATCTTCTACGATATCGACGTGTAGCACTTTCTTGTCATGAGACAAGTATGATTGCGTAAGTTGACAATGCATGACTATACAAAATTAAACAAAGCACTATATTATTGAAGTCCAAGAGTACGTTTTCCAAACAGTCTAGCTGTAAGGTTGATTGTAAGAGTAGGGGAGACAACAAGGAGAAATATGATACCAAAAAGAAGCTAAGTGATTGCATCGACATCATTCTATATTATATGTGATAGACAAAGAAAGTCATTTACTCATTTTCCAAGAACAACTCCCCATAGGTGATTCCATTAGCATACTGAATTTTTTTGAAATGGTCAACTCCCTGCCAGAGATTCAGGAAACACTTCAGGATAATTCAACGGAGTTGAAAGACAAGAAGAAAACAAAAACAAAAAACAATGTGAAGTTGACCTGAAGCAACATAAGAATACGCTCAAGTCCATAAGTGATTTCAACAGATATCGGTGACAGCTGAAGACTTCCAGCCTAAAGATAGAAAAGAACAGCTGGTTGACAACTTTTTAAATGGAGGAGAAATCCACATCACTCCCACGGGTTAAATTAATTATCCTAATTGAGCTCCAGAGTGCAAAAAAGAGGAAACAGAAGCCCCAAATCTATAATGCACAATAATATTGAAATGGAATGTATGAGAAGAAACCTGCTGAAAGTATGTAAATTGTGTGACTTCCATCCCATCCATCCAAATTTCCCAGCCCAAACCCCAAGCACCAAGGACCTGCAAGTGTTTCAAGTCAAGCCAAGAAATTTGTTGGAGAACCATTGCATACAATCTGATATCCACGGCTCTGGGACTCTCTTCAATCAAGATTAGATAAATCTATATATAACAAAAACAAAATGCATTGAAACGGATTGCCTTACCGGGCTCTCCCAGTTGTCCTCTACAAATCGTATATCATGCTCATTGACATCAATACCTGTCAATCATGCATGTGTCAAATGACCAAACCAACAGCTAAAAGAAACAAAAACTGTAGTCCAGAGCAATTCATGATTATATACATGAAATGGCTATATTTTTCTATCGTGGATATTTTTGCGAAAACAATGAAATGAAGTCGCTACATAAGCAGAACCATAAGCAAAATCACTTTCAAGTTTACTAATTTTTCAACCTCAGCCAACTTTATGTTCATTGGTAGTAACTAAAATAAGGGGGAAAGAGGAGGAACTGAAATGCATGGCTTTGTTAAATGATACAGAAAATTGGTACATATAGGAAAAGGGACAACTTTGTGTACCTAAAGCTGAAAGGCTGCGAATAAAGAGTTCTTGAGAATTTCCAGGATCAGGCTTCAATATCACCTGTAATTAAAATCAAATAAACAACAGAAATTGGGTGGGAGATTGATTTCATCAGAGTTATTACTTAGCAGTAAATTTCTCATGTTTATCACCAGATTGACTGAGTGAGCAATTCGTACCTGAAATTGAGTGTGTCTTTGAAGCCTGTTTGGGTTTTCTCCATACCGACTATCATCAGGACGTATGCTAGGTTCGACATAACTAAGATAAGAGACTACAGGTCAGCATTTCATTTGGTTATGAGCTTCAATGAGCTCTTTGCAGTTACAGAAGAATCCAACCAATAGCATTTACAACCAAACATCTGAGTTTTATACTAAACTAGATAACCAAACAAGCTTTACATTACACTCTCTTGTATCAGTCATTAAGCCTGCAGTAAAATTGGACTAAGTGGGGAAGCTAAAACATAATTTTGTCATTTCTTCATATGTTTCTAAAAGAGGCCACTGCGGTGTTATTTATATATGCTAATGCTTACAATACCCTGCAATTCTAAATACTGCTTTCTGAAACATTGCTTTGACAATTATTCTACAGGCGCAGAAAAAGGTTGTTAAAAAATCACAGGTCATGAGTTCATTCCATAAGGCTTGGTCTTTTACTTAGAGAGAGCCAGAGAGGAGACTTACGCTACATTCCAAGGTTCTGGTCCGAGAACTCTCAAGAATGTTAATGGATTCATTGTACCGGCTCCAACCTGTTCATTACAACCAATAACCATAACAAAAGATTACTAAGAACTCACACACTGCAATTTGTTACAATGAGCATAAAGCAAGAAACATTTAGTACAATAATAGTGTGTGTGTGTGTGTATAAGTGAGATTTCCAATTGTTTAGCATAAAAGCACCTCTAGGCATTTACCTCCGTATTGCTGCATTGCATAACTGCACATCCTACAGATGCCCAATATTCCTACATCAATTAAACAACAACATTTGGTCACGAAATAGAGAAAAAAAATCAAACAGATAATCATCATTCAATTGAATTATAAAAACCAAATGATATTATTCATATAAGAAGACCTGAAGACGTTGAATTGCTTGCTGGAAAGTTGGAACGGCCGATTTCAAGGTGCCATTTTCAGGTTCTACCGAGTGACGCTTTTGAACCTCACCGGTTGTGCCGCTGATAGCAGCAACGGCCGTTCTGCTAAAGCTCCGTCGTGTCAGCAGTGGTTCGGGGTAGAGGAAGGTAGGGTTTAGTTTACCAAAACGAAAGAAGGAAAATGGGAGAGAGTGAGGAGGCTTGAGGAAAGAGATAACCAAAGGAAGAGCGAGGATCGTCATTCCTCAGTTTGAGGTTTGGATAGTGGGAGAGAGATGTCTATCTATCAAGACTAGGCGAATAGAGAGTTAAGTAGGGTTTTACAGTTGGTAACAAAGAAATTTCAAACTGTCATTTTCCATTCCTTTACTGTTGAGTGCCTTTAAAGGGATGATAAAAACTGTGCTGGCCTGCTCAGACAATTCCAAACACAGTTACAAATCATTTTCGGCTTAAAAAACAAATGTAGTCTCTCAGGGCGGATCTAGAAGGTATGTTATGCGATGATTTTTTTTACAAATGTTTTTTTTTCGTTTGAGCCCCTCATCTATCTTGTGTTAGAGTTCAACTTGTGCGTATTTTTTAGCAGCGGTTTTGGGTTTCATTCCAAAAAAAAAAATGTTTGAAAGAACAGTCTTTTGAAAATAGATAATTTTCAAGATTTTGTTTTTTGATTTCTAAGTTTTTTTTTTTGTTTTCTTCTTTTTTCTATTTGATATTTAGGCCGCCTTATCAGTTTGGTTGCTTGCCAATTCTTATCGGAAACCATGCTCAAGCCATTAATAACAAAATTAGCATCAACAAAAAAGAAATTTTTCAATAAAACAACAAAATGATACTTAATAGATCTTATGTTGATATCATTAGGCCATTAGCTCGAAGTTCATCAATTAATCCTATCACAGTTTATGAAAAGATGGATTATATATATATATATATATATATATATATATATATATATATATATATATATATATATATAATTCCTCCAAAATGATAAAGAAAAACTCATAGCCTCAACCAAATACGCTATTATTGGGAATTTCTCACAGGGAATGCCAAAGAAAATCCTTATCAAAATGTTCTTTGAAGCTAAAAGATTTACTAGGAAATTCAGTGTATCAAATTGGGATGCAAGGCACATTCTGATAGAATCCTCTTATAAATGAGACATTTGTAAACTATGGTTTAGAAACGTATAGGTTGTAGGTGATCACTCAATGAGTATCTTTAAATGGACTCATACATTCAATCCAAAATTTGGATGCCCTATATCCCCCTTTAGATTAAAAAATCGAAAATATCCTTAGATATCTGTATGATGAAGCCATCATACATTCCATAGCCTCTTATATAGATCATCATATAAAGGTTTGGGTTCCAAGAAAGAATCGCGCAATGTATAACACTTGTTATGCATGGATTAAATTTGATATTACTAAAAAGATTCGGCACCATGTATGGGTTAGATTTGGAGACACTGATGGTTTTTGGCTCCATATCAGCTACAAAGATATCTCTTAATACTATAATTTTTGCTACCATACAGTACACAACCAATAAACTTGCAAGAAATATCTTCTTGAACATAAAAACAAGCAAGACAGCAAAACTAACAAGAATGATGAATCTCAGATAAAGATTGACTCTGCAAATAGCATGTAGGGACCTTCTAAACTAAAATTCATCATAGTCAAGCCAAATAGTTAAGTACACTTGGAAGGAAAGCTAAATATTATAAGTAAACTAACATGCAATAAGAAAATCGGGAAGAGAAATGATTATAACATCAAAACAAACCACATTCACCAGAATATCAACAAAACTTCTCATGAAGAAGAGATCATTGAAACTATCCAAAAACTAAAAGAAGGTTATGTATTATCTTATAATATTGATTACAAAAATCTTGTATTAGAAAGCCACACTCCTAATCAACAAAAAACTGGCAGTCTGCCTCTTACACCTATTCTCAGGAAAAGAGAAACGGATCAGAGCTTCCAGGAATTACTCAATAAAAGAATCAAAGAAGCTAAGAACAAAAAAAAACATTATCATTAGGTCTCTATATGGGGCCAACAACTCTCCAAATCAGAAAAATAGTCATGATTAAGTTCATCCGCTAGAAATTTTGAGGTATAGGTAACATAGCCTCCATGGGGAGGCTGAAGTCTATTATCAATAAAGAAAGAATCTGTACCCTAGTTATTCAAAAACCCTTCATCAAAGCTGATAACCTTAACTTTATTGTTGTCAAGCTTGGATTCAACCACTACAGTTCCAATTTTATCAATAAAATTTGGCTTATATTGAAAGATGATTTCAACATCATCACAGTCATGGATCACCTTTAACTTTTTCACTCTGAACTCATATATAAAACCTTGGAGAAAGTTTTATTCCTAACCAGTGTTTATGCTAAATGCCAAATACTTAATAGAAAACAACTTTGGAACACTCTTAACATGTTTTCTACATCTGTTAAAGAATGGTTTGTTATTGAAGATTTCAACATAATTTTATCCTGAGATAAGCAACTTGGTTGTTCTTCTTTCTACGTAAACAAATCTGAAGAATTTAATAAAACTATTAGAGATTTCCTATTAGAAGATGTTGGTTATGTTGGTACCAAATTCACTTGGTCTAACAACAAAAAATGGAAAAGACTAGATCGTGCCTTATTTATTTGGTCTTATTACTTCAAAAGCCCTAAAGTCATACATTTGGCTATGACTTGTTCTGACCAAACTTCTCTTTATGTGACTATTTCTAATGATAAAACCTATACCAAAACTGGTATAAATTCTTTAAGTCATGCACTTTAAATGATGAATTTCTATTTATTTGTGAAACTAACTGGAACTTGGAAATGCAGGGTTATCCATTGTATATCTTCTAGAATAAGCTTAAAAGGCTTAAAGCTGCTCTCAAGATATGGAAGCTTTTGGAATATCTTTGAAAGTGTCTGGGAGACTGAAGAGAATGTTAAATGGTTGGAAAGGATTCTCCAGGATAATAACAACAATGAAAACACCAACAATCTATCTAAAGCTAATGTTATGCTTATTTTATCCTCAACTATGGGGGAAACTTACTGGCATAAAAAACTTACTCTTCATTGCTAAAAGATGGTGACAAAAATACAAAGATATGTCACTCTTTTGTTAAAAATAAGAGAATGAGAAACATAATATTAAGTATTATAAATGGTTCAAACTGGATCACTAATGAAAATCATATTGGAATATCTTTTTAATCATATTTTAGAAAGATCCTTACTGAATATCCCTAAACTAACCATGAATAGAAAATTAACTATATAAACAACTCTATTTTTGATAATATTCCTCATCACATTAATGATTAAGATAATATATGCTTATGAAACCTCTTACAAAAGAAGAAATTTATATGGTTATCAACAACTTAAACTCTATTAGTATTCTTGGTATAGATGGTTTTAACATAAGTTTTTTCCTTACCTACCGGCATATCATCAAAACAGACTTCTGTGTAGCCATGTCCTCATTCATCCAAGGTCAGAAAATTCATCCATGCATCTTCGCAACTGTAATTTGCATCATTCCATAATCAAGCAACCCTACAACCTGGAAGGATTATAAGTCAATCAGCTTATGCTCTTTAATAAACAAAATAATATCAAAGATTCTCAATATCAGGATTTTCAAAGAATTGATGGTCATTTCTTGATGGCATTTTTCTTGAGTTCCATCTTCAGCCGAACCAAGAAATCATCACTAACTTTCCACAATTAGATCACTTTCGATGATTCATCTTCATCATCCAAATCTGACATTGTCATTGTTATTGACGTATTACAAATATAATTAAGAAAAGTAATGTAGTAACGACAACTATACATTCACATCAGATAAGTAAATCAGCATTATTACTTGTTATGATATATGTGTACCTGGCAACCGGAGTGGTTTACTATTTCAAAGTAAAACCAATATTTGCCAAAAAGCCTTTTAACTTCGAAGTGTTGTATAGTCTGACTTGGTGACTAAACCATAAAGTTGTTCGAAGAACGACCTCTGCAAACAGGCATAACAAACCAATAGCATTGAAATGTAAACAATCAAGTTGTACATTTGATTGGATATTTTTTCCAGCAATTGCTATATTTATACTACGAAATGATTAGTTAATTTAAAACTTAAAGTTGAGTCTTTTTTAGGTAACTTACTCCAGAATCTTGATGTCTGTCTTATTTAGATACCCTAAAAGTCACAAAATGCATCTAGTTATGTAGTATTTAGCAATCATGGTCATATTTAGCAATGTTATGCAACATTTACTATTATGGTCATATCTAGCAATCATGGTCATGTAGTTAACACATAAATTGCAATGTAGCAATGTGTTACATAGAATATATCATTATCATTAACACACCTAATCTAGCAATGTGTTACATTGTCATATCTAGCAATGTTATACAACAGTTACAATCATGGTCACATATGGCAGTCATGTTTTAAGGTGTAGTGTAATCATGGTCATATCTAGCAATCATGGTCGTATCTAGTAATCATGGTCATATCTAGCAATGTTATACAACAGTTACAATCATGGTCATAACTAGCAATCATGGTCATATCTAGTAGTCATGTTTTAAGGTGTAGTGTAAGCATGGTCATATCTAACAATCAAGGTCGTATCTAGTAATCATAGTCAAATCTAGCAATCCTAGTAATATCTAGCAATGTTATGCAACAATTACAATAATGGCCATATCTAGCAACCATGATCATACAATTAACACATAAATTGCAATGTCGTGTACCTATTCCTAAATTTCATCATATTCAACTAAACTCGCATCATGTTCCGGCAACTCTAAAATCTGTAACCAGGCTACCAGAAAGCGTACAAAACCACGATTATACAATAAATACAACTGTAGCCATGCTTAAACTTCATTTGAACTTATAAATCAACTTATATGCAAGAAATCGTGATGTTACGATTTCAGTTGAGCTGGAAAAATAATAATGAAGGTATCACCAAACCTAAGATGTGACTACCGGTGGTTGACGGTGGTGAACGAAACAAGCTGTTGGATGGGTAAAAATTACTCATAAATCAAAGCTGCTGTCTGTTTAATCAAAGCTTCGACATTAAAATCACTAAATCAAAGCTACTGTCTGTTTAATCAAAGCTTCAACATTTAATTAAAGCTTCGACATTAAACGTACCGGTGGTTGACAGTGGTGGCTATCGATGGTTGACGGTAGTGGACGGGGTGCACGGTGGTAGCCAGGTGGGCACAGGTTTGTCATCCAATATTTTCTTTTTTGAAAATAAGCCTCTTTTTGGAAAACGGGTCTTTTTTGGGTTAAGAGAGAGGGGGCTGGTTAGAAATTCAAAATTCAAAAAATCTGATTTGGTCAAAATATCATGTTTTTCTTAAAAAATGTCTTATATAGTTGGTTGAGGGTAGTTAGGTTATTAAACAAAAATTAGGTATTGAATGAGAGTTATTTTAATAAGATGGGTACTAAATGACAATGAGTAAGTACTTAAGGTGTCAGTTCTCTAAAAAAATTAAAAATATAATTAACTTGAGTAATAAAAATAAATAATATTTTATAATTTTATAGTATTAAAATCGTTACCCTTTCACTCTAAGCTAGAAATCATTAAGATTGCAAACCGAAGTATTCTAAAGAAAATATAGAGAACCTTAAATAACCCGTTGGATACTGGTTTACTGGCTTGATACTTTACATGATTTTTTATGGGCATCAACACCTATGACTATAACTGAAATAACTATAACTAAAGAGACCAACCTTTACATTTTTATAACATGTTCGCAGTAATACTAGAAAAACAGTCTTACCTTTATTCTAAGTTGAAAATTACTTAAAAGACAGTAGTAAGATCGGAAGGAGGCCTGATATGAACATGATAAAGGAAAATTACATATAATATAATATAATATATATAAAATATCTTCACACATTAATGTGAAGCCAGTGCGACCTATAATTCAATCAACTAGGAAATCGTAAAATGTGAAGTTAGTGCGACCTACAATTCAATCAACTAGAAAATCTTAAAATGTGAAGCCAATACTATTATATGTGATTGATCTTGCGGTCATAAACAAAATATTAGCATACAAAATATATGAATGACGGAAAGCTTGACTAACACTAGAAAGGTTCGTTTACTATTTACAACTGGTCCAGTGTGCGAGGGTTTTTGGAGTGCTCAAGATGGTTAACATTTAATGTACCATTTACTATTTAATCTATTTGTTATTTTTATGCTGTGATGCTGTCATACTAGTTAAAAAGAATGAGACTCAAGTTTTGTTCAGCTTTAGAGAGCATCTAAAATAGATTTATCCAAAGAAAAGAGAGAAAAAAGTCTGTAATTGGACTCTTTCAAAGCAATGAGATTTGAAGTTTAATTCTTTCAAAGCAAAAGTTGAATTTTGAATCTTATCGACCATTCTTCCGCTTGAGACTGATCACTTTGTTCGGGAATGACAGTTTGTTGTCTTTGAAACATTAAAATAGCCTTCAAGTGTGACAAGATCCAAAAGCAAAGCAATATATACCAAGTATAAAAATAAGATTTTTAAAATTAACACGTATCATATTCATACATAGCAAACTACGATAAGTAAAGCTAAAAAACCCTCATGAAACAGTCGTTTTAAAAAATCTAAAACCACCAACTCTTTAAGGATAATTTTGAAAACATTTGGATAATCATGTAGAGTGAAGTGCATCCACCAAATTTTGCATTATATAGTATTGTTGTTATAGGAAAATATAACAAAGTATGATAAGAAAATGGATTTTTTATGCGTATTCTGCTTTTCTCCAAAAAAGAAGATATTACTCTTTAGGGTTAGCCCTCTTTTATATATTGATTTCGCTTAATTAATACTCATCTATTCTATTCAAATGTGAGACTATCATTTATGATGTAAGTACTAAATTCACGAAAATCAATTTGGTATCTATCATTAACAACCACCGACTCATTAAACCTTCAAAGTTTGAATTGACCTATTTGATTACGCTTTTCGTTACTATCACCTCAGCTCAGTCGGGTAGGCTCTGATCGTCACTGGGTTAGACTCCATTAGTAACTCCGATCTGCAAAGGAGCCTTGTTCTGTAGAGGATCCCTACTCTGCACAAGAGCTCTTCTCTACAAAGGAGCTCTGCTCCGCTCGAAGCTTGTATGTAGACTTTGTTATTTGGCTCATGTCAGGCTTATGAGAAGAATCTTTGCTCTGTCAAGATCTTTGCTATCTTTGATCGTGGTGGTTAGTCTTTAGTTATAGTGCTTAGTTCTGCTTGGTCTCCTTGTAATTCTTAGTTGACCCTCGGATCAGCACTCTAGTCGATCTGGAATCTTGTCGATACACTTTCTTACTTTATCGTTTCCTATTTAAGGTTTACGTCCGTCTTCTTCCATTTTTCTCTGTTCGACTATGTGAGAAGATGATCCTTCCCTCATCAAGGCACCCCCTAGTTTAGGTATTGTGTGTAAAAATACACAGAATGCGTGAATTAAAACAAAAGGACGCTTATTGGAAAAAAGGTTCGTAACAGAGAGAGTGGTAAAAATAAATGAAGGTGTGACGTGGGAAAGGTAATTATAACTATACTGGCGCTTCTGGTACTGTTGGACATGTGTCCAATTTGTAATAGTTTTTTCTGACAACAAAGTCGTTTAAGCTTTCGGAACGACGCTTGGGAACAATCAATTTGTCGATATGTATACTTGACAGTGACAACTACCATCCCATCGCGCGTGAGGCGGTTTTACTTTGAAAAGTGCAATCAAATTTGTAAACGGATTTTTTAAGCAAGTAACTCAGTGAATAAGGTAAATACAATTTCATTTGTTTTTAGAGAATCTTCTGCAGGTAAAAGAATCAAAATCTTATTCTTTCATCCAAGCTGCATTTTAAAAAAGGTAATTTGATTTCTCCTTGTAATGTGTCTTCCTCTTTATTACTTTCTCGTAACACTTGTTAATAAGGACCATAGTTACATAGTTGTATGACTTTGAAACCTAAATAAATGCCTTTGAGATAAGCCACTGGGTTGGTTATCATGCTTGTTCCTGAATTACTAAACCAAATGCTTTAAACTTACCCCTCTATTTGGCTCATTGCAGTCAAAATAGCCCCGAAAAAAGATTGCAAAAAAGCTTGAGAATTCTGTGAAGGTCGTGGAAAAGGAGTTTAAAGATCCGTTGGATTTAAAATTCTATTTTGATTGACTAGCACCTAAGTATGGGTATTTTGATGAACCAGGATTGTTAAGTTTTAGGCTAGATATGGGACTCCAAGCGATGTAAATATTAAGGTCCCAAAGGTTGGTGAACACCCATATCAGGAAAAACAGAATAAGATTTGCCTTTACACAACTGTATTTGATTGGGGTTTAATATTATCCCTGCCACTGCTTATACAAGATATCTTTAGTTTATAGGTTTATGCCCTACCCAATTAGTTGCTAATGGGAGGAGAGTATTACTTAGCGTAGTGTTGAGGGCAAAACTCTTAGGCATCTCAATATGTTTAGCCGATTCATTGGCTGTAGTGGATGTGGCCAAGTTGGCAAAATCCTCGTTCTTCTATTTACAGTTGAATGGGTGTAGAAAGATAGTTGAGCTCCTCAAATCGGACAAAAACTGGAAGAATTCCTTTATCTTTGTATCGGGGAACTGGGAACATAAAAATGCTGTTGAACTTAACGTGTGGTAACATAGCGAATGTATGCTGACCCAGTAATGTTATGTGATGCAGATGAAGGGAGGCACCAAGAGTGGTGTAAGCAATCTACAATTTCTAATCTAGCTAGCAGGACATGGCTTCAAGAACCCGCTCGGTTTTTCACGCTGATCACCTATTTGAAGGCCGGGTTGTGTCCTATTCCAGGGTTACTAATCGCAAAAGACGGTAAGGTGACCTTGGTAAGAAGCAGAGCAGAGGCAACTACTGAACGTCTGCGCGTATTAATGAAACAGAGGTACAAGGATCAAAATATGGAAGCGGTGTGGCTGACAGTTCCCCAAAATCGTAAGGCGAAAGAAGCGGGGAGCTCATCATTCATGCCATATTAGCGGGAAAACGAGAATGAATCGGGCACGACTCGTGAAGCGGGACAGGTGAACCAAGGAGTTAGGGATGATTCTCCTCCCAAATTGAAGTAGAGAAAGATCGGACGAGGTTGGTTCGAGATGATGAGGAAGATGTGGAGGATCAGGTGACTCCTTTACAGAAGAAAGCACCGGTGGTGGTTGATGCAGTTCCACTATCAGTAAAGAGGCTGCAGTGGAGATAACAAAAAGGATGAAGCACTTTGTGAAGACGGCAGGTGTGCGTCCTTCGACCTCGGTAGTGCAAGAGTTAGGGTGCAGCTCGACCACTTTCAACGTGGTGATCCCGGAGCTGTCGTCGTGGAAAGGAAAGAAGGCGGAAATGACAAAGGATGAGGCCTCCGCAGAGGAGTTCCTACCTTTTGGAGTCGTGATGCTGCTCCTTTCAATGTTTATGTTTGAGCAACTAAAACGTCTACTAGAGCTCTTGTTTTATGACCATTTGCCGATGAGTGAAATTTTACAGAGGCAAGTGGAGTTAGCCATTGAGGTACATGTGTTGAGATAAGTATTTCTTTATGTAAAATTACTGGAGTGAATAAACCCTCTCGTGTGTTGCATGCTTGGCTATGCAGATGCATCATCACTCAGTGGTGCTGTCTTATCGGAGGATTTCCAAAGCAGATTATGCAGTTATGGAGAAGAGGAGCCCGGAGCCCATCTTTTTTGGGTCAATGAAATGGCTAACGATCGAGTTGGCGCAGTTTAAGAAAACCTATGGAACTTCCAAAGTGAAGAAGGATAAAGCTTTGGAGGAGACTGAAGGCTTACGCCATAAGCTGACTTCTGTACAAAATTCATTGAAGGCTGGCGAATCGACGTGTAAAGAGTTGGCTGCTGGTAATGCCATGTTGCTTGCTCAAAACAATGAGTTAAAAAAAGGAATGGCATGGTAATGACACAGAGCAACACGTTACTAACTCAAAATGAGGCTCTGGCAAAAAGGGTAGAAGATCAGGCGGAGTGTATTGCTACTCAAACTTTGGAGAACGGTCGGTCAACCACTAGGCTGGGGGAGCTTAAAGCCAATACAGCGCGCGAGCGTGAGCAACTACAAAGGAAGGCGTCAACTGACTTAGACGAACGAGAAACCCAAGTCATGGAGGTAGCGATGGCTATCGCAGAAGGTGAAAGAGGCTATAAAAGAGCTAGTAACTTTGAACCGAGGGTTGAAACTAGGTTCCCTTGAGAAAATGGCGACTGGAGAGCAGCGCGAAGAGACTAGGACGCTCCCTGCTCGTCCAGCTCGTCCTAAGGGAAGTTTAGTGCTAATTGCGTTGACCGCGAGAGTGGTGACTGATGACGCACAGGTGGACGCGGAGTGCTCAAACGACGTGCTGACCGAAAACCCGACTGGAAGTCATGATATTTAATTTGTATAACCGATATTGTTATGGGAAAACATTAAGGCACGTTTTGACGATTTGTATCATAAAAACTCTTGTTTGTTTTATAATTTTGTAAAAATCAAGAATTGTCTTTGTATGGAAGTGTCATTGGGGAGAATGTATGTGTTTTAAATGTGTGGATCAAGGAGAAATTATTTACCCGGTCGAACGTTAGTATGTTCTTTGTGTAAGTCCATTAGATCCCATTTTGCGGTGAAGTCGGTCATACCCTATTGCGTGACCTTTTCAAAGGCTTGCTCCGAGATCAGATTGCTTTGCATAGCCCATAGGCGTGACTCGTAGCGCATTCACGATAAGGTCATTTAGACCCTATTGTGTAGCCCGAGGAGGGCTTGACACTTAGTCAGTTTGCACTATGTAGCCCTTAGGTGTAACATTTAGCTCTTTGCATAGCCAGTAGGCATGGTCTAGGACTTGCTTCGCTAGGGTAAAGATGAAGAAAAAGTAAGAACACACATTGGCGAAAACAAAAAAATATTATTGATAGAAAATAATTAGTCTGATGCCTTATTAAAAAACCTTCCCGCCCCATCCGTAAGAAAAAAGACCGCATCGAAATAACTACATATCATGACGATATAACTTTAGATTAAGGATATTTCCAAGGGTGCCTCGTGCATTGCCCATTTTATCGGCGAGGCGATATGCTCCATTATGTCATTTACAGATGATTGTAAATGGTATTTCCCAGTTGGGTCCTAGTTTGCCTGATGCTTTGTCACCTGATCCTAAGAATACCCTTTTCATTATTTTGTCGCCTACTTGGAAAGTGCAGGATTTTAATCGTGCGTTAAGCCTGATTGCACCGTTCTTCAATGAGATCAATACTGACTGCCCGAACGGAAGTATTTCCCTCCTTATTGTAATTGCTGATTCGGTAATTTGGGTTGATTATTTTTGCGGGGAAGATTGATTCACTGCCATAAACTAAGGAGAAGGGGGGTTTTTCCCGTTGCAGCTCGCGGTGTCGTTCGGTATGCCCACAACACTTCAGCTAATCTATCTGGCCATTTTCCTTTAGCCCCTTCCAATTTTTTCTACAGGCCCTCTAAAATAATATGGTTTGTAACCTGCACATGCCCATTCTCCTGTGGGTAATAGGGCGTGGAGAAGTGTTGAGTGATGGAAAAACGTTTACAGAATATGGTCATCACTCGATTCTGGAATTGCATCTCGTTATCTGCCATGAGGATGCGATGTATGCCAAAACGAGATAGTATTTGTTGTAAAAGAAAATCACAGATGTCTGCCGCCTTGTTTTTTTGAGAGAGCTTTGGCCTCCACCCATTTGGTAAAATAATCAACAACCTCTACCGAAAATTGACGTTTTCCCGTCGCCATTGGGAGTGGTCCTACAATATCGATACCCCACTTATCAAAAGGCGAAGGGACGTGAACTGCCTGCATCGGCTCACTCGCTAAATGGTTAGAGTTTGCAAATTGTTGACATTTATTACTATGTTGGACAAATTTTTCCACGTCCGCTGCCAAAGCTGGCCAATAGTAACCAGCTAGCAAGAAGTGGCGAATTAGGCTACAATATCTGCAGTGGGTCCGGCCTCCTCCAAGCGTAGTTCTTGTAGAATCAACGTAGCTTCAGTTGAGCAGAGACATCGAAGCAGAGGCTGAGTAGAACGTTTTTGTACATGACACCATCCAATATACAATAACATGTTGCTTTCAACTGAAGAGAGCGAGTGTCGGCCTTGTCACTCAGTAGAACACCATATGGTTCACGCCAGTCTGTCGAGGGGTCGATGATGTAAATCTCGTCGCGCGGGTGCAAAGTTTCTGTTGTAGGTAACTGCTGTAATAAAATTAGTGGGTGCTCCTCGAGTGCTGCTACTCTGGCGAGGGAGTCAGCTTCCGAATTATCTAACCGAGGCACCTGCTCATAAATTACTTGGGCGAACTTGGACTCGAGTGCGTTTTGAACAACTAAATAGCCACGAATATCGGTCTTCTTAGCATCATACGAACTTGTGGCCTGATTAACCACCAGTTGAGAATCTGAGCGGATCCACAGACTTCTAGAGCCGCATATTAACACTAATTTCATCCCACAAAGGACAACCTCATATTTGGCAATGTTATTCGTTACTGGAAAGCTGAATCTGATTGCATGTCTGATCTCTTCCCCTCTTGGTGGCTTTAAAATAATACATTCCCCACCCACAGACGCACTGAAGGCGCCATCAACTTCAATAGTCCACTCTGACTGCTCGATTTCACCTTCGATATTGGCAGGCAGAGAGACGAGGTGAGTAAAATTCAATGATAAAATCAGTTATAAGCTGACCTTTGATAGCGGTACGAGGTTCGAACTTGATATCGTGCTCACCTAGCTCGATGCTCCAATTTATCAAGCGCCCTGAAACGTCTGGCTTTTGTAGTATAACTTTCAGGGGGAATGATGTTCAGACAATTATTGTATGACCTTAGAAATAGGGGCGTATCTTGCGTGCAACTACCACCAAGGCTAGCGCAAGCTTCTCTAGATTAAGATAACGGGTCTCGACATCAACTAGAGTTTTACTCGCGTAATATATTAGGCGTTAAACACCCTCAGGTTCTCGAATTAAAACTGCACTGACGGCAAAGGACGAGACAAATAAATAGATAAAAAGAGTTTCACTTGTTATAGGTGCAGAAAGTATCTTTGGGGACGTGAGGTATCGCTTTAAATCCTCGAAGGCTTTGTCACATGCCACCGTCCATACAAATTTCTTAGCACCTCGGAGGATTTTGAAGAATGGGTGACTCTTGTCCGATGCTCGAGAGATAAAGTGCGACAACGTCGCCAACCGACCCATCGAGAATTTGACTTATTTAATGTTGGAAGGTGGGGCTATGGTGAGAACGGTTTGTAGCTGAACTGGATTAGCTTCGATCATGTTCTTGCTGACCATATAACTAAGGAACTTGCCACTCTTTACCCCAAAAGAGCACTTGATCGGGTTGAGCTTTAGATTATATTGTCGTAGTACACCAAATACCTTTTAGAGTACCTCGAGTTGGGTATCTGGAGAATGCGTTTTAACCAACATGTTGTTGATGTATGCCTCCATATGCTTACTAAGGTAATCTTGTAAGATGTGGTTAACCAGACTTTGGTATGTATAACCGGCATTTTTAAAGCCGAATGACATGACCGTGTAACAATAGAGACCGCGTTCAGTTTAAAAAGTCATATGCTCTTCGTCAGATGGATTGAGGTGAATTTGACTATAACCGGAATAGGCGTCCATGAAGGAGAGATAATCGCAACCGGAGGCAGAATCCACCAGTTGATCGATGCGGGGAAGAGAAAAAGTGTCCTTCGGGAAAGCCTGATTTAAATCTGTAAAATCCACACACATCCGCCATTGACGTCCCTTCTTTTTTACCAGTACAAGGTTGGTTATCCACACTGGATAGCGAGCACGTCGTATATGAACTAGTCATAACAATTTTTCTACCTCTATACCGATAGCCTCTTATTTCTCAAGAGAGAAGAAGCGAAGATTCTATCGTACTGGTTTGGCGCATGGGTCGATTTCCGATTCGTGGGAAATGACCAAAGGATCAACCCCAAACATATCTAGAGCATCCCAAGCAAAGATGTCTAGATTTCTGCACAATAACTCAAGTAATGACTGTTTAAAAAAAAAATCCAAGTTTTTACCAATTCGTAGGCAATGGCCCTCCGTTATTTCCTCCTCAGTAGAATCAGATTGGTTTGTACCGGATGAATCTGTCTCTCATGGATCGTCGACGGGGTCCTCTTGGGGTGGAACCTGCACGAGGCTCTCTGGCACCCTCCATTTTTAATTTCTATTCAAGGGAGCTCGTGGATACGGCCTAGCATGTTCCAGACGTCCGTTAGCTACCTCAGATAACTCCTACCACGTTGCCGACCAAGTATTTGATGCATTCTCTGAACGTGCAAGTCATGGCCTCCATTTTGTGTAGCCAATGGCGACCAATTATGGCATAGTAAGGGCTTGGACATCTGAAATCATGAAAAAAGTCTTCATCTCCTTTTTGGTAGCACTGTGCCCAACCGTGAGGAGCAACTCAACTTCACCTACACATTGCAAGGCTTTCCCCTCATTCATGCGATCAGAGCTGGCTTTGAATATTATATTGCCAGAACTGCCCCCATCGATTAGTATCCGTGTTACCATTACTCCACCGATGTCCAGGTTTAATGTCAAGGCGTCCTTGTACGACGTGATGACCCCTCTTAGATCATGATCATTGAGGACGAGATCAGCAACGAGGTCACGATAGTGAGAGTCTTCGACCGTCTGAACCTCATGATCAATCCGAGCTCGTTTCCTAGAAATTGATGTTATGAGACAAACCCGAGTCCCCTCCCCCTGACGATTGCTCTTTTCTCGTGCTCAGTTATATCTAACCACCCCCCATGATTGTGAATAACCACTGCCGCTTTCCCTTATCAACGCCCTTGTCTTCATTTGGCTTGTCCTATTTTATTTATCGAATTTTCTCTCGGTGCTATGACCAACGAGAATGATCACGTCCCTTTATAAATTGAAGGAGCTACCCCACTATCGATCAACCTATGCACTTCTTCCTTTAGTTGGCAACATTCGTCTGTATGATGGTCGTGATAGTTGCGATAGGCGCATAAATATATGTTAGAACGCTTGTAGCTGGGTGCACTCATCGTCTTAGGAGGCTGATATCTCGTTCTTCAATTTGTTCAATCGTAAATCACAGAAATAGATCCGGTGAACGGAGTGAAATACCGAGAAGGATTGTCTAAATGAGTGGCGCGTCGCGAATGATCCCGACGAAGACCTTCCTCCGTTTTTCTGCGGTCCGCTTGACCCTCCCTTGGTTCATAAGAAGCTCTCTCTAGAGAATCTCCCTTTCTAGCATCATAAACTCATATCAATGTATCTGCCTGAGCTAATTAGTCATCCATATTTTCAGTAGATAAACGAATCCGGTCGACGCAGAGCTCTCCTCGTTGATCCAAACCTTTCTTAGGCAAAGCCACAACCATGTTTTCAGCCAGATCAGGTAGGTCGTTCATGCAGTAGACGAAGCGCCAGATATAACTTTTCAGAGGTTCACCCTTCTTTTGGTAGAGGTCCATTATAGAGTTGCGTTCTCGTCTGAGCTCTTTATCGCCTACAAATTTTTCCCTAAAGGTGCGCCACAAACCTGGAAAGTCATGAATCAATGATTTAGACAAGCTACTAAACCAATCCATTGCGTTATGAGAGTCATGGACAATGCTTGGCAAAGTATGGCGTCATCAAGATTGTAGGCCATCATCATATCGCAAAATTGCTCCAAATGTTGTTCTGGATCTCTTGTTCTGTCATAAGCCTCCATTATGAAGAGGTCAAATTTACAAGGGAGCTGAACTTCAAGGATCCTTTTAACGAATGGTGATTCTTTCAGGATCTACGTTAAAAGTTTAGGCCGCACTTGATTGTACTGAACGACCTCGACCTCATTTTCTTTCTTTGGCAGACGGAGTTCCCTCTTTTGACGATGGCTGAGCTCTTTTGAATGTCTCTTTCTTCAACTTTCTCCCTCTCCTTCTCGTCTGTCCTCGCTTTTGGAAGACTGATCCACGCGGTTAGAGCGATCCTCGTCCGTTCTAGCTCGATGATGTGTGTGGACCGTTGCTGGAGCTTTAGCTTTGAATGATTTCACCGCGTCATTCAAGCCGGTGATAGTTGCGTGTATAGCCTACTTTCGGACGTCACACTCGCATGCTACCTTGAGTTGTTCATACTTTAGATGTTGAAGTTGCTGCTCAAGTCACTGAATTGCCGTTCCGACCATGGCATTTTCGATTTCGACATCGTGCAAGGCTGGGTTCAAAACCACCTCAAGCATGCGTGGAGCAAACTCTGGTCCTATTTGGGGAATAACTTCCACTAGTGTCACTATAACCAACCTATCAACAACTACATTCATAGTGGGAAGCTGATCAAACCCCTAAACGGGTGGGTCAATCACCATTCTCCGTCGATCTGCTGCTTCAATTGGTTTATGCGTATCTCTTTCGACCCCTGACCTTGTCATAACCATGACTTTACGTTCTCGGAATGCCCCCGAATTTTTTATAGGAAACTATAACAAAGTATGACAAGAAAAAGGATTTTTTATTCGTATTCTGTTTTTCTCCAAAAAAGAAGATACTATTTTTAGGGTTAGCCCCCCTTTTATACATTGCTTTCATTTAGTTAATACTCATCTATTCTATTCAAATGTCAGACTATCATTTATGATGTAAGTTCCAAATTCACGGCAATCAATCTGGTCTTCTATCATTAACAACCGCTGACTTATTAAACCTTAAAAGTTTGAATTGACCTCCTTGATTGCACTTTCTGTTACTATCACCTCAGCTCAGTCGGGCCTGCTCTGCTCGTCACTGATTATATTATGATCTGAGCTATATTGTGATGAAGCTTTTCTCAGCGGTGAAGTTCGACTCCATAAGTAACTCTGATCTGCAAAAGAGCCCTGTTCTGTAGAGGATCCCTGCTCTGCAAGGGAGCTTTGTTCCGCTCGAAGCTTGTATGTTGACCTTGTTATTTTGCTCATGTCAGGCTTATGATGAAAGATCTCTACTCTACCATGATCTTTGCTAGCATGAACCAATATACATCAAAATGTCAAATACCAAAATATATGAAATATTTCATCTCTCTTAAATTTCCAAATTAATCTTGAGATGTTGACTAAAAACAATTATCTCAAACAAAACCAAAGGCTTTTCATTTCCATCCCATAATATTTTGGCATAGTATTAATATATGTTTTTGGTAATAAACCCCGTATAATTATCAATAGTATTTCTTATGAATCTTGGTTCTCAACAGATAAGAATCTTGGTTCTCAACAGATAAGATGCCTCACCTAAAAATTTCATACTTAATATTTTCATTATAAATTCCTTAGTATCATGCAACCGAAATTGTATAACTTATGGAAATAATATGTTATCAAAAGTTAACTCTAAATTTGAGCCGACTACCACTAACTTGTGAGGTTCATAATACAGTACTAATTAATAAAAAATTTAAACAAAATCATAACTTTGAAATATCATGATATCATTAATGAGACACTTAAACTAAAATATCATATACAATTTTTTAATTATTACATACTATTAAGTTTATGAAATCTCCGTATGATTGTTAAAAAGCTGTTAATCTTCTTTTGGATTGACTAAAGTTTTCAAGTTATCGTACTCATTGAATTAAGCTTAAGGATGGAGTGTGTAAGCTGCGCTATGATTGTTTTGAAATAATCTTGCACTTGACTAAAATAAATGTTTTCTTAAAATATTAATATTTTTTAAATTAAGTGAAATCTATTTGGTGTAATACTTTCTTTATCTCTTATACTCTTATATGGTTAAACATGGTTGAAATATAATACAACCAACTAGTCTTCTTTCCTTAAAAATTGATAAGAACTGTAAACTGGATTATCTTCCATCAATATTCAATTTTGCTATAATAATCCATAATTAAGAATTTGTTTCTTTATTTTCATGATAATATTTTAATATTTTTATAGGTTACAGTGTTATAAAAGTTGAAATCCGATTCTTCTATTACACCATAAATAATTTTTTGAACTATTTATGGCGTTAGAAAAGTTAAAATTGAATTATCATGTTGCATAATGAAGATTTCAATGATTTTTTAGAACTTGTAATAATATTATAAAAACTAAAACTAAATTATTTTATTGAATAATAAGGATCTTAATATTATTTTAGAATTTTTACATAAATACTTAACATAAATTGAATACATATTATTTCATTTCTCTATGTTCGTGGATCTTTGTACAATACTATAATAACTTAAGTTTGCACATTTCTCGAGTATGTTGAGTTAGTTCTTCATAAATGATTGCAACTTTTTATATTTAACTAGGAATTTGAGTATTGATTTATAGAGTAGTTGATGATTTTCATGATTCTAAGATAATTGATTATGAAAGATCAAATCCTTATCGTCAAAACCTGAATAAATCATTTTTTATTCTGCACATAATCAAATTTATTCTTGATTACTTCCTCCAAACTTAATATCCTCAAAATTATTAAACTACCACAAATGTAAATTTTGTAGTGGATTTCGAAACTAAATTGTTATATAATATAATGTATCTCAAACTAAATAGTTATTATTGTATCAAATTTTATTTCTCTATTGTTAGACCCGTATGGATTTACTTGCAATAAAGATCCTCAAATGTTAAATCTCATAAACATAGATTTTGTTAGGTTAAAGATTAATGTACCAATTTTAGTAACTAACTCCAAATTTATGAACTTTAAAAGAAAATATTGCATATTTTAACTAAATAAAATATGTTATGAATTTTCTCAATGAATCACCATACCTTATTTAATGGCAACCACCATGGTATATCATGATATGAAAAAAAATTACTTTTTAACTGGAATGGTATATCATACTCGAGTTTTAGTAGAATTGAACTTGTCAATGACTTTTGATCATGACGAAATATGGGCATAATAAAGGCATAAGATATCAATAGATGGTATACGTTACCTTGGTTATTCTTACATATGAACGATTTAGAGATAACTTTCTCAATTTATTCTAATACTTTCATTTCTTCGTATGAACCTATTTTATTTTATTTTATTATTCCATTTTGATGTATTCAACACATATATAAACATTCAGAATACTCAACATCTTATTGAGAGATGTGACATTAATACATATGAACAAAATCATATCTAATTATCATATAGTCTCAATTTATTTTACCATAAAATTGATAAGATATATAAAACCATTACAAAATATAGTTATATTTATTATATATAACTTAGGCATTTTGTAAAATTTTTATGCAATAATCACTCATGTTTGTAAGATGTTTTACCAACACTTAATATTAAATATCTTCTGAATGGGGAGAAATTGTGATGGTTGCAGTTACAACCATCAAACATATGAAATGAGGACCTTACGAAAGATGTGAAAGAGCCATTCTTGACCGATCTAACTCTCAAACCTCTCAGAACGCTTCTGAAATTTTATTTTCCAGATATTTCAGGATAAATTAAACCTTGATGCTAGATTATACTTAATATTCTTATGATTTGAACGTAATTCAGGTAAATTATTCTTTACTTAATTTTTTTATTTAAAGAACTTTACTATATAAGCCTCTTTTATGGTCACAACTAAATTAATTTTCCATTATTTTTCAACTTTAATATTGACAATAAATTAATAATCTCATTATAACTGAAATGAGATATCTCTTCAAGTGTCCAAATATTTGCAGGGAGATAAATGTCATTCAAACTTGAAACTTAGAAGCAAACAATCCAGAGTGTATAGTGAATAATTAAATTAAATTCATAAGAGCAAGGTGAATCATTTTATTATTAAAAAAACATGCATATGAATCTTAAAATTATAATACAATAACAAATTATATTGTAAAAACTAAAATATGTTCGATACATAACTCCCACTTAAACTAAATATCATTTAAGCTAAGGATACCCATGTGGACGTTGTGTTTGTGAAAGACTCATGGTGGTAACGTCATAGTGAAATGATCTACAACCATGAAGTGTGTATCGATATACTCAACCATGATTTGATTATTATGGATTCTCTCATTAATACACATGAGCTTTATTTTTATATGTTTAAACTTGCTCGAGCTATTGTTGTGGTTTGACATTACGAAAATGCTACAATTTCAAAATAAAAGAGGACGTTTTGTTTTTTAATTTTGGCAAATTTGCACAATCTCATGATAATATTTATGAGTCATGATGCATAGTTTGAAGCCCCAAAATATGCTACATAATCAACTTCCGTTATGGAGGTTGTGACAAGAGTTTGTTTTATACTACTCTATGAGATGGCGCCTTTAGCCAAAATGAATACATTATATGGTGTGGATCGTCATGTATAAACATAACTGGAAAAATCTGGATCAGAGTAGCTTACGACCTCGTAACTATTTGATCTAATATATGTAAGTCTATAATGGTTGGTCTTATTCATATACTAAAAGATACCTCATGTCTTCATGTTGAGTGTAATATTTTGATACAATACACACTTTATATCTTCTCATTTTACCGAAGCATCACATTTTATTTTAAATATCCATTTGAAACCTTTTGGTTTATTCCCTTTAGGTAATATGAGAAGATCCCATACTGATTTATATTGCATTGACTAATACTCTTCGTTCATAGTTTCAATCCAAAAAAATTGGTTTGAAATCTTTATATTATCAGTAGAGCTAATTATATTGTTTTCTATAATTTTAGAAGATTCCTTATGTTCATTTAGAAATGTTACATAATAGGAAGGTAAGGCACTTCTTCTTTCTCTAGTAAATCTATGTTATGTAGGTTCATCAAGTTTCTCAATTTTTTGAGGTTGTTGAGTTTGATTATCTATATTAACATCAATTTTTTCTCTTGAAGCATAAGCTTATCAATTTAAGGTAGTTAATTCTTTAACGTATTGTAAGTTACCGGAAACTCAACTGTAACTAGATGATCAATGTCAGAGGCTAAGTGAATTGCTTCCAATTCTTTATAAGACAATACTATTATCATAATCTTTCCTTCGTAAAACAATAATTGGATATCCCCATACATATACATGTTTTAAGTTGGGTCTCCGCCGTTTGAAAATATCATAAGATGTTTTAAGGACCATGTTAAAGATATATATATATATATTCCACAGTTAATTTCCCCATATAAGGAAGTGGGTAGTGATATATGAGTTAATGCATTGTTAACCATATTATGTAATGTGTGATTTATTCGATGAGACACTTCATTCATAGGGGGTAAACCTATCATGATGTCTTGACAGACGATTATATAATTATCTAGGTAAAGAGAAAGTGAGTTAAAACGTTGTTAGTCACCATGGTCAGATATGACGGTTTTGATACACTTACCAAACTGCAAGTCAACCTTATTTTTAAAGGACTTGAACTTGTGTTCTGCTTCATATTCATCATGAAAATAATAAATGTATCCATATTTTGAATTAGTTAAAGTAGCTTTGGAAATTCTATGAAGTTGTTCTAAGACGCATGTTTCGTTAAATACTTTATATTTTCTATGTTTAGTATGTTTCCCCAACATCCAATACACATCTTAAAGCCAGTGTAATCAAGATGATTTAAAATATCATCACCAACAACATTATCAATTCTCTTTTTAGAGATATGTCATAAACACATGTCTCACAAATATGCTGAGTTTTTAGAAGTAATTTTATAAGTTATATTCATTGCAATATAATAATTGGTATATTTATTAATTCTATGTAAATTATCAATACTACCTGGTAAACTGTAACAGAACAACAATTTTTATAGGCTAATTGAAATTCTTTATTTATAAAATAAAAAACATAACTGATTGTATCCAATAATTTTTTTTTAAATAAATTCCTTTTAAAACAAAGACCAAATAAAATATAACCTAATAACAAAATGTGTACACTACTTAAAACCAACTTAAAACTACATATGACCTCTATAAGACACACAAATCCCTAGATAACAGTAATATGAGCTTTGTTAAGTCAAAGTCCATGGTGAGAGATCTTCTTAGTCGTACATACAGTTTTTTGGAAACACACATTTATGGTGGGTGTTGTTTGTTTAGAGGATTATTAATTATAGTGAGAGTTTTTAATAGGTCCCGAGATATGTTTCATATTTGGTTGTACACTAGTTAAAGTTAAAGTCTGGTTGTAAGCATATAAAATAAGTATGTTAATTTTAAGTTTATCGACTTATTGTACCAATTGAATAAATCTCTATTTAAGTTATGACCACTTAACAATAAATATATGCGATTAATTTTTTTTATTATTTTTATGTTATACAACACAATTGGTCTATGAAATTTATTATTGGCAATGATATGGTAACTATTGCGTTCATTTGTGCATATTAAGGCATTGCAGATTTTTTTATTTTTTTATCATTAATTTTTATGTATGGGATTGTTCAATTTATCTAAAGATAATATAATTATAAAAGATTTATCAAGTAGAGGTATCATTTAGTAGCATTTGGTTATCTAGATGAGAAATTGTTGGAATTTTTATTATTAAAATGGATCCTCATATCCTTATTGATATATTTTCTATTATTGATAACGATCTAAATAATAAGTCATCGCATAAATAAGTATCAAACTAATAGATGAAAACCTATTGTTGAGGTAATTGTATCAATATATGTATAGCCAAATTTGGATTTTGTGATAGATTATATACAAATATTAGCACTTAGGTATAAACTATAAAATTAAAAAACTAATTTGTAAATAAATAAATATTATTTATGATCACAAAAACTTAACCAATAAATAGAATTGTAACTAGGGCCATATTAAAACCGTGGTATCAATCATATAAAAGAATAATAATGTCGTGTTCCTTCAAAATAGCTAAAATAAAATCCAATGAGTTGTTTGTTAGAAGATCGGTATGAAGGTCAAATTCAATTTTCTACACAAAAAAATAATCTCACACCGTCATCACAGTTGGAGATATAAATTAAATTTATACACGTAAAAAATCGGTATGAAGATCAAATTCAATTTATACTGAAAACAAAAGAAGAGTCTCACACCACCATCATATTTGGAGATGTAATTTTTTTATACACGTAGCAAAAAGAATAAAAATAATCAAAACAAATAAATAGAGTTTAATCGAATTGAATGTTGATAATATGAACTCGTGTGTAATAATTATGTAGTATAATTAGGTTATATATATTACTAAGTTTAGGCATGGGCATTCGGTTCGGTTTGGTTCTTTCGGTTTTTGGTTCTTTCGGTTCTTCAAAACTAGTACCCATTTAGGAACCGAATAAATATTGGTTCGGTTAGGTTCGGTTCTTCTTAATTCGGTTCGGTATGGGTACTTAACTTGGTTCCAATCGGGTAATTTTGGATACTTTAAATACTTTGCAATATCAACGTATATAAAACTCTTTTTACACTTTAAAACAATAAAACTATGTTAAATTGTAAGAAAAAAAACTAAATATAAAAAATATTCAAAATTAATATATTAAAGAATAACATTTGTAATATTAAAAAAATGGAGAGATGATATCAAGTTTATTAAATTATATAAAGGTTGGTATTTTGTTATTTTGTTTATACGCATAATAGTTTATAAATATATCTCCATTTTAATAAAATATGTCATTTATTCAAGAGAACATAATTAGAGATCAATGATAAAAGACAAATTTAGGGGAATCTAACTTTAAAATAGAAAATATATATTTAAAACAATTCAAAATTAAGGGTAAATACATAGGTTCGGTTCCTAACGGGTACCCACGGTTCTTCGGTTCGGTACGGTTCAGTTCCGAGAACCGTAGATAATTGAAAACTGGAACCATTCGGGTATTATGAAAGAACCAAATCTACTTCGGTTCGGTTCTTTCGGTTCGGTTTGGTTCGGTTCTTTCGGTTCCGGTTAAAATGCCCATGCCTAACTAAGTTAATGGGGAGGCTATATATATATATATATATATATATATATATATATATATATATATATACTTATTCACACTTTTTTGGTATATGAAAGAGATTAGATTGAAATCGATATCAGTTCATTCTAGATCAAAATCAGCGATAGAGTATTTGTTAATTAATAGACAGACTGTTAAAAAAAGAACTTTATTTTTTAATATGTTAAGTTTCTTAAAATATTAATTTTATTTATATATTTTAATTGAATTTACATTGCATAAATATTAGCATAAGCTTTGAAAGAAAAATGTGTGGTCCATTGGAGAATTCTTCACGCGATTGTTGAAATGGATACTATTTTAATCCTAAATATGAATGCTCAATTACACCTATCTAGATCAAACTATCCAATCTACTTAGTACTTATATAATGAAAGCATTGTTACCTCTATATTATCCTCCTTCGGTAAGACCTTGAAGACTTGGATCCCTGTTAGACATACGACGAAACACAATTGTTGTTATGGCTAGATTGAGTTAGACATCACAAATAAACTACTATATAGATTTTGGGTTGGTTTTGGGAATATCGATGGTTTACGGCTAGATGTTCAATGCAAAGATATACATGCAAATTGTGATTTATGTCACCATATATGACATAAAGCCCCTGAATGTAAGAAATTGCAAAAAAAGTGCAAACCAAGACACCTAACAGAGTATGTTTGCTAATCCTAATATCCACACAAAAATATAAAATTGATTCAAAAAATCAAATCAATGGTGATCAAGGAAAAGTTCATACAAATGGTAATAGCACTATCAGAACAGAGGTAGAAAGCCATCCATTTAGTAAATATAATTTTGTTCAATACAAAATATCTAAAATAGACCAAGATAACAAGATTAACCACGTCTCATCTTCAAGGAGCAGTAATAAGAATGGAAATCTCAAAGATAAAAACAATGAAAAATCCACAATTGTTTTTGAACGGTGAGGTCATTAAGGAGTTGAAGTTATAAATGCTATTCAACATCTTGAAAAAAGAAATAAATCAATCCAACTATACTAATTATGAAAACTTAGACTCATGTTCTCAATAACCTAATAAAAAATACACAAGTAATTTGGCATCATCACCTACCTTTAGTAAATCAGAAACTGATCAATAATTCAAGGAAATTTTACAAAAGAAACTAAAAGAAGCAAAAGGCAGAAGAAATAAAGGTTCAATTGTTGTCAGAGCTCTTTAAATCAAAAGGTCCTGTAGATCTCCTTCAAATAATTCCATATGACCATCAAGATCTTAAGCTGAAATAATAATAAAAAGAAAATATTAATCAAATTACCTTTCAAGAGCCTTTGATATAAGAAGACTATTTAGAGACAATTGCTAGATATATGGTTTCACTAACTTTACTGCAAACACCAGCAACAAAATTCGACTTATATGGAATGATAACTTTAAGATTTATATTATCAATAACCACCAGCAATTTTTACATGCCTCAATAAGACATTCTTCCTTAGATAAGTATTTTCTAGTCACTATAGTGTATGCTAAATGTGCTTGAAACCTGAGGCTTAACCTTTGGGATAACCTTAGAGATCTAGCTAATAACTCTATGGAATGGATTGTGATGGGTTATTTCAATGTTATCACCATATATCATGAGCAGTTGGGCTATACTTCTATATGTTCAAAATGTACAACGGAATATAATGACATAATTGTGAACGGTAGGCTTGAGGATGCTGTATATTCATGCATAAAATATACTTGGTCTAACAACAATAAATGGATGAGGCTGGATAGAGTGCTCTACAACACTACTTGTGTTGAATACTTTTCTGATACTAAAATCTATCGCATCGCTAGAACATGTTCAGACCACACCCATATATGTCTAACTATCTCTCGGGTTAACAACAAAATTAAGGCACTCTTTAAGCTCCAAAACATCTGGACACATAATCATGAGTTCATGAACATTTTAAACAAAAGTTGGAATCAAGAAAAGGAAGGTCCTCAAATGTATGTTTTCTAGGACAAATTGAAGAGGCTAAAATAGGCTTTAAAGAATTAGAATAAAGACAACTTTGGAAATATATTCATTGATATTATTAATGTAGAGGAAACTATAAAAGATTTTGAATTTAACTACCAAACTTCTCAAAGTAGTAAGGATAATATTGAATAATCAAAAGCTAAAGCAAACCATCTCTAATTGCTTGCTAAAGAAGAGGCCAATTGGCATCAAATGAGTTATACTAACTTGATTAATGAAAAATATAAGAACACTGCCACATATCATAACTACACTTATATCTCGCACCTATCTTCCTAAATAAACACTTGTCTCGCATTTAATAATCGCATTTAATAAAATAGTATTTAGCTTTCTCGTGTCTCGCTTTGCGAGACCAAACTAATAATTAACATCATTAATCCTTCATAATTAGTCCCACATGTAGCTGCCTATGCATTATCTCACATCACATGTTTATAGGGTGTGTCCCATATCTCATCCTCATTGGTCTCACATTACTACTTTATAACTAGTCTCACATGTAGTTAGCTATATACTATCTCATATTCTTCATTTAAAACTAGTCTCACATTTAGTATTTGCATGGTCTCGCATCCTTTTGTATTTGTCTAGTCTCACATTACTCTTTTGTAACTAGCCTCGCGTGTAGTTTGTTATGTATTATCTCATACTACTCACTTTAAACTAATCTCGTGTGTAGTTAGTTATATATTTATCTCACATCTTTTCAATTGAAACTAATCTTGCATTTGTTACATAGAATAGGCCAAAAGTTAGTTTTTCAGATCAATCATATTTCCCATCATTAAAAAGATGAAGGAAAATAAAATTAAAGATGTTCACCTAGAACTACAAAGAGAATACCATATTATACCCTCCTTAAAGGTACATATGATATGACGAATGGAAAAACACATACAAAGAAAAATTTGGAGTTATCATTAAAATAATCAAAATATATAACGCTCATGAAGACACTTTAAAATTGGGTTCAAAATTGGTACCAACTATAACTAAAGGTGTGAAGATTATCTTTAGTTTTTTGCACGAAGAATAATACATAATGTTAAACAAAAAAATTGAACCTAGATACTTCAATTTAGAAGAAGGAGAATTGAGGATGGTGATAACTTGAAAAGAGAAGTAAAAAGTATTGATCTCAACCAATCATAAATTTAATGATAAGAGTATACAATTTCTTCTTTAGCTACTCTTTATTATAATAGTCTTGCATCACGCATAAGATTAGTTACACAGGTCTCGCAAATTATTTTTACATATTTTTACATTGGTCTTGCATCACACATAATATTGGTTACAATTGGTCTCGCATAAAATTGGTTAAATTGGTATCGCATGTCACGTTATTTTTATATATTTTATACTGCTCCCGCATTAGGCATAAGGTTGGTTATACCTAGTCTCCTATTAAATTAATTATCCTAGTCTCACATCTCATCCATCTGGCTTGTAAGTATATGTATAGTCTCACATCTAGAATATAATTATGTTAACTAATGTTTAGTATATTAATAAGAGCAATAACCAAGTCAGTTAAAAGTGAATGGGATCAAGCCGTAATAACTTTTATAATGTTGTCTACATAATAACCTAAAAAATAGGTAACTATGATTCGGTTGGAGTAATCAGGGAAAAATAATGAACTCAATATGACTTAGTTACGATATAAAACTTGATAAAATCGTTGGATGTATTGCTATTTTAGTGGTTAGTATCTCACTCAATTTTTAAACATAAAAAATAGTGTATTCAGTAACTATAAAATACCATTGAAATATAGTCATTCATCATGGAACACACAAATATTTGTGGAAAAGAAGTAGAATAATGTATGATACAAAGATACCACAAAATATTTGGAATTCAAACAAAATTAAATTGGGATTTGATTGAATCTTTAAAATAGATAAAAAATGAACAACTATATTTAATCTATAGTCTCGTATTTTGTTTGTTTTAATACTTGGTCTTACATATTATGTATAATCTTGCCTTTCTCATGTTGTTTACTGTCTCACATCTCTTATTTAGTTAACTATCCGCATCTCTCATGTAGTATACTGTCATATATCTCTGAATGTACATGTTTAGCATCTCACATCTACTTTGCTATTTGAAGATTTTGGAAAGAAAATTCACCTTAACGAATGAAGAAGAAAATGCATTTGGTAGGAAGGGCCAAGAAAAAAAAGAGATTGTTAAAGAGGAAGAAGACAATGTTGGTGGGGAGAACCAAGAAGAAGTTAATCTAGACAAAGATAATAGAGGTGAAAATTAGGATAAAAAAGAATAACAAAATAATATTGTGCAGCAAGAGGGGATGAAAATGATTCTTCTAATATCGATGAGACACTAAATAAATACATCATTCAACGATGAAAGTCTAAATAAACTACACGCCAAAGAAAATCTATAATAAGAAATCTTGCATGATCGAGAAAATATTCTGAAAATCAAACAAAAATAAGTATGTACACAATCCCAATGCTAGTTCACATTGACGAAATTCTGTATCTTGGATTTTTTGGAATTTTAAGAGTAGGAAATACAAGTGAAGAGTAGGAAATACAAGTGAAGAGATTATTGTTTAAAAAAATAAGAATATGAAATATCTCATATTGTATCATCGTATCTTAGATTCTTCTTTTATAACTAGTCTCACATTATAATATATAAATAGTCTTGCATCGGCCCCCAAGGGGGTAGACGAGTTGGTGGAGTAAGGCATGCTCGTGACCAAAGGTCATGCGTTCGAGTCCCTCGACAAACGCTTTCTTGGCTGAGCCTGTCAACTTGGGTGGTTTACCTTCTGGCGTTGGTTTGCAGGCTATTGTGTCAGACTGGGGGTTTACCCTGACGCACTCGTTGAGTACGGCTGCAGGTTCCGTCCGAAAAAATAGTCTCGCATCGAGTACATGTATTTAGTTATCTCTTATCTTTCATTTCTAGTCTTGTATTACTCTCCTATAACTAGTCTCATATTTCTCATTTATAACTAGTTTCATATACTCGATTATAACTAGTCTCGCATGTAGTTAATTATGCATTGACTCATATCCCGTGTTTATGAGTTATCCCACATATCTCATCTTGCATTCTTTATTATCTCGCATGATTCATTTAAAAATAATCCCGTAATTAATATTTTTTGGCCTAACATCTTATATTTATTATCGTCTATTTATTTAGTGTTTGCTTGATCTTGTATTTTTCATTTAAACTTAGTCTCACATTTAGTATTTTCATAGTCTTGCTACCCATATTTTGTATTTTTCTGGTCTCGCATTTAATTCTCATGTTTATTTATTTTGCATGGGGCTTACTTGAAATTTACACCAACAATTAAACTTATGTTCAACCCAAATATTGACTTACAAACAAAAAGAGAAAATAAAGAAATTTTCATTTGCTAATAGAATATATGAAAATAAAATTGAAGACCTAAAACAATCAATCATTGACAAAGATAAGGTCATATCATAAATGAATAAAAAGATAGAGATATTTAAAAATATGAAAGGAAAATATATGTTATGGAAAAAAAAGTGAAACTTGAAAAATCACTTGCATTGTCTACATTTCAAGTAAACACAATGGTGGAAGAAACACATTCCAAGAAAACTAAAACATATAAAAAGATACAACATGTACAAGATAAAGAAAATGTGGAAGAATCACCGTCTCAAAAATATGTATTTAGGTGTATCATAATTCACAAAATAATGAAAATGTGCAAGATCCCACTAATGTGTAGTACCTTACTGATGGGGTCTCTCATGTTGTAAATAATACAACATGACTGTAACATCTTCTCTGTATACATGTACATGTTTTCTTCATATGAAACATCTTACTCTTCAAATATAATATTTTGAATTTATTCATAGTAGATAGAAATAATCTATCTATATTATTCAAACTAGGAGTCTCATGCTCATCAAATTGAAAACGACAACCCTCTTGTTATACATGAAGAGCTTCATAATATACAGAAGCATCATTACCATCAAATAAAAAACCAGGACCCTCGTGCTATATATAAGGATCCTCATATTTTACGTGATCATATTGCTCATCAAATAGAAATCCAAGACCCTCTTGCTATACCAAATGAGCCTCTTGTTGTATATAAACTTAGTGATCATCAGATAAATAATGTTGCTTTGGAGAAATAGGTGAACCATATTATTCCAAACCATGAGAAGCCTATTTATGTTGAAGTGGTAGATGTTTTAGATAAAGAGGTGATCCAAATTGAATCTTGATAAGTGATTTAAAAACCTATGTATTGGTATAATTTTATAAACATATGTATTTAATTATCCATTAATTAGTTTTTTGCTTACAATTTGTAATAATTGGTCTCAGATAAATTTTTTAATTCATGGTCTCGCATGAATTAGTCTCACATAAGATTTGTAATACTTAGTCTCACATGTCATGTGGTGTCCCGTATTTTCATATTTTTATACAATTGTCATTGTATCGATTGTCATATAATGTCCCACATTTCACGTTTTTATACACCTGCTAGTGTTTAACAAATCATATTTATTTGGTCTCTTATTACTAATATACAATTTTTATACATGAACCTACCATTTTACCTGGACCTACCAATGTATAGGATACTTATTCTCAAGAAGACCTAGAAAATAAGGATCTTACACATCAAGACCTAAAAATGAGACTCATGCTCTTCCGAACATGGAAAATGTTAAATTAATGGATGCCGTGGAGAATAAGATGATCCGACAAAAAAAAACAGAAAGAATGAATCGAAATTAATGTGTGTATTAACTACTCTCGCATCTCTCATATATCATCTACAACTAGTATAACATTTCATATTCTACTTTTATAATTTGTCTTGTATACAGTGCATATAATTAACTTTATATTATCATGCATATTTCATCTTGCATCTAATATGTATAACTTATCTCAGATATAGTTAGTTGTATAATATATCATATCTATTATCTTGTATTTAATCTATTATCATCTCTGGTCTCACATCTCTCATCTTTTGTCTTCTCTCGCATTTCTCACATTTCATCTACTACATTTACTAATATACTGGTTTTGCATTTGACATAAATAATTGTCATAAAGGCGTTCATTTGAATTTATTTTGGATACTTCTGAATATCAAGTCTCTAAATTTCTTATTACTCAAATTGAGAAAAAATACTTTGTCTTGACATAACAACCAAAGACCACTTGGACTACAATCAAAAGTTAATTGAAAATTACTTATATGTATGGTTCTCATTATGTAGTTAACTTACCTTGTGTTCCACTTTTCGTATTACATAGGTTATTGATGATTATATATACTTGATGTTTCAAACAAAATTAATGGTATATTCCTCTGGTTCTGGTAGAATACTAAGTTTTTCTATTAAAATAAGATAATTCTAGAAACGTAACGGTACGAATCATATAGTTTTACAACATGTGTGAATTAATAAACAAAAAATGCTTCTAACATATTATTATAAAGTAGCCATTGATACTTATAAATCAATATGTTACAAGAATAGTTGACAATATAATAGTTTCATTTCTCACAGAAGCACCACGAGGTGGAATCAACCATTGGACATTATGATAATGAACATAAAAAATGCTATATCAATAAATTTAATCTCGTTGGCGCCAAAAGGAAAAAACGTAGTAGATAAAACACAAAAAAGCTTTAGCAAAATCTGTGAGTGTTATCTGGTTACAAGTTTTTGGTAGGTTTGGTTATGAAATTGTCTCACATGAATTTGTTTATACACGGTCTTGCATCGTTTGTATAATATCTCTCATTTCACATGTAGTTATCTATGAATTACTCTCGCATAAAATTGGTTATACATGGTATAGCATTTCATGTATAGTCCCGTATCTCACGTGTCGTGTATTGTACCGCATCTCACATGTTATGTAATATCTCGTAGGTTATGTAATATTTCACATCTCTTTGTGATATTTTTTCTTGATTAAACTTAACTTACAAATAAAATACCCTATCAAGAACAAAATTTTGAGTGCAAAACCAAAAATGAAAATAAAGAGTCTAAAAAATACCCCTCAACAAAAAGTGGAACTTTTGATTATGACATGAAGGTTTACGAGTACGCTGGAGATTTGATTAAAAATGGTAAAATTAAAAAGAAAGATAATGTTACAACATTAAAAAGAGTAGAGTTGTTTTACTTGCTTCTTAATTATATCAATATAACCAAATTCTGGTGAAATCATAATGCGGTGTTGATGTTTATATGTATGTTGTAATATTTTGTATTGGTTTATCATCTAGCACCAAAAATGTACTTAGTTATTAGTTGGTCTGCTACAATTAATTACGCATTACGAATTATCTCGTATCTCTCATATCGCATGAGTTTATTAAAGATTCATATCGAATCTTTCACCTAGAATGTAGTCAGTTATAATTTGACATGTTATTGTTAATCACAATTTTTTTACATCACTCACCTCACATAAGGTTATAATCAAATTGTCTCGTATATGCCACCTAACATTAGGTTATTATAAATTGGTCGCACATATCTCGTCACACATGTACTTAGTTATCAATTGATATGTTACGGTTAATTATATATTGGTCTTGCACCTAATATGAAGTAATTATCAATCTATTTCGCATCTCTCACCTTAGAAAATTTTATTATGAAATTATCTCGTAACTTATACCAAGCGTGCATTTGGTTATTCTTGTTCCTTCATAGAGAATCGCATACCTCGAGATGAGTGTTAATTTTCAAGAGGATAATTATGAGATTCGAGACGAAAAATACATATAATACCTAAAACACCATTTTCACAATACAAAGCTTATTTTTTTTTTTTTTCTTTATTAACTTCACATAAACCCTAATGACCGAAGACCCAGCCCACTATTTCATCTTCTCCTCCTAATGTGACAATGATTACAAGAAAGTGAAAACAATATGGCTTGATACAAATGAAGACTATGATTTGACTAAAATATATAGAGCTCTTAAGCCTTCGTATGAAATTACCCAAGATCAGTGTGAAATTACCCAATATTTATTCCGACAAAACCGAGGTCGTAGAGGCAAGAAAAAAAAGTCCCAGAATGCTCATACATCACTTCCACCCTAATGATTTGTTTAGAAGTCTCGCAACTAGAAGTTATATGGAACTGTTAAGGATGAAGTGGATCCCAACAAGCATAAGAACAATAATGCAAATATTGAAAAAGCAAACTCCTATATAATGAGCTAGATGGCACAACGTCAAAGTATAGAACTCGACGTCATATGCCAAGTTCTTAAATCAGCTTCTTCTGTTGTTTTTTTAATTTGAATTTGTAATTCTTTTTTATTTTTCTTTTTAAATTGTTCTTTATTTTTTAATTTTGAATTGTTGTTTATTTTCTATTTTCAAATTCTTCTTTAATTTAAGTTTGAAATTATTATATTTAAAATTCTTACATCTATTGTTATCACATCTCTCATCTCGCATGAGGTTATTATCATATTATTTCGCATCTCTCACCTCACATGAGGTTATTATGAATTGATATCGCATCTCTCACCACACATGCAATTAGTTATGAATTGGCATGCTACAATGAATTATATACTATTATCGCACATAACATGAAGTTATTATCAATTTGTCCCACATCTCTCACCTCACATTTAGGTTATTATGAATTTGTCTCACATCTCTCATTAAGAATGTAGTTATTATGAGTTGATATCTCATATCTATAGTTAATTATATACTTGTCTCAGATCTCACATATAATTGATTATACATAGTCTCGCATATAACATTTACAATTTTTGTTGGTTTTTTTAATTTTAGAATCATAAAAAAATTAGAGGTCTTTAAACACTGACATAAAAAAATACTACAATAACATATTAACTTACGAATCTTTAATAACAAAAAGTATCAAATTATGTTGATCTTACAAGAATTTTTTCTATGATTGTCTACAATGACCTTGTTTTGAAGAATGACTACATTTTATCTTTAGCATAATAAAATAACAAAATAGAAAAAAATAGAATTAACAGTTTCATTTACAAAAGCCAGAAATCGACGATAAAAATTGCTTATAAATCGAAAAAGAATCAAAATCAACGATGAAAATAGACTAACAATCAACACAAAATCTAAAAATTGACTAGAAGATGAATTGACACAAAAGCTAGAAACTGAGTGGAAGATAAATCGACAATTAGGGTTTTAGAAAGAAAGAAAATATCTATCTAAATATTTTGGTTTTATACAATTAAAGGTATCCGAGATATTATAAAAAAAATTGGGTAGTAGATCGTAAGTAAAAAAGTTAACGAATTTTTGGTAGTAATAAATGATAATAATTATATTAAGTCGAAATATATTTGTAATAAATATGTAACAAACTCTTACTATTTTAGAAAATGAAAAATACTAATGAAAATGATTTATCCAAACTCAAGGTTTTATGAGAATAGAGGTTTTGAACCGTAATTAGTCAATTAACTATCAATTTTCGTATCAGATAGTCTTTCGACTAAAAAATCCAGATTTAGTCCATTGACTATCCATTTTGGCGACATATAGTACACAAACTAAAAATAGTTTGGTTTTATTCCTTTTACTATTCATTTTGAATTAAATTAGTCTCCGCAGATGTTTATTTAGGAAACGAATTGTATCGAAAATTGATAGTCAAATGACTAACTTTATCGAAAATGAATAGTTGATGGGCTATTTTTCAAAAAACTAGATAGTCAATACACGTGGAGGACTAACTTTATCCAAAAAAGATAGTGAAAAAATCAAATCGATTTTTTTAATCAAGAGACTATCTTTCACGAAAATACATATTCGACGAGCTAATTACGATAAAACTAATATATTTTTTGTTTTGAAAGGTGTGACGTCAATTGAAAAATTTGAAAAAAAGAGGTGATATTTACATTTAAAAATAAATATAATTTTACTGACAACTGTGTCATGATCGTTACTATATTAAGGCGTTTTTTATGTTTTAACATTATTATATTTTACTCCTTCATATTTACTCAATGTCACTGAATGTTTTCATTTTTATTATATCATCTAATTTTTTTTTTATTTCAACCAAAATTTTGTTATATTATTATATAAAAAAACTAAAATATAACCTTATTGAAACAATTATAGACCATTTTGATATAAAAACGAAGACGAGGATTGTTTTGCGACAGTTGGCAAATACTATATTTAGATTTTAGCCTTATATATACCTTACTCCTAGATAATGAAAAGTTATAAGATGGGGGAGGCTAAGAAAATTTTGAGGGAGGTATGTAATTCTCTAGAACCCTAATCGACATACTCTATACTCTGCAACACCCAGATCTATAGCTCATTTCCTCTCTTCTTCGTCTAGATCGTTTGACAGCTCCTTTCTCTTTAATTTTGAGCGTCCCCAAAGGCCATCCTCACTTGAAGCTCAAAACATATACCCAGTAGATGTATGTTATGAATCATTTATATTAAAAAAATCAGTTTGTATTCTAGATATCTCAAGAAACTCCAAATCTAGACTAGAGACTAACATATGGACTAGAAAAAAGAGAGAGCTTTTACAATCAGTACCAAAGCCAAAAAATGATGAAGCTGTTGCTGATGAAAAAACCATCCATCTCCCTGAAGAAATCATATTCGATATTCTGAAATGGTTTCGTTCCAAACCACTGCTTTGATTTAAATTCATCTCAAAGAGTCTCTTCAACCGCATCATAACATCAAAACCTGTCATTGATGCCCACACCTCACACCTCATGTTCTCGTCCTGTTTTTGTCATGACCTAGTTTAGTAACTTTGGCATCTCCTTGTTTTTCCTTTTAGATCTTAAACAAAAGTATTGTGTTCGTTTAACCCATATCAATGACATAAGCCATGTTTCACAAAGCTTGAATGGATTTTTCTTCCTCGCAAAAGATGAAGACAACCTTCTTGTTCACAATCTGATTACCAAGAAATCCATAGATTTTAGACGTCCCATATTGCCTGCAGATTGTGAACAAAATGTTGGCGGAAAATATAAAACAACATTCACTAAACAAAAACAAATAACTTTGATATATATTGAAAAAGAAGAAATGTTACAAGAACACTCTTACAACTCATACTAGAAGAGAAATATTTTTCTTTCACTCTAGAGAGCATTTTTGTCTCTCTTTTCTCTCACTCTTACTTTTCTCTCTAATTTTAATTCTTGGTGTATTTGGTGTTGCTCAAGATGGTGGGAAAGTTCCACTAATTATATAGTCATAATGGAGACACGAATCCACCATCCAAGAGTTTATGGATACTTAAACACTCAACCTCAAGACTACACTCAACATAAAAGAGTATCTTGTACTTAACCTAAGGATGGTCTTACACACAGCTGTCACTACTAAATAAATATTAATTTAATTGTTTCTAGAAGATGTTGTCTAGATGATCCTCATTAAGTGGGCTAGATCCTTTAATCGGGTCAAGTTTATGATCCAACACCCCCCCTTAAACTCGACCCCGTGACCCCTAGTAGTTTCCTTAATCATTTGAAGTCTGCACTTTTCAATGGCTTGGTAAAAAATATTGGCAGCTTGATCTTGTATCTTTACATATTCAACTTACACATCCTTTCTTGAAATACACTCCTTTAGATAGTGGTAGCGGACATTGATATGCTTACTTCGATCATGGAATACTAGATTCAAGGATAAGGCGATGGCTTACTTATTATCGACATACACTTTCGTTGGCTCATTCTATGTTAGGTCTATCTCTTTCAATAGATTTCCAAGCTAAATTGCATGACTAATACATGTAATAGCAGCAACGTATTCCGCCTCAGTAGTAGATAATGTGATAATCAGTGGTTTCTTTGACATCAATGCGAAGGCAATGTTTCTCATAAAAAAATACAAATCCAGTAGTACTCATTCGATTGTCTATATCTCCACCTCAATCACTATCGTTATACCCAACAAGTTTGTAATAACTATAAATATAATAGAGTAATCCAAAGTCAATTGTACCTTTCAGATAGCGAAGGATTCTCTTTGCAGCCTTGTAATAAATTGTTGTTGGAGATTCCATGTAGCGGCTAACCAATCCAACCGCATAAAATAATCCTTGTCTCGTGCAAGTTAGATAGTGTAGACGTTTGACCAAAATTTTAAATAATGTCGGATCTACACTGTCGTCTTCTTCATGTTTGGATATTTTAACTCCAAACTCCATCGTGTGTTTATCGGGCTATAATTCTCCATCTTAAACCTCTTCAAGATATCTGTTTTCATAACTTTCTTGTGAGATGAAAATTCCATCTTTTTGTTACTTAAATTCAATACCAAGGTAGTACGCCATGAGCCCAAGTCTGTCATCTCGAATTCCATTGTCATCACTTTTTTGAATTTATTAAACATGCTTGGGATGCTCCCGGTGAAGATCAAATCGTCCACGTAGAGGCACACAATCAGAATATCTCCATCTTTTTGGTATATAGATCGTGCTCGTAGGGATATTTGTTGAAGTCATTCTCTTGGAAATACTTGTCGATTCTACTATTTCATATCCTTGGCGTTTGTTTTAGCCCGTAAAGAGCCTTCTTTAGCTTCAACACCTTATCTTCGTGACCTTTGACCTCATAGTCTAATGGTTGTTGAATGCAGACTTCTTCTTCAAGGACGCCATTTAAAATTGCCGACTTTACTTCCATTTGTTGTATCTTCCACTTATTTTGAGCTGCCAAAGAAATTATTAGTTTCATAGTTTCTAATCGGGCAACGAGGGCGAATACCTCATCATAGTCAATTCCCGCTTTTTGACATAGCCTTTTGCAACAAGCCTTGCTTTTTGTTTTTTAGTCTCCCCCTTAGCATTTATCTTTGTTTTGTATAACCATCTGATGCCTATTGTCTTGCACCCTTTGGGAAGTGAGGTGATTTTCTATGTGTTTCTCGATGGCTCTAATTTCTTCGTTCATCACGTCTCTCCATTGATTCTATTGTGTAGCTTCTTGAAATGTCACTGGTTCACAATAAAAAAAGAGACAAAAGAGTGTAAGGTTATCCATTGGTTGGATTACCTCATAAAGATCACTAAGGCTTCTTGTACTTCCACATGTATTTCACTTTGACTATCATTTGACGATGATGAAGGTGGTAAGTCTCCATGAGTAGATGATGTTGGTGAAGCATGTGAGGTTGCAACCTCTTCGGATTGCTCATTCAATGTCTGCTCATCTTCTTTAATTTGGGGGAAAATGTGAACTCATTTTTATGAGACTTAAAGTTCCATTCTCCTTCTTTATCAACTATCACGTCTCGACTTATCACAAAATTCTTATTGTTTGGGTTCTACAACTTGTAGCCTTTGGAACTTGAGTCGTAACCAATGAAGATAAAACTCTTGCTTTTATCATCGAGTTTGGTTTGTTTTTCATCTGGTACATGGACATGAGCTACACTTTCAAATACTCTAAGGTGGGAAATTTTGGGCTTTCTTCCACTCCATGCTTCTTGTGGTGTCTTTCCCAAAACACTTCTTGTTGGAGATCGGTTGGACAAATATACCACACATGCCACTAGTTCCGCCCAAAAATCCTTAGGCAGTTTCTTACTTTTGATCATGTTTCGCACCATATCAAAGATTGTTCCGTTCTTCCTTTCCGCAACATTTGAGGAGATTTGGGAACTGTCAAGCGACGACGAATTCCATGTGCTCCACAAAATTCTTGGAATTCATTAGATGTGAACTCTCCTCCACGTTCAGATCTCATGGCTTTGATCTTATTTCCGTTTTCCTTTTCCACAACTGCTTTGAACTTCTTAAATATTCCAAAGACTTTGGATTGCTATTTTAAGAAGTATACCCAAGTTTTTCTTGAAAAATCATCAATGAAGAGAAGTAAGTAGTTACTTATACCTAGAGAACTCGGCTTGATTGGACCACACACATTGTTATGAATAAGCTTGAGAGGTTTCTTGGCTCTTGATTCTGACTCCTTTAGAACCTTTTTCTGAATTTATTTCCAAGTAAACATCCTTCGCATAGTTGGTCAGGATGATTGATACATGGTAACCCTCTCACCATTTCCTTCTTGGGTAATAACTCTAAACTTGTAAAGTTTAGATGCCCAAATCGAACATGCCATAGCCATGCTGAATCTTTGTAACAAGCGTTAAGACACTTTGCAACATCATTTTGAATATTCAAAGAGAACATTCTATTCTTTGACATTTGAACTTTAGCAATTAAACCTCATTTGTCATCTCTCATAAAAGACTATATTTTTCATATGAATATCATAGGTTTTTTCTAGGAGTTTTCCGAAGCTCAAGATGTTGTTTTTCATGCTAGGTATGCAATAAACATTTGAAATTATTAGGATCCAACGAACATAGTATTTTTTCTATTACTCTCACATATTCTAACTTCTCATTATTATTTTTAATTGATTACGGTTGCTACCCTTGAGAAATATTCCGAAATAGATTCAGATGCTTTCATATGTAAGGATTCAAATTCACCTCTTAATGTTTGGAGACGTAGCGTTTTCACCATTTTGACTCCTTTGTAGCAGATTTGTAATTTCTCCCACGCTTGCTTGGCAGAAGATGCGCTTGAAAGTTTTTCAAAGCCATCATCATCTAATGTTTCATAGATGAGGAAGAGAGATTTTTTGTCTCTCTTTCTTGAATCCTTCAATTTTTTTTTCTCCTTTTGAGTAAGGCTTCCTTCATCTTTGGGTTTGTCAAACCCTTTTTTCTACGACATCCCACACATTATGTGGTCCGATGAGATATTTCATCTTAATGCTCCAATTTTTGTATTTGTTGTTGTTGAGTGTTGGAACTTGGAAGGATGATGCATTGTTTGCCATATTTTTCAATATGTTGAATAATTAAAAACAAAATTTTGGATAGAGCTTGTGGCTCTGATACCACTTTGTTGGCGGAAATATAGAGCTAACACTTACTAAACACAAATAAACAACTTTGATATAGATTGAAAAAAGAGAAATGTTACAAGAACACTCTTACAACTCACACTAGAAGAGAAATATTTTTCTTTCGCTCAAGAGAGCATTCGTGTCTCTCTTATCTCTCACTTTAACTTTTCTCTCTAATTTTACTTCTTGGTGTGTTTGGTGATGCTTTAGATGGTGGGAGAGCTCCACTATTTATAGAAACATAGTAAGATAAGGCTCCAACATCCAAGAGCTTATGGATACTTAAACACTCAACCTCAAGACTATACTCAAGGTAAAAGTGTTTTTTTAATCTAAAATATTATTTTATTGAGAATAAGGACCCAAATGAAAGGTAAGTGTTTTTTAAGCTAAAAGATTATTTTATTGAGAGTAATAACCCAAATGAAAGGTAAAAGTGTTTCTTACACTCAACATAAAAGAGTATCTTGTACTCAACCTAAGGATGGTCTTACACACAACCTCCACTATTAAATAAATATTAATTTAATTGTTTCTAGAAGATGCTTTCTAGATAGACCTTATTGAGTTAGTTGAACCCTTTAATAGGGTCAAGTTTATGATCCAACACAAACATCTCCATCGAATTATATGTGCGGGTTTGATCCGTCTTCAGAAAACTATAAAGTTTTAGGTTCTCCATATCGAGATTACCGAAGGAAGCATGAAGACATACCATATTTTGTTCTGAATCTAGGAGAGAAAACAAACACTTGGAGAAAAGTCAATCAAACAACTGGTTATCCAATAAAATATTTTCCAACTTCTTCCTACTATTTATGCATTGATGGAACAATATACTTTATAAACATAGAGGGAATAACTGCATTTGACCTCAGCAACGAGAAGTTTCGACACATAACCACATTGGACGAAGAATAGACTTTAGGATATCTGAGCCTATGAAGTGTCTTGGGCTTTTCGAAATGGAAAAGATTGATCGTGGAAAAACTATAAGAATGAAGATGTGTATAGTAAAAAACAACAAAAATGATGCTCCTACATGGGTGGACGCCGAGTATAGGTTAAACCTACCTGTTTCCTTTAAGACTAAAGTTTTTTGTGACTTAGCGATTCATATTCGATGTAAAAACAGGCTTTTGCTTTTTTTTCCAGATCTCTTCTTGGAGATAACAGAACTATTATAAGTTGGAATAAATTCTTGTAAAAGGTATGTGCCAACTCTAGCCTCACCAAAAGATTTGTAGGTTCTTAATGTTACAAGTTTTGTTTTTATTTATTTATAGTTACTTGATTTTGAAACGTTTGTAGTTTATGTTGTATGTTATAATTCTCTTAATAATAATATTGTTATATTTTATTGCATTGGGAGAAGCTATTTTCCAAATAAGAACCTTTTTTCAACTGAAAATCTATTTATTAAAATGAATTGTTTAGTACAAGCTGGATTATTACAATCTTAATTGTCTATAAGTTAGACCATCCAGGTGAATTTTATTGTTAGAGTTTCGCTCTTGCTTTTAGAGAGAAAATAGTAACCCATGGTCTTCCATTCATAATGTCAGCACATTTCGTAGAAATTATAAGCCATAAAAGCCGGCTGAAATCAAATTCAACCCCTTCAAAGTGAAGGTAAGAAATTTTCTCTCATATTGATTATCATAATCTTTGATCTTTTTTTTCTGTATTTTATATGTCATTTTGAATTCTTTTAACAGTTTTAATCCAACAACTATTATAATTAGTCTTTTGTTCACCGCTTGAAGAAGATAGTTATAAACTTTTTTGAAACAAGTATGGAAATAGAGAAATTGTTAATATTCAACTAATCAGAGAAATATTTGTAAATAACCTTAGGTAATGCTATTTTGTATATATCCTCTTCCATATGTTCTTAAAGAAACAATCTCACGACTTTCAACGAAAGTAATTTCTCTAAGCTGAGCATGAGATTGTATTTGAGAGGAATCAAGTCTCTGATTGGAAAATAAAGACCAGTTTGCAAGCAAGTTAGTTGCAGAGTTTTGTTCCTTATATATATGTGTCTTAGAGTTATTGCAAGTCAGCAGCTGTAGAGTTTTGTTCCCTATATATGTGTGTCTTAGAGTTACAGTAGGATATATCATATTTTTATTATTAATAATAGAAACTAGGTACCAATGAGCTTTGTGTTCCTTAACCATTTCAATAAGGAGTAATGAATCAAATCCAAGGTCTATATGTTTGAAACTTTCTCCTTGCATATAAGTAATCCATCGTAGAGATTCAACAATTACGAAGGCTTGCTGCTTAACTATTGTCTCTAATTTATCAAAAGAAACTAAGGGTTTTTGAAGAGCCATGAGTTCTATATTGTAGTTTTTTTTATAGATTTAATTCGTCTAATGGTGGCTTTGGTTTGAGTCCCCACGATAATCAAATTTAATATCAAAAGAGTCATTTGATATTTAATTGAAAATGATCTTCATAACCGTTTGAAGTTAACTGTTTTAGTATATACTAGTCCTAAGTGATTTTACTTTAATTCTCTTTGATTTTTTACTAGTAATCTTCTTTAATTCATTAGTTTCTTCTAATCGATGTTTTGCATGAGATATACAGAGGTTTTAGCATCGGGGATGATTTTTCATTTTCAAATTTATTAAAGTCACTAATAGAAGAGAGTGTAAGGCCAATTTTTATTGAATGTAAGACCTCTATTATCTCATAATACCTCATTCATCAATAGGGTTCGTAGAATTAATAATTTTAGAAATATATTTTCCTTTATTGTTGTTTGCATCTTTTGAACTATCTTTTTTAACTGAAATCTAAATGATAAGAATTTTTTATTGTCATCAATTTTTTCACCTTCATTAGCTATATCTATATTATCAATCTTCTGATTATTACGTGTTTCACATTGTCCTAAATCTAAAGTTTTACATTGATCATTGTTCATCTGCTTGGAAGCAAGATCATTTATAATGATCAATTTGATCTTGGGCACCCACGTATTGTTTTAAGATATATGTTTCTAGTTATGATTGTTTACATGTTGTATATGTTGCTGGTTTTGTACTACGCTAATTCCTTATGTACTTGTTGTTACTTTCTTACAATTTGAGGCTTTATGTCATAAGTGATAGCATGATAAACAATATTCTTGCAAATTATCATATAATATTTCTTGCGAGAATCCTTTATTCTCACAAAAAAAATCCAAATTTGTTGATTGGTTTTTATGACATATATTTCCACTTAAGCCTTGCAACAATTTACTTTAGCCCTATTTTTGTTGATACCCAAAACTATAATGGGGTTACCTAAATACTTAGCAATATTATAGATTGTATCTGAGTTATATATATATTCGGGAAGGTTAGGTAGAGTTAACCAAACTGGGAAATTGATGATTATCTTTTAGGATTAAAGAAAAGTAACCATTTAAGAAATCTCATTGTATGATTATGTTAGGAATATGAGTACCGTATATTCTGTCTCTGTATATCAGTAAGAACAACCCGATCTCTACACTAGTATGATATTGTCCGCTTTGGAACCATAAGGTCCGCACGACTTTGTTTTTGGTCCACTTCCAAAAGGCCTAATTTTAGTTGAGATATGTTCTACTTCCAAAAAACCTCATTCTATTTATATACCATTGATCATTCCCATGTTTAAGCGATGTGGGATGTTGGACTTTGGTCTCCACCTTAACAAATACTCCTCTCAAACAAAGTACCACCTTAGCCTCCTCTCAAGTGACTTTCATCCACCCACTCTAATCAGGTTGGGGCTACCTGACCATAGAAGTACTACAGATGTTACTGCTTACCTCCTATTAGACCATACTGTCTTGTTCCTTAGCGCCACTACCCAATTTAATCAAGTACCACCGCTTGATGAGTCACAGGCACTTTGAACTAGGATCTCTAGAATAGATCACCTTGAGGACGACTGGGTATGTTCGACTTCTGAGAATTTCATCCACATCGCATTTTGTCTGGGGCGGGTGCTATGATATCATTTGTTATAAAATCACTATGCAATTTATCACAAAATGGCTCAAGCACAGAACACAAATAAAACAAATAACTGTAAAAATAGAATGTAAAATTTAACATGGTTCGACAATTGTCTACGTCCATGGGCACCTCAAGAGAAAAGTGTTTCAGTATGATAACAGGGTTACAGATTTCAGGTTGTGTTTTGTGTAGCCTGGGTAGTATATTTATAGGGATTAAATAAAACTTACTAGATAATGGGCGTAATGGGCTCATACCACAAGACTAATAATGATACTGTCACAACACTTATTTGTACTGCCGAACACAGTACACTGTCAAGGCACAATATTACTATCAAGACACAAAACTGTACTACCGGATATAATACATTGTCAAGGCACTATTCGACTCATTCACAACAAATCTTCCCTTTGATGCGAATATTATTTCTTTAGTATCAACAAAGAAACTTCTCTTCTTCTGACTGGCCAAATGCGCCTAAGGCATTCACTCTATACTGCGAACACCAATCCAGTTTAAGCACTCCATAAACTTTTAAACTGGTACTGCCTCAGTCATTATAACTGCTGGATTATCGTGTGTAGACACTTTCTTCACATCAACAATTCCTTTTGATATTATATCACGAATAAAATGATACCTGAAATCTATGTGCTTTGTACGCTCATGGTACATCTAGTTCCCTATAAGGTGTATGGCGCTTTGACGGTCACAAATCAATTTTGTAGTAGTCCCATCCAAGCTCAAATCTGCCACCAAACCTTGCAACCATATTGCCTCTTTAACTGCTTCTATTACCGCCATGTACTCTGCGTCTGTTATAGAGAAAGCTACAGTAGCTTGCAACTGTGCTTTCCGACTGATCGCACTCCCAGCTAGAGCAAATACATATCGTGTCAGAGATCTTCATTTATCCATATCACCTGCAAAATCAGAATCAACAAAACCAACCACTGATCCTGCAACATCATTCAGTGATCCACCAATATCGGTCGTGTTAAAATTTAAGCTAACGTTCACATTATTCTTAAGATATCGAAGTATCCATTTCACTGCCTGCCAGTGTTGTTTCCCATGATATCCCATGTACCCGCTTACTACACTAACCGCATGTGAAATATCAGGACGTGTGCATACCATAACATACATGATACTACCAACTGCACTTGCATATGGAACCTTCAAAATTTGTTCCAACTCAGCATTTCTTTGACCGCTCCCGCTATAGATGACGTGAAATGAGTAGCAAACAAAATGTTAATTGCCTTAGCATCAAACATGTTGAATCGTTGTAACACTTTCTCAATATAGCTTCGTTGAGACAAGTAATGATCCTACACTTATGTTCCCGATAATCTCCATACCAAGAATCTTCTTTGCTTTACCCAAATCATTCATCTCAAAATCAGCACTCAACTGCTTCTTTATCTGTACAATGTGTGACATACTACAAGCAGCAATAAGCATATCATCCACATACAACAAGAAGTAAACATAAGAATCATCTGACATCTTTTGATGATACACAAAACTATCATATGGACTCCTCATGAACCTTTTTGACCCAATGAATATATCAAAATGTTTGTACCATTGCCTAGGTGAATGTTTCAAACCATACAATAACTTTTTCAGCAGACAATTTTTTTCCTCCATATTAGGTTCGATAAATCCCTCTGGTTGTCTCATGTAGATTTGCTCCTCTAATTCACCATGTAGAAACGTAGTCTTCACATCCAACTACTCAAGCTTTAAATCTTGGAAAACTACCATGGCTAACAAAACTCGTATCGAACTATGCTTCACCACTGGAGAAAACACTGCATTGAAGTCGTTTCCTTCCCTTTGAGTAAAATCCTTAGCGAATAGTCTTTCCTTGAATCGAGATGCCTTAACCCCTGGATTACCTTTATTTTTCTTAAACACCCATTTACTGCCTATTATCTTCTGTTCTTTAGGCAAGTCAACAAGCTTCCATGTTTGATTCTTATGAAGAGATTCAATCTCTTCCCCCATTGCACCAATCTATCGATCTGCCTCTGAACTCGCTATAGCTTCTCTGTAGCTACTAGGTTCTTGTATTTCAACTTCTTCTACAACTGACAGAGCATATGCAACTAGATTTGCATACCTTTTTGGAAGTCTAATATCTCTTCTTTCTTTGCCCCAATGCTATGCTATAAGGTTGTTGTTCTGGTTCGGGCGCATCATCATCACTATCATCTGATGCTGACGCTTCACCTCCTGATTCTGGATCCACCTCAGAACTACTTGAATTATTAGACCTGCTAAGAACTGATTATAATTCAAGCTCCACCGGTTTACTCACAACCAATCCTGATTCAACCATTTCTTTTACTTTCTTCTGACTGTCTATCGAAGCAAACTCGTTCAAAGTAACATCTTTATTGATGAGAAAACCTGGAGACTTTAGAGAGGTACACCATAACCTATATGCCCTCACTCAAGTAACATATCATAGATATATGCACCTCTTTTCCCTCAGCTCAAGCTTACCATCTCTCACATGAGCATACACAGGACAACCGAACATCCTCAAATGTTCGTAATCAGCCGACGATCCAAACCAAATCTCAAAAAGAGTTTTACAATCAATAGCCGTAGATGGAGACCGATTCATCAAGTAACATGTTGTATTGATAGCTTCAGCCCAAAAATCCTTTCCCACACCGGAATACAAGAGCATGCTTCGTGCTTTGTCACAAAGTGTTCTGTTCATTGTTTCTACGACTTCATTCTGTTGTGGTGTTTTAGAACAAGTGCGATGATGCACTATTCTTTCAGCTTCACAGAACTTGTTGAACTCACGACTGCAATATTACGTTTAATTTTTTTTTTCATGTTTGCTTCTCAATCATCATCTTCCATTTGACAAAGGTTGAATATGCCTCATCTTTCGTTTTCAGAAAGTAAACCCACATCATCCTTGAATAATCATCGATCAAACTCATGTAGTATTTGGCTTCGCTCTTTGATGAAATTCTGTTTGGACCCTACAGATCTGAGCAAATGTAGTCCACTGTCTATATAGTCTTTCTTACAACCAATTTGTTGAATTTAACTCTAGTTTGTCTACCAAAGACACAGTGCTCACAAAATCTCAATGATTTTACTTTATACCCTTTTAATAAATCTCTCTTTCCCAAAAAAGTTAATCCTCTGTCAGTCATGTGACTAAGACGCCAATGCCACAACTTATTGTGATCCTGCCTACCATGGCTATTACTCCCTGATGATACTACTGCAGCATCACCCATAACAACACTCCCATGGAAAATATAAAGACCCTTTCTGCAAACTGCCCTTCATGCATACCATTGAGTCTTTTGTCATTTTGATTACATCATCTTCTACACGGTACTTATAACCTCGAGAGTCTAGAGTCATAAGAGAAATCAGATTTCTCTTTAACCCAAGACCATGCCAGCACATCAATATTCTAACAACCCCGTCAAACATTATGATTCTGACGTTACTGATACCACCAACAGTCAACAAATGATTGTTCCCTAAATAGACAGTAACCTGCATTGGCTTATAAGTATCGAATTACTACTTGAACTGACACATGTGATAGCGCCAGTATCGAGTACCCAAGAGTTTTGCCCAAAGTCTGAACTCACGGATAACACATCTCCTTTACCACTGTTTTAACTATCGTAAGAATCGTTCACATCTTTATCAATGTTTGCTACAATTTCCTTTTGATATCCCTTCTTACTAGTCAGTTTCAAAAAATCTCTCCTATAATGACCTTGCTCACTACATTCATAATAGTTTGAGTTCTTTACCTTTGATTTGGACCTTCACTTCTTCCTTCTTAAAGAACTCGCTTTGCTTCTAGATCTTCCCCTAGTCATAAGACCTTCGCCTTCAGCCTGATTGTCTGGCTGCAACTGTCTCAACTCCTTTCATTCAGCGCCCCTTTGACATCTGCTAGTGATAACTTATCCTTGCCATACATAATGATATCTACGAAGTTTTTATAAAGAGTTGGTAACGATCTTATTAAACACAAAGCTTGATCATCATCCTCATTATTGATATCTATATTCTCCAAGTCCATTATAATTGATTTAAAATTATCTAAGTGCCTAGTTATGGACATACCTTCTTTTAATCTGAAATCGTACATACGCTTCTTTAAGTATAATCGATTTACTACTGATTTCTCTTAGTAAAGATCTCCTACCTTCTTCCATGCGCAAACAACAGTCTTCTTACCACTAATCTCGCGAAACACATTGTCTTTCACACTCATTAAAATCTAGCACAAAGCCATCTATTGAAGATATTACTTCTCCTCTTCTTTCATATCTTTTTGTAACTTATTCTCCATAGCCTTTCACATCCCTTTCAGTACCAATAAAGATTTCAGTTTAAGCTTCCACAACGCAAAGTTGGATCCCCCATCAAATTTTTCAATCATGTATTTTGTTGCTGTGGCTCTGATACCATTTGTTAGGAATATAGATACCGTATATTTTGTCTCCGTATATAAGTAAGAACAACCCAATCTCTACACTAGTATGATATTATCTGTTTTGGCACCCAAAGGTCCGCACGACTTTGCTTTTGGTCCACTTCCAAAATGCCTCGTTCTAGTTGAGATATGTTCTTAGTTATATACCATTGATCCTTCCCATGTTTAACCGATGTGGAATGTGGGACTTTGGTCGCCACCTTATCAGATTCTCCAGAGACCATACATTAATTTTTCATAATATACTTAAATCATCTTTATGATCAATCTCTCTAATTACATGTCTACTATCCCATCTAGCTAAACTGTAACTACATATAAACGTTATATTGTCTATGAACTTATGTATAAAGGACATCTTAGGGCAACCAACAACAACTTTACCAATTAAAGAAAATTTAATTATAGTTAGAAGACTTTCCTCATCCTTTATTGAGAATTGGATGACTTTGTGGTCTTATTTGTTAAGAATCTTAGTTTTTTCATGACGAAATTCCTTCTTGATTACCTTTGTTATATCAACATATGATTTATTATTTTTTGGTAATGTAGAGTGAGATTTTTGTGTTTAATCACACGACTTCTTTTGATGCTCCAATAGATGGAATTCTTCTATATTAGAAATCTAGATTTTGTTCCTCTTTTCATGATGCTTGACCAATGTGTTAGATTTGAGATGAAAGTAAAGAATCTGTCTTCTTTTGATATCACTTGACTCTTTATAGATTGGTGATTTACTCCTCTCCCCAGCTTGACCATATGTATTGATTTTGTGGTGAATCTTTCATAATCTTCCAAAGAAGAAAATAGTATTTGGTTGGAATGATGTTATTCGAAATTTTGTCAAAAAAGTTAGAAGTAATACTTTTATATCTAAGTTGGTTCCAAGTTATTTTAGTATTGAATTCACCTAATTTATCTCATTATGATATTATTTTGTCATCCTAAGCATTGTGTATTGTGAGATTGAAAATCAATTTAATATATGATGTAAGAGTGTTTGATTTGAGCTTTGTTAAGTCCTAGTTTCCATTGGCTAGAAGTCTTTAACCCTCTATTTTATATACCAATAATTATATATTTATTTAAAATATTGATTAATGGTTTATTTCTGAACCATTAGCCAAAATTCCATATTAACAATGAAAGATTTAGTAGTATATTTTATAGAGAGTGATCTCTTCAAACTCTTTTATCATTTTGAATTTGATTGAAGGAGGGGATATAAATTTTTACAATAAACAGTTTGCATATATCTAGCCCATATAGGTTTGTTTTCACCATATTTATGTTAGAGATATAAAGGGCTAACCAAGCCCATTAACCCTTTATATCTCTAACAATTTATACCATAATTTACATGAATAAGTATCTTGAAACTCGGTGGTTTTTCTAATATTCAGCCCACCTTCTTTGTAAGGCTTGCTTAAAGTTCCAGTTAGTCCAAATATTGCTTGAGAATACTCATTAGATCCCAAAAAGAATCTATTAAAGAGTCTTTCAATTATGTTTATTAGATTATTAGGAAGATGATATCATTGAATGTGGTAATAGGGTATAGTCATTAATACTGACTGTATCAATACTAATCTTCCATCAAAAGATAGAGATTTACAATCTTGAATTTTGGATCTTATTTTTTTTACAAAGTCATCATATAAGCATGTTTTATTACTATTATGAACTGAAACTCCTAAGTATTTAATAGAAATTGATTTTTTTAATCCAATGAACTTTTTCAAGAGATCTAATTCAAGTATGGTTTATTTTGTTTGAAACTATTAGGCTATACTTTTTCAGTATTTATGAATTGGCCAGATATTTTTTGGTATAATTTTTATAAAGGTATTGAGGTTATTAATATTGTTCGTTGAGCCATTTGCAAAGATGACGAAATTATTTGCAAATGGTAGACAATAAATTTTATTTCACTTATAGTTTTAAATTTCATTGCTTGATTTTGACTGAAAAGCTGATTGACACCTCTAATGAGGTATTCTCCAACAATTATGAAAATGCTGGGAAAATGGGATCCTCTGATTCTATTTAGACCTTAAAATATCCTTTTAGATCACCATTAATTATTATTGAGAAGAAAACGGGCTCTATGCCTTTACTTGTAACTTTAATGAAGTATTTTGGATCACCATTAATTATTGAGAAAAAACATGATCTATGCCTTTACTTTGTAAGTTTAATGAAGTTACTATGAAAACCAAATGATTAAATAACTTTAAAGATAAAACTATAAGATATTTTGTCAGATGTCTTAGTCATGTCAATTTTTAACAATATATTTCCACCTCTAAAGTTCTTATTTAAATCATATTATGGCTAATTGATTTAGTTTTTTTTTAAATTGATGGTGAATTACAATGTTTTATTTTTAAAATTTAAAAATTCAATCTGATGAGTCAATAAATGTTTGGTGGAATATTTTGGATCTTGTGTCTGATGTGACTAGAGAGAGAAAGTGTAGAGAGAGAAAAAAAAGGATCGAATAATATTCAATGTCCCACCTACCAAGAAAGTGGGTCACCTTTTATACTAAATTAAGGTGGACCCGTTAATATCCTTAATGGGCTGATTATATTAATCATGAAGCCCCTTAGTAAGTACCTTGTTTACAAATTGGTCCCTGAAAGATCTTAAATACATTAATAATCACACCAAGTATCTTTTATTCGTAATTAACCCCTTGTTATTTATACCGGCGAATTTCACCCTTATCAGTAGCCCCCCCCCAGTCTTCGGGTGTGTCAGGAGCGGAGACTCATAGCCGAGCCTAAACCTATCGACCGCGGTCCCCTGTACTTCGGGCCGGTGGTTATCCTTCTTTTCCCGAATGACCTTTTTTCCCGGGGCGTCGGGCACTTCACAACGTTGCCCGTCCCAGTCTATCTTACGGATGTCCGGTAACACTCCCGCAGCGCTTTTTAGTCGACTTCATCCGAAAGCAATACTCGGGGTCTGCTAGAAATTCCTTGCCCTGGGTTCATAGTCCTGGCTAGGTCGGCTTCCACGTCTTCTTGGGCTTTTAGTCCTGGACCCTCCATGGTGGGCCGGCTCTAGTGGTGAATCAGGCTGAGAAGGCCCATCTTCGTGGGATATGGTTCGAAGAGGCTAGCCTAGGCAAGCTCCTGTCAGGAGATGGCTAACACGTGTCATCTGATGGCGCGATGCGTTCTCACCAACATAGTTTTCTAGGGAGACTCTTCGCCTTCCCGCTGATTTTGACGGTTGGCCTTCCCCGGTCATAAAATGTAGCCTATAAATACTCCACAAATCCTGATCTTCTCTCGGAGGTATCCTAGAGAGAAAAAGTACTGCCCAAATATTTCTAGAGAGAGAATATTCGTTTTATGAAATCCAGATACCCGAAGCGTCTACCAACCAAGAAAAAGAAAAAGAAACCTGTGTTCGGTTTCAAAGAGTGGGCGAGCATCGGTGACCGAGCCGAAGAGTACCGACGCGCTGGCTTAATTTGGGGATCCAATTCCAAACCCTTTACTCCCGTTCCGCAGCCCCACGACCCTGTTTTAGCTACTCTGATCTCTGCCGAATCCTTCTTTTTGCCCGAACCACCCGACTCTCTGTCTCCTGAGTTCAGCCTTTCTCCAAAAACCGTTGTTATCTCTTCTAGTAGCAACTCCCCTCGTTTCCCTGTAGTCCGGTTAGAGAATCCGACCCCGTCATCCGTCAACTCGTACGTTCCTTCGCCTCCATTTCCGCCCCGACGCGTCCATAAAACCAAGTTCTTGACTATGGGCGAAAACAGTCCCCCTACGTCTCCTTATGGAGGTAATTATCTTGAAATGGTTTAGCTTACTCCCTCAATTCGAGGGTACCGGACTGGTCTTAACACTGCCGTAACTTTTTTAGGTCTTAATAAGCGTCGGCTGACGCCAGAGGAATTGGATGCGGCTCATCGGGCTCATTTTGGGAACACTGCCGAACCCTCTAGCTCTCCGGTACGGTCGTCGGATCCGAACGCTGCTACTGCCCGAAGCTCTGACCAAGCTCCGAACTCCAATTTGGAAGAGTCGGAGGTGGATATTCCTCCCGCGGAGGTCAGTATTGCCGCTGCTGGGAACGCTGCCAACCCTCCAGATGATCCTCTTCCCGAAGAGGTAGAGACTGCAATCACCACCACCTACTTCCACTAGCTTCCTTCGAAGGACGTCGTCTCTCTCTTCGAAGGAAAGTACCTCTACTTTCCAGCGGCCGAGCACAGGGAGCTGCTGATTCGTTGGGGGATTCTTGAGAACGTCACGGTCCGGTTCCCGGTCCCTGGGGAGACTCCTGTTCACGTCCGACCCCGGGAAATACTGGTGTTTACCGAGCTGTTTAATTGGGGTCTTCGCTTCCCCTTAGACCCCGAGATCGCGCTATACTTCCGCACCCTCCAGATTTGCCCGTTGCAGCTGACGCCTAATGCCTGGTATACCTTAATGGCTTGCATAATGGCTTCACGCCTTTCTGGTCGGGTTATGCCTATGGATGAATACATCGCCATGTCGGGTCTGTCCAAGGCCCCTAAGTCCACGTTCTTCTACTCTTCCTTGGGAAGCAAATGGAAGATAGTTAACGATTTTCTGGAGGGAGATAAGGGCTGGAAGCATCGGTTTGTATTCCTGAGCGGCTGCTGGGAGAACGGTCTTCCTTATAGCAAGGAGGGAGAATAAGAGGCAGTTGCTTCGGTCCTGGGTTCATGACGGTACTCCCTTTTTTTTTATACCGATCCTTTGTGCAGTGTCGAAGGAGTTCCTGCAAGGGCTGAAGAAGGACCTCTCAAAAACCGCTGAAGATACTTTCTAGGTGTTGAAGGATTTTTCCAGGAAGCATTGGGGTCGGGCGATGCATCGTACCTTCAAAGACACCAATTTGATCATGAGCAACCTCTGGCGTTGCTCGTCGGAGGTGCTAACCATTGAGCAACTGCGGGTACCCCCCAGCCTGGACGATGTTATCGCTAAAACAGGCACACCTGGGTCCCAACTGTACCTCCCGAAACGCAACAAGGTGATGGGGCCAAGGTGAAGAAGCCAAGGTGTGCCAAAGAGAGCGGGACCGTTGCTGGGGCGGACAATGCCACCGTACCAGAGCTGTTTGACCAGTTCGGTGGGGTTAAGGGTAAATCGACAGTGGATCCCGTAGTGGTGATTCCGGATGAAGTCAGCCCCCCCAAAGCGTCGGACCCAGCTGCGGCCTCATCGAGTGGTACGAAGTACCCGGTGCTGATAATGCTTGGGTCTCCGCATACTTTCCCGTTGCAGGGATCGGACGGACTAGCCTTATCTCTGTATAACCAGCTTATACCCGCGGCCCTGAAAGAGCGCAAGGCGGCCGAGCTGAGCCAGAAGCTGGTGGGCGCGGAGGCCAAAATTGCTAGCTTAAAGGGGGAGGTGCAAAAGGCCCAGGCGGCGCTGGAATTGGCAAGGGGGCAAGCTGCAGAAGCCATCCGTGTCTCGGAGGAGACGAAAAAATCCGGGGAAGATCGGGCTGCCACTTTAGCTCAGGAGGTCCAAAAGCTGAAAGCTTCGAACACCGCCTTTGCAGACAAGTGTAAGAAGTGGGCGGATAAAGAGGTGGCCGATGCTAAAGCCGCGTATGTGCTATCGTTCCATAACCGTTTCCCGGAGCTTCACCTCGGGACGATGTGGCTGGATTTACCCGAGGAGGACCGCCCGGTGGGAGTCGTTTGTGAGGATGAGTCAGACGATACTGAGTCCGAGGAGGAAGATGGTGAGTGATCGGGAGAAGTGTTCGTCTTTGTTGTTTTTGTTGTTTGTATTTTTTTTTGTTTTCTGTTTGTAAGATTTTTGGGGGCCACGGGGTCCCCTAACAATATTCCATGTGAACACTTTAATATTTATGTTTATGTTGGTATGCAATCTTTGTTTTTTGCCACAATTTTCAGATGCTATTATTTAAGTAAACCAAAATGGTTCTGTGAAAAGCCAAAGTAGGCTCTGTAGATTAATGTAACGTTGAAACATTTCCCATAGGGTCGGGAAAATGAAAATATGTAGATCAGTTGTAAATACTGAAAAACCTATGAAGGCTCTGTAGATCAATGTAACATTGAAACATTTCCCATAGGGTCGGGAAAATGAAAATATGTAGATCAGTTGTAAATACTGAAAAACCTATGAAGGCTCTGTAGATCAATGTAACATTGAAACATTTCCCATAGGGTCGGGAAAATGAAAATATGTAGATCAGTTGTAAATACTGAAAAACCTATGAAGGTTCTGTAGATCAATGTAACATTGAAACATTCCCATAGGGTCGGGAAAATGAAAATATGTAGATCAGTTGTAAATACTGAAAAACCTATGAAGGTTCTGTAGATCAATGTAACATTGAAACATTTCCCATAGGGTCGGGAAAATTAGAATATGTGGATCCATTAATATCAGTGGGAACAGACGCTGATCAGCTCGTTAGCTGATCAAGTTCGTAACACTTCAAAATTTGGAAGGGAAAAGAAAATTTTGATTAATTCAATCAGGTGGTCGGGCGTTTGTGATTCCTCATTAAAACCTTCTCGCGCCACCGAGGTAGGAAAGAGTGCATCCCCGACCAATAAGTTTTTACAGACCATGTCAAACAAATTACAAATAGTTTAACACTATTCTAAGTACAATTTCAGATGTTCAATATTCCATGGCAGCCTCAAAGGATGCCCGAGCCTATTTTGCAGGCCGTATGTCCCGCTCTTGATTTTTTCCACGATTTTGTAGGGTCCTTCCCAATTCGGGGTGAGCTTGCCGAAGCTTTTGTCTTTGGTGTGAAGAAAAACGCGCCTCAAAACCTTGTCACCGACCTTGAACTCCCGACGGCGTACCTTAGAGGCGTATCGACTTCTCATAAGGGTCTGATAGTGCAAAGAGTTCAACTGGGCGCGATTGCGTTTCTCTTCTATAAGATCAAGATCGAGTCGTCTGCTATTATCGTTCGCGTCCTCCTCATAGGTACTGACTCTGAAGGATGGAAAGATGGACTCTGCGGGGGTAACCGCGTCCATACCTTATACCAAAGCGTAAGGTGATTCCTAGGTTGTCGTCCGGGGTGTGGTTCGGTAAGCCCACAACACTTCTTGTAGATAGTCGGGCCACTTTCCAGCTTTTCCCTCAAGGTTCTTTCTGAGGCTGTCCAAAATAGTCCGGTTGGTGACTTCGACTTGCCCGTTTGCTTGAGGATGGAAAGGAGCGGAAAAACATTGCCCGATCTTGTGCGTTGTACAGAAAGCTTTCATTTCCCCGCTGTCGAACTGTGGTCCGTTATCCATAGTTAACTTCTGCGGTATCCCAAACTGACAACATATGTTAGACCAGATAAATTTGAGGATATCTTTGGTCTTGGTAGTGGATAAAGGTTCAGCTTCGACCCACTTGGAGAAATAGTCTACTGCCACAACGATTGTCTGTCTTCCACCCGATGCCATTGGTAGTGGTCCGACAAGGTCGATTCCCCATCGGCCAAAGGGTAGACCTTCGGATATGGACTCTAGAGGAACCGCGGGGACATTTATTGCGTTTGCGAATCGTTGACATGTATCGCAGGTTTTTACTATTAGTCGTGCATCTGCTGTTATCGTCGGCCAATAGAACCCTGCGAGAAAAAATCTTCTAATTAAGGCTTTGTAACCGCAATGTGCCGCACCCTCACCATCATGCAGTTCAGATACAATTATTTGTGACTCGTGGACCCCTAAGCATCTGAGCAAGGGGCGGCTGAAGGATTTCTTATACAATACTTCACCTAAAAGGACGTAACCCCGGGCCTTATTGCGTACTTTCCTAGCCAAGGCGCTATTGCTAGGCAGCCTACCTTCGGCTAAGAAGGCTATAATATCACGTCGCCAATCTGATAGTGTTACTGAAGAGATCTGACAGGCGATTTCAGGTCGGTTATCTAACACGTGTCGTTTGATAATAGATGGGCTTTCTTGCTCGCTAACCCAGGGATAGTTGCTTGAGCAAGAAACTGTTGCCAAAGAATCTGCAACGATGTTTTCTCTTCTCGGGACATGTTCGTATGTGACTTTGTCGAACGAGGCGGCTAGCACTCTAAGTGCTGCTAGGTATTGCACCAGATGCTCTTTCCGAGCTTCCGCAATTCCCAAGGCTTGGGTTATCAAAAGTTGGGAATCACTTACGAGGCGTACCTGCTTTGCCCCACATACTTGTGCTAACTGTAGTCCTGCCAGGGCGGCCTCGTATTCAGCCTCATTTTTCGAAGTATGGAAACCAAATCGAATGGCTTGGTGCATACTAATGCCCGATGGGGTAATCATTTGTATCCCTGCTCCGCAGCCACTGACATTAGCCCCTCCATCGGTTCGGACGGTCCACTCACTTTGTTCGGTCTCTTGGGAAGGCGTATCCTGATCCGGTCGTTTAGGATGGAACTCTACTAAACAATCAGCCACAATTTGGCCTTTAACGGCTGTTCGAGGTTCGAAGTTCGAAGTTGATATCGAAATCGCCCAACTCGACCGACCATTTGGACATTCTCCCGGACATGTCTGGTCGCTGGAGGATGTACTTGAGTATGAACGAGGTTCGGACTATGATAGGGTGGGCTTGAAAGTACGGGCGCATTTTTCGTGCTGCTGTGACCAAGGCGAGAGCCACTTTTTCCAACCTTAAATACCGAGTTTCTGCATCCATCAGGCTTTTGCTCACAAAGTAAACAGCTGTAGGGACTGGCCCCGACTCACTAATCAAAGCCGCACTAACCGCAAAGTCAGTAACCGCAACGTAAAGGAAAAGTGTCTCTCCAGGAACGGGCTTGGTCAAGAGGTTCGGGGACGACAGATATCGTTTGATTCCCAAGAATGCTTCATCACATTCGGGCGTCCACACGAAATTTTTGGCTCGTCTCAAGACCTGAAAAAAGGGAGCACACTTATTAGATGAACGAGAAATTAATCGATTTAAAGCAGCCAGACGCCCAGTTAGGATCTGGACTTCCTTGATGTTCTTGGGTGGAGTCATGTCGGTCAGATCTCAAAGTTGGATGGGATCGGCTTCAATCCCTTTCTTGCTAACGAAGAAACCTAGAAATTTTCCCGATCTGACCCCAAAGGAGCATTTTTCTGGGTTGAGTTTGAGGTTTATTCCCCGTAGGTTGTCAAAAGTTTCTCGCAGATCGGTAAGGTGAGCTTCATCCGCGCTGCTCTTGACCAACATGTCATCGATGTACACCTCCATGTTCCTCCCAATTTGACCCTCAAACGTTTTGTTAACTAGCCTTTGGTATGTTGCGCCGTCATTTTTTAGCCCGAATGGCATTACTATGTAGCAGTATAGTCCTCGGCCCGTGATGAATGTGGTACTTTCCTGATCCGCAGCGTGTAATTTGATCTGATTATAACCGGCGTATGCATCCATGAATGACAGCAACTTGTTACCCGAAGTCGAATCTACCAACTGGTTGATTCTCGATATCGGGAAGAGGTCCTTCGCACATGCCCGATTAAGGTCGGTGAAATCCACGCACATTCTCCATTTCCCGGTTTTCTTCTTGACCAGAACGGGATTTGAAGTCCATAACGGGTAACTCGCTTCCTTTATGTGACCGACGCTGATCATTCTCTCGACTTCCCGTAAGATAATGTCTGCCTTTTCCGGGGAAAAAGCCCGACGCTTTTGGGAGATCGGTCTGACGTTTCTGTTGATAGTTAGCTTGTGAATGACAAAAGATTCTGGGACCCCGGTTACATCTCTCGAGCACCATGCGAACAAATCTAAGTTTTCCAGTAGGAGAGTCAGTAGCTGTTCCATGAAGGTTGGTGAGAGGCATACCCCGATCTGCAGGACTTTCCCTGCGGCAAATTGGTGTTGCTCGCATTCTTCGTCCGTCGTCAAAAAGCTTGGGGCTTCCCTGGGGTCATAAACGGGCAACGATCCCGGGGCGAGCCCCTTTAAGTGTCATTCTTGAGCTTGAATCATCTCTTGATCTTTTTTAGGTGCCAATGCTGCTCGGTAACATTCCCGTGCTGCTTTCTGGCTGCTTCGGACCACGCCCACGTTGTTTCCGACCACGTATTTCAAACATTGGTGGATTGTAGAAGACACCGCATGCATTCGCGATATCCATGATCGACCGAAAATTGCATTGTGGGAAGCCGACGCGTCTACTACCACGAATAAAACAGTAACCTCTTTCTTGAATGGGCCGCGGCCTAATTGGACTACGCCCTCAAATTCTCCTATAACGTCGGCTGCTGACCCTGTGAACCCCACTATGGTACGGTCGGACCGTGCAATCACTGGTGGTGTCCTAAACTTGGCGAAAGTGGATGCGAAGATTATGTTGGCCGAACTACCGGTATCCACCAAGATGCGTCGAACCTCCTCCCCCGCAATGGCTGCTCCGATTACGATGGCATCCTCATGGGGGGCGGCTATGTCTCTCATGTCGTCGTCGTCGAAGTACAGAATCGGAGACGGGACGCTTCTGGACTGGGAGTAAGTTCGGGCCTCTAACTGAGTGGTTAGGTTGACGATGTGCCTTTTCCTGGATGAATGTGTGACTCATGCCATAGAATCTCCCCCAAAAATAATTAGGGATTCAGAAAATTTACAAAGGCCTCGTACATTACCGACGTTCTCCTCTGCTTCCTCCTCGATAATCCCGATGATGTTGCGGTTTGCTTCGGGTTCGAGGTACTCAATGGAAACATCGAAAGGGTCGGTTACTTCTGAAATTGCCATGGTGGTTTCGAGTTTTGGTATTATCACGACTTCCTTCGAGGTTGTACTTTGCTGTGCCTTCTTAACATACTCCAGGAGGTTTCAGTGCTCTATGAGCATCTGTATTTCTTTCTTCAAGGCAATGCAGTCTTTAGTATCATGCCCAACGTCCTCGTGATAGCGACAATAGCGGTTGTTCCTCTGCTCCCGAGGTGTTGGTATCGGGAAAGGCCTTCGGTACATTCCGCTTTTCTTAGTTTTCTCGTAGATCGATGATACACACTCCGTAAGGTCTGCGAAATACGCAGGTCGGATCCATTTGTTAGACATGGGTCGTGAAGCCGTCTGACTCGTCTGCTTTGGTTTCGGGCTTGTTAGGACCGAAGGTTTGGCTGATACAGGCGGGGTCAGGTGTATCGTGCTGGCCGGTTGGACTGCCCTAGCGTAGTCCGATCGAGTGCCCTGCCTTATCACTACCGATGCTTGGGCACTTTGCTGAATTTGTGCCGCCAACTCATATGCTTCGGTCTCTTCGATCAATATCTGCTTTTCTATTTGAGCTAGAACGCCGGAAAACATGAACGCCTGTTTCTTCGTTACTGCTTGCTTCATTGGTCCCGGGAGCAAACCCAAACGGAACGCGGTTAGGGCCACATTCTCTTCGTAGTGGTCTAGGTCGGTCTTCGCTTCAATGAATCGTCGGGTGTACTCTCTGAGGCTTTCCCCCAATTTCTGCCTACAATTCATAACAGTGTCTCCGTTGGCTCGGAAACTTTTACTTCCCACAAAATGTTGCCTAAACATTGTCCAAAACATCCCGAAGTTTCGGATGCAGCCCTGCGGTAAACGGTTGTACCACTTAGATGCCCGGTCCCTGAAGGTCATGAAGAAAGCTCTACATAGGAGTTTGTCATCGTTGTCGAAACTCAGCATGAAGTTTTTGAAGGCTTCCAAATGATTATCTGGGTCCTTCTTCCCATCGTACTTTTCTAGCTTAGAAATGTCAAATCACTTCGGGAGCTGTCCCGCTAGTATCTCGTCGGACAATGGAGATGCCCTCCAATTGACTCCGAACCCGCACGCTCCTCCTCCAAGTCCTTCCGTCTGAACTCCGTAGAGTCCCTCATCTCCTGGGCTAATAAACTGGCTGCTGGTTCGGTAACCGTGGTTCTGGCTGTTCGACGGTTGCCACGGCACTTGAGGCAGCGCAGCCCGCTCTTCACGGCTGGTGGCGGGCATTTCTCCCTTCTCAAAGGACACCGGAGTTTTCTTCTCGGTGCTACCCTTCTTGTATTTCGGGGAGTCCGTCCTGGGTCCTCGGAGGCGCCGGGAACGATCTTTTGTGTGCGTCAGACTCTTTCCCATCGCCGATACTCCCTGCCCGATGAATCATCCGAGGTGTAGTCAACCGACATGCCGCGATAATCATCTGGGTACCGCTGAGTCCTGGCATTTTGCCCTTCCTCGGGATGAGGCTCTCGTTAATACCTAATATGTCGGGCTTCGATGCGTGGCCCAACGTTGTGGTCGGCCTCCTCACGATCCTCCAAGAGGGGTTCCTTGCCTTTCCCTTCTCGGACCCTTTTCTCGCTCAGTGCCCGCTCTCTTTCAGCGTTTAGTCTGGCAATGTCTTCAAGGAGCTGTCTTCGGGTCATTATTAGGGTCGACCGCTTGTCCCGACCCTGGTCGTGGCGCTCCTGACCAGGTGCTTCCTCGCCCTCTGACACCGAGACGGCTCAGATCACTTCTCTATCGACCCTCTCTACCACAGCTTCGTTGTTCATCTCGTAAAGCGTGATTTTCAAAGAAAAAAGATTCCTTTTTGGTATCACAGTTTCCCACAAACGGCGCCAATGATGAGTCAATAAATGTTTGGTGGAATATTTTGGATCTTGTGTGTGATGTGACTAGAGAGAGAAAGTGTAGAGAGAGAGAGAGTAAAAAGGGTAGAATAATATTCAATCCTTAATGGGCTGATTATATTAATCATGAAGCCCCTTAGTAAGTACCTTGTTTACAAATTGGTCCCTGAAAGATCTTAAATACATTAATAATCACACCAAGTATCTTTTATTCGTAATTAACCCCACAATCCAAATACTTTAGGGTATTGTTGGGAATATGGGGTCTGGTCCGTATATTCTGCCTGCGTTTATAAGTAGGGATAACACGATCTCAACACTAGTATGATATTGTCCGCTTTGGCACCCGAAAGCCCTCACGGTTTTGCATTTGGTCCACTACCAAAAGGCTTCATACTAGTTGAGGTATGTTCTTACTTATATACCATTGTTCATTTCCATGTTTAACCGATGTGGGATGTGGACTTTGTTTGCTACCCTAACAAATCATTCTCTCGAACAAAGTACCACCTTAGCCTCCTCTCAATTGACTCTCATCCACCCACTGTATTCAGGCACTACAGATGTTACTGCTCAGCTCCTATTAGACCACTCTGTCTTGTTCCTTAGCGCCACTCCCCACTCCAATCAAGTACCACACTTGATGAGCCACAGGCATTCCGAACTAGTTACTCTAGAACAGATCACATTGAGCATGACGTCAAACTTCTTCATGTTCGACCTCCGAGAATTTCACCACCATCGTGTTCCGTCTGGGCCTGACGCTCTGATACCACGTGTTGGCACTCGAAGGCCCTCACGGCTTTGCATTTGGTCCACCAAAAGGCCTCATACTAGTTAAGGTATGTTCTTACTTATATACCATTGATCCTTCCCATGTTTAACCGATGTGGGATGTGAGACTTTGGTTGCCACCCTAACAGGTATTCATATACAAACACAAAATAATTAAAAAAACTCAAAGATATTGAAATACTAACGTTGATACTTAAATTAGACGATACTCAAAACTTAACAATCAAGACTGAAAATCAGAAAAACAAAGTTAGAGATATAGATGAACAAAAAAATATTGATGAAAAAAGCGAATAAAAATTACGTGTTTGTTTCCAATATCTGAAATCCAATCAGAAACTGAGAGAATTAATATGCGTAAGAAAACCAATTGTAAACAACAAACTGTTTGTTTGAGAAAATGATTTTCATCAACTATATTTTGAGGAAATACAAAACGATTGATTGTGAGGAATTGAAAATTGATTTGGTATTAAATTGGAGAAATCATTACCTTATTTAACAAATGAGTAAATTAAAGTCATTGAGAATCGATAAAGAGTAAATAATTTGATAGGTTTTTTTATGTAAATTAAATGTTGTAAATGAGAAGCATGTCAGATTAAATGAGAGAGATATGAAAGAACGAGGAAATAACTGGGTTTTGGAGAGTAAATATTGCTTTTCAATTTTTTTTATAGGTTCATAGAGTATTTGTCGGTGAATTTTACGATTTCACATAATTAAATGAAATTAAATCGAGAGAGGGGAAATGTTGAGGAAATAAGAGAGAAAGGTTGGCGGAGATTAAATAAGAAGAGAGAAAAATAACGCTTATATTTATTAAAAGGTAAAATTTATTGTTCCTTAATGGAGAAAATAACAAGGTTATGAATTATTGAGAAAATAATAAATTTGATGAGGATAGTTTTCCCCTATTGTATTTATGTACATTTATGAGTTAGGTCATAAAACTTTAAGATAATTATTGTCAAAATAACATAATATATTAATGTTCAAAACTTTAAAAAAATAAATAAAACAGTAATAAAAAGAAAACAAACACAATTTCATAAACAAAATCCATTGATAAAGAGCTAATACAATATAATGGTCCAATATTATTATAAAAACACAATTAGTTTCGGCTTCTACATGGTTACATACCAAGATCCATATCACTAATTTTGGAATGAATACATCAATGTTTTGTCTTGTAAACACCATTTATATCTTCAACGGTTAATTTAGTACAAAACACACTGGCCAAACGACTCATAAATCTCTTATTTATACGCCTACAAAGTCGTGCCGTTAGAAATCATACTATAAAAATAAGCACTAAATATTTATTTCTTAGAAAGAAATAGTAATTATGATTTCATTTGGTATAAAATTATAAAATAAATTATTTATTTAAAATAAGAAAAACATAAAATGTATGGTTGCTAAGTATATCAGATGGTTAGGTGTAGGTTAGGATTAGGTCATCGACAGAGGTATTACTAAATATTATTTGAATATAGTTAGATATATTAGATAAGAACTGTTGAAAACCTCTCAATGAAGCTTTGACCGTGACATAGTAGTAGAGAAGTTTGTTGGATCCTAAGGGCTGAGATAAGCTGTCGAAGAATGGTGACCATTGTGCCGAACACGATTTATATGAATGTGCTTTTGAATAAACTATTGGTTTAAATAAAAAACTCATGCATTCAACAAACTTTACTTTAATTTTTTAAATAGCGAGTTACCCTAAAAAGCTTTGTATCCAAAACAGATTGACTATTACTCAAAACTACATTCAAACAATGACAATTTATTAGATAACAACCAAAACACGATTATTCAAACTACTTCTCATTTAGCTCCCATCCAATTTTAAAATATATCAAGAATATCAATTATAATTTCACAAACTTAAAAATACTTGTTAAATAAGTAACAAAGATAAAAAAGATTGATTTTTTTTATCTTTTGAAGAATTCGTAAAACTAGACCAAATAAATATCACTTGAGTTAACATATTCACTAAAAATCTGCTAAAAACATATTTTTTAGACATGATTTAACATATCCACTGAACATATTTTAACTTTTTACGTTATTTATCAAATTTTAAACGTAAATAACGAAATATTAGATAATCACAATGACCTTTCAAATCCGTTATATTTTAGAGTTTGAGATTTAAGAGAGTTTTATCTCCAAAGTTATCGCGATTTTGAAGTAAATTAGAGTTTGACAAAAAAAACTACAAAATGTGTTTTGTTAGACTGTTATATGATTTATTGGACTAAACTAAATTTTAAAATATATTAAATGAATAAAATTTGTTAAAAAAATCTCAACAAAAAATGAATTATTTAATTAAAAATTATTGAAACAATCATTTTCTAACACAGTTGATCATTTTATTTTATTTTCTCAATTTTTCACTTACATTTAAATTATATATTTAAATTTTTCTTTTTTCATCATATAACTAAATAATATATAATTGTTTTTACTACTATAATATAAAAATATTATATCTAATATTTTTTAAAACTCTTTAGTGGGTTGATAATATAAAAATAGGCCTTAACCACAATGTCAAAAAATCCATGAAATTATTAGTGTCACTAAAGGTGATTCATTATTTGACACCACAAAGTCACAGATTAAAAGACTTTGGTTAACACAAAAGACTCAAGGTGATTCATTGAGTTTAAGTTCCAAGATCAGACGTTAACCATGTTTACCCAGTATTATATCCCTTATTAGTATGGTATTGATTTCCAAGGGGTAGTTGGATTTCATGGTATTGATTTCCCAGGATTTTATCTTTAAAAATGTGACATTTTTAATTATTGGTTAAAACACACACATATATATATATATTATTCAAAAGAAGTTGTGATAGGATGAAAAACCCATCTATCCTTCGTAGATCTGAAGATCCATCGTTACTTAATTAGTGCAGATGCTTTAGTATGTGGAAAATTTATTGCATAGATGGTCTAAGAAAATGTCATAAGTAAGGCTCCAAGTCTAATGGTGTTGTTTGAAGAGACTGAAGCCTTAAAATTGGCAAATGTCATAAGTCAAAAAATTAGAACAACATTGACCGGTAGACATAAATTCAAGACTATCTTCTAATATGAAGTTTTCGATCATACAAAAACAGTGGCTCGTGATCTTAAAATTCAATCAAGTGAATTTGTATTATTAAAAAGAACAAGGTACTATCTCTAATTTTATACAGTGATTTTAATGAATTATTGTTTTACTTTATGTGTTTCTTGGAGAGGTCAATTCAATACGAGTATAATTACTGAGAAATGACAAGATATTATTGGCCAAAAATTATAGTCGACACTAACCACTTTGCCAAGAAATATATGACCCACGAATGCTTTCGACACTAATGACTTTGCCAAGAAATATATGACCCACGAATGTTTTGTATATTTGATTTATTCTTTAGCTTTGATCTTAGAGATGATATAAGAACATCACTTTCTACTGATGAGTGGTGGACATCATTGGCCCGTTAGCTAAAGCTCAAAAGAGCACCAATACTTTCTTGTTGGAGTTTTCTTTTCTCAAAATACATGGAGGTCGAATCATTAAAACAGTTTTAAAAAGATAATTAACTTCATAAGAATCCGTGAGAATTAGAGCATCTCCTGTTAGAGAGATTTTATTGGTCTCCTACTCCTACCGTTACTTTTCATTCATTTACTACCGTTACTTTTCATTCATTTAAGCCATAATTGATGTCCGTTTCGTTCTCTTTATTTATGACTCTAAATCTATATGTAAGAGAGATAGGAACTCCGAAAAGGCATAATCTTAATTTCAAGTTATTTTATCTTTCTCTCTATTGTCTACTCATATACTCATTGAAGAGAATTTGTGTTCTTAGAGGTAATCTTCTTACTTACAGCATTATCTCCTAGTCCTTACTTAAGCAGTCATGGAAACTAGGGCACAAACTTTGATCGAGGTTAACAAGCAACTTGAGGAGATGAAGCAAGTTCAGGCCGATCAAGCCAAGCAAAATGAAGAAAATCGTGTGGCTCAACTCAAACAAAACGATCTATTGAGGAATGAGATGACTGCTCGATTCAACGATATTAAGAACATGTTTGCGGAGCTACGCCCTATTACACAGAACCCTGAAAAGCGTCCGCTGGTTGACGACGATCCTTCACATTCCGGCGTTTTCACGACGCTTCCCCGAACATTCTCTCCGGAACCACCTGATTCGCTGAACCTTGTCCCCGGTTCGAATCGTGGAACTAATCAGGAGCCTCGTACGACACCAACAAACGGTTTGCTCACCCGCCTTACTAAGGTTGGGTTTCCTATTTTTGATGGATCCGACCTACGCGATTGGGTTTTAAATGCGAACAATTCTTTGCGCTTGACGGAACGCTAGATGAATCGAAGGTAAGACTCGCTACTATCCATATGACAGGAAAGGCATTGCAATGGCACCACAACTATATTGCAGAACGTTTCAATCGATACCCACCCTGGACAGAATATGTTCTTGCAATTTCTACTCGCTTTGGAGGTTTGTATGTCGATCCATTATCGGAGTTGGTTAGCTTACAACAAGAGACCGATTCGGTCGAAGTGTTTCATGATAAATTTGAGTGTAAACTCACACGGTTATCCCTACCACGCGCTCATGCGTTAAGTATTTTCTTAACTAATCTAAATCCACATTTGCAGCTTCATGTGAGACAGTTCCAGAATGTGGAATCTGTTGCCAAAGCAACAAAAATAGCTATGATGCATGAATCATATTTACGCCTACTCCCTCACAAACCACAACGACCCTAATTCAAACCCAACACCTATTCTTCTCCAAACGCCTATCAAACACCGAAATATCCGAATCAAAACACCAAGCCACCGCTTTTACCCACTGCCCCTAGCAACACACAAACACATCAGACGCCAAATTTTATCTCAAGAAACAACAACCAAACACCCCGAAAATTTACTTGGCAAGAGATACAAGATCGCAAACAAAAAGGTCTGTGCATGTATTGCGATGAAATCTTCACTCCCGGCCATCAACAAACCCATCGCAAGGCTCATATATATGTCATGGAAGGTGATGCAAAATCTGAACTTTCCGATGTAGATGAGGTTCATGACTTCGTCAACACGACGGCTGTTGAGTCAGAGCAAACACAACCGCCTATGATATCGCTACACGCACTGACGGGCAACACAACCTTCAATTGTATGCGTTTGACAGGACAAAGTGGTAAGCGAAAGATCCACATTTTGATTGATCCCGGGAGTACACACAACTTCTTGGACCTAAAGGTTGCTAATGAAATCGGTTTCCCTCTCGAAGCGACTAAACCGATGGTTGTTTCCGCCGCCCTGGGAAGCACAATTGTTACAAAATACAAGTGTAGCAATTTTTCTTGGAAAGTACAAGGCTATGATCTCACCACCGAGGTAAGAACTTTAAACCTTGACTGTTGTGATTTTGTGCTAGGTATTCAATGGTTGCACACCCTCGGTCCAATTTTATGGGATTTTCTCAACCTCCGAATGGAATTCAACCTTAATGGTTTGAAGCATGTGCTGCGTGGGAATGTAAACAAGGGTTGTAAGGCGATCAACGGAGCAAGTTTGAACAAGTTAATGCTTCAAGAACCTCAGATCACATTGTTGTTTGGCCATGAGATAACATATGACGTTTTAGACGACTTAAACCCAAACGCTCTTTTGTCTCATATTTCGGCGACCAAAACAGAATTTTCTACACACTCTATGCTGCGTGAGTTGATCAGTTCGTACTCTGGAATTTTCATCGAACCCACAACTTTACCGCCTTTTCGTGAAGGGTTTAATCACAAAATTCCCGTGGTAAGCGGTTCTAATCCCGTTAATCTCCGACCCTATCGCTACTCATCCCTTCAAAAGGATGAAATAGACAAGATGATAAAAGATATGTTAAACCAAGGAATAATCGAACATAGTTCTAGTCCGTATGCTTCCCCAATTGTTTTAGTAAAGAAGAAAGATGGTACTTGGAGGTTGTGCGTTGATTATCGCGAGTTAAAAAAACAAACCATCAAAGACAAATATCCTATTCCACTGTTAGAAGACCTGTTAGATGAATTGGGTGGGGCTGTATACTTTTCAAAATTGGACCTCCGTGCGGGTTTTCACCAACTACGAATGTCACCCGAAGATATCTATAAAACAGCATTCAAGACTCACTCCGGACACTATGAATATGTTGTTATCCGTCATCTGCTGCTACTTGGGAGTTTTACCAAAACTTCACCGCCAAGTATCCAAATTTCAATCCTTGAGGACAAGGATGTTCCGAAGAAGGGGGCAATGTTACAGAGATCCTATTGGTCTCCTACTCCTACCGTTACTTTTCATTCATTTACTACCGTTACTTTTCATTCATTTAAGCCATAATTGATGTCCGTTTCGTTCTCTTTATTTATGACTCTAAATCTATATGTAAGAGAGATAGGAACTCCGAATAGGCATAATCTTAATTTCAAGTTATTTTGTCTTTCTCTCTATTGTCTACTCATATACTCATTGAAGAGAATTTGTGTTCTTAGAGGTAATCTTCTTACTTACAGCATTATCTCCTAGTCCTTATTCTACCATTCTTCGAACCTTTCGTTGGGTTTCTAGTTTGGATTTATCGTGCCTAACGAGTCCTGTAACATCTCCGGAGTCTCAAAAAACTAGTTCGATGTTTTCTGGTAACAGAGAAGATGAGACACGGTCTCAAACATGTGTTAATTACTTAGGGTTTTGTTCCTAAGTGATATATACTCTAAGTCGACCTTGGATAGATCAAGCCCATCAAATACAAGTTTAGTTCAGAAATAAAAGAAGAAGCCCAAGTTTAAAATAAAAGCTTTCAATCCTGTCTCTTACATCCAATTAAGTTATAATTACTTGCTCCTTCTGTTACATAGAAACGAATATTCGACAGCTAATAATTGTACTATCAGATAATATTTCTAGTACAAATATGAGCCTCCCTATATAAATATTTTTTACTTGGATCCTCCACCAAGATTATTGTACAAATACCTTGTAAAGAGTAATAAAGTGTAAGGAGAAATTAAATAGAAATTGTTTTTTACTCTTTTTTTAACTCCTGCTTTTAACTTGGTATCAGAGCAGGTTCTTACCTTAAAAAATGGCAAGCAATGACTCACCAATGTCCTCTGAAACGTATGCCACAACTACCTACAATGATGATATTCTCAACTATAAAAACAATCACCTGAAAAGGAATAGAACGACTTCATTCAACTCCATCAGCTTAGACAGAAACAATTTAATGTTATTGAAGACTATGGTCTTACCAGTAATTAGACAAAATAATCCAGGAGACTTTATTACTGGTAAAAAGGCGTTATGGGCTCAAGTGTGGTAACCGGGTTGAATTTGGGCACTGTGATGAAGAGGGCCCAAATCTCAATACTTAATCCTGAATTAATAAATCAAGGATATAAATTGAATTATCAATTTATTGGGTTATGGTCCCGGACACAAGGAATTAATAAATGATAGGCTTTACAATGTTGGACTTCACATTGTAAAGTCTATAAATAAGGGGCTAGGTTTAGGTATTTCATCACTCTAAACTCTAATCAGAAATACGGTCGCTTCCTTTAGTGTCTGGAAACCTTTTCCTTCCTCTCTAATTTGATTCTGCAGGTTTCTCAATTTCATAAACGGGATCTCTGGAGAACGTGAAATCACTGAATATTACAAAGGAACTAAATAAAATACTAGATGGAGAGCAGCAGGCAAACCCGTAAGTGTTCTTGGTTTTCGGATTATTCATTAAGTGAATCTACAAAGGGTAATTATTTTCCGCGATTTGTTATATATTATTTGATGTGATATTGAATAATATATAACATATTATTGTTATTAATATAGAGGAAACTATAAAAGCTTATGAATTTAATTACCAAACTTCTCAAAGCATTGATGACAATATCGAATAATCAAAAGCTAATGAAAACCATCTCCAATTGATTGCTAAAGAAGAGGTATATTTGCATCAAAAAAGTTACACTAACTCGATTAAGGACGAATATAAGAACACTGCCACATATTATAACTACAGTTATATCTCATATCTATCTTCCTAAATAAACATTTGTCTCGCATTTAATATACTCAATATTTAACTTTCTTGTGTCTCAGTTTGCGAGACCAAACTAATAACCAACATCATTAATCCTTCATAATTAGTCTCGCATGTAGCTAGCACATCCCGTGTTTATAGGTTGTGTCCCGTATCTCATACTCATTGGTCTCACATTAATACTTTATAACTAGTCTCGCATGTAATTAACTATATTTATTATGTCACATTATTCATTTAAAACTAATCTCACATTTAGTATTTGCATGGTCTCGCATCCTGCATTTTGTATTTGTCTGGTCTCACATTACTCTTTTATAACTAGCCTTTCATGTAGTTTTTATGCATTATCTCATTTTCACTTAAAACTAGTCTGGTGTTTAGTTAGTTATATATTTATCTCACATCTTTTCAATTAAAACTAATTTTGCATTTGTTACATGGAATATGTTAAAAGTTTGTTTTTCAGATTAGTCATATTTCGCATCATTAAAAAGACGAAGGAGAATAGAATTAAAGATGTTCACCTAGAACTACAAAGAGAATACCATCTTTAAAGGTACATATGATACGAGGAATGGAAAAACACCTATAAATAACTATTGGAGTTATCATTAAAATAATAAAAACATATGACGCTCATGAAGACACTTTCAAATTGGGTTCAAAATTGGTACCAATTACAAAAAAAAATGTATAGACTATCTTTAGTTTTCAGCACGATGCATAATATATAATGTTAAATAGAAAAATTGAACCTAAATACTTCAATTTAAAAGAAGGAGAATCGAGGATGGTGAAAACTTGAAAAGAAAAGTAAAAAGTATTGATCTCAACCAATCACAAATTTAATGATAAGGGTATAAAATTTTTCGTTTAACTACTTTTTATTATAATAGTCTCGCATCACGCATAAGATTAGTTAGACGGGGTCGCGCGAATTATTTTTACATATTTTTAAATTGGTCTAGCATCACGCATAATATTGGTTACAATTGCTCTCGCATAAAATTGGTTAAATTGGTATCATATATCATGTTATTTTTATATATTTCTAGATTGCTCATGCATGAGGCATAAGGTTGGTTATACATGGTTTCGTATTAAATTAATTATCTTGGTCTCTCATGTCAGCCATCTGTCTTGTAACTATATGTATAGTCTCGCATCTAGAATATAATTATGTTAACTAATGCTTTGTGTATTTATACGAGTAATAACCAAGTCAGTTAAAAGCGAAGGAGATCAAACCGTAAAGAATATTGTCATAATGTTGATCATGTTAGTATACTCTATGTTATTCTTCTCTATATCCTGTGATTTAATAAATTTTATAATGTTTTTTACATAAAAACCTAAAAAATAGATAACTATGATTCGATTGGAGCAATCAGGGAAAAAATGATGAATTCAATATGACTTAGTTACGATTTAAAACTTGATAAATTAATTGGATGTGTTGCTATTTTAGTGGTTAGTATCTCACTCATTTTTTAAACATAAAAATAGTATATTCAGTATCTGTAAAGAACCGTTGAAATGTAGTCATTCATTATGGAACACACAACTATTTGTGAAAGAAAAGTAGAATAATATATGATACCAAGATACTACAAAATATTGGAAATTCAAACAAAATTAAATTGGGATTTGATTCAATCTTTAAAATAAATCAAAGATGAACAACTATATTTAATCTATAGTCTTGGAAATCTTGATGTAAATCTTGTTAGAATCTTTTGCATGTAATCGAAACCGATTTTCATCAACTATGAAAGATCGTGAATTCATATCACCCTTTTCGTCAAAATCTGCTTTGTTTCCAACCTCTGAACTTAACATGTTTGTCTCCAATTATCCACCCATGGTTTCTGGTAATTCTGGATTTCAATTGAATTGTTCTCAATCAACTCCAAGAATCGATCCCCGTTGATTCCTGAAAACATCACCAATGTAAGAATTAATCCAACGTTTGATCCAAATCTACCTACAACAAATCCTAATCGAAATTTGTATGCTGAATTATTTAAAAGTAAGAAGAAAGTTTTTATTCATGACGGTTACACAATCCTGAACAAAGATGAGCAGATAACTATTAAATTTGACCAGAAAGATAAAGACAAGCTTGAAGCAAATGCAAAGAAAACTCTAATTGGCACATTTTCTTCAAGAAAGCCTACCATAGAATTTATTAAGAAGTTCCTTAGAAACTTTTAACTTCTCTGGTGAACTCAGTCTCTCTCAATGGGACTATAGACACATATTCATTAAGTTTTTCTTACCAAGAAGACTTAAAAAAGTCTGGAAACGTAACGTATGGTCCATTGGAAACAAAAGAATGAGGTTGTTGAAGTGGACTCCCTTCTTCAACTCTAATTATGAATGCCCAATATTCTCGATGTAAATTACTCTACCTAACTTACCTGACTACATATTCAATGAAGATACTCTTAAGATGATTGGAAAAGATTTAGGAAATCCATTATCTATATGGATTCCACCTAAGAACAGAGTTAGGTTCAACTGCTATAAAATCTGGTTTGAAATAGATTTATTTAAAGTACTCAACAAAAAAGTCTAGATTTTCTTTAGAAATGAAGATGGATTTTGGAAAATTATTGCAAAAAATGTCATCATCTTGAGCATAATTTAAGTGACTGTAGGAAACAAATTCAGCAAAAAGAAAACCAAGATTCTATTGAGAATACTCTTATTTCATCTTCCAAGTTAGAGCCTATTCCAGAATCTTTACATGGCAGAATGAAATCTATTATTATCCAACCTTCCTCTGATCATCTTCAACCTGCAAAAGTTCAAAACAAAACCTGCAATACCTTTGTTCCTTAAGAAAGAGAAGAAATCAGAAGTCATGTTAACCAACCAGATAAAAATTCTTCAAACAACTGCAATAAATCTCCACCGAATATTATTTCAAGCATTGGCCCAATCAAATACAATGGCTCTGAAATCATTGAAGCACTAAGAATTATTGAAAAAGAGGAAAAACTTTCATCCATTAAAGATTTCGGCTTACCTACAGCTGAATCTCAATCTTCAAGTAAAGATAATATAAGAAGCATGCCATGTTCTCTTGGAGCTGGAAAATTAGCCAAAGACAGAGAATGTAAGAAAGTTGTACAAAAAAAGCTAAGAAACATAAAGGTTGGATCCCTAAAGGGCATGTAACTTCCAAGTTTATACATATGAAGGGTGCTATAAAACCTTTCAACGACTAATCCAAATGATTATCTTTATAATCAATTGAATGTGAGGGGTCCGAGGAATAAAGAGACTTTAAGAAGACTTAGATCTCTAAGAAGAAAATGCAAGCTTTATAAAATTACAAGAACCAATGGTTTCTCAATCTCACCTGTATTTTATCTCAAATAAGCTGGGCTATCAATGGTTTGCTGGAAATGTCAGTAAAAAGATCTGGGTTATGTATAATTCCGATTTCATTATTAATATTCTAGCATATGAAGACCAAATACTTCACTTAAGTGATAAACATAATACTCTTGACAAATAATTTAGAGTTACGTTTTTATGGGAAGTGCAAACGATCTCTAAGAACTATTCTCTGGGATAATATAAGACCTGTTAATGATGGCTCTACTGAATGGAGGATCCTAGGTGATTTCAATGAAATTATCCATCTTAATGAACAACTTTCATGCTCCTACAAACTGTCTGAGAAGCATTGATGAATTTGGTAACATGCTAATTGATTGCCACCTAAATGATGCAGGTTTTTCTAGTTCAAAATACACATGGTCTAATGGGAGGAAGTGGAAAAGGCTAGATTGAGTGCTTTATAACTCAACCTGGTTGAATTAATTTGACAATACTTTTATCAAGCATTTGCCTAAGACATGTTCAAATCATGCTCCTATATGCATATCTCTAAATGCCAACAAAGGTTAGATTAAATCCTATTTTAATTTTTTTAATATGTGGGCTAGACACGGTGACTTCCAAAATATGGTTGAGATGAACTAGAAAGATGATATTTAAGGCACTCATTTTAAGGTCAGAAGTATGGTCGTGGCGGTTTGTGGCGGCCGTGGCGAGGCGAGGCGAGGTGGTTTCGCCTCAGGGTGGGGTGTGGTGAGTTCCTTAGCGTGGCGATCGCCGTGGCGATCATGGAGATGTGCTAAGCCTGGTATATATTTTTTTAACTGAAAAAATAAAAACCTAAAACTAAGTTTTGGAAAGATGAAGATGTTTTGGAAGGAGTTGATATTGGAATTGTTGAGGTTGATAAAGTAGACTACAATCTTCAGTCTAAACATCTATCGTCTACAACAGCTCGCATAAGAGATCAGAGGCTTGTTGATGAAGACTCTGAAGAATAAGATACTCTATTATGGGATATAAATATAGTACATGGTGGAGATGAGAGGTGTGAAGATGTTCTCTCGGACGATGATGTATTTTAGTCTATGTTTATCACTTGACTTAGATGTTTTAAAAATTGTGTGATTCGATGTTTTATACCTGGATCTTTTAGTCTTTGTGTTTTTCATTTGACTTAGATGTTCTAAGAATTATATAATTTGATTTTTAAGTTGTTATTGTTAGATTAAATGTCTAAATAGTACTATTTAAGTTACAGTTATGTGCTATAAAAATATTATTCAGGTAATGGATCGCCGCATGTCATGTGGCCATCGCCTCGCCTCGGCATTGTAGCTTTTTTAGCCATCTTCGCCTCAGACCACCGCAAGCCACTGATAACTATGATCTGAAATCAATAATTGGAACATATCTACTTTTGGGAATGTGTTTGACTCTTAAAAGTAGATTGAAGATGAAATAATCTATCGTGGAGCCAACTATCAGCTTTCTAAGTCTTCGGTTGACAAGAATCCGTTAAAGGAAGCTAAATCTCACAACTTAAAGTTACTGACAAGATAAGAGAGTTACTGGGAACCAAAAGCCAACTCTAAGTGGCTTAGAGATAATGACAACAATACTACCTCGTTCCATAATTTTGTCAAAAGGAAGAATAAAAGAAATAAAATTAACAGAATCTGGGATGATTATATCTAGCAAGATCAGTCCTCCATTGGGTCCTATGCTGAAAATTATTTCAAAGCTTTGTTAACAGAACCTCCTAACAAAAAATAAACTGATGAATTGTTCAATATTATTCCAAAGTTAATTACAAGTGAAGATAACAAGATGTTGATGTCTATTACTGAGAATGAGGAAATCTTAAAAACCATAAACTCACTAATTATGAATGGAGATGCTGGGCATGATAGCTATAATGTGAAATTATTCCAGATTTGTTGAAATATAATTGATAATAATCTTTGTGAAGTTATCAAAGATGTCTTCAGAGGTAGACCTATACCTACTAGGGTTCAACTACTTCAATCTCCCTGATTCCTAAGATTCAATCTACGAAAAACTTGGAAATACTTTCGACCGATTAGTCTATCTATAATGTTGAACATAATTATTCCCAAAGTTACAAATAATAGACTTGCAAGTTTATTACCCAGGATTGTATCTAAAGAACAAGGGGCATTTGTAAAAAACTAAAGCATACATGAGAACATTGTTATTACCAAGGAGTTTTGTTATGAATTGAATTACAAATCTAGGGGAAGTAATGTTCTAATGAAGCTGGTTATGTCAAAATCCTTCGATAAAATTTCTCATAAGTTTATTCTAGAGATCTTTTCTGCTTTTAGGTTTGATAATCAATTCCAAGAATTAATTATCAGGAACATCAACAATATTCATTCATCTATTATTGTTAATAGTGAGCTGAAAGGGTTTTTTCAATCAAGGAAAGGTTTAAGATAAGGAGACCAATTGTCTTCAAGTCTTTTTATCATGGCTGAAGAGTATCTGGTCAGAGGTATCCAACTGATGACTATTCATGATCCTTCAATAAGATTCAAGAACATAGGAAACATTTGCATACTGCGCCTGGCTTTTGCAAATAATTTTATAATCTTTTGCAATGATAATTCTTCTTCAATCATCAAGCTTAACAATTACCTGATTTATTACCAAGAGAGATCATAGCAGTCAGTTAATAAAGAGAAATCTAAGATTATTGTAGCTTCTAAAATGATCAATTCCAGAATTCAAGGTCTGGAAAATATTTTGGGTTTCAAGCACAATTTTTACCTATGCAATATCTAGGTACTACTATTAGTAACACTAACAGAGTCATCAATTTTAAAAATCTGGTCAGCAAAATCAAGCTAAGAATCATGGATTGGGACAACATTCATATATCTTATGGAAGAAGCCTAACTATGGTTCAATTTGTCCTAAACATCATTCCTACCTACACTCTGCAGCATTATGTTCTTCTTAAAACTACAATTTAACGTATCAATGTGCTTTGCAATATATTATTGTGAGATTCTACTAATAAAAAATATCTCATGGGCCTTTAGGGCTAAGCTCTATCAAACTTATGAAGAGGGTGGTCTTAACCTAAGAGACCTTAATGATGTTCAAAAATCATTCTCCTTCAAGATATGGTTTATTTTTAGAGAACAAGTGCAATTATTTTACTAGAATGTAGTTGAAGGAAATGTGGATTTTCGGATTGATCGACGAAGTTTGGTATTGTCCTTCTAAATTTAAATATTACTGGACTGATGGTCAATGGAATATGTCTAGACTCCAAGGAACTTTCTTCTCTGCTACTATGGAAAAAATCATGAAGATTTCTCTAAAATCATCTAATGAATCTATCAAATGGGTTTGGAGAACAATTAGTAGATGGCTCCCTATTGATTCTATTCTGCAGAAAGAAGCTTTCCAATTAGCCTTTAAATTGCAACTTTGTGAGGATGTAGAATCAATCAATCACACATTCATTTAATGCTCTAAAGCTCGGGTTGTTTGGTTTTTCTTTGCTTCTATGTTCAAGATCAAAATCAACAAAAGCATGACATTCACTCACATGCTAAGAAAATGGTTTTGGTATTCAAATAAGGATACTCACATCAAACAATCCTTCATGTAGTAATCTCATGGATAATCTAGTCTTCTAGGAATAAAAGGAAGCACTCAGAGTAATCTATTTCAGCCAATTCTACGACCGATCAAGTCATACATATTATCTCTGGGCTTGACCATGCTAACTTTATGAAAACAAGGCATTGGGGAAAATACTCAGGTATTGCTACTCATATAGGTTATATAAATCATCTATCAAAACACAGATTGGTGAAGGTACAAATTAAACTTTGATGGTTCTAGCAGTTATATTGGTGAAGCTAGTGGAGATGGGCTGATCAAAGATCAGAATGAGGATCTTGTGTTTGGATATGGCATACTTTACAGAAAACAATCACCTATTGGGCTAAATGACATTATTTGATGGTCTCCTGCTCTGTCAATCTAAATGAATAACCTTGTTGGATATCAAACTGACTCAAAATACTTACTAAAATGATTCTTAGAGGGAACTCTCCTTGGTTCTTTGAACCAATTTAAATTATTTCCGAGCTCTCATCTCTCTTACAATGAATATTATCTATATTTCCCGAGAATAAAACATTGATGCTAACTTATTTTCTAAATCCACTCTCAACATGGGCCACAGTACAGACTTTAACAAAACTCAAATTCCTAATAAACTCAGGTCTATCATTCTCCTTGAAATCCTAGGCACTAGGTATATAAGATTGAAAATATCGACTAACTAACCTTTCATTAGGTTGATTATACAAGTCGTCGTTCTCTTGGCACTTGATATACAACTGATGTGGAGTTGTTCATCTTCTTCTTCATCAATCTAAGTTGTTATTATTTGTCTTCGTCTTGCTCTCTGATTCAATAAATCAAAGCTTCTTTAAGTTCTCCAATCTATCCAAATATGTTTTCCACTTGCAACTACTTCGATTAAGGACTAAGTTTCGTAATTGATGTTTTTGATATCTCTCTGGGTTAAAGCGACAAATCTATTTCTAATGGACTTGTTTGGCGCTACTTTTTTCTTTAAAATTTGGTTCTAATTCATTTTAGCTCTAAATGTAATTTCATTTTTGGCCTTAGTCTTTTTAACTTGATATTGTAACTGAATTCTTTAATAAAGTCTAAATTTGAAGGAAACAAAATCTATAGTCTCGTATTTGGTTTGTTTTAATACTTGGTCTCACATGTTATATACCCCTTACATTTATTCTTGTAGTTTATTGTCTCACATATCTTATGTAGTTTACTATCTGTATCTCTCATGTAGTATACTGTCATACATCTCTGATGTAGTGTACATGTTTGGCATCTCACATCTACTTTACTATTTGAAGGTTTTGGAAAAAGAATTAGCTCTAACGAATGAAGAATAAATTGCATTTGGTAGAGAGGGCCAAGAAAAAAAAGAGGTTGTTAAGAAGGAAGACAAAAATGTTGGTGGGGAGAACAAAAAATAAGTTAATCTTGACAAAGATAATAGAGGTGAAAATTAGGATAAAAAAATAACAAAAAACTAATGTGCAACAAGAGGAAAATGAAAATGATTCTTTTAATATCGATGAGACACTAAATAAATACATCATTCAACAATGAAAGGCTAAATCAACTACATGTCAAAGAAAATCTAAAATAAACAATCTTGCATGATCGAGAAAATATTCTGAAAATCAAACAAAATTTAGCATTGTACACAAACCGACTGCTAGTTCATATTGATGAATTTCGGTATCTCGGATAGTTGAAAATTTATAATGAAGAGAACTTCAATAAAAGTGGTTGGCAAAATGTACCATTTAAAAGTAAAGAATACAAGTGAAGAGATTATTGTTTAATAAAAATTAAGAATCTGAAATATCTCATATTGTATCCTCACATCTTACATTCTTCTTTTACAATTAGTCCCACATTCTCACATATAACTAGTCTCGCACCGAGTGCGTGTATATAGTTATAACTTATCTCTCATCTCTATTCTCGTATTAGTCTTTTATAACTAGTCTCATAACTCTCATTTATACTCTATTATAACTAGTCTCGCATGTTGTTAATTATGGATTGACTCACATCCCATGTTTAGAAGTTGTCCCACATATCTCATCTTACATTCTTTATTATAAGACATTATTCATTTAAAACTAATCATGTAATTAATATTTGTTTACCTTCGCATCCTACATTTATTATTATCGTCTATTTATTTATTGTTTTCCTAATCTTGAATTTTTTATTTTAACCTAGTCTCACATTTAATATTCATGATCTTGCATTTAATTCTCATGTGTATTTATTTTGCATGGTTCTAACTTGAAACTTACACCAACAATTGAACCTATGTTTAACCCAAATATTTACTTACAAACAAAAGAGAATATAGAGAATGTTTCATTTTCTAATAGGATATATGAAAAGGAAATTGAAGAACCAAAACAACCGATTATTGACAAAACAAGGTCATGTAAAAAATAAAGAAAAATATGGAGAAACGTAAAAATATAAAAGACAAAACATGTTGTGGAAAAAAGGTGAAACTTGAAAAATCACTTGCATTGCCTATATTGTAAGTGATTACAATGGTGAAAGAAGCACATTCCAAGAAAACTAAAACATATAAAAAGAGAAAACATACCTAAGATAAAGAAGAAATAGACGAAGGGACTTCTAAAGCATATATATTTAGGTATATCAAGATTCAAAAGATAAGGAAAATGTTTAAGATCTAGCTAATGTGTAGTACCTTAGTGATGGGGTCTCTCATGTTGTAAATAATACAACCTCAGTGTAGCATCCTCCCTATGTTTAGGTATATGTCTCTCTTGACATAGAGTATCTTTCTCATCAAATAGAATATTTTAAATTTATGGATGGTTGAGAGAAATAAGTGATATATATATTGTTCAAAACCAGAAGTCCCATGCTCATCGAACAGAAAACCACAACCCTCGTGTTATACAGAAAAAGCTTCATGATGTACATAAGCATCATGACCATCATATATATATATATATATAAAGATCCTCATGTTTTACATGATCATAATGCTCATCAATAGAAAACCAAAACCCTCTTGCTACACCGAATGAGCCTCTTGTTGTACATAAACATTGTGATCATATTGTTTCTTTGGAGAAAGAGGTCAACCAGATTGTTCCAAACCATGAGGAGCCTATTTATGTTGAAGTTATAGATGTTTCAAATAGACAGGTGATAAAAATTAAATCTTGATAAATAATCTTAAAACCTATGTATTGGTGAAATTTTATAAACATATGTATTTAATTATCCATTAACTAGTTTTTTGCTTAAAGTTTGTAATAACTCGTCTCACATTATGTTTTTAATTCATGGTCTCGCATGAATTAGTTTCACATAATGTTTGTAATACTTAGTCTCGCATGTCATATGGTGTCCCGTATTTTCATATTGTTATACACCTGCCATTGTATTGATTACCATGTAATGTCCCACCTTTTCATGTTTTTATACACATACTAGTTTTTAACAAATAATATTTATTTGGTCTCTCATGACTAATATACAAGTTATATACATGAACTTACCATTTTACATGGACCTACCAATGCATAAGAAACTCATGCTCAATAACACCTGGAATATCATATTGCATCTAACATGTATAACTTGTCTTGCATATAGTTAGTTGTATAATATCTCACATCTATTATCTTGTATTTCATCTATCATCATCTCTCGTCTCGCATCTCTCATACTTTGTCTTGTCTCGCATTTCTTACTTTTCATGTAGTGCATTTACTAATGTACTGGTTTTGCATTTGACATAAATAATTGTCATAAAGGCCTTCATTTGAATTAATTTTAGATACTTTTGAATATCAAGTCCCTAAAATTATTGTCATTGAAATTGAGAAAAAAATACTTTCTCTACACATAACAATCAAAGACCAGTTGGACTACAAGGTAAAGGTAATTTAAAATTTACTTATATGTATGGTTCTCATTATGCAATTAACTTACGTTGTGTTTCACTTTTCTTATTACATAGGTTATTGACGCTTATATATACGTGATGTTTCAAACAAAAATTTAATGGTATATTTGTTTGGTTCTGGTAGAATCTTAACTTATTCTATTAAAATAAAATCCATTTCTCGAAATTTAAAGGTAAGAATCATATAGTTCTACATGTACGGATTTATAAATAAATAATGTTTCTAACATATTATTATAAAGTAACCATTGATACTTATAATTCAATATTTGTAAGAATAGTTGACAATGTATAACGCGACCACATAACAGGTTCAATTCTCACAGAAGAACCAAGAGATGAATTAACCATTGGACATTTATGATAATGAACATTTAAAATTTGATAATAATAAACTCTATCTCGTTGGCGCAAGGAAAAAATATAGTATATAAAACACAATAAACTTTGAAAAAATATGTATGTGTTATCTGGTTATTAGTTTTGGGTAGGTTTGGTTATGAAATTGTCTCCCATGAATTTGTTTATACACGGTCTTGCATCTTTTGTATCATATCTCTCATTTCACATGTAGTTAGTTATGAATTAGTCTCACATAAAGTTGGTTATACATGGTATCGTATGTCATGTATAGTCCCGTATCTCACGTGTCGTATATTGTACCGCATCTTACATATTATGTAATTTCTCGTATGTTATGTAATATTTCACATCTCTTTGTGATTTTTTTTCTTGATTAAACTTATAACTTACAAATAAAATACGTTATCAAGAAGAATATATTAAGTGCAAAACCAAAAATGAAGATAAAGAGTCCAAAACAATATCCTTCAATAAAAAGTGGAACTATTGATTATGTCATAAAGGTTTATGAGTAAGCTAGAGATTTTATTAAAATGGGAAAATTTAAAAAAACGTTACAACATTAACAAGCGTAGAGTTGTTTTACTTGCTTCTTAATTATATAAATATAATAAGATTCTGGTGAAATTCTAATGTAGTGTTGATGTTTAAATATATGTTGTAATGTTTTGTATTGGTTTATCATCTAGCACCAAGAATGTACTTAGTTATGAATTGGTCTGTTACAATTTAATTATACATTACGAATTATCTCGCATCTGTTATATCGTATGAGGTTATTATAGTTCATATTGAATCTTGCACCAAAAATGTACTTAGTTATGAATTGGTACGTTATTGTTAATCACGAAATTATCTCTTATCTCTCACCTCACATAAAGTTGTTATCAAATTGTCTCGCATCTGCCACCTAACACGAGGTTATTATAAATTGGTCTCACATATCTCACCACACATGTGCTTAGTTATCAATATATGTTGCATCTCTCACCTCATATAAGGTTATTATAAATCTATCTCGTAGCTCGTATAAAGTGTGCAATCGGTTATGCTTATTTCATCGTAGAGCATCTCATCCTTCGAGATGAGTGTCAATTTTTAAGAGGATAATTGCGAAATTCGAGACGAAAAATACACATAATAGGTATTATTTTTACCTTTTGTTTTTCTTTATCTAATTTCACAGAAACCCTAATGGTCGAAGACCAACCCGTTCTTTCATCTTCTCCTCCGAATGTAACAATTATTATAAAAAGTTAAAATAAACTGGCTTGATACAAATGAAGACTATGATTTGGCTAAAATATATGGATCTATTGAGGAATCGTTGATGTGCACCTGCAAATCAGCAGCATGTTGGGTAGCCAGTTCAATTACAAGTTTAAACGTTCCTTTTAAATCGATGTAGTTGAGTTTGAATTTGATCTGTCAGGTAGGTCTTTGGTAGGTGTTATTCTCTTTCTTTCTGGGAACCAGGGAAGAAAAGCCAATATTTTCTATAATTATCCACGCCAACGTTGTAAACTTTGGATATAACTCTGTATATCTTTTCCATAATCCATATTGTCGGAACCTATTAGATGAAGAATTCCAATAAAGTCTGTTGACGTAGTTTGGGTTATGATTAGGAATGTAGAATTCAGCCACAGAACGATGGGGGATGCCGATTTCCCATATTGTAGTCGTACCTTGGAAGTTTATACACTAGTTTACCCATACAAATATCACTACCTAGTTTACCCACACAAATATCACTACCTGCAGTTACGTTAATAATAGTATCATACCACTACCTGCAGTTACGTTAATAATAGTATCATACCACTACCTGCAGTTACGTTAATAATAGTATCATACCGATAATCTCCTATAACACCTCGGACTAAAGCGTAAATGTTATATTGGCCTTCTTTTATGTCAGTGATGCAGAAGTTGCCGTGTGAATCTGATTGGCGCCAGAATTAGGGACGGTAATGGGTCGGGATTTGTGTAAGTATAGCTAAATCCATAGCCATCCCGTCTATGTTTTTTCAAATCCATACCCTAACTCCGACCCTTCGAGTAGCAATATCCAGAACCAAATGGGTACCATAGAAGCTATGATACTAATTCCATAAAATAAAGGAAACATGTTAAACAAAGTAACAAATTTAATATTCAAATACAGAAATGGTATTTTCAAAATATATTATCAAATATTTTATAATCTATTATTAATTAATATATGTTTTTGGTATATATTAGTAAATATTTTTTAATTTAATTAATAATATTATTATTAGACCGAAAAATAAAAATATTTAAAAAAAAAACTAAAAAATCAAATTCAATATTTAAATGTTGAATGATATTAAGTAGGAAATATTTTGTTTAAATGTAGAATATCTAATTAATTAACAATGATATTTTTCAAAATATAATTATTATTCTTAGTTTTGCAGAGAAAAAGAACAAAATATTTTAAATTAAAAAATTGAAAAATCAGATCCTTCTTATTAATACTCATACAGAAGTCGTCAAGAAGGATCAATCAACAGTGTTTTCTTCGTCCTGAAGTCAAAAAGAAAGAAAAGGAAAAGCCATGGATCCTCAGCGAAGACCAACCGCAGCTCAACAGCCACGTCCACAAGACGGCGATTTCACCTCCATTCCCACAGGTTTTGTAGTTTTCATCGCTATCGTAGCGGCGGTAGTAGTTTTTCCTCAATCGGTTCTGCACCAAGTTCCGGAAGGTCATGTTGGAGTTTATTGGAGAGGTGGTGCCCTTCTAAAGACAGTCACGAATCCTGGTTTCCAAGCGAAGTTGCCTTTCATAACTCATTATGAGCCTGTTCAAGTGACCCTACAAACAGATCAGGTGAAGGATATTCCATGTGGTACTAAAGGGGGTGTCATGATCACCTTTGAGAAGATAGAGGTTGTTAACCGTCTTAGAAAGGATTACGTGTATGATACGCTGCTCAACTACGGTATAGACTATGATAACACGTGGATATATGACAAGATCCATCATGAAATCAATCAATTCTGCAGCTCGCATAGTCTTCAGCAAGTCTACATTGATGTCTTTGATCAGATTGACGAGAAAATGAAAGAAGCTCTTCAAGCTGACTGCACGCGCTATGCTCCGGGAATTGAAATAATTGGCGTGCGTGTAACTAAGCCCAAAATCCCAGAGAGTGTAAGACGAAATTTTGAACAAATGGAAGAAGAACGCACCAAGGTTTTAATTGCAATCGAGAAACAAAGGGTTTCTGAGAAAGAGGCAGAGACACAAAAGAAGATGGCAATAAGTGTTGCTGAGAAAAATGCTAATGTGAGCAGGATCTTGATGGACCAGAAGTTAAGGGAGAAGGACAGTTCTAGACAGCAGCAAGAAATCGAGAACCTTATGTACATTGATCGTCAAAGGAGTCTTGCAGATGCTGATTACTATCGGGTAATGAAAGAAGCTGAAGCAAACAAGTTGAAGCTTACTCCTGAATTTCTTGAGCTCAAGTTCATCCAATCCATTGCTGAAAATACAAAGATTTTCTTCGGTGACAAGGTGCCAAATATGATATTGGATCAGAGGTTGTTGGGTAACTTCCTATCTAAAGCAAAAGCTGACTCGTCTGCCGACCGAAACTTCTCAGATGCATAAAGCTTAATTGATATAAGGAATCTGGGCTAAAAGACAATAACATTTGATTTCTTATGCGATTCGTGTATATGCGTATGTAGTCTAGCTAAACACTGGACTATACTTTTGTTACTTGATCTTAAGGAATTTCATTTTGATGTTCAATGGGTCTATAAGTCCTGCTTCTGTTGGTCTGATCGGATATGTTAACAGAGTTTGAAGAGATAATAATATGAATTTTGCATAATAAAAAAAAGAAAAAAAATTGAAAAATCACATTTAATTTTTAAATGAAGAATAATATTTTTTCAAAATATATTTTATATATTAACAAATAATAAATTATTTTTGGTATTACATAATACAAATACTAATATTAGTAATTTTATTTTAAAGTTTGATAAATAATATTAATTTAGTGGGTATCCATCGAGTATTATCTAGTGGGTCAGGTTCGGGTTGGATACCAATGAGAAACTCCTTAAACCCATAACCCATCACAAATCCGACGCGTAGTAAATTTTCAAACCAACCACCTATCCATGAATTTTTTTTTAAACCCATAACCCATAACCCATCCCATCGGATCGGATCGCTGGCCAAAATTGGTAACCTTTAGTTTTCCTTTGCCATGAACCAACATCACCTATAGGTGCCAAGCCCACATACGAATTATTTGCAGGTTTGCATCCACTAGTAACAAACCTATTTAGGTACATACAATCTTCCCCACACTGTACCACGTTGATCTGATGCTGGAAAATCTTTTGAAGCTAGGAAGTCGTAAGGCCACTTTTCACTTTGATACATCATCTGATTTTTGGCGTCGATCTAGAGAGCAGCTGTATCATTCACTGGGAAGGAATTGAGATAGACAAAGACCGGTCCAAATACTTTATTCCGCACTTCTCCATCCTTGAATTTTATTATAAGCCCCTTTCCCGAGTAATGCACATTGTGAAATATTGCAAGGCTATCTGGTCCGACGTGAGAGGTAAGAACCTGTTTGAATGGGCCGGCTGACCTGAATTCACTGCTTGGAGTTATATGCCAGAAGCCAACAGAGGGATCAGATGATATCCATCCATGTACTTTAATCTCTTTAGTTTTATCACCGTATTCGTATTTATCGTCTGCGTCTCCTTTGAATTGGGGTTCGATAGGGTCGACAAACAAAACAGCCTCTGGATAGGCCAAAGCTCTGCCTCTACCGGGTCCCCAATCATCGGGCGAAGGCATGTATCTTTGCCTTTTATCTGATATAGCCATATAAGTAACCTTGTCCTTGGTCAGCTTGAATACCATCCGGATGTTGTCGATATCTACACCTGAAAATCCCTCTAACCGCTCAAAAATCGCATAAGTATAAAATCCTGAGCAATTACTCAGCATAATATACCTTTTATCTATATTCACAGGTAGATCGCCCAAACTTGAATTATAATTCCTTTTGAACGAGACCTCAACCTGGGTTTCATTTTCTACAATCACATTGAATTTTGTTGCTTCGATTAAAATTTTCAGCCCAAACAAAGCCTTGACAACCTGATATTTAGTTCAGCAACTTCGAACCCTAATCCCTTTTTCTCTTTCATTCGAGGCGACAACCTCTCTTTGTTTCACTAAAGTATCACCACAAGCTCTGATTACACAAATTTGTGCTTGATTTCATCAAAAGCTAATCAAACAGCTTAAAAAAACTATAGATCCAGAGAGTCACAAGGAGAACCGATTATCAACAAAGAGCTAAATCTGATATCTGATATGGATACCGAATTGGATTTGAGCAACAAAACTAATTTCAAGGCATTTCTCAGCTACAAGAGGTTGGTGACAGTACGAATTCGCTCCTTTAATCTCTTCCTGGATACACCTTTTGGTAGTCAGACTCCCCAGAGTACCTTAGTTTAAAGAGCAACGCAAGACTTCTATTTATAAGAGGAATAAGCTAGGTCTGGACATTGATGGCCTCCAAATTACATAGAGCTGAACACAATTAAGACCAGAAGATGATATAGATGCTGGCCTCTAAATTGATGAAGCTGTTGCTGATGAAAAAACCATCCATCTCCCTGAAGAAATCATATTCAATATTCTGAAATCGCTTCCGCCCAAACCACTGCTTCGATTCAAATCTGTCTCAAAGAGTCTCTTCAACTGCATCATAACATCAAACCTTTCATTGATGCTCACACCTCCTGTTCTCGTCCTGTCTTTGCCATGACCTGGCTTAGTCCTGTCTTTGCCATGACCTGGTTTAGTGACTTTGGCATCTCTTTGTTTTTCCTTTTAGATCTTGAACAATGGTCTTGTGTTCGTTTAACACATGTCGACGACATAAGCCATGTTTCACAAAGTTTGAATGGATTTTTCTTCCTCGTGAAAGACGACGGGAGCATTCTTGTTCACAATCTCATTACCAAGGAATCCAAAGATCTTGGAGGGAATTCTTCTATTCTATATTAGAAATATGGATTTGTTTTGAAGCTCTATTACTAAAAACAGGTGTTGTTTTGCATGATTAGTAGTATTCATCTATATGGCTGATGAAGATTTTTGTGAAAAATTAGTTTGATGAAGATGTTTATCATTGTCCATTATAATCCGACATGACTGGAGACGACTACCAGCCAATCCTAGAGAAAACCAATGACTGTTGATAATTTTCAAGACTTCTTGGTTAAAGAGAAAACGTAGTCATAGTTATGGTAATCCATTTTCTGTATAAGATTTATTATTTTTTTTAGGGCATGACTATAATGAGACCCCATTTGGCTATAGTGAGACCCCAAATTCAGAATTTTTTTTCTTCAATGTGAAATGTCCATTTTGCCCTTCACTTATAAGTCACAATTTTGAACCAAAAACCAACTTTTCTCCAACTACTCTCTAGAGCTTTCTCTCTCTAAAACTACCTAAAATCTCTAAAAAATCATGGATTTGAGTGATTGGAGTGAAGGATTCAGCTGCAACCTTGATGATTTCGCATCGGAGGAAGAAGAGCCGCTGACGGACCATTTAGATACCCAAAATGAGGTATTTTCCGAAATTTTTCGAGTCAGTGCGAATATAGCGGTGGTACCGCTATATTTTTGATGAACTACGAACTGGGGATTCGCAGTTCGTCCTTAATTGCGAACTGCCCGTTCGCGCAATCCCCAGATGGACGAACGGGCCGTTCGCAAAAACGCCTGATGGACGAACGGCCCGTTCGCGAAAAAGCCAAACCCACGAACGGGCTGTTCGCAATTAGGCTGAATTTTCGAGTTCGAAATTCGCAATTTTGTTGAAGTTTCGAATTTGTAGTTCGCAATTTTGTTGAATTTTCGAATTTGTAATTCGCAAAAATGACATGTTTTGGAATTTATATGATCATGTAGGTATAAATATGTTTTCATACAATTGCATGAATGAACTATGTAGGAACCCGGTCCACCGCCATGTTCGATGGCCGATTACACGAAAGTGTTTAGTACGGACACTTATTACACCAAAGCCGATTTGGTTGATTGGGTCGAGTCCGAAAGCATAAAGCTAGGATTCATTTTGGTCCGGAGTAAAAACGACGACGGTACAAAAAACATGAAAACTCCTAGGATATATTTTAGGTGCGAGAGGCTTGGGGTTTACAAACCTAACCCCAAACCGGGGTATGTTAAGAAGCGCCGAGAATGTTCATCGAAAAAATGCGGGTGTCCGTTCTACTTAAGAGGGAGTCCAGTCTTAGAGCTACCGGGTTATTGGAAAGTGGTTGTGCTAAACGGGAAACACAACCACGATCCATTTTTGCACTTGGACGGTCACTCTCGGGCCGCTAGACTAAAAGTCGAAGAACAATTGTTCGTTCGTAGTGAAACGGAAGTCGGTTCTCGACCGAGAGAGATATATCGCGGGTTGAAGATTAAAGACCCGCAAAATGTATCAGGCATGCGCACGATATACAACATGCGGCAAAAACATGATTTGGTTGATAAAGCGGGCAAGACCCAAATGCAATACTTGTTTGCTAAGTTAAAAGAACACGAGTACTATGTTTGGGAGCGAAGTTGTGAAGCAACGGACGAGATCCTCGAGTTGTTTTTTGCACACCCTAAAAGCATCGATTTCATGCGCACGTTTCCTCAAGTTCTTATAATGGATAGCACGTACAAGACTACAAGGTATAAGATGCCTTTACTTGAAATAGTGGGCCAAACTTCGACGAAGAAGACATTTTGTGTTGCTTTTGTTTTTTTGAGTTCCGAGAAACAAGAGAACTACACTTGGGGGTTGAGTGTTCTAAAGATGGTGTTGACGAACAACAAGTGCCCATTACCTAACATCATTGTCACCGATAGGGAGTTGGCTTTAATGAATGCTATCGACGATATATTTCCGGACGCAACTCATATGCTATGCACTTGGCATATTGGTAAGAACGTCACCTCTTACGCTAGAAAAGTTTTACCGAATGTGGAAATGGCCGATGAGTTCGGGGAATATTACCAAAGGGTAGCCTATTCGGCCACGCTCGAAGACTATAACAAAAACCTTGCCGATATGCACCACACGTTCGCATTTTGTCCATTGGCTATCGACTACGTTATGAAGCAATGGATTGACGAATATGGACACAAATTCCTCAACATTCACACGAACAAATTTAAACATTTTGGCAACCAAACTAGCAACCGGTGAGTTATATTTCCATCTCCACCCATTTTTTTTTAAAATATAAAGTGTTAGAAATCTAATGTATTTTATCTCATGTTGTAGGGCGGAGAGTGCTCACTCTAGCCTCAAGCGGGCAATTGGTAGTAGTCTATGCACGTTCGAACAATTTTGGAAACATGTTCATGCGCACCTATCCGCTCAACACTCTAACATTTTCGAGTCATTCGAGCGTAGTAGGTATCGTCCAAGAAACTCAACTAGGGGGCCTAACAAAACCATCTACAAGGATGTCAAAGGTGAGCTTTCATCTCAAGCCATAGAACTAATAGAGGAAAATCTCGCAAAGTCCTTGAAAATATGGTTCACACCCGGAGTGTGTGGGTGTGTTATTAGGACAACTCATAATTTACCATGTGCATGCGAATTAGCTTTGATTTATAAAGAAGGAAGGGCGGTTAGAAAAGATGAGTGTGATGTCTATTGGAGTACGTTAAGGATCAAACCTAATGAGGAGTTTGATACCGAAGACGAGCTCACTAGAAAAATCTCCTTAATAGGTAGCACCATCCGCGGTTACGGGCAACACATCCAAGACCACATTATAAATAGGATGATGCAAATCATAGATCCCGCTAGAAGTCATGTTTTGGAACCTAAGGAGCCGGTTGTTACTAAGGGTAGGAAAAAAGCCGGTCGGGACAAATCAACTCAACGGGTTCCTAGCGAGTGGGAATACGATGGAAGTCTAGGCGCTAGCACTCCCGACACGATAGGTAGCACGGCTACATTTCTACCGCCAAAAAACAAGACGAAAGAAAAACCGAAAACCAAGGCTCATCCGAAGAAAGATAAAGTGCCTCGACCGAAAAAATCATCAAAGGGAAAAGATTTTAGCGGGTACGAGAGTTGGTTTCCTAGCTATTTGCATGACTACATTTCTAGCGTCGAAGACGTCTCTCCCGACGGTAATTGCGGATTCCGAGCCGTTGCTTTGACGGTATACGGTAAATCCGATTCATGGGACCAAGTTAGACGGGATTTGATCGGCGAATTGCAAAACGAACGTGAGCTATGGGAGAGAGTGTTTGATGGATCACAAAGTGTAGATAACCTTGTGAGAAGGTTGAACGTTTTCGAATTGTATGGTGCCGGTACTAGGCATTGGATGACGTTACCCGATTTAGGGTTAGTGATAGCCACTAGATACCAATGTATCGTATACCACATTTCACTCCACCAATCGTACACTTATCTACCGCTACGTGGTGTGCCTCCTCGATCATGTCCTAACCTCGAAATTGGTATAGGTTTCGTTCATGGTAACCATTTCGTCAAAGTAAGTTTACTACAGTGTGTTTCAATGTTTTATATTATTTTCGTCACTAAATATTTATCTACCTTTTATTTGTGTAGGTTGTGTTGGATGGACCACTTCCGGAAATATATCCTACTTGGTTTCCGTTTCGTACGGATCATGAAGTGACCGGTTGGGCAATACCGCTCGACAAGAGATTGAACAAACATAACCAAATAAAGCCCGCGCAACCATCGACCGCACACGAAGAGCCACCACGTATCTTCGATTTGAATGAAGACTAATAATTTCATTATGCATTACGTGTTTAACCGAACTCCGTTGTGTCTATGAATATTTTTAGAACTTTCACTTTGGTTTGTAATCGATACTCCCACGTTTTATTTATTTCTAAAATTCCATTACTTATAATTGTTGTAAAAACAAGTTGCACACCACAAATAAATTGCTAGTTCCCGATAAAATTACAATTATATCCAAAAAAGTGTTAATTTTTTTTAAATTTCGGCCCAGTGGCGGATTTGCGAACGTTGTACGCGTGATTTGGCCCAAATTGTGAATTCCCACCACTACGATTTAGCAAAATCGCGAAGTGTGGGTTCGCAATTTTGCCCAATTTCATGGGCCTGCATTCGCAAATCCGGCGTTTTACAAGCACCTGAATTCGCAATACCCTCTGGAAATTTTGTTTTTTCAACTTTTTGTGACCTTAACGACTCCAAAACTGATTTTTCCTTTTACCAACATCAAACATTAGTCAAGTGGCCCTAATGATTAGAATTTTTCGGAAAAAAAAAACTCAAAAAAGTTGAAAAAAACGACATCGAAGTAGCCTAAAATGGTCACATTTTGTGACCTTAACGACTCCAAAACTGATTTTTCCTTTTACCAACATCAAACATTAGTCAAGTGGCCCTAATGATTAGAATTTTGCGGAAAAAAAAAACTCAAAAAAGTTAAAAAAAAACGACATCGAAGTAGCCTAAAATGGTCACATTTTTTTACCTTAACGACTCCAAAACTGATTTTTCTTTTTACCAACATCAAACATTAGTCAAGTGGCCCTAATGATTAGAATTTTGCGGAAAAAAAAAAAACTCAAAAAAGTTATAAAAAACGACATCGAAGTAGCCTAAAATGGTCACATTTTTTGACCTTCACGACTCCAAAACTGATTTTTCTTTTTAAACTGAATTTTTTTAAACCTTCAATATTAATTGTGATTTGAGGTATAAGATAAGATATATGAACCGACTAAAAACTACTTAAAAGTAGGATAGCGTTGTCAGACATGTAAGGATAACGTAATCTGGATGGGCGACTAATGTGGTGACACATAATATATACAAAACTACACACATATAGAAGTTAATTATTACAACCCACGTTGTTTAAATCAGGGTCTCATTATAGCGAAAAACAACATTGCATTCGAAATAGTACGAAAGCAGCTATAATGAGACCTCATCCAAATACTAAACGCCCACCAAAATTGACTCGCCTCCTATAAAATGGGACATAAAATCTAACAAAATACGCAACTTTTGCAACCTACCGCAGGAACGAAAATTTAAAACTCGTTAACGTGTACGTATGGAGTTTACGGCGGACGAAGATTACCACATGCTTCGAGCTGTGAAGATTGCACGCGAGATACTGGGGGAAGATACAAGCGATCAGTTTTTTGAGCGTGTCCTATGTACGATGTATATGAACTACGGTCGTTTCGGTACAAGAGGTGTCGTTATACGTACTCGTGAGCAGATCAAAAGCAGATACAATTTTTGCAAGCCAATACAGCATTTGTGTTTCTTGCCATCGCTTATTAAGCGAGAATCAGCCTCTGTTTGGAACCTAACCTTGATAGACTACATCACAAGGGATATGGTAGCATTTCTAGAGGACAAAATAATTGCAAGGGGTGAAGTGGATGATGTGGAATACAAACTTAGACACGACTACGACTAAGCCTTCCACTTATGCAGTGTTACGTATTACTGTTTGTTGTTTTCTTATCAGTTGTTGTTTTTAGTTTGTAGTTGTGATTTTTGTATTACTGTTTGTTGTTTGAAGTTGTCAATTTCCTTATCAGTTGTTGTTTGAAGTTATTATTTTTCGTATCACTGGTTTTTATTTTTGAGGTGTGACTTTTTAATTAGTTGTTGTTTGAAGTAGCGGGTACCAAATAATGTCTACAAAACTAGGTAATGAAAACTTTAACAAGTTATGGCATTAAGTAAAACAAACAGACAATACAGACACTACCAGATGGAAACTATTAAAAACATATCACAATGCTCAATCGTCGAAGTCGTATCCCAAGTTGTCGTCAGACTGAATCCCCTCTTCCCTCTCAGTAATCCTATTCTCAAGATACGCTACCATATCCTTCGTGATGTAGTCTACCACGGTCATGTTCCAGACGGTAGCTGCTTCTTGCTTAATTTTAAAAGGTGAAAACAACAAACGATCCATTGGTTTGCAAAAAATGTATCTCTCCTTGATTTGGTCACAGTTACGCTACCATACTCATTCGTCCGTTTGGATTGCGGTATCCTTTTCTTACACGTGTTGTTTATCAATAGGCCAACTTGGATAACGTTATCTTAACCATAAAAGTGGTACATAAAGACGTAATTTAAACAGACATAATTTATTGGTTGCAGGATAACAACAGTACATACATAATCTAAACAGACATTACTTCATCAGAATATTATAATATTGTATGGAAACATATGGAGGGAATGGAGTGAAGGTTTCCCGCTAAAAACAGATTTGAGCGGGAACAAAGACAACCTTTCCCGCTAACAAATTTTGAGTTGAACCACCCAGTTCGAGTTTATAAATACTACCATCAGACTAAGAAACTAAACATTTAAGGTATAACAATGTGTGATTCGGGCTGGAACGTAGACGAAGATGCAAGCCTCCTAAACGCATTTGACATCGTGAGGGGTGCAATAGAAGAGGAGGTTCCTGGCTTCATCGATGCGGTCTTGTGCAGATTGTTCTTCAACCACGGTAGGGAGGCTTCCTGCCCGGGATGTATGATGCCTCGACCACGCACACGCGAAGAAGTGTCCGAAAGGTTAGCTTACCTTAAAACAGTGACTTTACAAATCGAGTCACTTCCTTGGGAAGTCCAAACCAACCTCCGAAAGCGATTCGACATTGGAACGCAAAGTACAATCACGCCGGAGATGGTGTCGTATGCGACACAGTCGGAAGAGCAACAAATAGCTGACGCAATAGCGAGCGCCGTTGAAACGTATTCAACTCCCGAAGGAAGTAGTGATTCAGATGGGTATGGAATGAACTATCCGACTCCGTAGAACTAAGTGTCCAATGCTGACTGAGGGTTCGTTTGTCTACCGTTTGCTTTAATTTAGTTGCTTATGTATTTTTAATCACGCAATGCTTTTGGTTTATGTGTGTAATTTCCTTATGTATTTTATATTATGGGAGAATTCTAGGTGTTATTGTTTAAGTGTTGTTGTTTTTAAGGTACACATAATATAAGAGAAATGAACAACTTAAGCAAAACTAAATCAGAAAAATAAGGTAGTATAAACTTATCCGAACAAAAGCGACAAATAAAGAACCAAAATCAATTCCATACAACCATGTAAACCAAAGCAGCAATTAAAGCAAAGCAAAAAAATAATGTAGTCTCAAACAACCGGCCTGCTAGTCATATAATACAAATGCACTCAAACTCAATCCAACTGGCGGTACTGGACCCCTAAAAGGTGACACTCCTGTACCTCCCGACGCAAGTCCTCCACACTCATCGACTCCGCTCTAGAATGAACATCAGTAACACGATCAGAGAGGTGATACAGTCGTGCCTGATATGTCATCGCACTAGGGGGCTCTGGAACATGCAAAGCAGATGGAGCAAGAATACTAGGATCATGCAGAACGTACCATAGGTGGTCACTGATCCATACATCGTACGTCGTGGTCGTGCCAGGACCGCCTAAAATGTACCTGTCACCGCGAATCCTCCGGTCAACAACGTGTGACCCCCATGATATCCACGTGGCCTCATCCCACAAGAAGCGCGTGTTCACACGCTTTCGCCTATGTACGGGTACAACAGTCCGCAGAGCCGGTGGTATGTCCTGAACGTGCCCTAGCTGTCGAGCCACCCGAAGCGGATAGTACGCCTCAACTACGTCGAACGCCTTCAGCGTGTGGTCAATCCAAGCCACATCCTGAGAAGGGAAATGAGAACGATGATGCTCGTAAGGCATGAACCAAACCTGTGCCATATGAAAATGTTAGTTAATAATCTTCCAAAAATGAAAATAATAATAAATTAAAGCTATGGAAACAAATATAACAAATCATTGTAACTCACATGGTTCGCCGTCAACGAAATCAGTCCCTGTCGGATGTTAATCCGAGTCTCATCATCCGCACGAAACGGCGTCGGTACATATCGGCACATGGTCGGCATAGAAAAGTCGTAGGCCGTGTTAATCGTAGGCACAGTAGTGGAGAAGTGATCATATATCCACGCCTCCAACAAGGCAATACAACCCGCAATCCCTAAAGTCGTGTGCAGCGACGACTTCCCTAGGTGGTGGTACAGCTGAGCTAGTATATGCTGTCCCCAGTTATATCTAACGGAGGAGGTATAATGCTCTACAAACTGGAGGTAATCTAAAGATATACTATTCCCCGTCTTGTTCACTAGAACACAACAACCCAACATATGCAGCAGATAACCCCTAGTGGCGCACTTTACATCACTATCAGACATGTTCTCATCTTTATATCTACGTACCATGTACTGCTCGCGTAAAAACTGTAAACGAACAGATCTACCATTACCCCCCCTGTTATGCCCTAACTCATACCTAAGGTCATCCAAATCTATGCCTAATGCACTAGAATACCAAGCCTCACGCTGTCCATTACTAGGAAAAGACTGAACTACGAAATCATCACCTCTGACCGGGAGACCAGTGATGACGTGGACGTCGTCTAGCGTAACCGTCATCTCACCGAAGCTAAAGTGAAAGGTGTTCGTCTCCGAATGCCACCTCTCCAGGAAAGCATCTACAAGATGAACGTTGGTATTCCAACGCTCCAACGCATCTACCAGTGGGCCGAAACAAGTCATCATAACCTGCTCCCTTACCCTGTGCTGCCCAGCAAGACCCCACGCACGGTGGGTACCGTACATAGAGTAGCACCGCGAGTACCGGCGAGACTACATAAGACATAAACAACTTAGAAATAATACAAAAGAACATATAAACGTACTTTAAAACACATCATTACTTACCTCTCCAGCAAAGACGTGGTAAGCCTCGTGCTGTGCATACTCTGGATATAGACCAGGTACGTGAGGGTTCACCCTCCGAAATAACAGGTTGAATGTAGCAAACCCCTGGGATAGAACGGGGGCCGGAGTGGAAGCGCTAGGCCTACGCCTAACCGACCGTGACCGTGACACAAGCTCAGAGTGCTCTCCATCATCGCTCGAGTCTGCTGAATGTCGAACTGGTGTCTCATGTTTGCGAGGCATGCTGAAATACAACATATAAATTGTTAATAAATATGGGATACAAACTATTTCGTAAAACAAAAAAAACATACAAAAAATTCTATAAATTTGAGAAATTGCGAACTGGGTGTTTGCAATTTCACCAAAATTGCGAACTGGGCGTTCGCAATTTCTCAAATTCAGAAATTGCAGAAATTGGCAATTTGCGAACTGGGCCTTCGCAGCCCGTGCAAAATTGCGAACGGGTCGTTCGCGATTTTGCACGGGGTGCGAAGGCCCAGTTCGCAAATCGCGATTTCCAGAACCTTCAACCCCAATTCCCAAAATCAAACCCAAATCCCCAAAACCCAACCCAAATTCATCATGCATGGTACCAAAACGATCCTACTGAATCGACTAACACGAATCTGAAGTTTTTTTTCAAAAAAAACGACTAAATATACATGAAAATCCGACTTTTTATCAAGAACACTAAACTCTAAAAATCACTAAAAATACTAAACTAAAATGCATAAAAATTACATGGATATGTAAAGGATTAGTACCTTAAGCTGTTTGTGATGTTGGATTTGATAAAACTTGTTGTTTGATTTCGAGTTTTTTTTTGAGTTTGAGAGAGAGTAGAGAGAGAAGAGAGAAAAGAGAGAAAAGAGAGAAAATGGGCTGAAAATAAGGGTTTTATATCAGGGGTAAATGTGTCTTTTGGGTCTCATTATAGCCAAATGGGGTCTCATTATAGAGGGGTCTCATTATAGCCAAATGGGGTCTCATTTTAGCCTTGCCCTTTCTTTTATTTATGGGTATGGCTATAATGAGACCCCATTTGGCTATAATGAGACCCCAAATTCAGAATTTTTTTCTTCAATGTGAAATGTCCATTTTGCCCTTCACTTATAAGTCACAATTTTGAACCAAAAACCAACTTTTCTCCAACTACTCTCTAGAGCTTTCTCTCTCTAAAACTACCTAAAATCTCTAAAAAATCATGGATTTGAGTGATTGGAGTGAAGGATTCAGCTGCAACCTTGATGATTTCGCATCGGAGGAAGAAGAGCCGCTGACGGACCATTTAGATACCCAAAATGAGGTATTTTCCGAAATTTTTCGAGTCAGTGCGAATATAGCGGTGGTACCGCTATATTTTTGATGAACTGCGAACTGGGGATTCGCAGTTCGTCCTTAATTGCGAACTGCCCGTTCGCGCAATCCCCAGATGGACGAACGGGCCGTTCGCAAAAACGCCTGATGGACGAACGGCCCGTTCGCGAAAAAGCCAAACCCACGAACGGGCTGTTCGCAATTAGGCTGAATTTTCGAGTTCGAAGTTATTTTAGTATTGAATTCACCTAATCTATATGATGATCATATTATTTTGTCATCCTGAGCATTGTGTATTGTGAGATTAATAATTAATTTAATATTTGATGTAATAGTGTTTGATTTGAGCTTTGTTAAGTCCCAACTTCCATTTGGATATAACTCTCTCACCCTCTCTTTTATATACCAATCATTATTATTTTCATTTAAAATATTGGTTAATGGTGTATTTTTAAACCAATAATCTAGCCAACATTCCATATTACGATTCTATAAGGTCCACGCAATGAAAAGTTCGGCTCTATCTTTTATACAATATATATATATATATATTTCTCTTCAAAGTCTTTGCTAATTTTGAATTTGATTTAAGGAGAGGATGATAATTTTTACAATAAACATATTGCATATTGGTGAGGATTATTTTGATCTAAGGGTAGTTTTGTCTGGTATTTTGTGATGTTTCAAGGGTATTTAATGTTTAAGTGGTTTGTAGTGAGAGATTTGAGCTGCCTGGTTGTATTAAATGTTCATTACCCTCATTAATGAAATTGGTTGGGTATTTATACCCTTAATTATGGGCCTCATGGGGTTTCGGGTCAAACTCATGAAACCGGGTCGAATTCAAAGACCCATTACTTATTTAACCAGGTTGGTAATTAGTTTAGTCATAAAGTGATTAGGTATTAATACTTTAGTCTTGTTCGGATGATCCAGTGGGTGGTTCTTGTCCGAATTTCCCCTGTCCGGTTTCCACAGTGAGTGGTGAGAAAAACCGGACTCATTAGTAGCCCCTTTTTTAGGTTGTGTTTGAAGGCCTTTGACAAGACCTAAAAAATCGCTCATGAGCACCTGTAGTAATGTCCGAATAGATTTTGATTCATATAACGGATTTATCCGGACTGACAAATCTCTCAAAAGCTCAACGGTTTTGCCATAGATCGTGGGACACGTGTCGCTTCCTGATTTGCCTCGCCAGCCATTTTTCTCCTGAAATGGCGCTCCCACTAGCCTAAAAAAGTAACCTCTTCAATTAATGTTGGTGATGTCAGCGCCGTCTTTAATCATTACTTTATCTTTTCGAATTCTCCTCGGTTTCATGGTATCTTTTGTTTCTTTAGTATAAATTAAATCACTTTTCACTGTTTTACCATCTTCAATATCTTTTCACTTCTAATCTTCAGATTTTTTAACTCTCTTCTCCAAAAACGCATTTTAGTGTAAGTTTATGTTTACAACAAGAAATACACGTGTCGGTTTCAGATTTTTTAACTCTCTTCTCCAAAAACGCACAAAGGGTTGGACGGGAAAAACGCATCGCAGCAGGCCTCCTAGTATCTCCTATTGACAAACCTGAAACACCAACCTCAGATCCTGATCGAGGTTCGTCTTCTGCTAGAAGCTCCAAACCTAGAAGGTTATTTTAACCTAGTCTTTCACCGATCATCTCACGCTCATCGGTCCAGGAGTCGGAGCCCATTGTTGAGCAAGAACAAGTACTTACAAGTGCTAGGAGACCCTCTACATTCATAGCCATGGGATCAGATGCTGACGTTTCCCTAGAAAATCTAAACCTTCGACGAAGAGGTCGCTTAGTAAAAGGCCAGGCTGTTGCTCCAGAGTCTAAATCCCCAAAATATGTGCCTTCTAAATCCGGGGCCAAAGACAAAACTTCAGGGTCAAAAGTGCCCATTAAAGCTCCTAAAGACAAATTGTCTGGTCCGGAGGCCACCAGTTTAAGCCTTCGAAATGAACCCTCCGGGTTCGAGCCCCAACCGGACTCCAGACTGCAAAAAGAAAGTAATGTTCAGCCATCCGGACAGCTTACAGAGCCAGCCACAAGCACTTCCCTCCCAAAAACAACTGAATACCCTTCTCTGGCAATGGAAGATGTTATGGAGGACAGTGTTGAAGAAGCCCCTTTCGAGACCGACGTCTCCGGGTAGACGAGTGAGACTGCCATCGTCAAGAAAAACAAGGGCAAAGAGAAGCTATGTCTAAAACACCCGGACCTGCCGGAGTGCCTTGAAGGAAAAGTGGGACCTTGCTTCCACAAGGTGAGTGTTAAGTATCTGCTGGCTATGCAGAATATCAATTATGCTTTCATTCACACAGCTGAACTAGGTCGGATATGCACGAAGTGGGGGATCCCAGAGTATGTCAAAGTGAGGATTCGTGTTGATCCGGAGACACCAATGGATTGCAAGCTTAGTGAGATAGTTTTCTACACGAAGCTATTCAACTGGGGGCTTAGGTTCCCCTTGGATCCAGACATAGTCAGATATTTCCATCTGATAAAGCTCTGCCCAAGCCAATTGAGCCCCAATGCTTAGTTCACACTCATGGCCTGCATTATGGCCTCCAAGCTCTCCGGAATTCCTCTTCCGATGAAGCAATTCGCTGTTGTGGCCAGCCTTTGCAGAAACCATATTATCCCCTTTTACCATTACAACATGGGTGATAATTACAAGGTGGTGGACGACTTTCTTGAGTCGGAGAAGAACTGGAAGACTCAATTTTTGTTTATCAGTGGTGCTTGGGAGAATGGGAGGAAGATTAAAGCTGGTGTCAATCCAAGCATGCTTACCAGCAGATGGAAGAGCACAAGTAAATGTTTCATTACATTTTTTTTATCTTTTCTTAAAATAAGTTTGTTTGTTTAATTTCTCTTCTTTGGTTTTTTGGTAGTGCTGCCGAAGGAGTTTAATGACTACTTAGAGGAGGGGCAGACCACTTGTGCCAAGCTAAATGCTTGGGCTGCTGAGAAGTGGGGAAAGAATTTCCACAACTACTTCACTGGGGGTAACTTGGTGAGATCCCATCTCTGGAACACCAGCGGTCGGAGAGACATGTCTTGGGAGGAATTAACCACTCCGCCCCCTCCAGAGGTCATTCTCCAGAAGACAAATGCAAAGGATAGAAAACTAGCCTTGCCAGGCAGAGCTAAAGCCCCAAGCAAAATGAAGGGAAAGAAAGGCAAGGCTAAGCAAGACATGGCTGAGGTCAATCCAGGTGATGTTGCTTTGCTACAAGTGGTAGAAAACGAGAGTACCAAAGTGGCAGTTGGATCTCCAAAGCCCCCAAAAGCTCCCAGGAAAGATCGAAAACGGGGCGCAGAAGGTGGAGATAGGGAAGCTAAGAAAAAGAAAACCTCAAAGGGAGATGAAATTTCTCACCGGCCTTCGGAGTCTCTTCCTCCGGTCGACCCAACAGACCTAACTCAAGCAGAGGAAATCCCAAGAGACTTTCACACCGGAGAGGACTTTCACACTGGAGAGGTCGCACAAGGGGACATCAACATTGATGGGGTAGATATCAGTGGCCTTCAAGGGATTGGTCTTTACTTCGACCTTGAGAAGGATGACTTTGTTGGCCCTTATCTCCCCCAAGCTCTTCAAACATGGTCACTTTCAATAGTAAATATTTTTCTGTTTCAGAGAGAAGGATATGGTGACCCACTCTTTGTTGAGCAATATCCAACCGGTGCTCAATTTGGAGAAGCAAGTGCGAAACCAGTCAGCCATCATCAACACACTCAATTCTGACAAGGAGAGTTTGTCCAACGACCTCCTTACAGTCAAGCAGAGTCTCGAGGCATTAAAGAGAGAAAATGAGGAATTGAAGAATGGGAAGGAGGACTTGGGCACCAAGCTGGCCACTTCGGAGGGGGTTGTGAAAGAACTTTAATCCAAATTTTCTGAATTGGAGAAGAATCTTTCTACTTCAAAAGAAGAGGTGAAGGCCAAAGACAACACCATTTAGACCATGACCAACGACAAAATTTCACTTGAGGATGCTGTGTCCAAGGCCAAGTAAGAAAAAGATGATTTGATAAAAGAGCAAGAGAAGACAATCCAAGCTTGAATTGATGCCTACACCAACAAGGTGATAGACTCCCAAGAGGAAAGGTATGCCGAAGTCAAATCAGACATGGTCTTGCTCTTTCATGAGAAATTCTCGAAGAGGACACTGGAGATTTATGGCGATTCGTGGAATACGAAGACCTCCCTCATCATACCATGGCTGATGGTGACAAACACGGCTACTCCAGTGGTTGGGATGATACCACCGATGAAGATGAAAAAACTAGAGAGAGTCCAAATGAGGAGATCGAAGATCCCAAGAAGAAACCAAGTGAGGCTGAGCCATCCAAGAAATCTCAGCCTTAAAGTTTTAAATATATTTTCTTTAATTTTTGTGACTAAAGTCCTTGGATGGCCAAGGCAACTTTGTAACCGTGTCCGAGCGTTGTCTGGACAAACCTTATCTTTGAAACTCTAAAAATCCTTGGATGGCCAAGGCATTTTATATATTTAATATCGTTCCCCGGTATCTGTCGGGCAGTTTCATCTTACATAACTCTTTTGATTGTTTTATAATATTCCAATTTTAAAGGCTCGTATTTAAATGGCCTTTCAATATTTTAAAATGAGAGTGTTTAAATTCTCTGATGACAAGTGTTTAAATAGTCATCACTCTACCGAATTAATTCGATCTAATAGTCAAACCACTTCGAATTTTTCAAGAAGTCATCGAACTTTATTAAAAATAAAAACTAGACACCTCATTAAAACCTCCCCGCGCCACCAGGGTAGGAAAGAGTATGCCCCCAAATATTTACATGGACTTTAAATAAGTAAATATTTACACAGTCTTTATTCTAAATACAACCGCAGGTGTTCAATATTCCAGGGGTGATTCAAAATTCTTCCATCTTTATCTTTGAGCCTGTATGTCCCAGGCTTAATCTTTTCAGTGACCACATAGGGTCCTTCCCATGTTGGAGCTAGCTTGGCGAATTGCTTCTCCTTGGTGTGTAGGAAGACCTTTCTCAGCACCTTATCACCTGATTGAAAATCCCTCCTTTTGACTCTGGAAGCAAATCTGCTTCTCATCAAACCCTGATAGTGTGTGGCTCTAAGGTGAGCTTTGACTCTTCTTTCTTCCATCAAGTCAAGCTGGTTTCTGATTGCCTCTTCATTAGCTTGTTCGGAAAAATGGTGGACTCAAAATGAAGGAAGTGTAGCCTCTATGGGAGCTATTGCATCCATACCATATACCAAGGCAAATGGGGATTCTTGTGTTGCAGCCCCGGGAGTGGTCCGGTAAGCCCATAGGACTTCTTGTAAATAACTTGGCCACTTTCCAACAATCCTTCTAGATTCTTTTTAAGACCGGACAAGATGGTTCTGTTAGCTACTTCAACTTGACCATTTTCTTGTGGGTGAAAAAGAGAAGAGAAACAGTGTTGAATCCCTCTAGAAGCACATAAATTCTCCACATCCTTGTTATCGAACTGTGGCCCATTGTCTGTGGTTATCTTTTGTGGAACCCCAAATCTGCAACAAATATTAGATAGGATGAATTTTACCACAGCTTTCGAAGTAGTTCCTGCCAATGGGGCTGCTTCAATCCACTTTGAGAAGTAATCGATAACAACTATTATAGTCTGCATTCCCCTGATGCCATGGGTAGAGGTCCCACCAAATCTAGCCCCCAATGAGCAAAAGGTATCGGCTCTGAAATTGACTCTAATGGGACAGCTGGCGTATGAATTTCATTACTATATTTTTGGCATGGATCACATTTTCTTACCAACTCCTTGGCATCTTGCATTATGGTGGGCCAATAGTATCCAGCTAGCAAGACCCTTCTGGTTAGAGCCCTGAACCCACAGTGTGCTGATCCCTTGCCATCATGCAATTCGGAGAGCACCATTTGGGACTCTTCAAACCCCAAACATCGTAAAAGAGGCCTATTAAAGGATTTTTTGTAAAGAAAATCTCTTAATATGAAAAAACCACGAGCCTTATACTTTACTTTTCTTGCCACTGCTTTTTCCAGAGGCAAAATGCCATCTAAGAGGTACTGGAAAAGAAGAAACCTCCATTCTTGAGATTAATTTACTTGTATATTCAAACTTTCTTCCTCCTTATCGGGATTGCTTTAAATGGATGGGCACTCTTGCACATGAATCCAAGGATAGGACTCATAATAGGTTATGGTTGCCAATGAGTCTGCTAACATATTTTCTGTTCGGGGCATGTGCTCATAGGTAATGTTTTTAAAACAAGTGCCACTTGTTTGATAACAAGTATGTATTTAACTAGGTGCTTCTTTTTTGCCTCAGATTGACCTTGGGCATAATGGATAAAAAGCTGAGAATCACTTAATAACCTGACCCTATTGACTCCACAAATGAGAGTTAATTTCAAGCCAACTATAGTAGCTTCATATTCTGACTCATTATTGGAAGCCCTGAAAGCAAAACATATAGCCTGGTACATTTTGTCATCGTATGGAGAGGTTAAACATATCCCAGCACCACAACCCATAGTACTTGATCCTCCATCAGTCCGGACAACCCATACTTTCTTAGTTTTCTCGACCGTTGCTTGTTCAGTGCCCCTGTCTGAGTGAAACTCCACTAGGAAATCAGCAACAGTTTGAGCCTTAACTGCTGTGCAAGGGGCAAAATCAATATCATAGTCCCCCAACTCTACCGACCACTTGGTCATTCTGCTTGAAACATCTGATTTTTCATGAACATTTTTCAAGCGAAAAGATGTCCAGACAATGATCGAATGAGACTGAAAGTAGGGCCTCATTTTCCTAGCAGCAATTACTAAGGCTAGTGCTTGTTTTTCAAATATCGTTTTCTGCATCAATCAAGCTTTTTCTGATATAGTACATCGGACGGGGATAATTATCCACCGCTCGCACTAGCACTGCACTTAGGGCGCAATTAGAAACTGCCAGGTATAAGTAGAGCGTCTCTCCATTGACATGTTTGAATAAATGTTTAGGGGAGGATAAATGCCTTTTAATCTCATCAAAAGCCTGGTCACACTAGGGAGACCAATTGAACTCTTTTGCACCTTTCAAAGTTTGGAAAAATGGAGCACACCTATCCGAAGACCTTGAGATAAAACAGTTTAGAGCAGCTAACCTCCATGTCAATCTTTGTACTTCTTTAATATTCCGAGGAGGCTCCATCTGCAATAAAACACTAAGATGGTCTGGATCAGGTTGTATGCCCTTCTCACTTATTACATACCCCAAGAATTTTCCGGACCGTACTCCGAACACACACTTTTCTGGATTTAATTTTAAATTTACCTTTATCAAGTTGGCAAAGGTTTCTTGGAGATTTGCTAAGTGTATCTCTTCGTCTACACTTTTTACCATCATGTCATCAATGTAGACCTCCATGTTCCTTTCAATATGATTAGTAAAATCCTTGTTTACTAATCTCTGATAAGTAGCCCAACGTTCTTTAACCCAAAAGACATCACTTTGTAGCAATGGATGACCCTAACAGTAACAAATGTAGTATGTTCTTGATCCTTCGTATCCACTTGAATTTGATTATACTCGGAGAAAGCATCTATAAAGGACAGTAGCTTGTTCTCAAATGTAGAGTCCATCAACTGATCAATTCGAGGGATAGGATACAAGTCTTTTGGGCAAGCCCTATTGAGATCTGTAAAATCAATGCACATACGCCACTTTCCATTTTTCTTCTTTACTAGCACCGGATTGGCTGTCTATAAAGGATATTGAGATTCCTTTATGTGTCCCATTTTAGTAAGTCGGTCAACCTCTTGAACTATGATATCACCCTTTTCCTTGGAAAAAACTCTCCTCTTTTGTACAACTGGTGCTACATCCCTCCGGATGGATAATTGGTGTGATATAATGTCTGCTGGTACTCCGGTTACATCAGCATTACACCAAACGAAAACATGCTGATGGTTTTTCAAAAAGGCTAACATTTTACTCTTTAACTCTGATGTCATATTCGATCCGATCTTGACACTTCTTCCTTCAGCCAGAAGTGAGTTTCAACTTATTCCATAGGTATTAAAACACTAGGGGTCTCTCTGGGGTTATCAATTTCACGATCTCCCCCAGAGGGCCCCTCAAATTGCTAATTCTCATCGATCCGGACTGCCCCCAAAGTTCAAGGGACAAGTGCTGTTGCATAACACTCCCTTGCTACCTTCTGACTGCTTCAGACAACTCCCACTTGTCCTTGCACAGCATATTTCAGACATTGGTGGACTGTTGATGCCACAACATGCATCCTAGAGAGCCAAGACCTCCCCAAAATGGCATTATAACACGTAGGACAATCCACCACAACAAAAAGTATTCTGACCATCTTCTTAAAAGGGCCCTTGCCCAACAGAACTTCCTCTTCGAATTCCCCAATTGCATCAGCTGAGCTTCCAGTGAAACCCACTATTGATCTGTTCGAACGTTGAATCACCTCCGGATTCTTCATCTATTTATAAGAAGTTAAAAAGAGGATATTGGCTGAACTTCCAGTGTCCACCAAAATCCGTCTTATGTCATTGCCCCCAATAGAGGCTCCTATTACAACAGCATCTTTATGAGGACCAGCTATGTCCCTCACGTCATCTACATCCATAACAATAAAGGAAATGGAATTTGCGATTGATAAGAAGTCATGCCTCCTTCCAGCTGGGTAGCTAAACTATGAACATGCCTCTTTCTCGATGAAGCAGTTGGGGCAGTCATAGTGTCTCCCCCAAATATTGTAAGTGACTCAAAAACGTTAATGAGCCCGTACACTGACTTGCAATTCTCTGTGATAATACCCACCTTGTTTCGAGTTGGATCAGGATCCAAATACTCCGACTCTACATCAAACCTTTCAATTATCACCATAGCCCCATCCGGAGCCGATGTCCCTGCATTGTTCGGGCAAATTCGGGAGCATTATCAGGCATGTATCCACTTCTTCTTTTGACATACGCTCCCAACTTCCCTATCTCAATCAAATTCTATACTTCTTTTTTCAACGTGATGCAATCTTCAGTGGTATGGCCATTATCACGATGATACTGACAAAAACTGTTATTTCGACTTTCCCGGGGTGATTGAAGCGCAGCTGGCTTCCTAAAATTTACTTCATCTTTTGTTTTGTCATAAATGGTTGCCACTTTTTCTTTTAGTTCAGCAAACCACTCCGGTTGAACCCATGGTCCTCACTTATTTCTATATTGCTGGCTTTGAGCTGGTGCAGTTGGGTGGGATTGAGCCTTGGCTTTGTTTTGACCATGTCCGGCTTCCTTGGCCTTGTACCCGGACTGGTTCTGGTTTAGATTTGGTGCAGCTGGAGCAGACCTCACTTGCCGGTGCACCCTGGTTTTCTTTGTTTCATCCATATTAATTTTTTTGCCGACCTGATTCAGTAAACCAACCCACGTCATGGCCTTTTTCCTGGTTACTAAATCAGCCAAATTGCCAGGGTTCAAACCCTGCCTCACAGAAGCTATTGCTACTTGTTCAAAGCAATTAGCTAATTCATTTTTGGTGTTCACAAAGCGACTTATGTACTTCTTCAAATATTCATTTGGTTCTTGGGCACAATGGATAATAGTGTCTCCATTTCCCTTTACTTCTTTACTTCCAATGAAATGTCTCCGGAAGGCCACCCAAAAAGTATCAAAATTTCTGATGCAGCCTTGTGGCAAACTATTGTACCACTTTAGAGCACTCCCCGAAAAAGACTAGAAGAATGCTCGACAGAGTAGCTTATCATCATCATCAAAGTTCATCATAATTTTTTTTGAATTTCTCCAGATGGTTATCTGGATCTTTACTACCATCATATTTCTCCATCTTTGTATTGTCAAACCTCTTAGGGTGGTTTTCGGACAGTATTTTGGAGGACAATGAGGATTGTCTCCAATTCCGGCCACAACTAAATACAGTATCTTCGTTGGGAGTTGCAAAGATCCCTGGCTCATCATGAAAAGCAAAGTGATCCATTAGTAATCGGTCTACGTGCCTCCGGCCATGGCTATGACTATGAGACGATCCTTTACCAAGATGCCTCTTCAACCTTCCATGAATTTCCATTTTTCTTGAGTATTTTTTAACCAACTTATGTTTTTTCTTAGAACGGCCTTCATCACTGCTGGATGACAGGGATTCTTCGACTTCGTCTTCATTTGAGGAGCTGCTGGAAGATTCTGAGTCTGAATCTAAGCTCTTCACCGGTTTAGACTGGTGAGACTTCTTTGAACTAGCAAGAGTCTTTTTAGTGCCAAATATTTATTGATATAATTTCAGAAAGGTATTTAGGTGATTAATATTGTTTAATGAGCCATTTGCAAACATGACAAAGTCATATACAAATGCTAGATAATTAATATTAATTTCTTTATTTATATAATCTCTCTCTCTGACACTTGAATATTGTGTTCTTCCATAAAATAACTTATACAAAATTTTTTTGATCAAACATATTATATCCTATAATGATTGAGTTTCACTCTTTGACATATTATATTGACCTCATATAAAATGGTTGGACTATTGGACATATATTACCGGCCTAATACATAATGATTAGGTTTCACTAATAGATTAGATTCTCACATATTATATCCTATAGTTTATAGGTTCTGCAAGCTTAGCGAGAGAGAAATATATTCTAGCCATGGTCATGGAGAAAACCAACTTTTATACAGAGACTTTACTTGTTGCAATTTCCCACAAGTTCTCAACTCTTTACTTTTCTCTTTACATCTGAACCCATGATGCAAATTATTTTGTACATATTTGTTTTGGGCTCTCATTCTCCATTATTTTCCTTATTTCTCATAAATATGGTCTGACAGGTTATGTGTGTATGTTATGATGCTAGAAAAATTAGGTCAACCAGGCAACCCAAAATCATATGAAACTTCGAGAAATAAGGGAACAATACTAATGACACATTCTTACCCTTATCTAGCCCGTCATCACTAAACGTATAACATGTCCATGATAAAATGTAAGTTTAACAAAGTAATGTATAAAGAATGAGCTCCCCAAGACATATCTCTTTTAATATTGCGGAAGACGACCTCAACTTTAATATCTCTTAAGGCCTCCATTGCAAAAGAAAACCACCATGCACCAATTTTCCAAAGACTCGCGAGGAGGATGTTATTCTTTCGTCATTTTGTCGATCGTGTAAAGGATTATGATAAACTTAAGGTTTTTTTCCTTGTTTGCAGGTTGTATCTCATGGCTCATAAAATGACCCACCAGCAACCATTGGTTTGATTGGTCTTAAGAATATCGTTGGCGGTTTCCATCATATACCATACATATTACTAAACTACATAATTGTACACGCATATATGAACATTTCTCAAGTGAAAGTTGGTATATTTTTGTTGTTTTCACACTCGATGCTAGAAAATAACAAGATCCCACTTTTATAGTTTTCTTATCAAATATTTCTTATTTTTAATTCCTGTAACAAAAGATAGATTCTTGCCGTTTAATTGTTCATTTCTTTGAAATATATGAAATTAATTTCTTGAAATAGTTCAATTTAAGAATTTGTTTATGTTTTTATTTCTTTCATTTAATTAAATCGATTGAAATTGAAATATTTTAGATTGATATGCAGTGTACTTAATTTAGTATTAGATAATATTTTTCGGGTTTGAACTTAATCGTCGTTTTGATTGTTATTTTGGTTTTCATCATTTATATTATTATTATTATTATTATTATTATTTTTCTTATGTTTTATGAGTTTAACAATCTTATATATTAAAAAAACTAGCTTTTGTGATGTAGCCCAGAAGCCCAAACAAAAACCTATTAATGTTATTTTATTTTAATCAAATATCTTATCGAATCTAATTGTATTAAGATATGATTTGATTTGATCTTGAGATATTTATTTTATTTCTTTGTATTCTAATTTAGGGTTTTGAACAGCTGTTATATAAAGCCTCATATGTCTTAAGTTATTTTAAGTTTTTGGAATAATAAAAAATTTATCTCTCAAAATTTTAGTCTTTGTTACCCTTAGATTAGGGTTTCATCATGTTACCCTTGAATTAAGGTTTCATCTATCTTTGCTTCTTCTTCTATTTTTGTCGCGTCATTAGTTTGGTATTAGAGCCTCTGAATCTTGATTTTATCTGATTCAAGGTCTAAAGAAGGGAACAACATCTATGGTCATGAAGATCACGAAGATCGTTTGGTATGCGGGTACACACCAGACGTTTCGATGGTGATCGTATTAACTGATTACTAGAGGAGTTTAAATTGGCTACCAATCGTCGGATCAAGGTAAAACTTTTTTATCGAGATGTTATCTCGGGCTATGAAGAGGTTTTCGAAACAATTTTTTTTTATCAACTGTACATGGGGTGTTGTTTTCAAACTATGAAAAGGATTTCAAAATTAATTTTTTTTCATCAACTGGATTGTTTTGTGATTTCAATGACGGAACACTTGAGAATAACTTATCCTATTCCGACAACGTCAACAATTATAATTTCCTCCGTAATAATTGAAAAAATAAAATAAAATAATTTTGGCTGTTGATGGTGATGGTGTTGTGAATTCGTGGATAAATTCTTGTCAACCAAGGGAGAATGATGTAGCTTAGAAGCCTGAACAAAAAACTTTTTATTTTATTTTATTTTATTCAAATATCTTATCAAAACTAATTGTATTAAGATTTCATTTTATTTTAAGGTATTTATTTTATTTCTTTGTAGTCTAACTTAGGGTTTTGAGCAGCTCTTATATAAATCCCCATATGCCTTAAGTTATTTTAAGTTTTTTAAATAAGATAATTTTTATCTCTGAAAATTTCAGTCTTTGTTACCTTTAGATTAGGGTTTCATTATGTTACCCTTAAATTAGAGTTTCATCTATCGTTGCTTCTTCTTTTATTTTTGTCGCGTCATCATTTTGACAACCAAGTTTCAAAATAATATCCATGAAAACAAGATTTTAAAATTAAATATTAAAAAGAGAGTTAATAAAAGAACTATATTTTCTACTTATTTAAAAATATTAAAATATTGGTTAGCTTTTAAAATAAACATGTAGCTATGAAACAAGTTAGATTACATATTCAATGTAGAGTTATAACTATTGTGCTAGATATTTTGAGTTTATTTAAAGTGAATATATATATATATATATATATATTAATTTGTTTGATATATTGAGGTTTAATGTTTTGTTATTTTCTGTGGTATGATCTTGATGCTGATGCACCATAGTGTAAATTATAGTAAAGATATTATTGATCATATTATTGATTTAATTTTGGGTAAACTATAGTTATTATATATATATATACTAAATTTTGTTACAAATATACAAATAAAAATTTGTAAATTCCTATGATACTGCAACATGTAATTAAACACATATTTTTAAACTATAAAACCTTGTGAATTTAACTACCAAACTTCTCAAAGAATTAAGGACAATAGAGAATTATCAAAATCTAAAGCAAACCATCTCCAATTGCTTGCTAAAGAAGGGGTCAACTGGCTTCAAAATAGTTACACTTACCGGATTGAGGACGAATATAAGAAGACATATCATAACTATGTAAAAAAAAGAAAAAATAACATGATTCACATTATTTTTGAGGATCATAAATGGATCACTAACCAAGACCATCTTGGCCATTCTACTGAGTTAATTTTAAATTTATCCTCAATGAGCTTCCAACCCAAAATGATGCTGATTTTTTAATGGACATTGTTCATTAACATGCTTACTGATGAGGATAACACTTTCATAACTATTATTCCATCAGAAAATAAAGTTCATGAAGTGATCTCTAGCCTAAACCCAATAAATTCCTTAGGAGTAGATGACTTCAATAACATGTTATACCAAACATGTTGGAGTATTATTGGAAAAGACCTTTGTTCTGCAATTGAAGCTTTTATCCTTGGTCAAGTTATAACTAATGTTATTATGACAACTTTTATATGCCTCATTCCTTAAAAATAATGACCCAAAGCATGAAAGGACTACAGACATATCAACCATTGGACCCTGTTTAACATAATTATCTATAAAATTCTGAATGATAGGATTGCTAATGTCTTCCTAAAATCATCTTTGAGGTTCAAGGTGGTTTGGTATACGGTCGTAAAATTTAAGTTAATATCTTATTAGACAAAAATATTGCTTATGATATTAATAAGAAGACTCGGTGTGGAAATGTAATTATTCAAGTGGACATTATCAAGGTTTTCGATAGATTGTCACATAAATTTATTATTAAACTTTTGAAGCTATTTGGTTTCATTTCTAAATTCATCAACATTATCTCAAGTATAATGAAGGGTGTGTAAATCTCTATTCTTATTAATGGATAGGAAAAATGTTACTTTAAAGTAAATAGAGAGATCAAACAGGGGATCATTTAACCTCCAACCTCTTTATAATTGAAGAGGAGTATTATATAAGAGGTTTGACTAAGATGTTTGAAACCAATAAGGACATGATATACAAAAATAGGAGTCAAAGTGTTATCCCCTGCATTACATTTGTTGATGATCTAATCATATTTACAAATGATCTTCCTACCACTATATATTAGCTTGGAAAATTCCTTCAATATTATCAAGATCATTCTACACAGTCTATAAATCAAGACAAAACAAAAGTCATTATCAAAAGTAGACAATGCAATATATTCAAGACTGGAAATCATAAATGGCTTCACCTCTGCAACTATCCCAACTACATATCTTGGTATTTCTATAAACACAAACAACTAATCTTGTAATTATGACACACTTGTGTAAAAAATCAGAAATATGATTAAAGATTGGGATGATAAACACTTATATCAGGCTGGTCATGATTGAAATTGTCTTAATGGATCTCCCAATATACTGGATCAAAAGGTGCATTATCCCGAAGACTATTACAGATAAAACAAAAAAGTTATATAATAACTTCGTTTGGGGTTCAACAGATGAGATGAACACTATAAAGTGGACTAATTGGTATAACATATGCATACCATATTTGGAATGAGGCTTGAATCTTAGGAACATTCTAGATTTTTAAGATTAGTTTCCTATAAATTATGGTATAGGTTCAGATATAAAAAGTCTTTATGGTTTAATTTCACGTATAGTATCTACTAGAAAACCTACACTAGAAAACCTACACCCCTTACAAGTAAATTACTCTAAGAATCATTCTCAAAATTAGAAAAGAATAATGAAGATTAGAGACTATATACTGAGAATCATATCTACTGGAAATTAGATAAGGAAGAAATAGACTATTGGATAGATAAATGGTGCTCCGCCTCTCCATTTATCACCCTATATAGAAATGAGAATAACGATTGGTATACTAAAAAAATGTCAGTTCATTCTAGGATACAACTAGTTGGAACATGGAGAAGCTTAAAGGCAACGTTCTTTCTTTCAAACATCCACTATATCCAAGCAATTACCATTGAGGATGTCAAGCAGGATATTATAACATGTACTCTAACTAAGGATGTAACATTGAGGATGCCGAGCAGGATATATTACTATTTCTCACTTAGTTAGAAATTGGTTCTGGTCTTCGAGTATAGAGGTTTATGCTAGAACTACTACATATAATTATTTGTCGGGTTCTTTAGAGGGTAAGAAATCAGGTTAAGTTTACTACATTAAACATATCATTACAAGCCTTGATCAAGCTAACCTTCTTAATAATTCCCATTGGAATAATGATTTAAATGATGGTATAGAACTTGGTTGCTACAATCATCTATACACGCAAATAAAATTTCTCATTCTTAATTGGAATCCTCCTACTATTAGTAAATTTAAATTTAATATTGATGGGTTATGTTTGAGTAATGGTGAAGCTACTGTTGCTGGTTTGATAAGGGATAATAATGGTGATATAAGTGATGGCTTCGGTATAATAAATGGCAAACTCACTCTTTTTAGCCGAAACAAAAGCATTGATTTATGGCCTTCTTTTTTGTAAGAGATTATGTATTAATAATGTGTGTGTGACTTTTGGAGAGAGAGGAAGACAGTAAAACCACGTGGAGAGGTGATTAAAGTGAGACAAAATGAATAGAACAGAAAAAAGAAAGGAAGAGAAAACGCAATTGGCTGCTTTTGGTTTTTCGATCCTGCAGAACATAGAACGGAGAAAAAAAAGAAGAGAAAACGCAATTGGCTCCTTTTGGTTTTCCGATCGACAACAGACAACAAGAAAGAGAGGAAGCAGGTGACGACTGTCTTTTTTGGGTTTCCGTTCAGAATATACAATCGAGAGGGAGAGGAAGCAAGTGACGGCTTCTTTTGATTTCGATTGGCAGCACTATGCGAACAGAGATCAAAACCCAGGGAGGGCTACTCTGGTTTTTCGATCGGCAGAAGCGGGCGACGATTGCGGTGGTTTTCGATCGGTAGTTTACAGATTGTTTCTGTCAGGGGATACTTGGTGGCTACTATTTGTTTTAACGTTCTTTAAATTCTTATTCATCTATTTACATTCGTCTTAGAGCTATGTTAACTTTTGCACCCATGATGATGATTCGTTCGATTATGAACTAATCGTTGTCATGGAACTCTAATGGATTTGTTTGAATAATACTTATGGTTTGATTGCTCGATCGATTTGTAAGATATGTTTATCAATTACCTAGTATGGCTGTGCTTATCGTTAGGTGTGTCGTGAGCATCTAGCTGTTAATCTTTAATGAATGCGAAAGTGGATTTAAGGATTTAGAACTTACCATGCTATGATAGGTTCTTGAATGATTCGTATTGTGATTGTTCATGATTCATAATATGTCGCTAACCATATCATGTTACCCTATGTAATCGAAATAGACAACTTGCACTTAAAACCAATTGTACCTCAATTTGTATGGACATATAGGATTGTCATGCAACCGGTGTCTGCTTAGCTGCTATCTCTTTTGTGGTTGTTTAAGTGGTTTGGTTTACGTGTACTGAGAGGTAGCGTATACTGATTTCATGTTATCTGATTAGTAATCGTTCTTATCATACATATTGATTAAGTATATTACTACTCTGAGTAAAATAAACAAGGAAGTTAGGGTTCCATGTTTTCGCTCTCATAAGTAAACTCGTTAGTTAATCTCGTTAGTTAATTTTCTTAGTTATAATCATTCACCCAATCTTTATACTTGTTCAAGTATTAGTCTAATAATCATATATTATTGCATAAGTGAATTCTTGTCATATACACCTGGTCTTCGTGTGAACGAACTTACTTACTTATTACTTGCTATTATTTGACTACGTATACTTGCGTGAGAAAAGGGTTAACAAGTTTTTGGCGCCGTTGCCAGGGACTCGTTGTTATTTGACTGTTTTATTTCTTATGATTATGGTTCTTTATAAAACTACTGACTTGATTCAGTTACTTGCTTTTCGTGTGTTTTCTTGTGCTTCAAGTACTTGAGCGTGTATGCAAACACGGTCTCAAACTAGAGCCATAGTGCAAAAGAAGCTTGAAACAAGCCAAGGAACAAAGTTACTAGTCTCAGATTCTAATACTAATTCTACAATGGACGATCCAGCTCCAAAAGCACTCATGGAGTACTCTCAACCAAAGATCATGGATATTCAGTCTAGCATTGTCAGACGTAATATTGCTGCAAATAATTTTGAGATTAAACCCGATACTATTCAGAAGATGCAGAATTCTTGTCAGCTTGAGGGAGCTTCATCTAAGGATCCTAATATGCACATTATGACCTTCCTTGAAATTTGTGATACTTTCAAGTTCAACGGTGTTTCAGATGATTCCATTAGACTGAGACTCTTCCCATTTTCTCTGAGGGACAAAGCTAAGAGCTGGTTACACTCTTTACCAGCAGGCTCTATTACTACTTGGGATATACTTGCGCATAAATTTATCTTAAAATTCTTTCCCATGGCAATAACAGCCGCCGTGAGGAATGCTATTACTCAATTTTCTTACTCACATGGTGAATCTTTAAGTGAAGCTTGGGAGCATTACAAGGAGATGCTCGGAAAATATCCTCATCATGGGATGCCTGATTGGTTAGTAATAAATTCCTTCTACAATGGTTTGAGTTCGCAAACAAGGCCCATGGTCGATGCTGCATCTTGGGGAGCCTTATTAACGAAAAACTATGAGGAGGCTCACGAGCTCATTGAGATGATGGTTGCTAATGAATTCCAGAACCCTTCTCACACACTGTCACAACATAAAGTAGCTAGTATTCTTAACGTAGACACTGCCACTGCTTTAGCACCTCAGCTTGAAGCTCTAAACATGAAGGTGGATTCTTTGACTAAACTAGGGGTACATCAGGTAGCTAGTGTGTACGAGATTTGTGCTGGAGGGCATGACACTCAACAATGCCCTATCTCTACTGAGTCAGTGAAATTTGTGAGTAACTTACAGAGGCACAATCAACAACCAATCTCAAACACCTATCACCCAAGCAACGGAAATCACCCGAACTTCAGTTGGAGTAATAATCAACAAGGTAATCAGCATTATGGTGCTAAGCCATATGCTCCTCCTGGATTTCAGCAACAAGGTCAGCAACGTCAATCTCAATAGTATGCCCCAAGACAACCTCAGAATCAACATCCTGACCTTCCCCAACATTCTGTGAGAAACTTTGAACTCAAAGAGATGAAGTTAATGATTAAAAGTCTGATGGTATCTCACAAGACCTTAGAAAATCAGATTGGGCAGATGGCCAGTAACATGATCGTTAGAACTCAATGAGTTCTTCCTAGCGACACAAAACATAATCCAGGTAAACGGGATGGCAATGAGCAATGCCAAGCGATCACCTTTAGATCAAGAAAGGTTACCGAGAACCCCACAGTTGAACAATAGGTTGATTCTTCTTAAAAACAATCCATTCTGAAGTATTCTGCTCAAAATCAGACCTCATCTGAGGTTAATTCTGATCAAGATCAGCCACCTAAAAAGCCATCTCAGTCAATTGTTGAGCATACAATCTACCCTCCTCCACCTTTTCCGCAAATGTTGCAAAAACAGAAGCTAGATACTCCGTTTGGGAGACTTCTGGAGGTATTCAAGAAGCTACACATCAACATACCCATTGCTAAAGAATTAGAGAAAATGCCTAGTTTTTCCAAGTTCATGAAGGGAATTCTTTCGAAAAAGCTAAAGCTTGGTGATTATGAGACGGTGGCGCTCACTGAGGAATGTAGTGAGATATTGCAACTAAAACTGCCTCCCAAGCTTAAAGATCTATGAAGCTTCACCATTCCATATTCAATCGACAATTATTCTTTCAACAAATGTTTATGTGACTTGGGAGCGAGCATAAATCTGATGCCCCTATCTGTGTTTCAGAAACTTGGGCTTCCTGAGCCAAAACCGACTAACATCTCTTTGCAACTGGCTAATCACTCTATCACATATCCTCGTGGTATCGTGGAAGATGTCTTAGTAAAGGTAGATAAGCTCATCTTTTCGGCTGACTTCGTTATCTTGGATTTTGAAGAGGACAAAAACATCCCCATAATCATGGGAAGGCCATTCTTAGCTACGGGAAAAACTTTGATTGATGTCCAGAAAGAGGAGCTCACTATGAGAGTGCAAGATCAAAATGTCACTTTCAACGTTTTCAAGGCTATGCAATCTCCAACAGAGGATGAGGAATGTTTCAGGGTGGATATGGTCGATGCGTTGCACAGTAATGAGTTGGATCAGTTTGAGAGTTCAGATGTTCTAGGCAGAGTTCTACATGGTGAATCTGACTTCGAAGATGAAAAAATATCTGAATGTGTTCAACTACTACAGGAAGCCCCGTATCAAAAGAGGCTCAATATTTCACATGAGTCGCTTGGATTGGGTGATCTTATGGATTCTTAGGAAATGCTTAAACCTTCTTTAGAAGAAGCTCCTAAACTTGAACTCAAACCACTACCAGATCATCTCAGGTATGCTTTCTTAGGAGAGTCATCTATGTTACCTATTATTATTGCATCTAACCTTTGAGGTAGTGAGGAAGAAAACCTATTGAGAGTTGTGAGGAAGTTCAAATCAGCCATTGGTTGGACCATAGCAGATATCAGAAGATGTATAAGGAAAAAGTCAAGAAATGGCATGATATGAAGCTTTTATATAAAGCTTTTGAGCTAGATCAAATGGTTCTTCTTTTCAAGTCTCGTCTAAAGCTTTTCCCTGGAAAGCTCAAGTCAAGATAGTCTGGACCTTTAAAAGTCAAGACAGTATATCCACATGGAGCATTTGAAATCTATGAGGAATCGCCATACAAAGCATTCAAAGTCAATGGTCAACGATTCAAGCATTACTATGGCGATATGGTGAACCATGAGGCATTCATCATCAGCCTCGACACTACATGATTCTGAATGATATCGTCATGCTATCAACGTTAAACAAGCGCTTCGTGGGAGGCAACCCACTGGGAAACAATGATCAAGACAGCTGGACGAGTAAGGAAGTGCTTCTTGTATCTTTTTATTACCTTCACTAAGGATACTTGTAGTTGCATTCATCATAGTAGTTATTCATGATAGACAATGCATCTTCATGTTAGTCAGGCTTATTTGCACATTCATGTCATGATCATATAGATTGTGTTTAAGATCAAGTTAGTCTATTAGCATAACATTTTGTTCATGCATTTTGCATCTTTAAACCCTTGAGTTGCTGTTTCTACTTAAGTAGCCAATGATGAAACTTGTTTATAATGATAGTAGGAATAAAATCTAATTAGGTTGCTTGTAAGTTAGCTTGCTTGATGTAGAAGCACAATTAATACACGTAGACTCATCGATTGTTTTTATGCTAGTTATGGACACACTTGAGTATTGTTATACATAATCCTTGCTTAGGTTCAGAATCATACCTTAATCCTTTAATATCTCATAGATCACAAAAATATAAGTTTGGGGGAGTTGAAAGATAAATATGCGTATTATTCAATTAGGTGTCAAAGGCTAGTGGCCGCTCGTTGACGTGCGTCCTCTCGCTGGGGACTGCATATTACGAGTAGTCTAGGGGTGGAATGAGATGGAGCGAAACGCACTCATTCCCAATCGCTTATAAAAAAGGATGAAAATTAAAAGGTGAAATTGGCTAGGATGAGCTCTTTGGTACTCGAGTTATTACGTTCTAGGGGACTTTGTGCCTAGTGACCCAAGACTTTTCCGGTCTGGGATCCGCTAACCTAAAGCTCGTTACATGGGCACCATTGTATGAGTCTTTTGGGGACCTCGTCCATTGCCCGGTCAAATAAGCCTTTGTGTGTCTGTATATAGATTAAATCATAATAAATCTTTGACAACCCCGGGGAAAATATGGATGTGCATCTTGACAATGAAGAATCTAAGTTGTATTTTGTTTCTAAACTTGTGATTACTATGACAAGAACGAGTAAGTTCCATTAAGTTGTACTAAAAACATATCGATTGAGTTTGAACACACACGTACGCTTCCACACTTGTATTGCTAACATTTGAGTACCTAGTTATTTCGCATTCCGAGGTCATTACATTCGTTGAGGTATTTATGCTGAATTAGTTGCGGTTACTCGTTCGGGATCATTGCAATCTTGCATTCATTTAAATTCAGTTGCATTCATGCATCATTTGTTAAACCTGTTTTGCATTTCTTGAGGACAAGAAACGGTCTAAGTTTGGGGGTTTGATAAGTGCATTTCATTTCACTTATTACGCTTCCATTATTCTTAAAATCGTCGCCGTTCTCAAGTATTCGTTGTGTTTTAACGTGTTTTTCAAGTATTCTTAAAGGACGCTTTAGCATTGATATATTTATTTGGTTTTTTGAATTTAATGTTCAGATTTGTGTACTGGAACTGTTTGATCTTCGAGGGAGGTCAAATACAGGCAGAATTTCTTACTGAATTTCCAAGAGAGCAGCTGTTGAATTGGATTTTCCCAATGTCTGTCTGAACTTCACGCTTCGCTTCCCACTCTTATAAAATACTAGTTCTCATTCAAGAATCTAATATATATATATATATATATATATATATATATATATATATATATATATATATATATATATATATACATCTACATTGTTTTTGGGAGCCTGCCTTATTAGAGTAAAGACTGCGAAATTTCGTTCAACGGAAACTAAGAGCAATGGCATTAGGAGGTTGAGACGTCAAAAATTGAATATAACAAACAGCATCCAATCAATACAAACCTCAAGTGAATGTTGCCTAAATATATAGAAGATTGGAGCTGTAATTGGTCGGTTTTAATGTTGTTGGGTCGTTGCCGACTAATTCTGTTGGGACGCTTTGGGTCGGCTCTCTCATCCGGATCCGACTTATAAACGGTTGGAACCTTAAAACCGTGACCACTCCTAAGTAGATGGTCTAACAAGATAAAGAGAGAAGAAAACACAAAGAAGTTGCTTCTAAAAATACTGAGGTCCCAACGCCTGGTCATACTCGAGTTAATAGCAACTCAAGTGTAGTTCTTGCTACTCTTTCTTCCAAAGGATTGGCATCTGCTGATAAGCCCTTGCCCAAGAAAGTTCAAAATAGCGAAGCTAAGAAGCTAACTCTTAAATATTCCAAGGAATGTGCATCGACAATGGTCGAAAAATAAGCCCACTGAAAAAAGCTAATCATAAGCCTTCATCCAATGTGTCTGCGTCGACACGGATCGAGGACAAAGGTGCTGAAAAAATCACCTGTAAGCCTTCAACCATGGCTTCTGTGTCGACGAAGTTCGAAGATAAAAATGCTGAGAAAGCTACTCAGAAACCCTCCAACAAGGCATCTGTATCGGCGAGAGTCGAAGACACATTCACCATGGCACCTGCGCAGGAAAGAGTTGGGGACAAAAGTGTTGAGGTAGACGCTCCAACAAATCCAGAAACTCAAAACACTCCCGCAGGTGGCGAAGCTGAAAGAGAACATTTTCCTCTTGAAATTGTCGACGTTGTAACAGGCTACCATATTCGCCTTCCCAACGAGCATATTATGTCTCTTTTTAATAGGAAGTACCTGTATTATCCTCTTGACGAGGAAGACGAGTTGAAGAAAATCTGGGGGATTCCAAACTGCGGAAACGTTCTCTTTCCAAAGCCTAGTGAGTCTCCCTTGTCTGTACAAGGCCGAGAGATACTGTTTACACCGAGCTTTTCAATTAGGGTCTACGACTTCCCCTTGATCCTGAAATCGTCAGATACTTCGAGATCCTCGAGATTTCCCCAACCCAATTAGCTCATAATGCTTGGTATACTTTGATTTTTACCATTATGGATTCTCGACTGGCTGGTATCCCGATCTCTATAAAGAAATACATAGGCATATCTGGGTTATTAAAATCTCTGAAGCTACCATTCTTCTACTCTTCCCTTGCTAATCTGAAAAAGATAGTGAACAACTTGTTGGAGGCTGACAGATCATAGAAATACCGATTTGTATATATCAGAGGTGCTTGGGAAAACGGCTGACCCTACAACAAGGAAAATCCGAGGCGTCTTACGTAAAAATGGACTCCTGAAGGTATATATATATATATTAATTTTTTTAAACGACCTCATTTCTTAAGCTTGCAAGGTAGCCATTCAAGAGTTGAGAAAAGCCCACTATAAAAGCCTCGACGATCTTTGCCAAACTTCGAGCATTTTCCAGGAAGAATTGGGGTTAGCAATTTCATCGATGCTTTACGAACACCAATCTTATCAACATCAATTTTTGGCGTTGCTCCAACGATATTCTAAGTATCGAAGAATTACAGAGTCCTATTGATGTCGCCGACCACGTGATGAGTCTTGAGGCCCTGGACTTTGAAGTGTTTTTTCCCAAAAGGTATCGGGCGCCTAACAAACGTGTGAAATCGGAAAAGTTATCCGATCCGGAAGACGAGCATGAGAATGCCAGTGGTATTTCTGTAGACAAGCCTATTGAAGTACCACCCTTAGAACCGGCAACCATTGTTATTATCAGTGACCCGGTTGCAAGTGGAGATAAATCTCATGTCGTCGTCAAAGGGGGACAGAAAGGACGTGGCGAAAAAAGGAAGAAGAATGTCGTAGATGAAGAAGGGAACCCTACCTTAAACAAGAAATCCAAAGGGGAAACTGTTGCAAAGGAAGTGCATGGCAACCCAAACGCGAACAGATCATCATTCCCACCATATTTGAAAAATTTGTGTAAGAGAACTAGGATCGGAGGAAATGCATTGCGCAGGTAAAACCAAAGCGTCGGACCACTCAGGCAGTCTTGCTATGTTGGCCCAGCACGATCATACTCCTTGCCAAGGAATTCCAATGCATCTTGATCCTATATTTTTTCATGTTCGTGCTCAGAGTTTGAAGTCTTTCTTCCTTCAAGATTCAGATGTCCTAGCCACCTCTCTGCAGAACATGATCGCCCACATAGCCCAAAAGGAAAGAGAAGTAATGAAACTTCAGAAAAACTTGCCGAGGTCAAAAGAATTATTTCGTCCAAAGTCAAAGAATCACAGAACTTAGTTGATCTTACGAACAACTGAGCTGAAACAGCCGAAGCTAAAATTCAAGCTTTTGATGTGAAAGAGAAAGAATGGGAAAAATATTTTAGCCAAGCCAATGAAGATCGCACCAAAGCTATCGAAGAATTGGCTGTCCAAAAGCTCCAAAATAGCTACCTTCGTTGGCGATCGAAAAAAATTTCTATGAAACTTCACGAGCTTCAAACGACCCTTGATAAAAGTAAGGAAAAAACCGTCTCTTTGCCGCTAAGTGCAAAAAGGTTATGGAAAGAGAAGTTGTTGATGCAAGGGCCGACTATGTTCTAAATTTCCATGCACAATGGCCCCGGATGCCACTTGGGTCGATATGGCTAGATGTCCCCGAAGAAGATCATCTTGAAGGCGTTGATTGTACCAATCCTGATATTGAATACTCTGAACCATCTGAAGACCCCTCCGATGCTTGAACTATGGGGCTCAAATATGTTTTTTTTGTTAAAAGTTAAGACTTCACTTAGTTGTTTTTGTTGCATACTTTCGTTCCTATCCGTTTTTTACTCTCTGTTTGATGTCCTACCCCTTTTTTGTAATCGAAAGTGATCAATTTTCGACGCTAAAGTTAATGGGTTTTACTATGTTTAAATTTGTGGATCAACGTTTTAGCTGAAAAAACCTTGAGATAGGTTTGACTTTCTTCATCAACGTTGAAGTTGAAAAACCTTATTAGGTTTGAATATGTTGATTAACTTTAATGTTGAAAAACCATTTAATAGGTTCGAATATGTTGATCAACTTTAATGTTGAAAAACCTTTTAATGGGTTTGAATATGTTGATCAACTTTATTGCTGAAAAACCCTTTGATAGGTTCGAATATGTTGATCAACTTTAATGTTGAAGAACCCTTTAACGGGTTCGAAAATATAACAACAGTAAACTTATTTTTAAGGCTCTAAATTTTTTGCTAAACGGGTCGGTTTATATTGACACCTAATTAAAACCTCCCCCACCACCAAGGTAGGAAAAAATGTGTCCCCGACTAAAATTGTCTTACAATGAAGTTGAGAGAAAACGGTGAAAATTAACAATCATTATAAGTACAACTTAAGGTGCTCAATATTCCAAGGGATACGTAGAGGTTTGACCGAGTTTATATTTCAACCGATAAGTTCCTGACTTTACTTTTTCTATCACTTAGTATGGTCCTTCCCAATTGGGTGCGAACTTCCCTAGATGTTTGTCTTTTGTGTGGATGAATACTTTTTGCAGGACCTTTTCCCCGACCTTGAAGTCTCTTCTTTGAACTTTTGAGGTATAACTGCTTCTCATCAGGGTCTGATAATGCAAGGAACTTAAGTGAGCTCTAGCTCGTTTTTCCTCTATCAAATCTAGAGCCAAGGCCCAACTTTTGTCATTAGCATTTTCCTCATAATTGTTGACCCTGAAGGAGGGGAACATTGTTTCTGGGGGAATTACTGCATCCAGGCCATAAACCAACGCATAAGGTGATTCCCGCGTTGCAGTTCGAGGCGTGGTTCGGTATGCCCACAACACGTTTTGTAAAAATTCGGCCACTATCCAGCTTTTCCTTCCATATCCTCTTAAGTTCCCTGACGATTGTCCCGTTTGTTACTTGAACCGTACCGTTATCTTGAGGATGGAATGGAGCCAAGAAACACTGTTGTATATTGTGGGTCGAACAAAATCCCTCATCTTATTGCTGTCAAGCTGTGGGGTATTGTCTATGGTTATCTTCTGAGGAACCCCGTATCGACAACAAATGTTTGACCATATGAACTTTACCACATCTTTAGCCCTCGTTCCTGCCAGTGGTTATGCTTCAACCCACTTTGAGAAATAATATACTGCAACCACGATGGTTTGTCTTCCTCCGGTTGCTAGCGGAAGCGGACCTACTAAATCTATCCCCCACTTGTCAAATGACAGACCTTCTGAGATAGACTCGAAGGGGACTCCTGGGGTGTGGATTGAGTTGGCGAACCTCTGGCATGTATCACACTTTTTTACCAACTCTTTGGCGTCAGCTGCTAACGTAGGCTAGTAGAAACCTAACAACAGAACTCTCTTGATTAACCTCTTGAATCCGCAATGTGCCGACCCTTCCCTATCGTGTAGCTCGGATAAAACCATCTGTTATTCTTCGTGTCCCAAACACCTTAGTAAAGGTCTACTTGCAAACTTTTTATAAAGAATGTTTCCTAATAAAACAACACCTCGCACCTTAAATCGATCACTTATTGCCAAAGTCTTGTCATCGGGCAATACCTCCTCAGCCAAAAAATTTAGAATGTTACTTCTTCGGTCAGTGCTCGAAGTTGTTGAAATATGACAGGCCATATCTGGTCAGTTTTCTAGGTCTTTCCGTTTCATAATATATGGGTACTCCTGATTCATAATCCATGGGTATTCTCCAACATATGTTGTGCTTGCCAATAAATCGACAATCGTATTATCCCCCTACGGATATGCTTGTAAGTAATCTTTTTAAAGGATGAAGCCAAAATTATTAAGGTTGCTAAGTATTGCACTAGATGTTCTTTTATCGCCTTAGATTGGCCCGTTGCATGATTAATCACTAGTTATGAATCACTTATCAACCGAACATTCTTGGCTCCGCAAATCTTTACCAACCTTAAACCTGCCAGTGTTGCCTCATACTCAACCTCGATGTTCGAAGCCCTGAAACCAAAGCCAATCGTTTGATGCATTGCAATGCCTGAGAGTGTAGAAATCTCTACACCACACCCACACCCGTTAATACTTGACCCACAATCGGTTCTGACTATCCACTTATCTAAATCTTTTTCTGGTTCGGTTACTATCTTCTCTGGTCTACTGGAGTGGAACTCTACTAAAACGTCTGCCAGAGCTTGCCCTTTAATAATCGTTCTTGGTTCGAAATCAATATAAAAATTCCCCCAATTCTACTGACCACTTTGACATACGCCCATAAATATCAAGTCGTTGTAATACACTTTTTAGGGGAAAGGGTGTTCGAACCATAATAGAATGGCCTTGAAAATAAGGTCGCATTTTTCTAGAAGCGGTTACCAAGGCCAATGCTATCTTTTCAAGCTTTAAATATCATTTTTCAACGTCCAGTAAAATTTTACTCACATAGTAGACAGGTTTAAGGACCTTATCCTCTTCTCGAACTAAAGCTGCACTTATCGCATGCTCTGAAACCGCTATGTATAGAAACAAAATCTCTCGGAGTAGTGGTTTTGTCAAGAGTGTTGGAGATGATAAGCAGATTTTGATATTGAGAAAAGTCTTGGTACATTCAGGCGTCCAATTTAAATTCTTAGCATTTCTCAACACTTGAAAGAAAGGTGTGTATTTTTGTGAAGATCGCGAGATAAACCTGTTTAGTGCCGCAAGCCGTCCGATTAAAATCTGTACTTCTTTTATATTCCTTAGGGGTGTCATACAATTCAAAGCGTCTAATTAGATCGGATCTGCTATTATCCCTTTATTGTTGATCCACACCCTAGGAACTTTCTGGACCGAACTCCGAAGGTGCATTTCTATGAATTCAACATGAGGTTCACTTTGCCGAGCTCCTTGAATGTTTCCTCAAGGTTGGAAAAACAGTTTTCATTAATGACACTTTTTACTAACATGTCATCAATATAGACCTCAATATTCCACCCGATCTGTCCCTCAAAAAATTTATTCACCAGCCACTGATAAGTGGCCCCTGCATTTTTCAGACCAAATTGCATAACCTTATAACAGTATAAACCTCCCCCTGTTATAAATGTGGTGCTTTCCGGATCTCTTGGATCCAATTTTATTTGGTTGTTCCCTCCGTAGGCGTCCATAAACGAGAACAATTTGTTCCCTGACGTCGAATCTACCAGCTGATCGATCCTTAGGATGGGAAACAGATCTTAGGACACGCTATGTTAAGGTCCGTAAAGTCTAGGCACATTGTCCATTTTCCGCTCTTCTTTTTCACTTAAACTGGATTTTCTATCCACCACGGATATTGAAACTACCTGATATGTCCTACCCTTTTTAACCTTTCAACTTCTAAAATAATCGCCTCTGCCTTTTTTTGGGAGAAAGCTCGGTGTTTTTGCGTTATTGGTCGAATACTTGGATCTATGGACAATTGATGATAAATAACATTCTAAGGAACCCCTATAACATCCTTTGAACACCAGGAAAACAAATGTAGCTTCTGCCTTAGAAAATTAATCAATTTTTCCCGAAAGATGGGGGGATAGATTTACACCAATCTTGAAAACCTTGCCTTTGGAAAATTCGTAACTTTCACAATTCTTGTCGGTAAGCAATAATCCTGACGTCTCCCTAGGATCGTATGCAGGCTCCGATCCAAAGGCCGACCCCACTTATTGCTAATCCCTTGCATCAACCATTTTATTATCCAATTTTGTTGCCAATGTTGCTCGGTAACATTCCTTTGTCGTCTTTGGCTACGTCTGAGAACGCCAACATTATTCTCGATCACATATTTCAAGCACTGATGAACCGTGGAGCTTATAGCATGCATCATTGACAACCAAGATCGATCGAAAATTTCATTATGTGACGTGGGAGCGTCTACTACTATAAACAAAACCGTTACTTCCTTTTTAAAATAGGGCCTCGTCCAAGCTGGACCACACCTTCGAACTCACCAACTACCTTTGTCGATGCTCCCATAAAACCAATAATAGTCCGATCCGACTTTACAGTCACCGGTTTCTTCCTAAAGCTTGAGAAAGTTGATAAGAAAATGATGTTCGCTGAACACCCAGTTTCTACCAATATCCTTCGAACCACTTCACCAGCGATCGCTGCTACAATTACGATCGCGTCTTCATGAGGTCCGGAAATGTATCTCATGTCATTGTCATCGAAACATAGGATGGGAGATAGGTTATGATATAAGTGTGGCGAAGTTATGATGTGATTACTATTGCGTTCATTTGTGCATATTAAGGCATTAAAGATTTTTTCAGTTTTTTATCATTAATATTTATAAACGACATTGTTCAATTTATCAATCGATAATATAATTATATAAGCTTCATCAAGTAAGTGTATCATTTAGTAGCATTTGATTATCTGGATGAAAAATTGTTGGAATTTTTTATTAGAATGGATCCTCACATCCGTATTGATATATTTTTTATTGTTGATAATTGATAAGGAAAGATATTCCTCAGGGACCTAAGTGCAATTGATAGGGACTAAAGTGATAAGTTCTGTAAATATAGGGTTAAATTAGGCTTTAGGAGAAATGTAAAGGGTTGAACTGCAAATATACCATTATGTAACCGTTTCTCTAACTAACTCACTCAGTCTATTTAAAGAGGCTGAAGAAGTTAGTTAGGCCTATGAAATAATCAGAAGCACTTTTCACTTCCTAAAATTCTCTAAGTAGATTTGTGTTCTTGATTTTTATCATTTCAGCTTTAATTCTTACCAAATTGGCGCTAGAAAGAGAAGCCTCCAGAGCTTCGACTTTTTCTTTGTGCTCTTTAGCAAGTTTGTCTTTTTCAGCTTCGAATTTTTGAAGTGCCTCTGTTTTCGAAGTCTTTTCGAACTCTATTTCCTTTTTACTCTTGATCAATTTTTGTGCAAGAAGCTCCAATTGTGCATGTGAATTTTTTACTTCTTCACATAATTTGTTGGCTGCAGCACTTAAGTTTTCAAAAGGATGAAGGATCGAAGTTACCTCATCAGATTTGTTTGAATTGGGAAAGATTGTTGGTTGCTGACAGACAGGAACGATGGCGTTAGATGTCGAAGCCATAGCAGCCCCAGTAGAAGTTGATGGAGCAAAATTGGTAGGTTGAGAATCATTGCCAGTAAATGCAAAATCCCCGCTTGAATTAAAGTTTTCAAGGTTGAGGTAATCATCCACTTGACTATCTCCTAGTGTTAGTCCTCCATCAGGGTTCTCTTCGATAAAGGTTTTCCCATGCACCTCGGAAGCTAGTACTTCCTCTAGCATATCAGCCTCGTTCTTCTTCTTGGGTGTACCAGACTTGCTCTTTTTCTTCTTTGGAGAATTGTCTTTTTTCTTTTTTAGAACAGGTTCATCTTCTTCGGAAATGGGGGGAAGCTGAGGTGCAGATGCTTTTCGCTTTCTTTTAGTCTTCGAGGTGTTGGAAGATTTAGCCTTGATTGCTTTGGGTTTCTTGAGGGTTTGCTTCCCTTTCTTTTTTAAAGGCAAGTGGCTGTCACTTCGATTCCGGGTCGGAAGATAGCATTTCCCATCTGGAGCAAGTATCCTCTGAACTGCTAGGATGGGATCCGGGGGCACCATCGGATCTTGAGGGAAGTCAGCCCCTAACGATATACGCCAGAGATGGCTGTTGACGAAGTTGATAGGCTCAAATGCTGAGTGAAAGCCATTTCCCCAAGACTTTTCTGCCCACTCAGCCATTTGTTGGAAGATGACCTTGGCTTCTTTTCGACGACTCTTGAACCGCCTCGAAATTTCTAAGAAGAGACAAATAGTTGGTTAAATAAATCGATTTAAAACAATTAGATAAATAAAGGAAGGTATCACTTACTGCTATCTCTCCAAGTAAGGGTGAGTTTGGAAGGATTGGCATCGGAAATTTCTTTGCCGTTTTCCCAGGCTCCTGATAGGAAGACGAATCTTTGCTTCCAGAACTTATCAGCTTCGAGGAGGTCGTCGACAATTTTTAAATCATCTTCAAGAGTTAGGTAATAAAACGGCAGAACTGGGCCATTCGAAACTTTGGTTACTGAGATGAAGTCCTCGATTTCGAGGGGAATGCCTCCAAGCCTCGATACCATGATTGCTGAGAATAAAGTAAAGAGCAAGTTGGGAGTGACTTGTGTTGGACACAATCTGTGGATTTCGAAGTACCTCACTATCATCGGATCAAGGGGAAACCGAAGTCCCCAGTTGAAGAGCTCAGGGTACACTACTAGCTCATCTTTCTGACAGTTTAGAGGTGTCCCTCCTTCTACTGGTAATCGAAGAATCATGTTATCGGTTAATCCCCATAACTTTCTGAGCTGCTCTTTCTCTGATTCGAGGTAGTAGCTGTAGGGTACATTCTTTAAGGCAAGAATATACCAAGCAGAAAGAGGTTTAAGATTTTCTTGAACTAAGGCAGCAACGCTCTCGGGAAGTGTAATAAGAGCTTTTTTCCCTCGAATCTTCTTTGGAGGAGCTACACCATCAGCCTCAGATTCCTCTTCGGCATCAGATTCAGTAGCTTCAGAATCGTCTTTTTTGTTATCTTCATCAGTGACTTCATTAGAGCGACTTCGGATTTGAGTCTCCTGTTGAGTCACAGGAATTGGCTGACTACACTCTGGTGTAATGTCATCCACTTCTTGTGGGGGAAGAGAAGAGTGTGGGGGAGGAGAAGAGTTTTCTGCTTCTTCACCCATTGCTAGGAAAGGTGATTTTTTGGCACGTTTGACTTTGATAGCTTCGAATTGAGGAGGGAGTGTGTTGGATTGAAGGTCTTTTGTCGCTTCGACTTGAAGGACAGGTGATTTGGGTTGTGATTTATTATCAATTGGTGGCTTGTCTAAAGTAACGACTTTAGATTTCCGATGAGGTCTGAGAAATGAAGAATTAGCTGGATTTCGAGAGGAGAGGTTGTTGGGTTAGTCTCTGGGTTTGAAGCTAAGGGTGAAGACGAAGTGGCAAGGTTAGGGTCGAAATTACCATATTCAAAAGTGGTACAAGAAGAGTGAGGACCGTTGTAGATCAACCCAGCAGATTTGTATTCTTTGGCTCTTTGTGAAATACAAAGATAATCGTAGGCCCCGAATACTTGATTGCTGGAACCAGGGAAAAGAGGTTTCTTTGGTTTTACTGGTTTTCTGGGTTTAGATCTTTTGTATTTAGGATATCTTCTCATACAATGGTATCGATCTAAAAGGTTGCTTTGGTGGATGAAAAAGATGAAGTAATTTAAATATTTATGAAGAACAGGTTGAAGATGGCTTGAAGAACAGGTTGAAGATGAAGAACAGGTTGAAGATGGTTCAAGAGGTGATTTCTCTAAAAAGTTTTTAGTGAATGAAGAGTTGGGTATTTATAGGATAAAGGAGTGACGTTGAGAATATGGAGAGGCAAAACCAGTGAGTTGCTCTCATTGGGTGGAATATGAAACGAAAAGAAAGCGTGTAGTGTCATGGGTCTACTATTAAAGGTCTAATCAATCTATCAAGTAGGGATTAGAGATTTCGAAGTATTAGCAAAACTACGTTCCTAGTAATAATGTTCGAAGTTGAGGCGAAGCTATACTTCAAGTTGGCAAGTTCGAAGCGATGGGGAAATCTGTTTGCACTTATTCATAAATTCGAGGAGAAGTCACAAATCATTGGTTTCAATCATAATAAAGAGATAAAGTGAAGAAAGTTGTATTGACTCTGATGATGAAAAATATCCAGAACGGAAAGATAATTGCAAAATATATAAAAAAGAAAAGTTCGAAAGATCCACAAGAAAATACCCTCTCTAAAACCCTAGCAAAAATGATCTCCCTCTATAAGAAAAGATAAGTTAGCTTATATAGCAATTGTTGTGGGCTTTTTGGCCTATTGAGCCATTGGACTTAAACAATTGATCCATTAGAGGCTAATTCATCCCACAAACTTACTAAGTAAAAACATATTTACTTCTTATTACAAAATACATATTGGTTAAATATTCTAAAAATCTGACTTGTGAATCGTGTAAATTTTTCCCTCATCAGTAGCCCCCCTAGTCCTTGCGAAGAATTCTAAGGAAGGACTAGTTTTGTCACTACTTTAGATTTTACTTGTTCCTTATTTGTAGCCCCCCAATCGTTGCGAAGAATTCTGAGAGATGAGTAATTTTGGCGCTGCTTCAAATGTTACCTGTGAAAACATAAAATGTCTTGGCCAACCGATGTAGACCAACAGATGTATGAAATGTAGACCAACAAATGTTAGAAGATACATCAGATCCAAAATAATAAATTTTGAGTGTTGACCAACTAATGTTGGAAGATCCTTCGGATCCAAAATATAATTAATTTCAAGTGTTGATCAACTAGTGTTGGAAGATCCCTCCGATCCAAAATAATAATGTTGACCAATTAAAATTGGAAGATCCCTTAGATCCAAAATAATAATGTTGACCAATTAAAATTGGAAGATCCCTCGGATCCAAAATAATAATGTTGACCAATTAAAATTGGAAGATCCCTTAGATCCAAAATAATAATGTTGACCAATTAAAATTGGAAGATCCCTCGGATCCAAAACAATAATGAATTTTAAGTGTTGACCAACTAGTGTTGGAAGATCCCTCGGATCCAAAATAATAATGAATTGTTGACCAACTAAAATTGGAAGATCCCTCGGATCCAAAATAATAATGTTGACCAATTAAAATTGGAAGATCCCTTAGATCCAAAATAATAATGTTGACCAATATTAATAAGAACTAACAAGTAAAGACAGTCCAGTTTTGTCTTGCACTCAGCCTTGTTACTTTATCTCCCTGCTTTAAGTAAATTCTGAAACTCCATATCTCTAAAATAGTTGTTCTCAAGTCTCTGATAACATAAGAAAGACCATTTTAAAACAGAGTAAAATCTTTAAAATTATGTAACGACATAATCGGTAGTCACGGTAATTATATATAGTCAATCGCCAACATATGGTCAGTAATCTAAAATTTAGTTTAGGAGAGCATATTATTTTGTTTCTTAATATATTTGTAACTATTATAAATGGTCAATTTGTGAATAAAGAAGGTCACCATGTTTCCGCACATTTATCTTTGTTTTGACACTTTATGGACTGGAAACTAATCTAGAATAGAAAAATAAAATATCAAGGAAAAGTAAAAGGGATCTTATAAACTATAAAATTTGATATTGAAGACACACACAATAAAGAAAAGAGCAGCTAGCCCAATCAACTGAAAAATGCAGTCACCTGGTTCGAAAGAAGCATCACAAGAATGCCTAAATGTTTGCTGCCCATCTCCATTTCTTGGCATGTCTGAGCAACAAAAAAATCCCCAAGCCCAGAAATACTTCCGCAACTTGTTGCCAAGCTTTTGTTGAAAAAACTACTTCCTCAATTTTCCCAAACACCAGATTCACAAACCATGAATCTCTCCCCTTTTTGCACGAATCATTCACAGAATTCACGAAAACTTACCCACAATACTTGCATACAAGTCAAGTCGATCAAATACGAATCAAGGAGTATTATCATCTCCTACTTGCTCGTTACACCTGCCTTGACTATATGGGTATTGGTCTCTTCTCTTATTCTCAGCTACAAAATCACGACACCACCACTTACCAAACTGGATCATCATCTTCTTCGTCATCATCTCCAGTTGCAGTGCCATCTCCTCTTCAAATGTCTAACAGTCTTTTCTTTGGTGTTTCATGCAAAACAGGAAATCTAAAGACACGGCTACTTCAGAGAGGTCAAGAATCACGAGTTGAATCTGACTTGATGTGTTTGGCCAGTGTGAGCTTCTGCTATCTACTTAAAGCATACTAAATTGCTGGCCTCAAGGTGCATATGCTACCATCAAAACACTGTAAGCTATGTAAGAGGAGTGATACTTAAATAGAAAACATAAAATAAACCTTCCACGACTGACTTGAAACCATATGGTAATGAGTTTAACTACATTTGAATCGCAAATAACAGATACATAAAGAGAACAATTACGCTTTGCACCACCACTATACATCCTAACAATGACACCCTTGCGGGGATTCCGTTCATCTGCAATGTCGATAATAGAATAAAAAACAAAAAACATAACATCTTAATTTGTGGCAAACAATCTTTAAAATAAGATATAACCAGCATAAGTCACCAATTATAGAGTTTTATACCAAAAAACAATCATAGAGCTAAATTAGTGAAAATGCTAAACAGTAGAAGAATCATAACCAATATCAATGAGTCGTAATAGTTTTGAATTCGATCATGGTCAGGATAGAAAAGCACTCAAACTTGAATGATATTTATCTTACCAATGATATCAATATGTGTGCTTGAGACATACCCTATAGTAGTACATACATCGTAACCTCCAATGTTTTATGCTAAAGGGCACTACAAGTAATCCCACAGCGAGACGGCCCCCACAATCCAAGCAATTAACACATCTAGGTGGATCGTGATTGAAAATCATTCCATCGCAAAGCTGCTCCGGAAAAATGTAAGACTCAATAACAATTCACTTGATGTTATATGGAAGAAGTAATAATCAGTAACAAACGTTGATACACATAATACAGATAATGCCCCTGCTTCTAATTGGACGCCGTATAATTCTAGCAATCTTTTAATGAGCCTCACAAAGTGAACCCGTCGTTCTGCTTGAGCTTTAAAATGAAATACCAATATCAATATATCTTCATGAGACTACCTTAAACTAGGTTTTGGAATGGATAGCCTAATCGCAAGACCTTTGTTTTTTGCAAATAATAGTAATTCATACTTCATAAAATAACAGTTTTACATATAGATGGCCAATTTTGATATAAATTTAGAAAACGGTAGATGGTAGATGAGACGTCAATGCAGACATAAATCACTAGAGCTGTACAATAATAAGATAAGGTGTGACCTGATAATCCAACCTGAAACCAAAGTACTGTCTCGTTCACTGCCACCGTATAAAACCCATCTTCGCTGAGAACACCGGGCGGGAACTTGGGGAGTGGAGAAGCCAAGCTAAAGTTGAGCAGGCTATTACGGAAGGTGAAACTGAGTTCGCAGATTGAATTAACCCGGTGTAAAATCGTCAATGCAACTATCAAGACCCATTTCACCAATAAATTGCCTTGACTTTGCATTTCTTTGGCAAAACAGTAGAAGAGCGAAGATAACAAGCATAGTCAATGCAGCGGATCTTTGACGAATACGGTCCATTACAGTCTTCTTCTCGTCACTGTAAACTCGAAAATCGAACTCTTTGACGGGAATCGGAGTGTCGCACTTAGAACTCAATGGAGGTTTTGCTCACTCCATATAGGTTAACGACTTCAGAACAACTCCTTTCCCTGATCTTCCAGGTTCAATAGTGCGGAATTTAATCAAACTTTCTGCTTGATATCATCATCATAGTTTAATCCACCCACAACTTGAGGCAAAGTGAATAACCAAAACGCTGCAATGCTGGGATCTTTCATGCTTTGAACTATATGCTCATAAGGATAATCCATTTTTCTCAAGACATTGTATGCTTTCCATGGAGGTTCCATAATATCATCCGCAGAGATCCTGACTTGCAGTTTGTTCTTGCATTCAGGACGGCCCATTACACCTGTTCCATCGCAGCTTGGGCATTCTTTAGAAGGTAATGGTGTATTTAGGTTCATGGAGGATGGAAGGTGTACCAACTCTGCCCGGTTGTCAATAACAGCATCTGCAACACATTCAGCTTGAAGGTATAAAGAGCTTTTTGGACACCATGCATTTTACAGTAACCACATACCATGCTGTTCCAACAAAACAAACTCGGGTTATGCATTCTTACAAAAACACGACCCGCCAGACTCACCGTACCACACTTTATATACATATCCATGATTGAAGCATCAATCTGTGCATCCCTTCCAAAATTAAACTTCTTTACAAGCCCATGTAGCTGAACTGCCATATCAGAATACCCAAGCCTACCACAAGATTTCATTGCACAAGAGAAGGAGAACAAATCAGGGGCACATTCCCCATCATGAGCCATTGAAACAAAGACCTTTATAGTATCACCCGGCTTCCCATTATGGAAATAACCCGACATCGTTGAATTCCAGGAAATGGAGTCTCTGTCTGGTATTTCATTGAACACCTTTTCTGCATCTTTAATCCGACCCGAGTCAGCTAACCCATTAACCATCGTATTCCAACTAAAAACGTTAGGAGACCCAATTTTATCGAAAACTTGACAAGCGTCGTTGATCAATCCGCATTTTGAATACAAGTTCAGGAGATGATTTTGGAGGAAAACTGAGGAATCCAAACCGACTGAAACGAGTTGACCGTCGAGTTTTCGAGCAATAGGTATCGATTTGACATATCCACATGCTTTCATGGACTCGAAAAACTTTTGAGAGACTTCCATGTAAGATTGTCGTTGATTGTAGGGAAGGGGTGTCGTAGAGATGGTTATCTCTTGGTTGGAGACCAAATGAGTGAGTGTTCGAGAGAGAATGGAAAAATTGAGCATGAATCGATGCCATTTGAGCTCGAGGATCATTCGTAATTTAAAAAAAATCTCCGATTTTAAATCTCATTTGACGTTTGTGTCTTTACCTTTTCTACCATCTGTCACCGTGTAGTGCGCGTAATCGAAATCCATAACCGCTCGATTCGGTATGAATCTGTCCAAGTTCTTTTTCGAAGGCCTTCCGGTGAGAAAGAGTTGGTCTTGAAGTGGATTTCTAGATCTGGAAATCATGTGTGAAGGATCTGGATCCATATCTGTAAAATACAAAGAAAACACAAACACAAACACAAACAAAAAAAACAATAAAACACAAACAGTAATAAGAAATTCTATGAAGATATTAACAAAACAATAGATCATGTAAAATTGTTAGATGAATCAAAAAATATTATAAACAAAGAGAGAATTGCGATTAGTGGTGTGTCCAAAATTGTTCAGAGAGAATAGCAAGATTGATCGTCGTTAAAGCTTGGGTTCGAAAGGGAGATGTCGTGGTGGTTGGCGATGGCCATGGCGAGGAGGCCGATGGAGCTTTGGCTCTCTCGAAGGCGAGTTTGAGTACATAACAGCGAGTCAGAGGGTAATCCTTTAGGATTCGATTGATAAAAACGATGCTCGTAACGGTTTTGGATATGTTATCCAGGTACCAGTCATCTTCCCACAGACGGCGCCATTTGATGATGAAAGATATCCAGAACGGAAAGATAATTGCAAAATATATAAAAAAGAAAAGTTCGAAAGATCCACAAGAAAATACCCTCTCTAAAACCCTAGCAAAAATGATCTCCCTCTATAAGAAAAGATCAGTTAGCTTATATAACAATTGTTGTGGACTTTTTGGCCTATTGAGCCATTGGACTTAAACAATTGATCCATTAGAGGCTAATTCATCCCACAAACTTACTAAGTAAAAACATATTTACTTCTTATTACAAAATACATATTGGTTAAATATTCTAAAAATCTGACTTGTGAATCGTGTAAATTTTTCCCTCATCAGTAAGGTAGAGTTCGAGGAGCTAGTAGTTCTTATAAATGTCTGTATAAGAACTAGGGGGCTACTGATAAGGAAAGATATTCCTCAGGGACCTAAGTGCAATTGATAGGGACTAAAGTGATAAGTTCTGTAAATATAGGATTAAATTAGGCTTTAGGAGAAATGTAAAAGGTTGAACTGCAAATATACCATTATGTAACTGTTTCTCTAACTAACTCACTCAGTCTATTTAAAGAGGCTGAAGAAGTTAGTTACGCCTATGAAATAATCACAAGCACTTTTCACTTCCTAAAATTCTCTAAGTAGATTTGTGTTCTTGATTTTTATCATTTCAGCTTTAATTCTTACTAATAATGATCTAAATGATAACTCACCGCATAAATAAGTATCAAACTAATAAATAACAACCTATTATTCGGTTAATTGTATAAATAAATGTATAGCCAAATTCAGATTTTTTTATAAAATAAATACAAATATTAACACCTACGTATAAACTATAAAATTCAAAAACTAATTTGTAAAAAATAAATAATCAAATAATATTATTTATGATCCCACCAACTTGACTAATAAATAGAGTTATAACTAGAGATATATTAAAACCCTAGTATCAGTCATATAAAAGAATAATAATCTCATATTCCTTCAAAACAGCTAAATTAAAACTAGAGCAATTATTAGTTAGAAGATTGGTATGAAAGTCAAATTCAATCCTCCATATTAAACAAAAAAAAGTCTCACACCATCATCACAGTTGAAGATATAAAGTAACTTTCTACACGTAAGAATTCGGTATGAAGATAAAATTCAATACATACCCAAAACAAAACAAGAGTATAACACCACTATCACATTTGGAGATATAAGTTATCTTTATACACGTAGCAGAAAGAATAAAAATAACCAAAACAAATAAACAGCTTTTAAACGTATTAAATCTTCATCACATAATTCATGTCTAATAATTATGTAGTATAGTTAGGTTACATATATTCTTAGGTTAATGGAGATGTTAAAAACGTATATATATATATATATATATATATATATATTAATATATATATATATTAATATCAATATACTTAAATAAATAAAATATTAACACTTTTTATGCTATATGAAAAGGATTAGATTGCAATGGCAACAATTCATTCTAGATTTAAACCAACAATAGAGTACTTATTTAATTAATAGATAAACTTTTAAAAAAATATTTGTTAATACGTTAAGTTTTTAAAAATACAAATATAATTTATATATTTTAATTGAATTTACACTGCATAAAGATATGTGTAAGCTTTGGAAGAAAATCGTGTGATCCATTCGAGAATTCTTGACGAGATTGTTGAAATAGACACCTTATTGTGATCGTAAGTATGAATTCTCAACTAAACCTATTTGGATCAAACTATCCAATCTACTAGAGTATCTATATAATAAAAGCATTGTTACCTTTATAGCATCCTCCTTAGGTAAGACCTTGAAGACTTAGATCCCTGGTAGACATAGGAAGAAACACAACTATTGTTATATCTAGATTGAGTTACACATCACAAAAAACTACTATATATAATTTGGATTAGTTTTGGGAATAACGATGGTTGTTGACTAGATGTTCAATACATGATATACATGGATATTGTATTTTTGTCATCATACAAGACATAAAGCCCTTGAATGCAAAACACTACAAAAAGATGTGCAAATGAAGACATCTGGCAGAGTATGTTTGTTAATCCTAAGTATCCATATCAAAATAAGAAATGGATTCAGAAAATCAAATCAATCATGATCAAGGTGAAGTTCCTACAAATGGTAATAACACTATCAGAACAGAGGTAGAAAGCCATCCATTTAGTAAAGATAATTTTGTTTAGTAGAAAATATCTACAATAGACCAGGACAACAAGATTAACCAGGTCTCATCTTCAAAGAACATTCATCCTCGAATAAGTATTTTCTAGTCACTATAGTGTATGATAAATATGCTAGAAACCTAAGGCTTGACCTTTAGGATAACCTTAGAGATCTAGCTAATAACTCTATGGAATAGATTGTGATGGGTGATTTCAACATTATCACATGGCAGTTGGGTTGTACTTTTATATGTTAAAAAAATATAGAAGAATATAATGACACAAATAGGGATTGTAGGCCTAAGGATGTTGGATATTCATGCACTAAATATACTTGGTCTAACAACAATAAATGGATGAGGTTGGATATATTGATCTTCAACACTACATGGGCTGAATACTTCTCTGATACTAATATTTATCACATGACTAAAATATGTTCAGACCATACCCATATATGCATAACTATCACATGGCTAAAATATGTTCAGACCATACCCATTTATGCATAACTATCTCTCAGCTCAACAACAAAATTAAGGCACCTTTAAGTTCCAAAACATGTGGACATATCATCACGATTTCCTGGACATTTTTAAGAGAAGTTAGAATCAACAAAATGAAAGTCAACCAATGCCTAATAGTGGATTTGTTTTCAGTCCCCTAATAATCCAGTTTAATATAGAAAGAGTCATTTGATATTTGATTGAAAATTATCTTCATGACCGATTGAAGTGACTGTTTTAGTATATACGGGTCCTTTAACTGATTTTACTTTAATTTCGTTTGATTTTTTTACTAGAAATCTTCCTAAATTCACTAGTGACTTATAATCGATGTTTTGGATGAGATATTTGGAGGTTTTAGCATTAGGGATGATTTTTAATTGTCAAATTTGTTGAAGTTACTAATAGAAGAGAATGTAAGGCCAATTTTTATTGAATATAAGGCCTGTATTATCTCATCATCCTTGCCTTCATTAATAGGCTTCGTAGAATTAATATTTTTTGAAATATCTTTTCTTTTATTGGTGTTTGCAATCTTTTGAACTATCTTTTTTTACTGAAATCTAAATGATAAGAATTGTTGATTCTGTCATTAATTGTTTATCCTTCATTAGCTATATCCATATTATATATATTTTGATTATTATTTCACATTGTCCTGCATCTAAAGTTTCATAGTGATCATTGTTCGTATGTTTGAGATCAAGATCATTTATAATGATCGATTTGATCTTGGGCACCCACGTATTGTTTTTAAATACAGGTTTGTAGCTATGGTTGTCTACATGTTCAATAGGTTGCTGGTTTTGTATTAGGCTAATTCCTTATGTACTTGTTGTTACTTTCTTACAATTTGAGGCTTTAGTCCTAAGTGATAGCATGATGAACAATATTATGGCAAAGTATCATGTAATATTTCTTGCGAGAATCCTTTATTCTCACAAAAAAAATCCAAACTTTATTGATTGGTTTTTATGACATATCTATTTACACTCAAGTCTTACAACAATTTACTTTAGCCCTACTTTTGTTGGTACCCAAAACTATAATGAGGTCACTTAAAGAATTAGTAATATTATAGTTTATGTATGAGTTATATATATATTCGGGGAGGTTAGATATAGTTAACCAGACTCAGGAAATTGATAATTCTCTTTTGAGGTTAAAGAAAAGTAACCATTTAAGAAATCTTATTGTATGATTCTCCAAGACCAACATTACATTTCCATAATTTTCTTAAATCATCTTTATGATAAATCTCTATAATTACATGTCTATCATACATCTCGTTTGTATTTTATGTTGTATGTTATAATTCTCTTGATTAGGAGATTGTTATATGTTATTGCATTGGGAAAATGATTGATTATCATAATTTTTTACCCTTTTTTGTCTTTATGTCATCTTGAATTCACTGATAGTTGTAATCCAACAACTATTATAATTAGCACTTTGTTCAGGCTTGAAGATGAATTACTATATTTATAATCTTTTCTGAAACAAGTATGAAAATAGAGAAATTGTTAATACTCAACTAATCAGAGAGATATTTATAAATAAATTTAAGTAATGATATTTTGTATATATGCTCCTATATCAGTTCTTAAAGAATCAATCTCAAGAATTTCAAAGAAACTAATTGCTCTAAGTTGAGCATGAGATTGAATTTAAGAGAAATCAATACTCTGATCGGAAAATAAAGATTAGTTTAAAAGCCAATCAGTTGCAGAATTTTGTTCCTTATATATGTGTCTTAGAGTTATTGCAAGCAGTCAGCTGCAGAGTTTATATATATATATATATATATATATATATATATATATATATATATATATATATATATATATCTTAGAGTTATGGTAGGATATATCATATTTTATTATTAATAAGAGAAAATACATACCAAGGAGCTTTGTGCTCCTTAACCATTTCAATAAGTAGTAATGAATCAAATTCAAGGTCTACTTGTTTGAAACTTTCTCATTGTATATAAGTAATCCATTATAGAGAGCCTTACATTCAAAAAGTAAGGCGACCTGTTGCTTAACTATTTTGTATAATTTATCAAAAGAAACTAGGGTTTTTGAACAAACATGAATTTCTATATTGTAGGTTCTTCTATAGATTTAATTCGCCTAATATTGGGTTTGTTTTAAATCCTAGAGTCATTTGATATTTGATTGAAAATAATCTTCATGGCCCTTTGAAGCTAACATTTTAGTATATACTGGTCCTTTAACGGATTTTACTTAATTCTCTTTGATTTTTACTACTTAATCTTCTTAATTTCACTAGTTTATTCTAATTGATCTTTTGCATGAGATATACAGAGGTTTTAGCGTCGAGGATGATTTTTAATTGTCAAATTTGTTGAGTTTACTAATAGAAGAGAATGTAAGGCCAATTTTTATTGAATATAAGGCCTTTATTATCTCATAATCCATGCCATCAATAGGCTTCGTAGAATTTATATTTTTCGAAATATCTTTTATTTTTTGCAATCTTTTGAACTATCTTTTTTTAACTATCTTTTTGTACTGAAATCTAAATTATAAGAATTGGTTATTCTTTCATTTTTTTTTTCTTTCGCTACCTATATCCCTATTATCTATCTTTGAAAATTCGGTGTTTCATATTGTCCTTAATCTAAAGTTTTACACTGATCATTATTCGTATGTTTGTGATCAAGATCATTTATAATGATCGTTTTGATCTTGGGCACCCATGTATTGTTTTGAGATATAGGTTTGTAGCTATGATTGTCTACATTTTGAATAGGTTGCTGGTTTTGTACTAGGCTAACTCCTTATGTACTTGTTGTTACTTTCTTATAATTTGAGGCTTTATGTCCTAAGTGAAAGCATGATGAACAATATTTTGGCAAATTATCATATAATATTTCTTGCCGGAATCCTTTATTCTCACAAAAAAAATCCAAATTTGTTGATTGGTTTTTGTAACATATCTATTTCCACTCAAACCTTTCAACAATTTACATTAGCCCTATTTTTGTTGGTACCCAAAACTATAATAGGGTCACCTAAAGACTTAGAAATATTATAGATTGTGTCTTAATTATACATATATTCGGGAAGGTTAGGTATATTTAAACAGACTGGGGAAATTGATGATTCTCTTTGGGGATTTAAGAAAAGCAACCATTTAAGAAATTTTATTGTATAATTCTCCAGAGACCATACATTATTTTTCCAAAACTTTCTTAAATCATCTTTATGATCAATCTCTATAATTACATGTCTACTATCCCATCTAGCTAAACTGTAACTACCTATTGATGAGTCTGGAATTGTTCACCACTGCTCACTAGGAAAACCGGACAGGGGTATTTCAGACAGTATCTGCCCACAGAGTTATCCGGACATGACAAAAGTACCAAAACACTAAACACATTTTTGACTAAGCTAGGTGTTAATCTACTTAAAAACTAATGGGTCTTTAAACTTGACCCGTTTTCACAACTTGACCCAAGAGCCTACGGGCCCATAATTAAGTGTATAAATACCCAACCACTTTCATTAATGAGGGTAATGAACATTTAATACAACCAGACAACTCAAATCTCTCACTACAAAACACCCAAACATTTAATACCATTGAAATTCCCCAAAATACCTGACGAAATTACCCTCAACCAAAAATAATCCAAACCACCTATAAACTCTATATTTTCTAGGAACTTATGTATAAATGACATCTTGCAATTAACTAATTTACGAGACAAAAAATTACCAGAAACTTATGTCTACTATCCCAACAACAAATTTACCAATAGTTAGAAGACTATTACCAGAAAGTGACAATGATTACAAGAAAGTTAAAACAAATTGGCTTGATACAAATGAAGACTATAATTTGGATAAAATATATGGAGTTCTTGAGCCTTAGTATAAAATTACCCTAAGATCAATGGGAAATTAACCAATATTTATTCCGAAAAAACCGAGGTCGTAGAGCCAAGAAAAAATCTTCCCATAATGATAATGCATCACTTCCACCCTAGTGATCTGTTTAGAAGTCTCACAACCAGAAGCCATGTGGAATTATCAAGTATGAAGTAGATTCCAACAAGTATAAAAACAATAATGAAAATATTGAAGAAGTAAACTCCTATATAAGGAGCTAGATGGCACAACGTCAAAGTATAGAACTCGACGTCATATAACAAGTTCTTAGATCAACTTCTTGTGCTATTTTCTTAATTTGAATTTGTAATTATTTTTTATTTTTGAATTGTTCTTTATTTTTTATTTTTGAATTGTTATTTGTTTTTTATTTTTGAATTCTTCTATAATTTCAATTTAAAATTGGTCTATTTGGAATTCTTACATGTATTGTTGCCGCATCTCTCATCTCACATGAAATTGTTATTATTTGATATCTTATCTATCACCTCACATAAGGTTACTATGAATTGATCTCGCATCTCTCACCACGCATATAATTAGTTATGAATTGGTATGTTACTATGAATTATATACTAGTATCGCACCTAACATGATATTTATTATGAATTGATCTCTCATATTTATAGTTAATTATATACTAGTATCAGATCTTACGTATAATTGATTATGCATATTCTCACATATAACATTTATAATTTCTATTGGTTTTCTTATTTTACAATCATACAAAATTAGAGGCCTTTAAACGCTGACATAAATAAAAAAACATTATTGCAATAAAAATATATATTAAATTACGAATAACAAAAATTATCAAACTAGATTGATCTTATAAGAATTATTGCCATGATTGTTTATAATTACCTTATTTTTGAAGAAGGTATGCATTTTCTTTTTAACATAATAAAAAAACAAAATATAGTAAAATAGAATTAACAGTGTTGTTTATAGAATCTAGAAATTGAATGGAAATCAATGATAAAAATTGCTTAGAAATCGACAAAGAATAAAAAATCGACGGTGAAAATCGACTAATAATCAACACAAAATCTAAAAAATTGACTAGAAGATGAATTGACAGAAAAACTAGAAATTGAATGGAAGATGAATCAACAACTACGGTCTTAGAAAGAATGAAAAAATCTATCTAAATATTTTGGTTTCATATAATTAAAGGTATTTGAGAAATTATAAAACAAATAGGTAGTAGATCAAAAAAAAGTTAAGTGATTTTTTGTAGTTAAATGATAATAATTATATTAAGTCCAAAATATATTTGCAATAAATATTTAACAAACTCTTACTCTTTTAGAAAATGAAAAATACTAATGAAATTATTTAATCAAACTCGGGGTTTAATAAGAATATAGGTTTTGAACCGTAATTAGTCCATTGACTATGGATTTTCATATCAGATAGTCTTTCGATTAAAAAATTCTAGATTTAGTCCATTGACTATCCATTTTGGTGACAAATAGTCCAATGACTAAAAATAGTTTGGTTTTTGTCATTCGACTATCCATTTTATATTAAGTTAGTCTCTCCACATCTTGATTTAGGAACTAGATGACACAACTTCAAAGTATAATAACTCGACGTCCTATACCAAGTTCTTAGATCAACTTCTCTTATTGTTTTTTTAATTTTGAATTTTGAATTATTTTGAATTTTTTTATTATCTATTTTTGAATTTTTCTTTATTTTCTATTTTTAAATTGTTTTTATTTACTATTTTAAAATTCTTCGTTAATTTCAATTTAAAATTATTATATTTGGCATTCTTGCATGTATTGTTCTCGCATCACTCATCTCGAATGAGATTATTATGTATTTATTTCGTATCTCGTACCTCACACGAGGTTATTATGAATTGGTCTCACATCTCTCGTCACATATATAATTACTTGTGAATTGGTATGCTACAATGAATTATATACTAGTATCGCGCCTAACATGCAGTTATTATCAATTTGTCTTACATCTCCCAGCTCACATGAGGTTGTTATGAATTGGTCTCGTATCTCTCGTTAAGAATGTAGTTATTATGAGTTGATCTCTCATATCTATAATTAATTATATACTTATCTCGGATCTCACATATCATTGATTATACCTAGTCTTATATATAACATTTATAATTTCTATTGGTTTTTTATTTCACAATCATAAAAAATTAAAGGTCTTTAACCAACAACATAAATCAAAAAACATTATTGTAATAAAAAATATTAAATTAGAAATCTTTAATAACAAAAATTATCAAACTATATTGATCTTATAAGAATTATTGCCATGATTGTATATAATGACCTTATTCTGAAGAACGATTACACTTTATCTTTAACATATTAAAATTACAAAATATAATAAAAAAAGAATTAACAGTTCCATTTACCGATGCTATAAATCGAGTAGAAATCGATGATAAAAATTGCTTAGAAATCGACAAAGAATCAAAATCGACGGTGAAAATCGACAAACAATCAACACAATATCTAAAGATTGACTAGAAGATGAATTGACAAAAAAGCTACAAATTGAATGGAAGATGAATAGACAACTAGGGTTTTAGAAAGAATGAAAAATTCTATCTAAATATTTTGGTTTCATATAATTAAAGGTATTTGAGATATTATAAAACATTGGCTAGTAGATCGTAAATAAAAAAGTTAACTGATCTTTTGTAGTAGTAAATGATAATAATGATATTAAGTCCAAAATATATTTGCAATAAATAAGCAACAAACTCTTACTCTTTTAGAAAATGAAAAATACTAATGAAAATTATTTATTTAAACTCAACACTTAATAAGAATATAGGTTTTGAACTGTAATTAGTCCATTTACTATGGAGTTTTATAACAGATAGTATTTCGACTAAAAAAATCCATATTTTATCCTTTGACTATCCATTTTGGTGACAAATAGTCCAAGAACTTAAAATAGTTTGGTTTTAGTCCTTCAACTATTCGTTTTTAATTAAGTTAGTCTCCGCACATGTTTATTGAAGAAATTAATTGTATCAAAATTTGATAGTCAAAGGACTAACTTTATCGAAAATGAATAGTTGATGGACTATTTTTCACAAAAATAGATCGTCAATACACGTAAATGACTAACTTTATTTAAAATGGATAGCGAAAATATCAAATTGAGATTTTTTAATCAAAATACTATGTATCACGAAAATAGTTATTTGATGGACTAATTACGATAAAACTAACACATTTTTTGTTTTGAAAACTGTGGTGTCAATTGCAAATTTTATAAAAAAAGAGAGGTGATATTTACATTTATAAACAAATATTATTTTACTGACAACTGTGCCATGATCGTTACCCGTATTAAAGCGGCTTTTATGTTTTAACCTTATTATATTTAGTTTTTATGTTCTATTATATTTAACTCCTTCATGTTTACTTGATGTCACTGAATATTTTCCTTTTTTTACATCATCTAATAATTTTTTACATTTCAACAAAATTTTGTTGTATTAACATACAAAAAAACTAAAATAATACCTTATTGAAACAATTAAAGACCATTTTGCTATTAAAAAGAAGACGAGGATCATTTCACGACCGTGGACAAATATTATATTTACATTTTAGCCTTATATATACCATACTCGTAGATAAGGAGAAGTTATCAGATGGGGGAGGCTAAAAACTTTTGAGGGAGGTATGTAACCCTCTAGAACCCTAATCGACATACTCTGCAACACCCAGATCCACAACTCATTTTTTCTCTTCTTCTTCTAGATCGTTTTGCAGCTCATTTCTCTTTTATTTTGAGTGTCCCCAAAGGCCATCCTCACTTGGAGCTCAAAACATACACCCACCAGATGTATGTTATAAATCATTTGTATTAAAAGAATCAGTTCTTCTTCTAGATATCTAAATAAACTCCAAATCTATACTATAAACTAAGGCATGGATAGAAAAAAGAGAGAGTTTTTACAATCGGTGCCAAAGCCAAAAAATGAAGAAGCTGTTGCTGATGAAAAAACCATCCATCTCCCTGAAGAAATTATATTCAATATTCTGAAATGGCTTCCTCCCAAACCACTGATTCGATTCAAATCTGTCTCAAATAGTCTCTTCAACCGCATCATAACATCAAAATCTTTCATTGATGCTCACACCTCATGTTCTCGTCCTGTCTTTGTCATGACCTGGTTTAGTGACTTTGGCATCTCCTTGTTTTTCCTTTTAGATCTTGAACAAAGATCTTGTGTTCGTTTAACCCATATCGACGACATAAGCTATGTTTCACAAAGCTTGAATGGATTTTTATTCCTCGCAAAAGACGACGGAAACCTTCTTGTTCATAATCTAATTACCAAGGAATCCAGAGATTTTGGATGTCCCATATTGCCTGCAGATTGTGAACAAACACCCCCATCGAATTATATGTTCGGGTTTGATCCGTCTTCAGAAAACTATAAAGTTTTAGCTTCTCCATATCGAAATTACCAAAGGGAGCATGAAGATGTACCATATTTTGTTCTGACTTTAGGAGATAAAACAAACACTTGGAGAAAAGTCGATCAAACAACGGGTTATCCAATAAAATATTATCCAACTTCTTTCTACTATTTATGCATTGATGGAACAATATACTTTATAAACAGAGAGGGAATAACTGCATTTGACCTCAATAACGAGAAGTTTCGACATATAACCACATTGGACGAGTTTAGGCCCCCTGATGGAAGAATAGACTTTAGGATGTCTCAGTCTGGGAAGCATCTTGGGCTTTTCGAAATGGAAAAGATTGATCGTGGAAAAACTATGAGAATGAAGATGCGTATTGTAAAAGATAACAAAACCGGTGCTCCTACATGGGTGGACGCCGAGTATAGGTTAAGCCTACCTGTTTCCTTTAAGACCAAAGTTTTTTGTGACTTAGCTGTTCATCTTCGATGGAAAGATGGGCTTTTGCTTTTTTTCAGGTCTCTTCGTGGAGATAACAGGACTATTATAAGTTGGAATCCCAAGACAGATTCTTGTAAGGTTCTTGATGAGGTTGACGGATTGCCTAATCCAGCTTATTATATGGTTAAATGGTATGTGCCAACTCTAGCCTCACCAAAAGATTTGTAGGCTCTTAATGTCACAAATTTTCTTTTTCTATTTGTAGTTGCTTGGGTTTGAAACGTTTGAAATGTTTGTAGTTTATGTGGTATGTTATAATTCTCTTAATAATAAGAATGTTATATGTTATTGCATTCGGAAAATGATTGATTACCATAATCATTTACCTTTTTCTGTCTTTCTGTCATTTGGTTTTTCTTGATAGTTGTAATCCAACAACTATTATAATCAGTACTTTTTTCACGTTTGGAGAGGAATCACTATATTTATAATCTGTTTTTAAACAAGTTTGGAAATAGAGATATTGTTAATATTCAACTAATTATAGAGATATTTGTAAAGAAACTTAAGTAATGATATTTTGTATATATCATCCTCTATCAGTTCTTAAACCAATCTCAAGGCTTTGAAGGAAAGTAATTGCTCTAAGCTGAGCATGAGATTGAATTTGAGAGGAACCAACTCTCTTATTGGAAAACAAAAACAAGAAAGCAAGTTAGTCAGCTGCAGATTTTTGTTCCCTATATATGCGTCTTAGAGTTATTGCAAGCTAGTCAGCTGGAGAGTTTTGTTCCCTATATATGTGTGTCTTAGAGTTACAATAGGATATATCATATCTGTATTATTAATAATAGAAACTAGGTACCAATGAGGTTTGTGTTCCTTAACCATTTCAATAAGTAGTAATGAATCAAATTCATGATTTTTTTTAAAACTTCATCCTTGCACATAAGTAATCCATTATAGAGAGACTTATATTCAGAATAGGGGCTTGTTGCTTAACTATTTTTTCTAATTTATCGAAAGAAACTAAGGGTTTTTAAAGAGCCATGGATTCTATATTGTAGCTTCTTTTATAGATTTAATTCGCCTAATAGTGGCTTTGTTTCCAGTCCCGATAATAATCCAATTTAATACAAAAAGAGTCATTTGATATTTGATTGAAAATTATCTTCCTGACCGGTTGAAGTTGATTGTTTTAGTATATACGGGTCCTTAAGTGATTTTACTTTAATTCCCTTTGATTTTTTACTAGTAATCTTCTTAAATTCACTAGTGACTTCTAATCGATGTTTATGATATATTTGGAGGTCTTAGCATTGGGGACGATTTTTCATTGTCAAATTTGTTGAAGTTACTAATAGAAGAGAATGTAAGGCGAATTGTTATTTAATATAAGGCCTTTATTATCTCATAATCCCTTCCTTCATCAATAGGCTTTGTAGAATTAATATTTTTAGAAATATATTTTCCTTTATTGTTTGCAATCTTTTGAACTATCTTTTTTTACTGAAATCTAAATGATAAGAATTGTTGATTTTGTCATTAATTGTTTATCCTTCATTAGCTATATCCCTATTATCTATCTTTTGGTCATTCTTTGTTTCACATTGTCCTGAATCTAAAGTTTCACAGTGATTATTTTTTGTATGTTTGGGATCAAGATCATTTACATTGATCGATTTGATCTTGGGCACCGACGTATTGTTTTTAAATAGAGGTTTGTATCTATGGTTGTCTACAATAGTTTGCTGGTTTTGTATTAGGCTAATTCCTTATTTACTTGTTGTTACTTTCTTACAATTTGAGGCTTTAGTCCTAAGTGATAGCATGATGAACAATATTATGGAAAATTATCATGTAATATTTCTTGCCAGAAGCCTTTATCCTCACAAAAAAATTCAAACTTTGCAGATTGGTTTTTGTGACATATCTATTTCCGCTCAAGCCTTGCAACAATTTACTTTAACCCTACTTTTGTTGGTACCAAAAACTATAATGCGGTCACTTAAAGACTCAGTAATATTATAGATTGTGTATGAGTTATATATATATATTCGGGAATTTTAGGTAGAGTTAAGCAGACTGAGGAAATTGATGATTCTCTTTTGAGACTAAAGAAAAGTAACAATTTAAGAAATCTTATTGTATAATTCTCCGAGACCATACATTACATTTCCATAATTTTCTTAAATCATCTTTATAATTACATGTCTACCATACATCTCGTTTGTAGTTTATGTTGTATGTTATAATTCTGTTGATAATAAGATTGTTATATGTTATTGCTTTGAGAAAATGATTGATTATCATAATTTTTTACCCTTTTTGTCTTTATGTCATTTTTCAATTCTGTGATAGCTGTAATCCAACAACTATTATAATCAGCACTTTGTTCAGGCTTGAAGAAGAATTACTATATTTATAATCTTTTTTGAAACAAGTATGAAAATAGGGAAATTGTTAATACTCAACTAATGAGAGAGATATTTATAAATAAATTTAAGTAATGATATTTTGTATACATCCTCCTCTATCAGGTTTTTAAGACCCAATCGCAAGACTTTCAAAGAAAGTAATTTCTTTAAGTTGAGCATGAGATTGAATTTGAGAGGAATCAAGACTCTGATTGGAAAATAAATATCATTTTACAAGCCAATCAGCTGTAGAGTTTTGTTTCTTGTATATGTGTCTTAGAGTTATTGCAAGTAGTCAGCTGCAGAGTTTTGTTCCCTATATATATGTGTTTTAGAGTTACGGTAGGATATATCATATTTTTATTATTAATAATAGAAACTAGGTACCAATGAGTTTTGTGTTCCTTAACCATTTCAATATGTAGTAATGATTCAAATTCAAGGTCTACTTGTTTGAAACTTTATCCTTGTATATGAGTAATCCATTATAGAGAGTCTTACATTCAACAATTAAGTCGGCATGTTGCTTAACTATTTTGTATAATTTATCAAAAGAAACTAGGGTTTTTGAAGAGACATGAATTTCTATATTGTAGGTTCTTCTATAGATTTAATTCGCCTAATATTGGGTTTGTTTTCAATCCCATAGTCATTTGATATTCGATTGAAAATAATCTTCATGGCCCTTTGAAGCTAAATTTTTAGTATATACGGGTCCTTTAACGGATTTTACTTAATTCTCTTTGATTTTTACTAATTAATCTTCTTAAATTCACTAGTTTCTTCTAATCGGTGTTTTGCATGAGATATATAGAGGTTTTAGCATTAGGGATAATTTTTCATTGTCTAATTTATTAAAGTCACTAATAGAATAGAATGTAAGGCTAATTTTTATTGAATGAAAGGCTTCTATTATCTAATAATCCCTACCTTCATACATAGGCTTTGTAGAATTAATATTTTTAGAAATATATTTCCTTTATTATTGTTTGCATCTTTTGAACTAACTCTTTTTACGGAAACCTAAATGATAAGAATTGTGGATTCTATCATTAATGTTTTTTCTTCATTAGCTATATCTTTATTCTATATCTTCTGACATTATATGTTTCATATTGTCCTCAATCTAAAGTTTTACATTGATCATCATCCGTATGTTTTGGATCAAGATTATTTATAATGATGGATTTGATCTTGGGCACCCACTTATTGTTTTGAGATATAGGTGTGTAGCTATGATTGTCTACATTTTGAATGGGTTGTTGGTTTTGTACTAGGCTAATTTCTTATATACTTGTTGTTACTTTATTAAAATTTGAGGCTTTATGTCCTAAGTGATAGCATGATGAACAATATTATGGCAAATTATCATATAATATTTCTTGCCAAAATCCTTTATTCTCATAAAAAAATCCAAATTTGTTGATTGGTTTTTTTGACATATCTAATTCCACTCAAGGCTTGCAATAATTTACATTAGCCTTATTTTTGTTGGTACTAAAAACTATAATGAGGTCACCTAAAGACTTTGAAATATTATAAATTGTGTCTGAGTTATACATATATTCAGGAAGGTTAGGTAGAGTTAACCAGAATAGGAAAATCGCTGATTCTCTTTCGGGATTAAAGAAAAGTTACCATTTAAGAAATCTTATTATATGATTCTCTAGAGACAATACATTATGTTTCCATAATTTTCTTAAATCATCTTTATGATAAATCTCTATAATTTCATGTCTACTATCACATCAAGCTAAAGTGAAACTACCTATAAACTTTATATTGTCTAGGAACTTATGTATAAATGACATCTTAGGGCAACAAACGACAAATTTACCAATTAAAGAGAATTTGGTAATAATTAGAAGATTATATTCTGAATGTAACAATGATTATAAGAAAGTTAAAACAAATTGGCTTGATACAAATGAAGTCTATGATTTGGATAAAATATATGGAGCTCTTGAGCCTTAGTATAAAATTACCCAAGATCAATGTGAAATTGACCAATATTTATTCCGACAAAACTGAGTTCGTAGAGCCAAGAAAAAATCTTCCCATAATGCTCATGCATCGCTTCCACCCGAGTGAGATGTTTGAAAGTCTCGCAACCAGAAGCTATATGGAACTATCAATTATGAAATAGATCCCAACAAGCATAAAAACAACAATGCAAATGTTGAAGAAGTAAACTTCTTTATAAGGAGCTAGATGGCACAACGTCAAAGTATAGAACTCGACGTTATATAACAAGTTCTTAGAGCAGCTTCTTGTGTTGTTTCTTAATTTGAATTTGTAATTATTTTTTATTTTTGAATTATTCTGTATTTTTTATTTCCGAATTGTTATTTATTTTCTATTTTCGAATTCTTCTTTAATTTAAATTTGAAATTAGTCTATTTGGAAGTCTTACAAGTATTGTTGTCGCATCTCTCATCTCGCATGAGATTATTATCAATTTATCTCTTATCTCTCACCTCAGATGAGGCTACTATGAATTGATCTCGCATCTCTCATTAAGAATATATTTATTATGAATTGATCTTTCATATTTATAGTCAATTATATACTTGTCTCATAATCACATATAATTGATTATGCATATTCTCACATATAAAATTTACAATTTTTATTTCACAATCATACAAAATTAGAGGTCTTTAAACACTTACATAAATTAAAAAACATTAATGCTATAAAAAAAATTAAATTACGAATAACAAAATGTATCAAATTACATCGATCTTACAAAAATTATTATGATGATTTTCTATAATAACCTCATTTTGAAAAGGGTCTACATTTTATCTTTAACATAATAAAATAACAAAATAGAATAAAATAGAATTAACAGTTCATTCCATAATTGTTACGGTATTAAAGTTGTTTTTATATTTTAACATTATTATATTTAACTCTTTCATGTTTACTTGTCATCGAATATTTTCATTTTTTTACATCATCTAATAATTTTTATATTTTAACAAAATTTTGTTATATTGTCATAAAAAAAACTAAAATATAACCTTACTGTCAATTAAAAACTGTTTTGATATTTTTTTATTTTAAAAAAATAGTAACGTGTATAAATTAAGAATGTTTTGAAGACATAAGCTTATGTTTATGTCTCTTTTGCTTCTTAGGTCTCTTATGGTGTCGATAAATATAAGTTGAAGGAGGAACCTCTAAACGAATATAATCGTACATGAGCCCTTGGAAAGGGCTTACGCTTAGTGGCTGTGCTAAATAAATTTGTGTTATTTCCTCCAAACAAAAGATCTTCATTGATATCTACTGTGTAATTTCGATACGATCCATGGATTCATTGTCTTGCGATTGTGTTATCATATCCGATTTCTCCCCACGAGAATAGAGGATCTCCTGAGGACCGTTGATCCGCACCTGCAAATCATCAGCATGTTGGGTAACCAATGCAATTACAAGTTTAAACATTCCTTTTAAATCGATGTAGTTGAGTTTGAATTTTATCTGCCATGTAGTTCCTTGGTAGGTGTTATTCTCTTTCTTTTTGGGAACCTGGACGAAAAATCTGTGGCGGATGTATTAAGGGGCTATGGGGGCGTGAGTCCCAGTCCTAAAATATTGATTATTTTTTTTAGGATAATAAATAGTTTTTTTTAAAAAAAGGTGCACTAATGCCTATTTTTAAGTAAAAAACTTGGATTCTAAGCTAGGTTTCTTCTCTTTCTAAGGTGCGAAAAATTATACTAAGGTGCGAAATTTTTTCTTCAAGAAACCAAAAAGCCTTTCTTGGATTCTAAGCTAGGCTTCTTCTCTTTCTTCATTCAAATCTACTGATTTGATGGATCATTCAAGCAATAATTTTCAGGAAAAAGATAGGAAATCCAGTTCCTACGTTGATATTATTAAGAAGAGTTTGAGTTTCGAAGAAAAACTTGAATTCGAGCCAGAATTCTTGGAAACCAAATCAGACCATTTGTCTATCCAATATGGTGAGGATTTTCTTAAAAATTGAAGGCCAAAACTAAGTACTCTTTAGTTGGCAAATTCACTCACGGGCTGCCTAAACGAAGCATCTTGATTCAGTTCCTTGAGTCATTAAAGTTCAAAGCTCCATTTAGATACAAAATATGGGATTCCAGATACATAATCCTTGTGTTTGATTCAAAGCAAGATTATGGGAAGATATTTCAACGTGCCGTATGGACTATAGGATCTTCTGTAATGAGATTTTTAAAATGGACTGGTGATTTCTCAAAAGAAAGTTCAGTGGAACCAGTTTGGATAAAGTTGGATATGCCAGAACCTTTGTATGATGAAAATGTGGTCAGGTCGATTACTTGATTGATAGGAGAAACTCTTTTGGTGAAAATTCCTGAACAAAACAGATTGTTATCATCTTGTTCAGCGCTAGTTGAAATCGATGTCAAACTTCAAACTGATGTGTGGGTTGGCTTTGGTGATAACTTTGGCTACTGGTTCGAATAACGTACACAAATATTCCTTTATATTGCAATCAATGTTTTCAACTTGGTCACAGTAATGACAAATGCAAGAAAGTTAATAAAGACCAGGAAGTTGAAGAGGTTGTTAAGAGTAAAAAGATTAAATCTGTTATCACTAAGCAATGGATAAATAAAGATCAAGAAAAGGCTCGAGTTGAAGGAACAGGTGGTTTCAAAATTCCTGAGCAAGGGGAAATAATCGAAGCTATACAAACATTAGCCTTGGGAATTACGGATAATAATGGTTATGTTAACATGGTATCTGAAGGAGATGATTCTCCTAAACAAAGCTTGAGAAGTCTTCAACACTCTTCTATTATTGAGAAGTGGAAAACACATTCTCCAAAATTCTTTAGAGAAAGTAATCATGAAGATGAGAGTAGTCAAGAGCAGCATAATAATAAAGTTCAAAACGGAAGTGAACAAATGGTGAAAGATCAAGTTTGTCAAGATCAGGATAACAATAAAAAGCTAAAGGAAAGTAAACAAATGGTGGAAGAAGGGAAAGATATCTATTAAACAGACCAACACAATGTTAGGAATCAGAATGAGGAGGAAGAATAAACAAGTTTTAAGGAGATTTTTGACAAAAAGATTAGAACAACTAAAGGCAAGACTAAAACAAGAAGTAAGATCATCAAAGCATTGCAATTCAATGATTCAAGTAAATCAAAATCTTCTAACCTCTTAATGATTAGTATTATAAACTGGAACATTCTTGGTATTAAAGATAAAGCTTCTCTTCGTAGGCTCAAATTCCTTGCTAAGAAAAATAAAGCTAAAATGATTGTTGTCGAGGAACCTCTTGTCAATGTTAATGCTATTGGTAGTATAGCTGCTAAATTAGGCTTCGAAAATTTGCTTATAACATTACTAACAAAATTTGGGTTTTCTGGCATTAGGATATATCTGTAACTATTTTAAATGATATTAGCCAATGTTTAAATCTAAAAGTGAGTCTTATTAATTATAGTCAGCATGTTATGATTTCTGTAGTTTATGCTAAATTCTAAAGAAACAATAGAGTTGAGATCTGGAACTTTCTCAAAAGCATTGTTGATACTGACTTGGGTTGGTTGATTTGTGGTGATTTTAATGTTATTAGTTCTATTGAAGAGCAGATTGGTTGTAGTACTTTTTGTATTAATAGCACTAATGATTTCAATGGCATGATTACTAGTTGCAATAGAAGAGATTAGATCGTGTTTTCATCAATAGCAACTTGTCTAATAAATTTTGTAATAGTAAGATATATCACCTTGCTAGAACTGGATCTGATCATATGCCTATTGTTATCTCTATTTCTAATGATTCTGTTAGAGTTAAAGCTAGTTTCAAGTTTCAGGATATGTGGATCATGGATGATACCTTTCTTTCATTTGTTGAAGATAACTGGAATGGTGATATGTTGGGTGATCCTTTGTTTAATCTTTGGAATAAGCTTAGAAGAATTAAGAAAGGTTTGATCATTTGGAACAAAAATATCATTGGTAACATCTTCAGTAAAGTTCCAAGTTTAGAGGATAAGGTTTTAGTCAGTGAGCTTAATCATCAGAACCTTCAATCTGATGAGTCCAAATGTGAGCTTGCTAAAGTTAATGCTTTACTAACCAAAGCTAATAGAATGGAAGAGATGTACTGGAAGTAGCAATGCTACTGTAATTGGATGCTTGATGGTGATAAAAGCACCAGATTCTACCATAGTTTTGTTCAAAAGAAAAGAAGAAGAAACAACATAAAAGGTATCAAGAATGGTGATAGATGGATCATTGATTCAAAGGACATTGGTATTTCTGCTGTTGATTTCTTCAAGCATGCTCTAGCTGATTATCCCTATGCAAATAATTATAAAGAAGCTAGTTGTATGAAGGATAACTTGTTTAATAACATCTCTAGCTTGGTTACTGATGAAGAGAATATACTGTTCCTTAAAACTCCTAATGAGAATAAAATATGGAGAATTATCAATCACATGAATCTTTCCAGTGCCTCAGGTATGGATGGTTATACTCTTAGCTTCTTTAAACATTGTTGGCATATCATTAAATTTGACATGATTAATGCTATGAAAGACTTTCTGCTTGGTAAAAATATCCCTAAAGGCATTTTTGCTACTAGTATTTGCTTAATACCTAAGCTGCCTAACTTTACTTGTTGGAATGATTACAGACCGATCAGTTTATGTTCTTTACTAAATCGAATCATGTCCAAAGTCATTGCTAATAGGCTGGCTCTTATCTTGCCTAATATCATTTCTCCTAACCAAGGTGGCTTTGTTCGTGGTAAGAGTATTCATGAAAATATTATGATTTGCAAATAATTAATATGTGATATGAATAGAAAGGTTAAAGATAGTAATATTTTGATTCAGCTTGATATGTCCAAGGATTTTGACAAGCTAACTCACTGCTTTATTTTAAATGTTTTAAAGAAGTTTGGCTTCTCTACTAGATTTACTTGTCTTATTAAGAAAATGATTAATGTTGTTAATGTCTCTATGCTTGTTAATGGTGACGTGTTTGGCTTCTTTAAATCTACTAAAGGTCTACGTCAAGGTGACCCTATATCTCTTTATCTTTTCATCATTGCTGAGGAAATGTTCATCAGAGGTATCAACTCTCTTATTAATAATAACAAATCTATGAAATATAGAAGTAGAAGCAATATTAGTATTAACAGTCTTGCCTTTGCTGATGATATCTTATTGTTTTCTAATTGCAAAGACATCATTATTAATAAGTTGTGTAACTTTCTCGACAAGTATCAAACTCTTTCTGGTCAGGTGGTTAATAAAGAGAAACTAAGATTTTATTGGCTAATGGTATTAGTGCATCTAAGATTGATATTATTTCTAACAATACTGGCTTCTCTTCAAGCTATCTTCCTACAGATTACCTTGGGGTCACAATCAATACAAACAATAGAATAAGCAACTACAGTAAATTAATTTGCAAGATCAACAATAAGATTCATGAGTGGAATGTTAATTACCTCTCCTTTAAAGGTAGGCTTACATTAGTCAAGTCTGTTTTAATGAGTATTGTGTTTTATTGGATGCAAACTTGTGTTCTTCCTAAAGGTATTATTTCTAAACTATAAATCATAATCAATAGATTTATTTGGGGTTCTAATCAGATTGACAAGAAAGTCCATTGGTGTAAATGGGATTCATTATGTAAAACTTATAGCGAAGATGGTCTCAATGTTAGAAAAATGGTTGATATTCAAACTGTTATATCTTTTAATTTATGGGCTTTTTTTAGGAAAAACTGTACTTTCTGGTCTAAAATTATGCATAATATATATTGTCCCAAGAATAATCCTTTACAGATTAGTCCTTTCAAAGCTGGCTCTATGGTTTCGAACAGAATGATCAAAGTTCGTGATCAAGCTGAGAGCTATATCAAGTGGAGGCTGGGTAATGGTCTTGTTGATTTTTGGATAGATAATTGGACTTATTCTTAGCCTATATTAACTCTTAATAGCAATGACAATAACTTATGGTTCACTGCTGAAAAGGTTAGTAAATATTGGTCTAATAATGGTTGGGATTTAACTTTAGTATACAACATTATTCATCCTGATACTATTGCTAGCATTAATCGTCTATCTATTGACAACAACAAAGATGACTTAATGATTTAGAGCTTAGCTAAGAAGGGTAATTATAATTTGAAAGATACTTGGGATGGTATTAGAGCTAGATACAATACTGATTCTGTCTTTCAAAATATTTGGAACATCTTAACTCCTGTTAAACGTTCTTTTATGCATTAGAAAATTCTTCATAACTATATTGCAGTTGATTCTATTATTCAAAGAAGAGGCATTGTTTTAGCTTCTAAATGTCAGTTTTGTGACAACTGTGAATCTATTAATCATCTCTTTATATCTTGTAAGTTTGCTTGGTCGATATGGATTCACTATGCTGTTATCTTTAAAGTGTTCATTTCCAAGCATATGAACATTAAGCATCTCACCAGAATGTGGCAATGGCCAAAGACTAAGAAAACTCAGGTCATAAGCATTTTACCTTCTCTAATCTTACAAAATATATGGAAGGCTAGAAATTTATCTAAGACTAAAGGTATTAGTACTTCTGTTAGTTCTATCATTAACCAAATCAATTCTATCATTCACACTCTTGATATGAAAAAGGTTTTAAACAAATCTCATTGGCTTGATTGTCCTAAAGAAACTATGAACCTGGGATGTGTTAACCAGTTGAGAGTTGCTAATAGACCTACTTATATTAAATGGATTCTGCCTCCTACTGGTATATTAAAAATGAAAACTGATGCTTCTTGCCTCAGCAATGGTGAAGCTAGTGGTTCTGTCATTTTTTGAGCCCAAATAAAAGGGTATAAATACCCAACCACCCGCATTAGATATGGGTAATGAAAATTAAATACAACCAGGATGCTTAATTCTCCCTCTACTCTCTACTCAAACATTAAACACCTACATACCTCCACAAACTCTAAACAAATTACAAATTTACCCTCAGACGAAAATTAACCACACAAGTGTAGACACACGAGTTTTGAAGTTCAATGCCTTTGCTTTGAAAAAAAGTACGAAGAGGAAGAAATTCAACACCATTATCCACTCTTATTGTTTGAATATCTGTTTAAAATTGGGTTTTGACGAATTACAAAAAATTAGTTAATAAAGATTGTGTTTCTGATTTATCGTGCATAAGATTGGTCCACGTGCATCGAGTAAAATCATCAAAAATTATAAGAAAAAAACGTGAACTAGTATATGAAGGAACTTTATGAGGGCCTCAAACATCACAATCTAATAAAGAGAAATGGACTTTCGTATTTATTGAACTTTTAGGAAAAGGTAAACGTGTTTGTTTTTCTTGTGGGAAAATTGTACAATTATTTCCTAAGTTTTTGTGAATACCTGGAAGCAAATGTGAAAGTAATTTAAAACGAGACAATGATGGATGGCCTAGGAGTAAGTGCCATAGGTCAGATAACTGCGACACCAGACAGATAAACGATTTATTTGGATGCATATAGTATAGACCACCACGTTGTCTACCCGAGCCAATCATCTTCCCCGAAACCAAGTCCTGCAAAATACAACAGTCAGGAAAGAAAAAGATGCAACAGTTATGATCTTTAGTGAGTTTACTAGCTGAAATTAAATTTAAATTAAAGGCTGGTACACACAAGACATCTGTAAGGGTTACATTTGAATTAAAACTAACTGTGCTGGTGTGAGTGATTTGTGGTGCTGCACCATTTCGTAAATTAACATTGGTAATAACGGAAGGCTTGGGATCAATTAAATATGATATGTGAGAAACAATATGATCTGTGGCACCAGTATCCAAAATCCAAGAACTTGTACTACTAGAATTAACAGACACAATAGTAGATGGAATCAAACTTGCAACATTTGCATACGTATCAACATTACCAGAGTTATTGTGATTCAGTGAAATGATTGCTTGGGCTATTTTTTGTATTTTTTCGGTAGTGAATCCCTGAACAATTCTAGAATTATTGGAACCTGATAAGTTTTGAGATTCTGTCATTTCTTCTCTTCTTGGATTATCAAAGAGTATGCTTGACGAACATTGGGCAGAGGTGACATCATCAATATGTTGGATCTCACCGCCTTGTAAGATTCGTGTAAACCCATTAAAAATTGCATAAGCCGATCTTCATCTCTCAGTTCGAGGTGTGTTTGTTGTTGATTGTAGGTCAGTGGAGAATGATATGTCTCGAGCTCGTCCCATAACACTTTGATCTTGGTAAAATATGCAGCTACTGTCATTGTACCTTGTGATATGTTGGCGATTTATTTTTGTATCTAAAACACGGCTGGAGAATTCTTTTGAGAGAATTGGTCGCACGAGTCAACCCATACTTCACGTGCTGTCTTGGTATGGATAACTCCTTCAGTGATGTCTGATTCAACAACATGTGTCAACCAAGAAATTATCATGCTATTGCGTTGGTTCCATTTCTCGAACAAAAGAGGTTCATCCTCCTGTGATGGTTCTTTGACACTACCATCGATGAAATCGATCTTCTTTTTTACAGTGAGGGAATGAATAACTGCCTTGCTCTATGATTGATAATTGACGCCGTTTAATTTGATTGGAACGAAGACATGGCATGGTTGGTCTGAATGATGAATGTAGAAGGGATGTGAGGGATTGATAGTTTTGGTCTCCGATCCAAAACCCTTGGAGTTGGTGGTTTGGATCTCCGATTTGTAAGAATCATCACCCATGATGATTTTTGTGTTGAGATTTTTTTCCGTAAGAATGGTGCTTGTAATAATCAAGAAAAATATGAACTTTCCGCTGATAGCATGTGAGAAAAGTGAAAAGTGATAAAAAATGAAAAGTGATAAAAAGTGAAAAGTGATATATTTTATTTCAATAAAAATACTGCTTATTTATACATACGGTAACTAGAGCTAATTATGACTATAATCAATATAGTCAATCCTAGTTATGATTATAATCAATACAATCAAACCTAATTATGACTATAATTAGTAGAGTCAATCTTACTAAATTAGTGCAACCATTCATCTACCTTTATTATACTGTTAGTTTATAATAAATAGGAAACTATACTTTAATATGATAGATTTTCTATATCGTCCACATTTATCAATAACAACTTATAATTTATTCATATATTTTTATATGATAGTTTTTTATCTATTTTAAAAAAAATATCTTTTATATAGCAAATTTGATTTTATTTCCATTTATTTTTCAAAACTAAAGTTTATATAAAAAAATTGATTTTATATTTATGTATAAAATATCTTTTAAATATTAAATTTGATTTTATGTTATATTTTTATTTGTTTAAATATATTTTAAAAATAATATATTAAAATTTATAGTTAAATATTATTTTTATGTATAATAAGATATTTTTATTTGTAATAAAATTTCTTTTATTTTTTATTTTTATTCACAATAACATAGCTTGTACACGATTTAATTGATGTAGGTTTATAATGGAGCGTTACTTTGCTAAAAAACCAAAGAATAATGTTGGTTGTTCAAGTAGCACGAGTAATAATAATAATATAATTCATCCTGATCTGTCTGTCCCTATATCAAGACCTAATGTTAATAGTGTAGAATTTGATCCGTACAAAGATATAGTGAGTGATCCGGGACTACGCCTGATGAGTCAATAATTGTTTGGAAGAATATTTCGGATCTTGTGCTAGATGTGACTAGAGAGAGAAAGTGTAGAGAGAGAAAGAGAATATAATAGAATAATATTCAATGTCCCCCCTTCCAAGAAAGTGGGTCACCTTTTATACTAGAATAAGGTGGACCCGCTTAAGTCCTTAGTGGGCTGTTTTTACATATTTGATGAGGCCCCTTAGTTAATACTATGTTTACACATTGGTCCCCGAGAGACCCTAAATACCTTGATAACTACACCAAGTACCTTTTATTACAATTAAGTCCTTATTACTTATATTGGTAAATTCCACCCTCATCAGTAGCCCCCCAGTCTTCGGGAGTATCAGGAGCGGAGACTCACTGCCAAACCTACACTTGTTATCCGCACTCTCATGTGCTTCGGGCCAATGGCCTATCTTTCGATGAGTTATTCTTTTTCCTCTCGCGTCGGTCGTTACCCGACACTGTTCATCCCGATCTGTCCTTCGGGCGATACTTAGGCTCTGTTGGATTTTTCTTTCCCAATGTTCGTAGTTCTGAATCGGGTTGGTTCCCGCGTTCTTTCAAGCTTTCAACCTGGGCCTTTCTGTGATGGGCTGGCTTTTCTTAGTGGACGTGGTTTTGAAGGCCCATATCACCAGTTGGTTCGTAGGGGGTAGCTTAGGTAAGCCTTCGCCAGAAGGTGGTCAACACGTGTCACCAGCTCACGGGATGCGTCTTTTCCAGACTAGGCTCTTAGGGGGACTCTTCGTCTTCCCACTGTGCTTTTGTCGATTGGTATTCTCCGATCTTTCAACCTCGCCTATAAATACTCCACAATCCTTGATTTCTCTCAGAGGCATTCTAGAGAGAGAAAGTGCCGTCAAATCGTTTCTAGAGAGAGAGAGCTTATCAGACCCTTGTTAGACCTGGAATTTTTGTTTTATGAAACCCAGATACCTGAAGCAAACACCAACCAAAAAAAAGAAGAAGCCTGAGTGGAGTTTTGAAGAGTGGTCTAGCATCGGAGACCGAGCCGAAGAATACCGACCCGCCGGCCTGATCTGGGGATCTAACTCCAAACCCTTTACTCCCGCTCCGCTTCCTCACGACCCTGTCTTAGCCACCCCGATCCCTGCAGAATCCTTCCTTCTACCCGATCCTCCCGTCTCTCTGTCTCCCGAGGCTAGTCTTTCTCCGGAAACCGTTGTCCTTTCTTCCAGTAGTAGCTCCTCCCATTCCCGTGTAGTTCGGTCGAAGGATCCGACCCTATTGCCAGTCAACTCACACGCTCCTCCATCTCTGTCCCTGCCCCGACGCGCTTGCAAATCCAAGTTCTTGACCATGGGAGAAAACAGTCCCCCTACATCTCCCGCATGAGGTAACTATCTTGAAATGGTTCAGCTTACTCCCTCAATTCGAGGGTATCGGACCGGTACTAACACTGCCGTAACTTTTCTAGGTTTGCCTAAGCGTCGGTTGACGCCAGAAGAATTAGAGGCTGCGCATCGGGTTCATTCAGGAAATGCAGCTGAACCCTCCACTTCCCGGGTACGACCATCGGACCCGGATGTTGCTACTGCCCGAAGCTCTGACCAAGCTTCGAATCTCGAAGCTGGAGAGTCAGAGGTGGACGTCGCGCCCGCAGAGGTCTGCGTTGCTGCTGTTGGTAGTGCAGCCAACCCTCCTGATGAACCTCTGCCCGAAGAAGTTGAGGCTGCAATCACCACTACTTATTTCAGCTGGCTTCGGACGAAGGATGTTGTTTCTCTTTACGATGGGAGGTACCTTTACTTCCATGAGTCTGATTACAAGGATCTGCTGATCCGCTGGGGAATCCCCGAATGCGCCAATGTTCGGTTCCCGGTTCCTGGGGAGACCCCTGTTCATGTCCGACCTAGGGAGATCGTGGTATTCACCGAGCTGTTCAACTGGGGGCTGCGCTTCCCATTAGACCCTGAGATCGCGCTTTACTTCCGCACCCTCCAGATCTGCCCATCGCAGCTGACGCCGAAAGCCTGGTATACTTTAATGTCTTGCATAATGGCTTCCCGTCTTTCGGGTCGGGTTATGCCTATGGAGGAATATATTGCTATGTCGGGTCTGTCCAAGGCTCCAAAATCCCCGTTCTTCTACTCTTCCTTGGGAAACAAGTGGAAGATAGTTAATGACTTCTTGGAGGGGGACAAAGGCTGGAAGCATCGGTTCGTGTTTTTGAGCGGGTGTTGGGAGAACGGTCTTCCCTATACCTCGGGGAACAAGAGGCAGCTGCTTCGGACCTGCGTCCATGATGGTACCGTTTTTTTTTTATACCGATTCTTTGTGCAGTGTCGAAGGAGTGGTTGCAAGGGCTGAAGAAGGATTACTCGAAAGCCGCTGAGGCCACGTTCAAGGTGCTGAAAGGCTACGCTCGGACGCACTGGGGTCGGGCTATGCACCGGACCTTTATAGACACGAACTTAATCATGAGTAACCTCTGGCGTTGCTCGTCCGAGGTCCTCACCATCGAGAAGCTTCGACAACCCCCGAGCTTGGAGGATGTGATCGCCAAAACCGGCGCTCCTGGGCAACAAGGCGCCTAGCAATCGCCCGAAGTCAGATGACGAGGGAGGGGAGAAGGAAACCGAGGCTGCGGTTGTTGGTGGGCTGATTCTGGTAGAGGCACCCGTGAATAAAGGGGCGGAAGCGAACCAGGGCCAGGTTCCAGTGCAGAAGAGGAAGGGTCGCACCGATGCGGAGGGGACTAAGGCAAAGAAGCCCAAGCACTCGAGGACAAAGAGTAGGCCAGTTGACGGCGCGGAGGTTGGGACCATAGGACCGAAGCTGTCGGATCAGGACGGTGGTGCGAAGGGTATTCCAACGGCGGACCTTGTGGAAATTCCAGATGATGTCGAGCCCCCCAAGCGTCGGACCCAGCTGCAGCCTCGTCGGGCGGTACGAAGTACCCAGTGCTGTCGATGCTTGGTAGTCCGCACACGTTCCCGCTGCGAGGATCAGATGGTCTGGCTTTATCCCTGTACAACTTGCTCGTACCGGCGGCCTTGAAAGAGCGTCGGGCGAACGAGCTAAGCCAGCAGCTAGTCTCCGCGGAGGCAAAAATTGTTAGCTTGACTGGAGCGGTGGAAAAAGCCAAGGCGGCTCAGGCCTCGGCGGAGGGTCGGATCGCAGAAGTCGAACGTGTCGCGGAAGAGGCGAAGACAGCCGCGGAGGAGGCGAGGAGGGCCGCGGAGGAGTCAAAAAAAGCCGTGGAAGACCGTGCTACTGCTTTGGCTCTGGAGGTCCAAAAGTTAAAATCTACGAACGTCGCCTTCGCAAACCGGTGTAGGAAGTGGTCGGAGAAAGAAACTGCTGATGCCAAAGCCGCGTATGTGCTGTCGTTCCACAACCGCTTCCCAGGCCTTCACCTCGGGGCAATGTGGTTGGATGTGCCAGAGAAGGACCAGCCCGAGGGGGTCGATTGTGGAGAAGAAGAAGAAGCTGACGATGCTGGAGAGGAGGAGGAGGATGAGGATGAGGACGAGTGATCCAGAATTTGCGCTCGTTTTTTTTTTGTTTTTCTTTAATTGTTTTTGTAACTCTTTGGGGGCCGCGGGGTCCCCTATCAATATTTCCGATGAACGCCTTTTGTTATGTTTTGGGGGCCGCGGGGTCCCCTATTAATATATTAACTTTTCTGGTTATATCCTCTCACATATTGTTACCTGTGTAAAATCGAAAGAACATTGAAAAATTCTAAGTTCAAACGTAATATTGAAAGGTCCTGATAGGATCGGGAACCGTGAAGTGTGCAGCAGTTCGGGAACTGAAAAACCTAAGCAGGCTCTGTAGATCAATGCAATATTGAAACATTTCCCTGAGGGTCTGGGAAAGCATAGATGTGGATCAGTTTTAGAACTGAAAAACCCATTAAGGTTCTGTAGATCGATGTATCATCGAAAATTCTCCCAAGGGGTTTGGAAGATCATATATGTAGATCAGTAGAAACTGAAAAACCCATTAAGGTTCTGTAGATCGATGTATCATCGAAAGTTCTCCCAAAGGGTATGAAAGATCATATATGTATATCAGCAGAAACTGAAAAACCCATTAAGGTTCTGTAGATCGATGTATCATCGAAAGTTCTCCCAAAGGGTCTGGAACATCATATATGTGGATCCATTAATATTAACAGGAACGGACATTGTCCAGCTCGTCAGCTGACCAAGGTCGTAACACTTCAATATTTGGAAGGCAAAAGAAATTTTGGATTAATGTGATCGGGTGGTCGGGTGTTTACGATGCCTCATTAAAACCTTCTCGCGCCACCGAGGTAGGAAAGAGTGCATCCCCGACCAATACAATTCGAAACAAATGTGAAATACAATTTGAAATACAAGTTTGCTACTATTCTAAATACAATTTCAAGTGTTCAATATTCCATGGTAGCCTCAAAAGGTGCCCGAACCTATTCTGCAGGCGGTATGTCCCGCTCTTGATTCTTTCGACGATTTCGTAGGGTCCTTCCCAATTCGGGGCGAGTTTACCGAGGCTTTTATCTTTGGTGTGAAGAAAGACGCGCCTCAAAACCTTGTCTCCGACCTTAAACTCCCGACGGCGGACTTTAGAAGCATATTGACTTCTCATCATGGTCTGATAGTGCAAAGAGTTCAATTGGGCGCGGTTGCGCTTCTCTTTTATGAGGTCGAGCTCGAGCCGTCGGCTGTCGTCGTTTGCTTCCTCCTCATAAGTGCCGACCCGAAAAGATGGAAAAATGGATTCCGCAGGGGTAACCGCCTCCATACCATATACTAAAGCGTAAGGTGATTCTTGGGTAGCTGTCCGGGGTGTAGTCCGGTAAGCCCATTGTACCTCTTGTAAGTAGTCAGGCCATTTTCCGGCCTTTCCCTCAAGATTTTTTCTGAGACCGTCTAAAATGGTTCGGCTGGTGACTTCGACTGGCCCGTTTGCTTGAGGATGGAAAGGAGCGGAGAAGCATTGTCGGATCTTATGAGTGGTGCAGAACGCTTTCATTTCTCCGCTATCGAACTGTGGTCCATTATCCATAGTTAATCTTTGCGGTACCCCGAACCGACAACATATGTTAGACCAGATAAACTTGATGATTTCTTTGGTCTTGGTGGCGGACAAAGGTTCGGCTTCGACCCACTTGGAGAAATAGTCCACTGCCACGACGATCGTCTATCGTCCTCCCGAAGCCATTGGTAGCGGCCCGACAAGGTCGATTCCCCATCGGTCAAAGGGTAGTCCTTCGGATATGGACTCTAAGGGAGTTGCGGGGACGTTTATTGCGTTGCCGAACCGTTGACATGTATCACAGGTTTTGACTATGAGTCGTGCATCTGCTGTTATCGTCGGCCAATAGAATCCTGCGAGGAGAATCCTCCTAATTAGGGCTTTGTAACCGCAATGCGCTGCACCCTCACCATCATGCAGCTCGAACACAATTATTTGTGCCTCATGGAGCCCTAAGCATCGAAGCAGGGGACGGCTGAAGGATTTCTTGTATAGCACATCCTCTAAAAGGACGTACCCCCGAGCCTTGTTGCGTATTTTCCGAGCTGAAGCGTTATCACCTGGGAGCCGGCCCTCAGCTAAGAAGGCGATAATATCACGCCGCCAATCCGAGGTTGCTATCGAAGAGATCTGATAGGAAATTTCAGGTCGGTTGTCTAATTCGTGAAGTTTGATAATAGACGGACTTTCTTGTTCTGTCACCCAAGGGTAGTTACCGGAGCAGGAAATTGTTGCCAATGAATCTGCGGCCGTGTTTTCGCTCCTCGGGACATTTTCATAGGTGATTTTGTCAAATGAAGCAGCTAGAACCTTGAGTGCTGCCAGGTATTGCACCAGATGTTCTTTCCGAGCTTCCGCACTCCCCGAAGCTTGGGTTATCAAGAATTGGGAATCGCTTATGAGGCGTACTTGCCTTGCCCCACACACCTGTGCTAACCGTAATCCTGCCAGAGCAGCCTCGTATTCTGCCTCATTATTTGAAGTAGGGAAACCAAATCGGACGGCTTGTAGCATGCTAATACCCGAAGGGGTTACTATTTTTATCCCTGCTCCACATCCACTAACGTTTGCCCCCCCGTCGGTTCGGACAATCCATTCGCTTAGTGTGGCTTCTCGGGGGGATGCGTCCTGATCAGGTCGTTCGGAATGGAACTCCACTAAAAAATCGGCCAGGACTTGGACCATTTGGACATTCTCCCGGACATGTCTGGTCACTGGAGGATGTGCTTGAGCGGGAATGATGTTCGGACTACAATAGGGTGGGCTTGAAAATACGGGCGCATCTTCCGCGCTGCTGTCACCAGGGCGAGTGTCATTTTTTCCAATTTTAAATACCGAGTTTCCGCATCCAGCAAACTTTTGCTCATAAAGTAGACCGCCGTGGGAGACGGTCCTGATTCACTGATTCAAGCCGCACTGACCGCGAAGTCGGTAACTGCAACGTAAAGGAAAAGTGTCTCGCCTGCGGCGGGCTTTGTTAGGAGGTTCGAGGATGACAGGTATTGTTTGATTCCCAAGAACGCCTCATTACATTCGGGGGTCCATGCAAAATTCTTGGCTTGTCTTAAGACCTGAAAAAGGGGGCGAACTTATCAGATGAGCGAGAAATAAATCGATTTAAGGCAGCCAGACGCCCAGTTAGGATCTGGACTTCCTTGATGCTTCGGGGTGGAGTCATATCGGTCAGAGCTCGAAGTTGGACAGGGTCTGCTTCAATCCCCTTCTCACTAACGAAGAAACCTAGGAACTTTCCTGACCGAACTCCGAAAGAACATTTTTCCGGGTTAAGCTTGAGATTTATCCCCCGCAGGTTATCAAAGGTTTCCCTGAGGTCGGCAAGGTGGGCTTCATCCGTGCCGCTTTTAACCAACATATCATCGATGTACACCTCCATATTCCTCCCGATCTGACCCTCGAACGTTTTGTTAACTAGCCTTTGGTATGTCGCGCCAGCATTTTTCAGCCCGAAGGGCATTACTTTGTAGAAATATAGTCCCCGCCCCGTGATGAATGTGGTACTTTCCTGATCCGCGGCGTGTAATTGGATCTGATTGTAACCGGCGTAAGCATCCATAAAGGACAACAATTTGTTGCTCGACGTCGAATCTACTAACTGGTCGATTCTTGGCATCGGGAAGGGGTCCTTCGCGCACGCCCGATTAAGGTCGGTGAAGTCCACACACATCCTCCATTTCCCGTTTTTCTTTTTAACCAGAACGGGGTTAGAAGTCCACAAAGGGTAATTTGCTTCCTTGATATGTCCGACGCCGATCATCCTCTCAACTTCTTGTAGGATAATGTCTGCTTTTTCTGGGGAAAAAGCCCGACGCTTTTGGGAGATCGGTCTGGCATTTCTGTTGATAGTTAGCTTGTGAACATCAAAAGATTCTGGTACCCTGGTGACATCTTTTGAGCACCATGCGAACAGGTCTAGGTTTTCCCGCAGGAGGGCCAGTAGTTGCTCCCTTAGGGTCGGTGAAAGGCATACCCCGATCCGCAGGGATTTTCCCGCAGCGAATTGGTACTGCTCACATTCCTCGTCTGTTGTCAAAAGGCTTGGAGCTTCCCTAGGGTCATAAACGGGTAATGATCCCGGGGGGAGCCCCCTTAATTGCTATTCTTGAGCTTGAATCATTTCTTGGTCTTTCTTAGGTGCTAATGCTGCTCGGTAACATTCCTGTGCTGCTTTCTGGTTGCTTCGGACCACTCCTACGTTGTTTCCGACCACGTACTTTAAACACTGATGGATTGTAGAAGTTACTGCATGCATTTGTGATATCCACGATCGGCCGAAAATGGCGTTGTTGGAGGTCGGTGCGTCCACTACCACGAATAAAACCGTAACCTCTTTCTTGAAAGGGCCGCGACCTAATTGGACTACGCCCTCGAATTCTCCTATAACGTCGGCTGCTGATCTTGTAAAACCGACTATGGTACGGTCGGACCGCGCGGCTCCTATTATGTTGGCCGAACTTCCGGTATCCACCAAGATGCGCCAAACCTCCTCCCCCACAATAGCTGCCCCGATTACAATGGCATCTTCATGGGGGGCGGCTATTTCCCTCACGTCGTCGTCGTCAAAGTACAGAATTGGGGAAGGGACTCTTCTGGTTTGGAAGCAAGTTCTGGCCTCCAACTGAGTGGTTAGGTTGACAATGTTCCTTTTCCTGGATGAATGCGTAACTCCTGCCATAGAATCTCCCCCAAAAGTTGTTAAGGATTCAAAAAATTCACAGAGGCTTCGCACATTACCGACGCTCTCCTCAGCTTCTTCCTCAATGGTCCCGATAATGTTGCGGTTCGCTTCGGGATCGAGGTATTCAATGGAAACATCAAACTGGTCGGTTACTTCTGAAATTGCCATGGTGGTTTCTGGTTTTGGTATTATCACGACTTCTTTCGAGGTCGTACTTTGTTGTGCCTTCTTAACATACTCCAAGAGGTTTCTGTGTTCTATGAGCATCTGTATTTCTTTCTTCAGGGCAATGCAGTCCTTAGTATCATGCCCAACGTCTTCGTGATAACGGCAATAGCGGTTATTCCTTTGTTCCCGGGGTGTTGGTATCGGGAACGGTCTTCGGTACATCCCACTCTTCTTAGTCTTTTCGTAGATCGATGCTACACACTCCGTAAGGTCCGCAAAATAAGCAGGTCGGATCCACTTGTTAGACATGGGTCGCGAAGTCGTCTGACTAGTTTGCTTTGGTTTCAGGCTGGTTAGGACCGAAGGCTTGGCCGATACAGGAGGGTTCAGGTGTATCGTGCTGACCGGTTGGGCTGCCCTAGCGTAATCCGACCGGGTGCCCTGCCTTATTACTACCGATTCTTGGGCACTTTGTTGAATTTGTGGTGCTAACTCAGACGCTTCGGTCTCCTCGATCAATATCTGTTTTTCTATCTGAGCTAGAAGCGCGGAAAACGTGAATGCTTGTTTCTTCGTCACTGCTTGTTTCATCGGCCCCGGGAGCAGACCCAAGCGAAACGCAGTTAGGGCCACGTTCTCTTCGTAGTGGTCTAGGTCGGTTTTTGCGTCGATGAATCGCCTGGTATACTCTCTGAGGCTTTCCCCCAGTTTTTGCCTGCAATTCATGATAGTGTCTCTGTTGGCCCGGAAGCTCTTACTTCCCACAAAGTGCTGCCTAAACATCGTCCAAAACGTCCCAAAATTCCGTATGCAACCCTGCGGTAAACGATTGTACCACTTAGATGCTCGGTCCCTGAAGGTCATGGAAAAAGCTCTACACAGGAGCTTTTCATCGTTGTCGAAACTTAACATGAAGTTTTTGAACGCTTCCAAATGATTATCCGGATCCTTCTTTCCGTCGTACTTTTCTAGTTTAGAATTGTCGAATCGCTTCGGGAGTTGTCCCGCTAATATCTCGTCGGACAGTGGGGATGCCCTCCAATTGACTCCGAACCCACACGTCCCTCCTCCAAGTCCTTATGTCCGAACTCCATAGAGTCCTTCATCTCCTGGGCCGATAAACTGGCTACTGGTTCGGTAACCGTGGTTCTGACTGTTCGACGGTTGCCATGGTACTGGTGGCAGCGCTGCCCGCTCTTCACGGCTGGCGGCAGGCATTTCTTCCTTCTCAAAGGACAATGTTGTCTGCTTCTCGGTGCTACCCTTCTTGTATTTTGGGGAGTCTGCTCGGGGTCCTCGGAGGCGTCGGGAAAGATTCTTTTGTGTACGCTGGACCCTTTCCCGTCGCCGATACTCTCTGCCCGACGAGTCATCCGAGAGGTAGTCTATCGTCGTGCCACGACGATCCTCCGGGTACTGCCCAGTCCTAGCGTTTTGCTCGTCGTTTGGGTGAGACTCTCGGTAATACCTAACAGGTCGGGCTTCGATGCGCGGTCCAGCAACATGATCGGCCACCTCCCGATCCTCCAAGAGGGGTTCCTTGCCTTTTCCTTCCCGGACCCTTTTCTCGTCCAGTGCCCGCTCTCTTTCTTGGTTTAGCCTGGTAATATCTTCGAGGAGCTGTTTTCGGGTCATTATTAGGGTCGACTGTTTGTCCCGACCCTGGTCGTGGTGTTCCCGACCAGGGGCTTCCTCTCCTTCCGACACCGAGACGACTTAGATGACTTCTCTACTGACCCTCTCTATCACAGCTTCGTCGTTCATCCCGTAAAACATGATTTTCAAAGAACAAAGATTCCTTTTCGGTATCACTCGTTCCCACAGACGGCGCCAATGATGAGTCAATAATTGTTTGGAAGAATATTTCGGATCTTGTGCTAGATGTGACTAGAGAGAGAAAGTGTAGAGAGAGAAAGAGAATATAATAGAATAATATTCAATGTCCCCCCTTCCAAGAAAGTGGGTCACCTTTTATACTAGAATAAGGTGGACCCGCTTAAGTCCTTAGTGGGCTGTTTTTACATATTTGATGAGGCCCCTTAGTTAATACTATGTTTACACATTGGTCCCCGAGAGACCCTAAATACCTTGATAACTACACCAAGTACCTTTTATTACAATTAAGTCCTTATTACTTATATTGGTAAATTCCACCCTCATCAACGCCAACGTATTAAAGAATCTAATATAAATTATGCAGATAAAAATCTACAAGAATTTATCTCAAAAGGACCTTGCCAATCAAAAAATCATATTTTTTCCAAAACGAAATTTAGGAAAGAAAACCGAATTTTTCAAGTTACATGGTTAAAAAAAACATCAGTGGTTGGAATATAGTGTGCACAAGGATGCAGCATTTTGTTTTTGGTGTTACCTTTTTAAACCACGTAATGCTCGAGATGGCGTGTTTGTTAAAGAGGGTTTTAAGAATTGGAAAAAAAACACATTAAATATTTAAAGAACATGAAGGTGATTTGAACAGCGCACATAATCAAGCTAAGTAGAAGTTGTTTTCATTTAAAAATCAAAGACAAAATATTGAATACAGTTTGAGAGTATATGGGAAAGAAGATGAAGTTAACTATCGTGTACGCCTTATTGCATCTTTAAATGTGACCAGATTGCTTTGTGTCAGGGATTAGCTTTTCGTGGACATGATGTATCATCCCAATCATTAAACAAAGGAAATTTTTTAGAAATACTTGACTGGTATCGTGAGCATAAAACATAGGTTAAAATGGTTACATTAGAGAACACAGCTGGTAATAATCAAATGATTTCTCCAACAATCCAGAAAGAGTTGACAAATTGTTGTGCTATTGAAACTACAAAAGCCATACTAGAAGACATCGGGGATCATATTTTCTCTTTTTTGGTTGATGAAGCACGTGGCGTGTCGATTAAAAAACAAATGGCTTTGGTTCTTAGATATGTTAATAATGACGGATAGATCATGGAAAGATTTTTAAGCTTGGTTCATGTTACCGATACAACTGTAAAGTTTTTGAAAAAAGGAATAGATTTTATATCTACTGAACATAATTTATCTTTATCATGGTTGAGGGGTCAAGGTTCCGACGGTGCATCTAACATGAAGGGTGAATTTAATGGTTTGAAAACACTTATATCGAATAAAATTGAATCGGCCAAATATGTTCATTGTTTTGTGCACCAACTCCAACTAGTTGTTGTTACTGTTGCGAAAGACCATAGTGATATTAGTGATTTTTTTAGCATTATCACTATGATTGTAAACACCTGTGGAACATCTCGTAGGATGAGGGATATACTACGATAGGTTGAGTATGAAAAAATTGTTGATTCTCTTGAAACTGGAGAAACTACAAGTGGGAGAGGGAAAACCCAAGTAATGGGTTTTAAAAGACCAGGTGACACTCGATGGGGATCACATTTCAATACTTTGCTACGGTTGGTGAGTATGTGGTCTTCAATAATTAAAGTACTTGAACATGTATACGAAGATGGTTCAAATCCAGATAACGAAGGCATATCAAAAAGATTAATTATGCGAATGGAGAGTTGTGATTTCATCTTTATTTTGCATTTGATGATTAAGTTGCTCGGGTCAACATATGTTTTATCACAATGTTTACAGCGAACGAACCAAAATATTGTGCAAGCTATTTCTTTGATTGATACAACTAAAAAACATTGCACAAGTATAGAGAGAATGGTTGTGATGAAATTTTGGACCAAGTCATTAGGTTTTGTATGTATAATTCCATTGAGATTGTTAATATGAAAGATACAATAAAGACTCGTGTGCGTATGAAGCGAGATGGATGTGTAACTAATTATCATCATATAAGGTTGAGTTTTATTGCGTGGTAAATTGACTATGTCTTTAGTTGTAATTTAGGATGATAATATATCTATACGTATAATTCTAAATTTTTATTTTCTCAAATTCTACATGTTCTCAATTTAATTATTCAAGAGATGGAACATCGTTTTTCGGAAGCAAATACAGAGTTGCTTACTTGCATGAATTGTCTTAGTCCAAAAGATTCATTTGCTGATTTTGATGTTGACAAGTTGATTCGTCTAGCAGAACTTTATCCAAATGAATTTTCTAATTCTAAATGTACGAGGCTTAGATTCGAACTTGAAACATACATCAACGATATAATTGACAAGGACGAGTTCTCCAATATTGAATATTTGGGAGATTTAGCTAAGATACTAGTTGTCACTGAAAGACATCAAAGTTTCTGATTGGTGTATCGATTGATCGAATTGACATTAATTTTTCTGGTTGCTACAACATTAGTAGAAAGAGTATTTTCTGCAATGAAGCTTGTAAAGACGGACTTGTGGAATAGGATGGACGACATTTGGATGAATGATCTTTTAGTTGTATACAACGAGAGAGAAATTTAAAAAAAAATTGATAATGAAACCATTTTACGACGATTCCAACATATAAGGAGTCGTCGTTGTCAATTGCCACCTATCAATTACTAAAACTTTGAATGAATTTTATAAATTTTTGTTTAGTCCCCCCTAATTTCAATCCTTATTTCAAATCCTGGTTCCGCCACTGCGCAAAAACCAATCTTTTCTATAATTATCCACGCCAACATTGTAAACAAAATCCTCGTTTGGATATAACTCTGTATATCTTTCCCATAATTCGTATTGTCGGAACATATTAGAAGAAGAATTCAAATAAAGTCTGTTGATGTAGTTTGGGTTAGGATTAGATATCTAGAATTCAGCCGCATAACGATCGGGGATGCCAATTTCCCATATTGTAGAGCCGTACCTTTGAGGTTTCTACACTAGTTTACCCGCACAAATATCACTACCTGCAGTTACGTTAACAATGGTATCATACTGATAATCTCCTATAAAACATGGGACTGAACCGTAAAGGTTATATTGTTATGCCAGTGATGAAGAAGTTGTCGTGCGAATCTGCTTGGCGCCAGAATTGGTAACCCTTAGTTTCCCTTTGCCATGAACCAGCATCACCTATAGGTGCCAAGCCCATACGAATTATTTACAAGTTTGCATTCACTACTAACAAACATATCTTATACGTACAATCTTCCCCTAATTGTACCACGTTGATCTGGTGCTGGAAAATCTTTTGAAGCTGGGAAGTCGTAAGGCCACTTTTCAGTTTGATACATCATCTGATCTTTGACGTCGATCAGAGAGCAGTTGTATCATTTACTGGGAAGGAATTGAGATTGATAAAAACCGGTCCAAATACTTTATTCCATATTTCTCCATCCTTGAATTTTATTATAAGCTCATTTCCCGAGTAATGCACACTGAAATATGATGGTGCGGCGGAAATAAAAAAATGAGCAATGGTAGATGAAACCTTAATTCAAGGGTAACATGATGAAACCCTAATTCAAGGGTAACATGATGAAACCCTAATCTAAGAGTAACAAAAACTGAAATTTTCAGAGATAAAAAATATATTATTCCAAAAACTTTAAATAAATTAAGATGTATGAGGCTTTATATAATAGCTTCTCAAAACCCTAAATTAGAATATAAGGAAATAAAATAAATGTATTAAAATGAAATCAAATCAAATCTTAATACAAGTAGATTTGATTTAAATAATATAAGATATTTGAATAAAATAAAATATAATTAAAAAGGCTTTTGTTTGGACTTTCTGGGCTATATCAAAATATTGCAAGGTTATTTGGTCCGACGTGAGCGGTAAAAACCTATTTGAACGGGCCGGCTGACCTGAATTCATTGCTTGGAGTTATATGCCATAAGCCAACAGAAGGATCAGACGATATCCATCCATGTACTTTAATTTGTTTTGTCTTAACAGCGTATTCGTATTTCTCGTCCACCACTCCTTTGAATTGGGGTTCGATAGAGTCGACAAGCAAAACAGCCTCTGGATAGGTCAAAGCTATACCTCTACTGGGTCCCCGATCATCGGGCGAAGGCATGTATCTTTTCCTTTTATCTGATATAGTCATATAAGTAAACTTGTCATTGGTCAACTTGAACACCATACGGATTTTGTCGATATCTACACATGGAAATCCCTCTAACGGATCGAAAATCGCGTAAGTATAAAATGTTAAGCAATTACTCACCATAATGTACCTTTTATATATATTCACAGGAAGACCTCCCAAACTTGAATTATAATTCCTTTTGAACGAGACCTCAACCTGTGTTTCATTCGGGGCGATAACCCTTCTTCGTTTTACTGAAGCATCACTACAAGCTCTGTTTACACAAATTAGCGCTTGATTTCATCAAAAGCTAATCAAACAGCTTCGAAAAACCATAGATTCAGAGAGACACAAGGAGAACCAATTATCAACAAAGAGCTAGATCTGATATCTGATATGGATACCAATTTGGATTTGAGCAACAGAACTAACTTCAAGGCATTTATCAGCTACAAGAGGTTGGTGACAGTATGAATTCGCTCCTTTAATCTCTTCCTGGATACAACTTCTGGTAGTCAGACTCCAGTATGGAAGAGCTGCATCCCAAGAGTACCTTAGTTTTAAGAGCAAGACTTCTATTTATAAGAGGAAGCTAAATAAGCTAGGTCTGGACATTGATGACCTCCAAATTACATAGAGTTGAACACAATTAAGACTAGAAGATGATATAGATGCTGAAGTACCATATCCTGAGTCTGATTTCTTGATTTATACTATTCGCTTTCTAAATATTAGATCTCCAAAAGGAATCGATGTATTCTCGTGTTAAGAAGGGCAGAGTGAGCTTCAATCTCCTTAATATCTGCTAAGGCTCATTCTCCCTCTTGTGTCCGCGGAATTAAATAGTTCTCAATTCGGTACTGGATTCCAACTGGGCATCGATTATTTAATAAACAATAAGAATCAAGGGGAGTCTAGAAATAAGGTGTATAATCTTCTTTTTTTCTCAGTGTATCTTCAGATTCGGCAATCAAGCAATCTTCCTGACTTGTTAATATCTGCAGGCATAGCCAGGCTTTTTCTTACTATAGGAACAACACTCGGTATAGGACCCAAAAGATCCACACTTTCTTATTTTCTAAAACGTGGATGGAAAATAGGCGCCACATCATTCAGTAATAGTGGATGCTATAGTTTTGATTTGATTCCACAGTTCTCGTCAGAAACACCAAATTTTGTTGGTAGTTTTTGTAGTGTAGGTCTTAAAACCAATCCTTGAAGCTATATTCTCAATGATTTCAATGCTGACAAAATGCTCTTGAATAGCTAATAATTTGATTATTTGTTGCAGATGATAGATTAGAAGAATTGTTTTTAATTCCTCTAATAATCCAACTAAGTATCTTTATAAGAGATAGTTGGTTTGTTGGTCCCATAAAATCTCAGAGACTTGATAATGAGATTGTTAGGCTTCTTCATTCTTCTATCATACTTTAACTTCCTGTTAAGAATTTTATGGAAATGATTATTTGTTTCTTTGTATGTAGGAGAAGCAGCTAAGCTTCCTATATTGTTCTGGTTTGGAGTGACATTTCCCGAGATTAGATTTTCATAATCTTGAGAAGTTGATAGATTGTAGCATTGCTCTAAAGTTTGGATAACTTCTATTGTTTCCTCTGCTTCTACGGACTTGATGTCTTTTAGCTGGGTTTCATTCTGAATATTAGTATCTGAATAATCTTTTATTTCTAAACTCTTCATTGAGAATACCATTTTGATATTCAAAAGAAGACGAGGATCGTTTCGCGATCGTTGACAAATATTATATTTACATTTTAGCCTTATATATACCCTACTCGTAGATAAGGAGAAGTTATAAGATGGCGGAGGCTAAGAAACTTTTGAGGTTATAGGTTCTGCAAGCTTAGCGAGAGAGAAATATATTATAGCCATGGTCATGGATCAAACCAACTTTTAAGCAGAGACTTTACTTCTTGCAATTTCTCACAAGTTCTCAACTCTTTACTTTTATCTTTACATCTGAACTCATGATGCAACTTATTTTGTACTTTTTTCTCCCATTCTCCATTATTTTCTTTATTTCTCATAAATATGGTATGACAGGTTATGCGTGTATGTCATGATACTAGAAATATTAGGTCAACCAGCCAACCCAAAATCATTTGAAACTTTGAGAAATAAGGGGGCAATACCAATGACAAATTCTTACCCTTATCATGCCAGTCATCGCTAAAACGTATAACATGTCCAGGATAAAGTGTAAGTTAATCAAAGTAATGCATAAAGAATGAGCTCCCCAAGACATATTCCTTTAAATATTGCAGAAGACGACCTCAACTTTAATATCTCTTAAAGCTTCCATTGCAAGGAAAAACCACCATGCACGAACATTTCCAAAGACTCGCGAGGAGGATGTTATTCTTTTTTAAATATATGAAATTAATTTCTTGAAATAGTTCCATTTAAGAAGTTGTTTATGTTTTTATTTGTTTCATTTAAATATATCGATTAAAATTGAAATATTTTAGATTGATATGCAGTCTACTTCATTGGTATTAGATAATCTTTTTTGGGTTTGAACTTAGTCGTCGTTTTGATCGTTATTTTGGTTTTCATCATTTATATTATTATTATTATTATTATTATTATTTCTTGTGTTTTATGAGTTTAACGATCTTAAATATTAAAAAAACTAGCTTTTGTGATGTAGCCCAGAAGCCCAAACAAAAACCTATTAATGTTATTTTATTTTGTTCAAATATCTTATCAAATCTAATTGTATTAAGATTTGATTTGATTTGATTTTAAGATATTTATTTATTTTCTCGTATTCTAATTTAGGGTTTTGAGCAACTCTTATATAAAGCCTCATATGCCTTAAGTTATTTTAAGTTTGTGGAATAATATAATTTTTATATCTAAAAATTTCAGTGTTTATTACCGTTAGTTTAGGGTTATATCATGTTACCCTTAAGGTTTCATCTATCGTTGTTTTTTTTTTGTCATGTCATCAGTTTGGTATGAGAGCCTTTGTTCGTGCTACGGGGCAAGCATGTTTATGAATCCTGATTTTATCTGATTCGAGGTCTAAAGGAGGGAACAACATCTATGGTCATGAAGATCATGAAGATCGTTTGGTATGCGGGGATACACCAGACATTTCGATGGTGATCATATTACCTGGATATTAACTGGGTAGTGAAGGAGTTTAAATTGGCTACAAATCGTCGGATCAAGTTAAAACTTTCTTATCGAGATGTTGTCTCAGTCTATGAAGAAGCTTTCGAAACCATTTTTTTTATCAACTGTACATGGGGTGTTGTTTTCAAACTATTAAAAGGCTTTCAAAACTATTTTTTTTCATCAACTGGATTGCTTTGTGATTTCAAATAAGGAACTGTTAAGAAGAATTAAAGTTAGGGTTTTATCCGTATTAAAACCCTAGCTGTATTAAAAAGAGAGTAAATAAAAGAAGCCATCAACAACTAGGGTTTTAGCCGTCAAGAAGCAGCTAGGGTTTCTGTTTATTAGAAAGTATATATTACATAGAGTCTAAATCTATTATGTATAGATAAACTATATGGGCTAATGGGCTTAGGCCTTATATCTCTAACAGCCTCTCTTAAACTCGCAATGCTTATTCTTGCATTGTGAGTTTGTTACACAAAATAAAAACCAAAATTGAAACATCAACGAATCAAAACAAAACATCAAAACCCAAAAAAAAACTCCAATCTTCAAGATCCAATCGTCAAGTTCCAATCTCCAAACTCCAAAACTCAAAACTAATCCAAACGAAATCCAAACACCAAACAAATCTAAACGAAGTCAAGCAAAGCCAAACAAAGCCAAAATAAAACCAAACAAGTCCAAACTAATCCAAACAAGTCCAAACGAATCCAAAGGAAGCCAAACCAAGCCAAACGAAACCAAACAAATCCAAACAAATCCAAACGAATCCAAACGAAGCCAAACGAAGACAAAACAAAGCAAACAAGTCCAAACAAAGCCAAACGAATCCAAACGAATCCAAACAAGTCCAACCAACTCCAACCAAGTCCAAACTAATTCTATACCCAAACGACAAACATCGATCTAAGAAAATGTGAGACAAAGTGACAAAGTCCAAACGTCAAACAAAATCTAAACACCAAACAAAATCCAAATAAAATCTCAACGCCAAATACCCAAACAAAATCCAAATGCCAAATTTAAATAATAAATCCAAATCCAAAACTAAATTCAATACTAAATCCAAATTCAAATCTAATTTATAATCAAATCAAAATTGAATCTACGATTTTACCAACAAAAATATGCACTGTTCCAGTAGTGATTTCTCCCGAACCATCACAATGAATCATAATCCGACCGGTCATGTTGAAGTATTGGATGTCCTGAATGTGCTCTCCAAAATTCAGCAAAAATGGACATTGTTTTCCTTTCGATCAGAGTATTTAATTGGGGCTGCATACAACAAATCCAAAAAACGAAAACTTACACTTTTGTTATTCTTCTCGCGGACAACCGGCACAGGGGAAGACACTAAAACTTCAAGATCTAAGCCAAGGCTCTGATATCATTTTTTTTATAGACCATATGGGCTAATGGGCTTAGAGGCCTTATATCTCTAACAATCATTTCCATACTTGTTGTCTGTCTGCGAGTGTATCTGCATTGTTGTTTTATAGCAGGGATCGGATCGTATCCCTACATTTGGTATCAGAGCCTGTATTGAAGATCACTCGCACGCTCTAGCGGAGAAACAGACGGCAAGGCAGCTATTTCTCAAGGCGGAGAAACAGACGGCAAGGCAGCCATTTCTCAAGCGGAGAAGCAGACGGCAAGGCAGCCATTTCTCAAGCGGAGAAACAGACGGCAAGGCAGCCATTTCTCAAAGCGGAGAAACAGATGGAAAGGTAGAAGCAGACAGCAAGGCAGTCATTTCTCAAGCGGAGAAACAGACGGCAAGGCAGCCATTTCTCAAGGCGGAGAAACAGACGGCAAGGGAGGCAAGGAAGCCATTTCTCAAGCAGAGAAACAGACGGCAAGGCAGCCATTTCTCAAGTGGAGAAATAGACGGCAAGGCAGCCATTTCTCAAGTGGAGAAGCAGACGGCAAAGGAAGTGCCAACAAGATCTTCATGAACTCTTCGGATAAAGAGGAAGATCAGGCAGATGACTAAGAAGACAGCAGTCAAGTTCAATGTTAAGGGAGAGAATGTTGGATAAACATTGAACTTGAACACGTGTTTATATTAGTTATTAAAACAGTTAGTAAGATAAGATCAAACCGTTAGTTATTTGTCTATATAAGAGACATAACCGTGTACATTGAGAAGTTCTTGTCTGTCTGCGAGTGTATCTGCATTGTTATTTTATAGCAGGGATCGTATCCATACTCCTCCTCGCCACTTCCAGGATCATCGTTGTTGCTAACGGCTGGCATCCTTCCTTTTCCTCTACCTCTCCCCATTTTCATACAGATGAATCTCTTCTGAAATTAAAGAAAGTTGTTCATATGAAAATATGAAAATCTTGAACTAAGAAACTAAAACTGCAAACGAGACTTGCTGCACGATAAAGACGAAAAAACATATATGTTCATCATTTTTTATGGTGAAAAAAGAGATATTGAAATTTAGTGAATACCGAAAGAATGATTTGAAGAAGTTAGAGATGTGCAGAGGAAGTACTCTACTCAGACTTAAATTTGTAGAGAGAAGGGGAGAGAGACGCGTGAAGAAGAGCGTGTGTTGATTGGCTTCTCAGATATATCTTAGAAAGTATAAAAGATTAATGTTGAGGTTACGGATAATCCTTTTATGCATAAGTTGATGTTTATCTATCTCTCGCAATAGGGTGATATAAATGGGTTACGTTCATATCTGAAAGAAGGGTTTTGGTATAAAGATAGATAAAATATTTGAAAGGAGTGTTAGAAAAAAAATATACAATGATAATTTTTATCCTTATTGATATCTTTCATGGTCACGGCTAAATTAATTCTCTATGTAATAAAGTTATAATTGATTTTTTCACAAATCTCATTATTACTCTTATCTTTTTATTGACATCATTTCCCAAATTTAACAAACTTAGATAAATCTGAAAAAAAAACTAAAAGCATTAGAAACCTGAAATTCTGAATTTTGGCATTTTAATTTAAAAATATCTTAATAATAATCCTACAAAATATGTTAGGATATGCTAAAAGAATATGCCATAAACTACAATCATAATTATAAGATCATACATTGTCTTCTTTACTATAATCCTCTTATCATATAGTATTATATATGTCATTGCAATTCTAATAACGGAATATATCATAGTTTTATTATATGTAAATTATTTGGAATATTGTTAGAATAACTACAGCCTAGACATATAAAATTTAATTTTGGTCATCATATAAATAACACAAATGGCTAATTTTCTCAAGTTTTAAGTTCTAATATGTATTGATGTGAATTGATTCATCGTAATCCTTAGTACACACCTATGGGCCGACATATACACATAACTACTAGTCTTGGTAAAGAGAGCACAAACTTGTTTCCTATAAGGCTTGCACATGCAGAGGCGACTTGAGTGGCATGACTAGTCTGTCCTACAGGTCTTGAATATGAATATACAAAATGTCCATGTATAAGTCAAACGAAATAATGGACTTTATAACTAAAAATATCATATTGTAGCATTTCATTGCACTATGAAAATCCAAAATTATATTTAGGATCTAAGATGTCCCTTCAAGTATCCAAATATCTTAAGGGAGATAAATTACATTTAAACTTCAAACCTAGAAAAAAATAATTCTTAGAGCACTCTGAATAATTAAATCAAATTGATAAGAACAAGATGAATCATTGTAGTATTCAAAAAAAGAGTATGCATATGAATCTCAAAATTATAATACAATAAAACATTATTTTGTAAAAAGTAAAATCTATTTGATACATAACTCCCATTTAAAATAAATATATTTTAAGGTAAGGACACCTATGTGAACGTTTTGTTTGTCAAAGACTCAGGGTGGTAACGCTTTAGTGAAATGATCTACAACGATGAAGTGTGAGTCGATATACTCAACCATGATTTGATAATTATGGATTCTATCATTAACACACATGAACTTCATTTTTAAATGTTTAAACTTTATTGAGCTATTTTTGTTGTTTGAAATCACAATAATAAAATCCAATGTCACAATAAATGAGGAGTGGTTTTTCAATTTCGTCCAATTTACGCAATCTCATGACAATATTTATGAGCAATAATCCATTGTTTGAAGCCCAAAAACATGTTACATATACAAATTCCATTGTGGAGGCTATGACAAGATTATTTACACTACTTCATGATATGGTGCCTTTAACCAAAATGAATACATTACAAGATGTGGATCATCTTGTATCCACATAACTGGAAAAATCTACGTCAGATCTATGTGATCTAATATATGTAAGTCTGTAGTGGTTGGTCTTATTCATATACTAAAAGACACCTCTTGTCTTCGTGTTGAGTGTAATATTTTGATACAATACACACTTTATATCTTTTTGTGATACCAAAGCATCACATTTTAATTTGAATATCTATTTGAAACCTATCGTTTTTTATTCCTTTTTGGTAATATGAAAATATCTCATACTAAATTGTATTGCATTGACTAATATTCTTCGTTCATAGTTTCAATCTACAAAAATTGGTTTGAACTCTTCATAACATCAGTAAAGCTAATTATATCATCTTCATAATTTAAATATTCCTCATGTTCATTTAGAAATGCTATATAATGGAAATGTAAGGCATTCCCTCTTTCTTTAGTGGATTTATGCTATGTAAGTTCATCAAATTTCTTAATTTCTTGAGGTTGTTGAGTTTGATTATCTAAATTAACATCAAAGTTTTCTCTTCAAGCATAAGCGTATCTGTTTAAAGTAGTTTATTGGTTAACATACTGTAAGTTACCATGAAATCAATTGCAACCAGATGATCAATGTCAGAGGCTAAGTGAATTGGGGAATTTCCTTACAAACTACATATTCTAATAAATTTGCTTAAAAATTAAACGCATGGAAGAAAAAAAAATTAAACCGTCATTGGTCTAATTATCATATAAAATGATAGATTACTATTTTGGATTCCATGTTTAGTTTACTCGGCATGTAAGAGTTTACCTTAGTTGGATATCCCTATATATATACATGTTTTAAATTGGGTCTCCGTCTTTTGAAAATCACAGAAGATGTTTTAGGGACCTTGTTAAAGATATTGCACAGTTAATTTTCTCCCCCATAGTCAAGTGGGTAGTTATATATGAGTTTTTGCACTCCTAACTATTTTCTGTATTGTACGGTTTATTCAATGAGACACTCCACTCATAGGGGCTGAACATGTCATGAAGTCTTGACAGACGATTATATAATTATCTAAGTAAAGAGAAAACGGGTCAAAACACTGTTCACTACCATAGTCAGATCTGACGATTTTGATACACTTAGCAAACTGCAACTCAACTTCTTTTGTTAAAAGGCTTGTACTTGTGTTCTTCCTCACGTTCATCGTGAAAAAAATAAATGTATCCATATCATGAATTAATTAAAGTATCTTTGGAAATTCTATAAAGTTGTTCTAAGACGTCTGTTGCGTAAAATACTTTAAATTTTCTATGTTTAGTATATTTACCCTCTCATACACCCAATACATGTCTCAAAGTCAGTTAATCAAGATGATTTAATATATGATCAACAACATTATCAATTCTTTTTTTAGAGATATATCATAAATACATGTCGCACAAATATACTGAGTTCTCGGATAACATCACTAAGACTTCGACTTTGGAGTTTACCCTATAAAGAAAAATATAGTCCAATAACAAAATGTGTACACTAGTTAAAAAAACTTAAAACTATATATGTCCTCTATAAGACACATAAATCCCTTGATAACATCACTGAGACTTCGCCTTTGGAATTTACCCTATAAAGAAATACAAACATGAGTTGAAGTTGCTCTATGAACCCGCTAAGTATCTTTGACACTGATATAAATTAACTTCTAAACTTATAAAGAAATTGCATTTACCTTTCTTGGCTATTTAGGATTTTCACACCTTGTAACATTTCTTCATATGATTCGGACTTTTAGAATGGAAACAAACCCTAAATTTAATTTCTCATCTTTTTTTGTAAGGTCAACATCATGTGATAAAAAAAACTAGAATCTCTAGTTTGTGCAGTTATAACCGAAGCCCTCTTACACTTATTTTTACCACCACCTTTAACGATGCTTACCATGCTGGCCTCTTTTCTCTCATGAGCATATTTTTTCCTCATGTAAAATATTGGCTATCGTGGTGTTTATGTCCCATGTCACATCTTGAAAGTCATATGTTTCCTCAAAGACACTGAAACGACGATGAAGCATATATGATGCTACAATTTCCTATGAGAGTTCCACGCTGAGTGTCTTTAACTTACTATAAATATTATTCATTTTCATGATATGCTCTATAACCTTTATACGCCCTTTTATATTTCATTGTTTGGTAGTTTCCTCATCATTTCTTTAATTTTGATTTTGGGAGACTTTCCAAAGATTTACTCTAGGTTAGAAACCATATCTTTAGCATATTTAATCTCGGTAGACTAAGAACCAAAAAAATACATATAAGACTCCCTTCCATAATACATAACAAAATGATGAACCATTGAGAAATGGTCAAAAGGATTCTCATGTATTTACAGTGGACAAAATTACACATGTTGACATATAAAAAGTTAGATAATTTGGAGATCATTGAGTATTATGCCTTGGATTTGGGTAGGCATATGGACATACTTTGAAGTATTTCGAGCCGTATATTCCTATTATATGAAGATGTAAGATGATAGAAATTTTAAATAAAATAATACTTGTATCTTTCACCATGGCATTAGAAAATTATTGAATGATTTGAGGCGTTCAACCATGCACTATGGTAACAAAATTTTGTCACATAACTAAACATTTTAAAGACGATAGAATCTTTTGTAAGGTTATATCGTGATAAAAATTATGCAGTCTAGTATCCAAACAGTAATATGAGCTTGGTTAATTCAAATTCCATGGTGAGAGATCTACTTAGTCGTACGTACAATGTTTTGGAAACATACATTTAGGGTGAGTGTTGTTTGTTTAGAGGATTATTAATTCTAGTGAGAGAATTTAATAGGTCTCGAGATATATGTTTCATATTTGGTTATAAACACTTAAAGTTTGGCTGTAAACATATACAATAAGTGTGTTAATATTAAGTTTTATCGATTTTTATTGCCAATTAAATAAATCTCCAATTAAGTTATGACCACTTCTAGAATAAATATATGCGATTACATTTCTTATTATTTTTATGTTATACAACACCATGAATCTATGGAATTTATTATTGGTTATGATGTGATTACTATTGCGTTCATTTGTGCATATTAAGGCATTAAAGATTATTTTAGTTTTTTATCATTAATATTTATAAACGACATTGTCCAATTTATCTATCAACAATATAATTATAGAAGCTTCATCAAGTAGATATATCATTTAGTAGTATTTGATTATCTCGATGAAAAATTGTTGGAAATTTTTATTAGAATGGATCCTCACATCCTTATTGATATATTTTCTATTGTTGACAATGATCTAAATGATAAGTCGTCGCATAAATAAGTATCAAACTAATAGATAACAACATTTATTCAGGTAATTGTATAGATAAAGCATAACCAAATTCAGATTTTGTGATAAAATAAATACAAATATTAACACTTACGTATAAAATATAAAATAAATTTGTAAAAAATAAATAATCAAATATTATTATTTATGATCACTAACGACCTAACCAATAAATAGAGATATAAGCCATATTAAAACCTTCATATTAGTCATATAAAAAAATACCATCACGTTCTTTTAAAACAGCTAAATTAAAACCCGAACAATTATTGGTTAGAAGATCGGTATGAAAGTCAAATTCAATTCTCCTTATAGAAAAAAAAGTCTCGCACCATGATCAAAGTTGGAGATATAAAGTAACTTTGTACACGTAAGAAATCGGTATGAAGATCAAATTCAATAGATACCCAAAACGATCCAAGAGTCTCACACCACTATCACATTTGGAGATATAAGTTATCTATACACGTAACCGGAAAGAATAAAAATAACCAAAACAAATAAACAGCTTTTAAACGAATTAAATCTTCCTAACATGAACTCATGTGTAATAATTAGGTTAAATATATTAGTATACTTAAATAAATAAAATATTAACACATTTTATGCTATATGTAAAGAATATTGGCATCAATTCATTCTAATTAAAACCAACAATAGAGTATTTATTTAATTAATAGATAAACTTTTAAAATGAATATTTTTTTAATATGTTAAGAATCTAAAAATACAAAATTAATTTATATATTTTAATTGAATTTACACTACATACAGATATGTGTAAGATTTGGAAGAAAATCGTGTGATCCATTGGAGAATTCTTCACGAGATTGTTAAAATTGACACCTTACTTTAATCCTAAGTATGAATTCTCAACTAAACCTATTTGGGTCAAACTATGCAATCTACTAGAGTACCTATATAATAAATGCATTGTTACCTTTATAGCATCCTCCTTAGGTAAGACCCTGAAGACTTAGATCCCGAATAGACATAGGGCGAAACATTACTGTTGTTATGTCTACATTGAGTTACACATCATAAGCATACTATTATATAATCTGGTTTAGTTGTGGGAATAACAATGGTTGTTGGCTAGATGTTCAATACATGATATACCTGCATATTCTGATTTTTGTCATCATACAAGGCATAAAGCCCTTGAATGCAAAAAACTGCAAAAATATGTGCAAACGAAGACAGCTGGCAGTGTATGTCTGCTAATCCTAAGTATTCATATCAAAATAAGAAATGAATTCTGAAAACCAAATCAATGATGATCAGGGACAAGTTCCTACAAATGGTAATAACACTATTAAGACAGAGGTAGAAAGCCATCCATTTAGCAAAGATAATTTTGTTTATTAGAAAATATCTACAATAGACCAGGACAACAAGAATAATCAGGTCTCGTGTTCAAGGAATATTCATCCTTGAATAAGTATTATCTAGTCACTATAGTGTATGATAAAAAGGCTAGAAACTTGAGGCTTGACCTTTGGGATAACCTTAGAGATCTAGCTAATAACTCTATCGAATACATTGTGAGGATGTTGGATATTCAGGCACTAAATATACTTGGTCTAACAATAATAAATGGATGAGGCTAGATATAGTGCTCTTTAACACTACATGGGTTGAATACTTCTCTGATACTAATATCTATCACATGGCTAGAATATGTTCAGACCATACCAATATATGCATAACTATCTCTCATCTCAACAACGAAATTCAGGCACCCTTTAAGTTCCACAACATGTGGACATATCATCACGATTTCCCAGACATTTTTAAAAAAGATTAGAATCAAGAAAATGAAGGTCCTCCAATGCATGTTTTCTAGGATAAATTGAAGAGACTAAAAGATGCTTTAAAGAATTAGAATAAAAACAAAAAAGTTTTAAAGAATTAGAATAAAGACAAAGAAGTTTTAAAGAATTGGAATAAATAAAGCTTTAGAAATATATTTTAATGTTGTTATTAATGTAGATAAAATTATAAAACCTTGTGAATTTAACTACCAAACTTCTCAAAGCATTGAGGACAAGATAGAATTATCAAAATCTAAAGCAAACAATCTCCAATTGCTTGCTAAAGAAGAGGTCTACTCGAATCAAAATAGTTAGACTTATTGGATTAAGGACGAATATAAGAACACATATCATAACTATGTAAAAAAAAGAAGAAAAAAGAACATGATTTAAAGCATTTTTGAAGATCAGAAATGGATCACTGACCAAGACCAACTTGGCCATTCTACTAAGTTAATTTTCAATCTATCCTCAATGAGCTTTCAACCCACAATGATGAAGAGTTATTAATGGATATTGTTCATTAACATGATTACTCATGAGGATAACACCTTTATAACTAGTATTTTATCAAAAAATAAAGTTCATGAAGTGATCTTCAGCCTAAACCCAATAAATGCATCAGTAGTAGATGATTTCAATAACATGTTGTACCAAACCTGTTGGAGTACTATTGGCAAAGACCTTTGTTCTGCAATTGAAGATTTTATCCTTGGTCAAGCTATAACTAATGCTATTATGGCAACACTTATATGGCTCATTACATTAAAAATAATAACCCCAAAAAATGGAAGGACTACAGACATATCATCCATTAGACCTTATTTAACACAATTATCAATAAAATTCTAAATGATAGGATTCCTAAGTTTCTTTCTAAAATCATCTTTGAGGTTCAAGGTGGTTTGATATACGGTCGTAACATTAAAGTTAATATCTTATTAGACAAAAATATTGCTCATGATATTAATAAGAAGACTCATGGTGGAAATGTAATTATTCAAGTGGATATTATCAAGGTCTTTGATCGATTTTCACACAAATTAATTATTAAACTTTTAAAGCTATTTGGTCTCAGTTCTAAATTCATCAACATTATCTCAAGTATAATTAAGGGTGTATACATCTTTATCCTTATTAATGGAGAGGCAAAATGCTACTTTAAAGTAAAGAGAGGGATCAGGCAGGGGATCATTTATCCTCCAGCCTCTTCATAATTGAAGAGTAGTATTTTATAAGAGGTTTGACTAGGCTGTTTTAAACCAATAAGGACATGATATACAAAAATAGGAGTCAAAGTGTTATCCCTGTATTAAATTTGTTGATGACCTAATCATATTTACAAATGATCTTCCTACCACTATATCTAAGCTTTGAAAATTCCTTCAACATTATCAAGATATTTCTAGACAATCTATAAATCAAAACAAAACAAAAGTCATTATCAAAAGTAGACGATGCAAGATATTCAAGACTGGAAATCATAAATGGCTTCACCTCAGTAACTCTCCCAACTACATATCTTGGTATTTCTATAAATACAAACAACTAAGCCTGTAAGTATAACACACTTGTATACAAAAATAGAAATATGATTAAATATTGGGATGATAAACACTTATATTTTGGTGGCAGGTTGGTCATGATTGAAACTGTCTTAATAGCTCTCCCAATATACTGGATCAAAAGGTGCATTCTCATGAAGACTATTATAGATAAAACCAAAAATCTATTTAATAACTTTGTTTGGGGTTCAACTGAATAGATGAATACTATAAAGTGGACTAATTGGTACTCCCTCCATTCCACAATATAAGTCGTTCTAGAATTTTTTCAAAATTCCAAATTAAGTGTCGTTTGACAAAACCAATGTAATATTAAATATAGTTTTATAAAACCCATAAAGTATTTTAGATTTTAACCAATCACATTTCTTCTTTTATAGAATCAATAAAGTATTTATAGCTATAAACCAATCATATTTTTTCTTTTATTGTTTATTATATTTAAAAATATGTAATTATTACACTCATTAATTCCTGTACAAATACCTTAAACGACTAATATAGTGGAACAGAGGGAGTATAACATATGCATAACATATTTGGAATGAGGCTTGAATCTTAGAAACATTCTAGATCTTTAAGATTAGTTTCCTATAAATTATGGTATAGGTTCAGATATAAAAAGTCTTTATGGTGTAATTTCACTTATAGTATCTACTGGAAAACCTACACTGCTTACAAGTTAATTACTCTAAGAATCATTCTCACAATTGGAAAAGAATAATGAAGATTAGAGACTATACTGAGAATCATATCTACTGGAAATTAGATGAGGAAGAAATAGACTATTGATAGATAAATGGTGCTCCACCTCTCTATTTATCTCTATATAGAAATGAGAATAACAATTGGTATACTAAAAAAACATCAGTTCTTTCTGGGATACAACTAACTGGAACATGAACAAGCTTAAAAACAATGTTCTTCCTTCAAACATCCAATATATCCAAGCAATTACCATTAAGGATACCGAGCATGATATTATAACATGTACTCTAACTAAGGATGTAACCTTCAAAACTAAAAAAGATGGGATAACATCAAAACAAAAGAAAGCAAATCAAATCTGTTTAAGAAAAATTGGAACTCAACAACCTCCAAGATTTTTTCCATTCTTTTCTGGAGGATCTTAAGACTCTTTCCTTAAGAAAATGGAATTCATCATATTTTCTAATCATCAATTTTGTAACAACTCATAAAGCATAAACCACCTTTTTGTATCTTGTACAATTTCCTAGGAAATTTGGGTTTATTTCTCTAACCTTTTCAATATTCGAATAGATAGTTATATGACCATTTCTCACTTAGTTAGAAATTGGTTCTGGTCTTCAAGTACAGAGGTTCATGCTAGAAATATTATACATATAATTATTTGTTGGATTCTTTAGAGGGTAAGAAATCAGGCTAAGTTTACTACATTAAACATATCATTACAAGCCTTGATCAAGCTAACCTTCTTAATAAGTCTCATTGGAATTATGATTCAGATGCTGGTATAAAACTAGGTTGCTACAATCATCTATACACGCAAATAAAATTTCTCATTCTTAATTGGAATCCTCCTACTATTAGTAGATTTAAATTTAATATTGATGGATTATGTTTGAGTAATGGTGAAGCTACTGTTGCTGGTTTGATAAGGGATAGTAATGATACTATAAGTGATGGCTTCGGTATAATAAATGGTAAACTCACTCTTTTTTAGCCGAAACAAAAGCATTGATTTATGGCCTTCTCCTTTGTAAGAGATTATGTATTAATAATGTAGATATAGAATCTGATTCTCTAACTCTAATTGAGTTTATTACTAAATGAAATACCCCCTGAAATCTTGAATATTTTCTCAGATGTTGTAAAACTCTGATAACCTCTATGATGTTGAAACACATATATTGAGACCAAAACAAGGCCGCCAATTGATTGGCCAAATGGACCATGAAATGCAAAACAAAACTTGGTTTTAATCTAAGTCAAGCTCATAATCATTTTATGGCTATCATTGTTATAGAAAGCATAGGATTAGGCTATATAATATTGGAAGATTAAAAGACTATTGTTATACAAAATTCTCTCAATAGTTTTTCTCATATTACTTTTGACACTAATAATTCCTAGCAGGTTCGACCTTACTATCAAGATTTATAAATGATTGTGTGCATGTATCTACTAATTAGTTTTTGAAAGTTAGATCATAGAAATGGTAGAAGTTAATTAATCATCTAAACTTGAACCGAAGAAGAAAGAAAAGCAAATGATTCTCAGGTTAAAGGATTACATGGAAGCAAAACTAAGATTGCGAAAATATTCTTGCACTTTTTGTAATTTGAACCCTTCTAGCTTTGCTGTAAGTTGGAAACAATAACCATGAAACAAATTAGAATTCATCAATTTCATACAAGCTGAAATCTGTAAGGGAGATTGCTTGAATTTCTCTTGTAGCTAGATGGATGTAAGAAAAAAAAGTAGACATTCTAACATGATTAAAAAAAGGAGTCAACATCAACTCATTTAAAAGAAATTGTTGTTAGTAGTAAAGTAATAAATGATGAAGTACATGCACTTGTAGCGGAAACTGAAAGATCTTCTCTTCGAACTGGAATTTAACTAAAAAAATCTGTTGCAGTTTAATCAACATTAAAGGAAGCCAAAATATGCTTCCCCGACAACGAAATAAAAAATTTCTAAGATATTGGAGCTATAAATTACTACTTGTCTATACGGAGACATTCTGGTCACTGTTTTGAGATCTACCTAAAATACGGAGGGAATAAGTACCTTGAATTACTTCTTTTGTTGTCACTGTTAATGTCATGTGTTTGCTTTTTTAGAAACAATGTAATTTTATTATTCTTAATAAAAGGTAGTAGTTGTTTTAAAAAAGTTTAAATAATGTGCATTTTTATTTATTTTATTTTGATATATAAATATGGTCTCATGTACTAACTATGATATATTTCATTTTAACTTCGAAAACATTTACGAATTTTTTATATATATCCAAATAACTTGTTTTATTTAAATCATAATTATATTATTAAATTTTTAATATCTAAACGATGTCAGGATCAAATTTATTTCTAAAAAAACTTATCAAAATATTAAGTTTTATAAATTTTTATAATAATCCCTTTCTTATGGGTATACAATATTTGCAATAAGCTTTTAAAGGGTAGCCGAGTTGGTGGAGTACTGCATGCTTGTGGCTAAAGGTTATGAGATCGAGTCTCTCTACAAACGTTTTCTTGGCTGAACCTATCACTTTGTGTAGTTTATCTTCTCACGTTGGTTTGCAGGCTATTGCGTTAGATTAGTTTACCTTCTCACGTTGGTTTGCAGACTATTGCATCAGATTGAGGGTTTAATCTGTGCGCACTCGTTGAGTAGCGTTTGCGGGTTCCCTCCGAAAAAACAATATTTTCAATAATATAGTTAACCAAATTAGCTATAATAAAATATTATAGCTTAAATTTTAAAATTTATTTATATATATACCAATATTGTTATAAGTAATAATATTTGATATGATTTTTCATATACAAAAATATAATTTGAAATTTTGCTCAACTTATTTAATTGTTTGGAAATATAATATACAACATGTTTATGTATGCGATTTAATTTCCATTTCTTTGGACTTATATTTTAGAAAGGGTTAGTTATTTTAACAGCAAGTTAACAATTCAATTACGTTTATTATAAAAAAAAAATAACAATATATTAATAATTTTTATTTTTATTTTAATATCCGATTTTTTCTTTTTTCTTTTTACCCTACGTTTTTTTTAATAAACGAATGATTTCATATTGATTTCTCCACAAACAAAAATAATTTCACAATATTGTTTTATCCATAAATTGAAACTAAACCAGTTTCTCCATTAGAAAAAAAAAATATAAATCATGAAATTAGGGTTTGATCCTATCCTTCGTTAAAATAGTAAGGAATCAGGTCGACTTGAATTTTCACTTTTGATTTTTTTATAGAACTAAGATTTAAAGTATAAAAAATAAAAATTTGTTTTTAATTTTTTAGATTCACATTTAGCACTAAGGATTGTAAATATAGTATAAAATCATATTAAATGTATTTTTTTTAATGTTGTTATTGGTTATCAGTGAATATACTCAATCTTTAGCGTTCTCGTGTCTCAAATTTAATATACTCAATCTTTAGCGTTCTCGTGTCTCGCTTTGCAAGACCAAACTAATAACCAACATAATTAGTCTCACATGTAGCTATGCATTGTCTCTCATCCTGTGTTCATAGGTTGTGTCTCATATCCCATCCTCATTAGTCTCACATTAATACTTTATAACTAGTCTCGCATGCAGTAAGCTATATATTATCTCACATTATTCAATTAAGACTAGTCTCACATTTAGTATTTCCATGGTCTCGGATACTATACTTTATATTTTTCTGGTCTCACATTTCTCTTTTATAACTAGCATCGCATGTAGTTAGTTATGAATTATCTCATATTCTTCACTTAAAACTAGTCTCATGTGTAGTTAGTTATATATTTGTCTCACGTCTTTTCAATTAAAACTAATCTTGCAGTTGCTACATGAAATAAGCCAAAAGTTTGTTTTTTCAGATCAGTCATATTTTCCATCATTAAAAAGATGAAGGAAAATAGAATTAAAGATGTTCACCTATAATATACAAAGAGAATACTATTTTATACCCTCTTTAAAGTTACGTATGATATGAGGAACGGAAAAAATACATAGAAAAAAAATTGGGAGTTATCATTAAAATAATCAAAACATGTGATACTCATGAAGACACTTTCAAATTGGGTTCAAAATTGGTACCAATTACAACCAAAGATGTGAAGATTATCTTTGGTTTTTAGCACGACGGAGAAAACATGATGTTAAACAAAAACATTGAACCTATATACTTCACTTTAGAAAAAAGGAGAATCGAGGATGGTGAACACTTGAAAAGAAAAGTAAAAAATATTGATCTCTATGAATTACATATTTAATGATAATGGTATGTAATTTCTTGTTTAGCTATATATTTTTATAACAGTCTCACATCACGCAAAAGATTAATTACACAAGTCTTACAAATTATCTTTATATAGTTTTACATTGATCTTGCATCATGCATAATATTGGTTACATTTTTATCATATGTCACGTTATTTTTACATATTTTTATATTGCTCATGCATCAGGCAAAAGGTTGGTTATACACGATCTTGTATTAAATGAATTATCATAGTCTCTCATATCATTCATCTGGCTTGTAGTTATATGTATAGTCTCGTATCTAGAATGTAATTATGCTACCTAATGTTTTGTATACTTAGGAGCAATAACCAAGTCAGTTAAAATTGAAGGAGATCAAGTCGTAAAGAATATAGTCTACTCCATATTACTTTTCTTTATATCCCGGGATGTATTAACTTTTATAATGTTTTTTACATCAAAGACCTAAAAAAGTAGAAACCTATTATTAGGTTGGAGAAATAATGGGAAAAATAATGAATTCAATATGATTTAGTTACGATATAAAACTTGATAAAGTCGTTAGATGTGTTTCAGTTTTAGCGGTCAGTATCCCACTCAATTTTTAAACATAAAAAATTGTAAATTTAGTATTTGTAAATCACCATTGAAATATAGTCATTCATCATAGAGCACACAAATATTTTTGGAAGAGCAGTAAAATAATGTATAATGCCAAGATACTACAAAATATTGGGAATTCAAACAAAATCAAATTGGGATTTGATTGAATCTTTAAAACAGATCAAAGATGGACAACTATATTTAATCTATAGTCTTGTATTTTGTTTGTTTTAATTCTTAGTCTCGCATGTTACGTACAGTCTCGCATTTATCATGTAGTTTATTGTCCCACATCTCTTATGTAGTTTACTATCCGCATCTCTTATGTAGTATACTTTCCTACATCTCTGATGTAGTGTACAAGTTTCGCATCTCACATCTACTTTATTATTTGAAGGTTTTAGAAAGAGAATTAGCCCTAATAAATGAATAAGAAAATGCATTTGGTGGGGAGGGCTAAGAAAAAAAAAGAGGTTGTTGAGGAGGAAGAAGAAAACGTTGGTACCGAGAACCAAGAAAACGTTAATCTTGACAAAGTTGATAGAGGTGAAAATGTGGATGAAGAAGAATAACAAAAAAATAATGTGCAACAAAAGGGAAATGAAAATGATTCTTCTAATATCGATGAGACACTAAATAAATACATCATTAAAAAACGAAAGGCTAAATCAACTACAGGTCAAATAAAATCTACAACAATAAATCTTGCATGATCAAGAAGATATTCTGAAAATCAAACAAAAGTTTTTACTGTACACAAACACATTACTAGTTCACATTGGCGAAATTCGATACGTTGGAGTTTTTGGAATTTTAAGATAGTTAAAAATTTATAATGAAGAAAACTTCAATGAAAGTGGCTGGCAGAATCTACCATTTAAAAATAGAGAATACAAGTAAAGAGATTATTGTTCAAAGAAAATATAAGAATCTGAAATATCTCATATTGTATCCTCGCATCTTAAATTCTTGTTTTATAACTAGTCTCATATTCTCATTTATAACTAGTCTTGCATTTAGTGCGTGTTTTTAGTTATCTCTTATCTTTCATCTTTCATCTCTGGTCTCGTATTACCCTTTTCTAACTAGTATCATATTTCTAATTTATAACTACTTTCGCATTACTCCATTATAACTAATCTCGCAAGTAGTTAATTTTGCATTGACTCACATCCCACATCAAAGGAAAATAGAGAACCAAAACAAAAAAGAAAATAGAGAAATTTTCATTTGGTAATACGATATATGAAAAGGAAATTGAAGAACCAAACCAATCAAGTATTGACAAAAACAAGGTCATATAATAAATAAAAAAAAGGTGGAGAAATATAAAAATATCAAAGGAAAAAAACATGTTATGAAAAAAAAGAAGTGAAAATTGAAAATTCACTTGCATTTCTTATATTGAAAGTAAACACAATGGTTGAAGAAGCACATTCCAAGAAAATTAAAACATATAAAAAGAGAAAACATGCATAAGGTAAGGAAAATGTAGAAAAATCTCCTTATAAAACATATGTATTTCGATCTATCATGATTCAATTGATAAATAAAATGTGCAAGATCTCGCTGATGTGTAGTACTTACTGATGGGGTCTCTCATGTTGTAAATAATACAACCTCAATGTAGCATCCTCTCTATGTGCACGTACATGTCTCTCTTGATATAAATTATCTTGCTCATCAAATAAAACATTTTAAATTTATGGATGGTTGAGAGAAATAAATGATCTATATTGTTCAAAACCAGGAGCTTCATGCTCATCAAATGGAAAACCACAACCCTCGTGTTATACAGAAAGTGCTTCAAGATGTAAAGAAGTATCTTGACAATCAAATGGAAAACCAGGACCCTTGTGCTATATATAAGAATCCTCATGTTGTACATAAGCACACTTCTCATCAAATAGATACCAGGACCCTCTTGCTATACATCACGAGCTTTTTGTTGGACATAAACACCATAATCATCATATAGAGAATGTTTCTTTGGAGAAAGAGGTGAACCAGATTGTTCCAAACCACGATGAGCCTATCTATGTTGAAGTGATAGATGATTCAGAAAAAGAGATAATCCAAATTCGATCTTGATAAATGATCTGAAAATCTATGTATTGGTGTAATTTTATAAACATATGTATTTATTTATGAATTAACTGGTTTTTTGCTTACAACTTGTAATAACTGGTCTCACATAAATTTTGTAATTCATGGTCTCGCATGAATTAGTCTCACATAAGGTTTGTAATACTTGGTCTCACATGTCATGTGGTGTCCCGTATTTTCATATTTTCTCATTTTTATACACATGCTTGTGTTTAACAAATCCTATTGACTTGGTCTCTCATTACTAATATACAAATTTTATACATGGACCTACCAATGTATAAGAGACTTTTTCTCAACAAGACTTGGAAAAGAAAAGGTTTACACATGAAGACCTAAAAAAAGGAGACTCATGCTCGTCAGGATATGGAAAATGTTGAATTACTAAATGTCGTGGAGAATAAGATGATCCAGATAAAAAATATTTTAAAAAGAAAATAAATAAGTAATTGAAATTTGTGTATGTGTTAACTACTCTCGTATCTCTCATATATCTACTATAACTAGTATAACATTTCATATTCTATTTTTATAACTTGTCTTGAATCTAGTGCATACATTTGGTTGTATATTATCCTGCATTTGTGATCTCGCATATAACATGTATAACTTGTCTCATGTATAGTTAGTTGTATAATATCTCATATCTATTATCTTCTATTTCATCTATCATCATCTATGGTCTCGCATCTCTCATCTTTTGTATTGTATCATATTTCTCACATTTCATCTAGTGCATTTACTAATATAATGGTTTTGCATTTAACAGAAATAATTGTCATAAAGGCCTTCATTTGAGTTAATTTTGGATACTTATGAATATCAAGTCTCTAGAATTCTTGTCATTGAAATTGGGAAAAATATTAGTCAATGGACAACCCAGTAACGACATTAATTGATGTCAATGAATACCAAAAATTGTAAATGATCTAAAAGAGAGAAAATAATGATGATCCGTCAGTATGGTCGGTTTAAAGTTTATTACTTCATTTTTATGTTACTAATATGTTTAAAGTGAGAAAATAAGGATGATCCGACATTAAGGTCGATTATTTTTAAAGTTGATTTAAACTTTACTTATATATTTCGTTCTCATTATGCATAGGTTGTGTCCCACTTTTAGTATTACATAGGTTATTGATGGTTATATATACTTGATGTTTCAAACAAACATTTAATGGTATATTCGTCTGGTTTTGATAGAAAACTAACATTTTTCATTAAAATAAAGCCATTTATAGAAATGTAAGAGTAAGAATCACATAGTTTTACAGCATGTATGGATTAATAAATAAAAATGTGTATAACATATTATTTTTATATAGTCATTGATACTTAGAATTCAATATGTTACAAGAACAGTTGACAATATATTACGCGACCACATAACAAGTTTCATCATAGTTTCATTTCTCACAAAAGAATCACGGGGTGAAATTAACCATTGGATATTAATGATAATGAACATTACAATGTGATATTAATAAATTTTATCTCGTTGACGCCAAAAGGCAAAAATATAGTAGATAAAACACAAAAAACTTCAGAAAAATTTATAAATGTTATCAAGTTACAACTTTTGGTAGGTTTGGTTATGAAATTATCTCGCATGATTTTTTTTATAGATGGTCTTGCATCTTTTGTATCATATATCTAATTTCACATGTAGTTACTTATAAATTAATCTCGTATAAAGTAGGTTATACATGGTATGACATGTCATGTATAATCCTATATCTCGCGTGTCGTGTATTGTACTGCATCTCGCATCTTATTTAATATCTCATATGTTATGTAATGTTTCACATGTCTTTATGATTTTTTTTCTTGATGAAACTTAGAACTTACAAATAGAATACCTTATCAAGAGGAATCTTTTGAGTGCATAACCAAAAATGAAGAAAAGAGTCCAAAACAACATCCCTCAGCAAAAACTGGAGCTATTGATCATGGCATAAAAGTTTACGAGTACGCTAGCGATTCTATTTTAAAGGGAAAATGTTTAAAAAATGATAATATTACAACATTAAAAAGGGTAGAACTGTATATATAATCACATTATGGTGAAGTCTTTATGTAGTGTTGATGTTTGTATGTATGTTGTAATGTTTTGTATTGGTTTATCATCTAGCACAAATAATATACTTAGTTATAAATTGGTGTGTTATAATTAATTACGCATTATGAATTATCTCGTATCTCTTATATCGCATGAAATTATTATAGATTCCTATTGAATCTTGCACCAAGAATGTACTTACTTATGAATTGGCATATTATTGTTAATCAAGAAACTGTCTCTTATCTCTCACCTCGCATAAGGTTATTATCAAATTGTCTTGCATTTGAAACCTAATATGAAGTTATTGTAAATTGGTCTCGCACCTAACATAAAGTTATTAATTTATCTCGCGTTTCTCACCTCATCTAAGGTTATTATAAAACTATCTCGTAACTCATAGAAAGCGTGCAATTGGTTATGTTTATTTCTTCATAGAGCATCTCATCCATCGAGATGAGTGTCAATTTTCAAGAGGTTAATTACGAGGTTCGAGACGAAAAATATACATAATATCCCAAAATACCATTTTAACACTATAGTGATAATTTTTACCATTTTATTTTTATTTTTTTTACTTTTTCTTCATTTAACTTCACAGAAACCCTAATGGCGGATTACAAGAAAGTAAAAAAAATGGCTCAACTTGATAAAAGTGAAGAATATAATTTGGATAAAATATATGGAGTTCTTGAGCCTTATTATGAAATTACCCAAGATCAGTGTAATTACCGAAGATTTGTTCCGACAAAACCTAGGTCATACATGCAAGAAAAAATCTTCCCAGAATATTCATGCATTGCTTCAACCCCAATGATCTGTATAGAAGTATCGCAACCAAAAGCTATATGGAATTAGCAAGGATGAAGTGGATCCTAGCAAGTATAAGAACAACAATGCAAATGTTGAAGAACTAAGCTCCTCTATAAGGAGCTAGGTGACACAACTTCAAAGTATAAGAACTCGACGCCCTATACCAAGTTCTTAGATCAAATTCTTCTATTATTTTTTTATTTTGAATTTGGAATTATTTTTTATAATTTATTTTATAATTTTTCTATTTTCAAATTGTTTTTTGTTTACTATTTAAACATTCTTCTATAATTTTAATTTAAAACTATTATATTTGATATTCTTGCATGTATTGTTCTCGAATCTCCCATCTCGCATGCGATTATCATCAATTTATTTATCATCTCTCACCTCACATGAGGTTATTATGAAATGGTCTCACATCTCTCACCACATATGTAATTGCTTATGAATTGGTATGCTACAATGAATTATATACTAGTATCGCACCTAACATGAAGTTATTATCAATTTGTCTTACATCTCTCACCTCACATGAGATTATTATGAATTGGTGTCTGATATAGAGTAAACGTAGAGAAGCCAATATAGGGGAAACCCTAATTTTCTTTATCAAAATTCAACTCCCTTACATTGTAAATAAAGTCTGTTTAAATAAGAGTTCGAATGAAAACCATAATACAAAATACCAAAAATTCCCTAAAGTAATAAAAATTCGAAATAAAATAGTAAACAACTCTGAATTCCTAAAAACGCCATATATCACGAGCATAGCTGGTGACTTGTAATAGTGGCGTCGTTCCCTTCGAAATAAGGTGTTGTGGGTAAAAATCGGACACCGGGAGTCCCGAAACTGTCAATTCACTGCATGCGTCGGGTGATCGCCTGTCTTCATAAATTCTAGCGCTAATCTGTCTGCATCATCCCCTCCGGGGTAGAGAAGATTCGCCCTCGAATCAGAACCAGTCTCCTCGTCAGAAGAGTCACCTACATAAGGAATCAGATGCTTAACATTAAAGACGTCAGACGTACGGACATGGCTAGGCAAGCGCAGCCGATAAACATTCGAGTTGATCCTCTCCACAATCTCCACAGGGCCAATCTTCCGGGCGGCCAGTTTGTTGTACTCACCGGCAGGGTACCGATACTTGGTTAGAACTGCCCACACATAGTCACCAACTTCGAATTGTACAGGACGACGATGATGATCCGCCTGAGACTTATACTTGTCGGTGCTCAAGACAAGCTGATCGTATGTCTTCTGGTGGGTTTGGCGAATCTGCAAGACAAGCTCCTCAGCAGTTTTGTGAACAAAAATTTTACTGGGCAGGGCGAGCAAGTCGACAGGACCCCGGGGTACAACACCATACATCACCTGGAAAGGACAAAGACCCGTCGCGGTTAAGGGCATGGTTGAGGGCAAACTCTGCCTACGGTAGGTGCTGATCCCATGCCTTCGGGTGATCTCCGACCAGGTTGCGCAACAAGTTACCGAGGGAACGGTTAACCACTTCTGTCTGACCATCAGTCTGGGGTGGTAGGCACTAATGAAACTGAGCTGCGTATTTACCATGCGCCATAAGCCGCGCCATAAATGACTCACAAACCTGGTGTCACAGTCAGAAACAATGGTACTAGGGAGGCCATGCATGCGGTAAATATCTTGAAAGAAAAGCTACACGACACACACTGCATCAGATGTCTTTCTACGTGGGATGAAGTGTACCGTCTTAGAAAAACGATCAACCACCAAAAAAATAGAGTCGAATCTGCGCTGAGTCCGGGGTAATCCAAGAATAAAATCCATACTGATGTCGGTCCAGGGCTGAGTAGAAATTGGCAACGGCAAATAAAGACCCGCATTCGTGGAGACATATCGACCAACTTCCTTACGCATCGAAGGCAAAATATATGATGCAGACAACAACTGATATGTCCTATCACGGCCCACATGATCCTCGGTATGCAGCTCCTTGATCAACTGAAGACGCAGGCTACAGTCAGAGATACACAACCGTACCCCGCGAAAGAGAAATCCATCCTCCATTGAGAAATCAGATTGTGTCCCCTGTTGAATCAGTGCAATAACCCGAGAGAATAACGAGTCAGTAGCATAAAGGTCAACAAAAGAATCAAAGCCAGGAACCTGAACTCGCATTTCAGTCAGCAGATTGTGACGACGGCTCAGAGCATCAACAACCCGATTTGTAATATCGGCCTTGTGCTTGATGACAAAAGTAAACTGCTGCAAGTAAGCTATCCAGGAAGCGTGTCTATGAGAGACCTTTTCCTGGCTGCCAATATACTTCAAAGAGTCATGATTAGTATATAGCACAAATTTACGTTGAAACAAATAATGACGCCAATGCTTGATAGCCTGAACCACATCATAGAATTCAATGTCATATGTACTAAATAGTAGCTTAGCACTCGCCAGTTTCTCACTTAAGAAAACCACAGGACGCCCTAACTGGGAAAGAACTGCCCTAATACCAAATTTAGACGCATCACAATGAAGCTCAAATGGCTGGGAAAGTCGGGCAACACCAAAATAGGTGTAGTGGTGAGACGCCGTTTAATCTCTGCAAACGCCGCATCAACATCTCGGACCATTCAAATTTTGTGCCCTTCACGCAGTCCGTAATCGGGGCCATAACACTGCTGAAATGGGGAATGAAACACCGATAAAAAGAAGCTACACCATGAAAACTGCGAACCTTGGTGATGGAAGTAGGTCGAGGCCACTGGTCCACTGCAGCAAATTTGCTCGGATCAGCTCGTAACCCTTCAACAGAGACAATATACCCATAAAATTGGACAGATGGGGACATAAACGAGCATTTTGCAGCAGCACCATAAAACTTGTCCAACGCAGAACCAATAACACCTCACGTAAGTGGGACAAGTGCACAAAAAGATTAGTACTATAGATCTGAATATCATCGAAGTAAACAACAACAAATTTACCGATGAAAGGCCTCAATGCCTGATTCATGACACGCATGAAAGTGTTTGGCGCGTTAGACAGGCCAAATGGCATCACCAGCTATTCGAACAGTCCCTCACGCGTCTTAAACGTCGTCTTCTATTAATCACCATGACGAATCCGAATCTGATGGTATCCACTCTTCAAATCAAGCTTACTGAACACAGAAGCACCACCCAACTGGTCTAAAAGATCAGCCAGACGAGGTATAGGAAACCTGTAGCAAACAGTGATCTTGTTAATAGCTCGGTTGTCCACACACATACACCAGGAACCATCTTCCTTCGTTGTCGGCAACGCCGGAACTGCACATGGACTGAGACTTTCTCGAATATGCCCCTTCTTCACCAAATCCTCCACCTGTCGACGTAATTCCTCATGCTCATTCGGGATCATGCGATAGTGGGGCCGATTTGGGAGAGCAACACCATGAACCAGGTCGATTTGATGTTGAATATCCCTTAGAGGAGGTAACTCGGGGGTAAAGTCCTAGGAAACACATCTGCAAACTCCAGCAAAAGAGACTGAACTGCAAGGCTAGCAACAGGAAACACATCTACAAACACATCAGTCACAATAGGATCATAAAACAACAAGAAGACCACACCAGCTTCTTCAATGGCTGTCTGAAAAGGAACACGGGAGAAAAAGGTCGTTATGGAAGGACCAGAACCAATGCTGAGGGACCGAGGCTTTGGTGGTACTAGAATAATCTTCTTACCCTAAAAAAAGAATGAATAAGTATTCGCACGACCATCATGCACAACAGACAAATCATACTACCAAGGGCGGCCAAGCAATAAGTGACAAGCGTCCATAGGCACTACATCACAAAACACCTCATCCCGGTATGTCTGCCTTATAGAAAATGATACAAGCACACGTTGAGACACAGTAATATCAGTACTTTTACTCAGCCAGGCCAGCTTGTATGGTTTGGGGTGCGACTCTGATTTCAGCCCGAGCTTCGAAACCGCTGTCGCAGAAATATATTCTCACAGCTACCAGTATCAATAATTAAGGTGCACACCTTACCGCCAATCGTACAAGTGGACTGAAACACATTATTCCGCAGCGAATCACTCTGATCAGGAACACGAAGGGGAAAGAAAAATGTGTCGTACCATCAGAACTGCACCAACATCACCAGTCACAACCTCCTCCGCGACCTCAGTCATATTATCATCATACGTATCAAACTTTGGGAGACCATCAGGAACAATGGGGGCCGTTTCAAACGCCGCGTGAGAGAAAAGACCCCTAGCACCCGCAGCATTTGGATATTCTACCTGACGATGCCCTAACTCACCACAACCAAAGAAACGTAACTTACCAGCAGAACGGCTGGTCGTACCAATGGGAATAATGAGAATGGTTAGACGTGGAACTGGTGCGGGCGCTGAGGTCCCTGTAGGAGCACCAGTTCGTTTGCCAATCTGGGTCCGTCGAGCCAATTGTTTTTCAGCCTGAAGGGCACGCCGATGTGCTTCAGAAACAGACAATGGGTCGAACATGTTCAACACATCCTGGAGTTGTGGGTGCAACCCCCCAATATAGCGGGATACCCGCTGATGTGTGGCCCCTAACGAAGATTACGGAAATGCTAGAACAATTCTCGCTCGAAATTGTAAGGCAAGAATGCCTTGCGTATTTTCTTCTTGAACTTCTCCTAACTACGTAGTTGCTCCTTGCCTTCATGCGCACAGATCGTTTTCACCTGCTGCCACTAAGCTTGTGCCCTGTCGCGCAGGTGGATGGTAACCAAAGCTACCCGTCTCTCTTCAGGTACTTCCTTGAAGTCCAGCACCTCCTCAACCTAGGATAACCAATCAACAAACTCCTCCGGCCGAAGGCCACCATCAAAGTCAGGAATGTTTATCCTAAATCCAAGCTCCCAGCGGCGGTTCGAAGAAGTATTTCATTCTTGCCATTCTCCAAAAGGGTTATCGGGACCTTCAACCTCCACACCGGCTTGCCTGGCAGTAAGTTCAGCTATCTGACTGGCAAGATACTCGACCTGACGCCGCAGGTCAGCATTCTCGCGATCTCTGAAATCACTTGCATCTCCTTCTACAGCAACGCCGCTGCAACCTCTAGGTCTTCCTCGCACTATCTCGCATGACTGCCTGTGTTTGATACCAATATGATACAGAGTAAACACAGAGAAACCAATATAGGGGCAACCCTAATTTTCTTAATCAAAATTCAACTCCCTTACATTGTAAACAAAGTCTGTTTAAATAAGAGTTCGAATGAAAACCCTAATACGAAAATACCAAAAAGGCCTTAAAGTAATAAAAATTCGAAATAAAATAGTAAACGACTCCGAATTCCCAAAAAACGCCATATGTCACGAGCGTAGCGGGTGACTTGTAATCTTGGCGTCGTTCCCTTCGAAATAAGGTGTTGTGGGTCAAAATCAGACACTGGGAGCTCCGAAACTGTCAATTCGCTGCATTCTTCGGGTGATCGCCTGTCTTCATAAATTCTAGCGCTAATCTGTCTGCATCAGTCTCGCATCTCTCATTAAGAATGTAGTTATTATGAATTGATCTCTCATATCTATAATTCGTTATATACTTATCTCGGATCTCACATATAATTGATTATACCTAGTCTCGCATATAACATTTACAATTTCTATTGGCTTTTTATTTCATAATCATAAAAAATAGAGGTCTTTGAACAATGAGATGAATAAAAAAACATTATTGCAATAAAAAATATTAAATTATAAATCTTTAATAACAAAAAGTATCAAACTATATTGATCTTATATGAATTATTGCCACGATTTTCGATAATGACCTTATTTTGAAGAACTATTACACTTTATATTTAACATAAAAAAAATAAAAATAGAATTAACAGTTCCATTTACCAACGTTAGAAATCGACTAGAAATCACTGATAAAAATTTCATAGAAATCGACAAAGAATCAAAATCGACGGTGAAAATAGACTAACAATCAGCACAAAATATAAAAAATTACTAGAAGATGAATTGAAAGAAAAGCTAGAAGTTGAATGGAAGATGAATCGACAACTAGGGTTTTAGAAAGAATAAAAAAATCTATCTAAATATTTTGTTTTCATGTAATTAAAGGTATTTGAGATATTATAAAAAACAATTGGGTAGTAGATCGTAAATAAAAAAGTTAATTGATTTTTGGTAGTATTAAATGATAATAATTATATTAGGTCCAAAATATATTTATGATAAATTTGTAACAAACTCTTACTTTTTTAGAAAATGAAAAATAGTAATGAAAATTGTTTAAACAAACTCGAGATTTAATAGGAATATAGTTTTAGAATCGTAATTAGTCCATAGAATATGGATTTTCATAACAAATAGTCTATCGACTAAAAAAATCCAGATTTAGTCATTTGACTATCCATTTGGTGACAGATAGTCCAACGACTAAAAATAGTTTGGTTTTACTCATTCGACTATCCCTTTGAATTAATTTAGTCTCCGCACATGTTTGTTTAGGAGACTAATTTTATCAAAAATCGATAGTCAAAGTACTAACTTTATCGAAAATGAATAGTTGATGAACTAGTTTTCACAAAAATAGATCGTCCATACACGGGAAGGACTAACTTTATCTAAAATGATAACGAAAATATCAAATCAAGATTTTTTAATCAAGAGACTATCTTTAACGAAAATAAATATTCGATGGACTAATTACGAGAAAACTAACATATGTTTTGTTTTGAAAACTTTGGTGTCAATTGCAAAATTTGAAAAAAGTGATATATACATTTAAAAATAAATATTATTTTACTGACAACAGTGTCATGATCGTTACCCGTATTAAAACGGCTTTTATTTTTTAACATAATTATATTTAGTTTTTATGTTTTATTATATTTAACATTTTCATGTTTACTCGATTTCACTTAATATTTTTTTCATCATCTAATATTTTTTTACATTTCTACAAGATTTTGTTATATGATCATAAAAAAACTAAAATAATACCTTATTGAAACAATTAAAGACAATTTTGATATTAAAAAGAAGACGATCGTTGACAAATGCTACATTTACATTTTAGATTTATATATACCTTACTCGTAGATAAAGAAAAGGTATAAGATGAGGGAGGCTAAGAAACCTTTTTGAGGGAGGTATGTAATCCTCTAAGACCTTAATCCACATACTCTGCAACACCCAGATCCACAACTCATTTGTTCTTCTTCTAGATCGTTTTGCAACTCATTTCTCTTTTATTTTGAGCGTCCCCATAGGGCATCCTCACTTGGAGCTCAAAACATACACCCAACAAATGTATGTTATGAATCACTTGTATTAAAAGAATCAGTTTTTCTTCTAGATATCTCAAGAATTTCAAGATCTAGACTAGAGACTAAGACATGGATAGAAAAAGAGAGAGCTTTTACAATCGGTGCCAAAAAATGATGAAGATGTTACTAATGAGAAAACCATCCATCTCAACTTCCTCCCAAACCACTGCTTCGATTCAAATCCCTCTCAAAGAGTCTCTTCAATCGCATCATAACATCAAAACCTTTCATTAATGCTCACACCTCTTGTTCTCGTCCTGTCTTTGTCATGACCTGATTTAGTGACCTTGGAATCTCCTTGTTTTTCCTTTTAGATCTTGAACAAAGGTCTTGTGTTCGTTTAACCCATGTCGACGATATAAGCCACGTTTCACAAAGTTTGAATGGATTTTTCTTCCGCACAAAAGATGACGACATCCTTCTTGTTCATAATCTCATTACCAAGGAATGCAGAAATTTTGGAAGTCCCATATTGCATGTAGATTGCGAACAAATGCCCCCATCGAATTATATGTTCGGGTTTGATCCGTCTTCAGAAAACTATAAAGTTTTAGCTTCTCCATATTTAGATTACCGAATTATAAGTTTGGGTTTGATCCGTCTTCAAATTCTATGTTCGGTTCATCTTCGATGGAAATACGGGCTTTTGCTTTTTTTTCAGGTCTCTTCTCGGAGATAACATAAATATTATAAGTTGGAATCCCAAGACATATTCTTGTAAGGTTCTTGATGAGGTTGACGGATTGCCTAATCCAGCTTCTTATACGATTAAATGGTATGTGCCAACTCTAGTCTCACCAAAAGATTTGTAGGCTCTTAATGTTACAAGTTTTCTTTTTTTATTTGTAGTTGCTTGCGTTTGAAACGTTTGTAGTTTATGTTGTATGTTATAATGATTTTAATGATACGAATGTTATATGTTATTGCATTCGGAATATGATTGATTACCATAATGTTTGACTTTTTTCTGTCTTTATGTCGTTTGGATTTCCTTGGATAGTTGTAATCCAACAACTATTATAATCAACACTTTGTTCACGTTTGGAGATGTATCACTATATTTATAAAAAAAATTAAACAAGTATGGAAATAGAGAAAATGCTAATATTCAAATAATCATAGATATAGTTGTAAATAAACTTAAATAATGATATTTTGTATATATCCTTCTCCATCAGTTCTTAAAAAACCAATCTTATGACTTTCAAGGAAAGCAATTGCTCTAAGCTGAGCATGAGATTGAATGTGAGAGAAACCAAGTCACTGATTGGAAAAAAACAATTTTGCGAGTGAGTCAGCTGCACAGTTTTGTTCCCTATATATGTGTCTTAGAGTTATTGCAAGCCAGTCAGCTCCAGAATTTTGTTCCCCATCTATCATATTTTTATTATTAATAATAGAAACTAGGTACCAAGGAGCTTTGTGTTCCTTAACCATTTCAATAAGTAGTAATGAATCAAATTCAAGGTCTACTTGTTTGAAACTTTCTCCTTGCATATAAGTAATCCAATACAGAAAGCCTTACATTCAGATATAGGGGGCTTGTTGCTTAGCTATTTTGTCTAATTTATCAAAAGAAACTGGTTTTTGAAGAGCAATGAGTTGTGTATTATAGCTTCTTTTATAGATTTAATTCGCCTAATAGTGGCTTTGTTTTCAGTCCCTTTGATAATCTAATTTAGTATAGAAAGATTCATTTGATATTTGATTGAAAATTATCTTCTTGACCTGTTGAAGTTGACTGATTTGGTATATACGGGTCCTTTAAGTGATTTTACTTTAATTCTTTTTGATTTTTTACTAGTAAACTTCTTAATTCACTAGTGACTTCTAATCGATGTTTTGGATGAGATATACATAGGTTTTAGCATTGGGGATGATTTTTAATTGTCAAATGTGTTGAAGTTACTAATATAAGAGAATGTAACGCCCATTTTTATTGAATATAAGGCCTCTATTATCCCATAAGTCCTGCCTTCATCAATAGGTTTCATAGAGTTAAAAAAATCGAAATATCTTTTCTTTTATTGTTGTTTGCAATATTTTGAACTATCTTTTTTTTACTGAAATCTAAATGATAAGAATTGTTGATTCTGTCATTAATTGTTTATCCTTTATTAGCTATATCCCTATTATATATCTTCTGACAATTCTGTGTTTCACATTGTCCTGAATCTAAAGTTTTACACTGATCATTGTTCGTATGTTTGTGATGAAGATCATTTATAAGGATCGATTTGATCTTGGGCACCCACGTATTGTTTTGAGATATAGTTTTGTAGCTATGATTGTCTACATTTTGAATAGGTTGCTCGTTTTGTACTAGGCTAATTCCTTATGTACTTGTTGTTACTTTCTTATAATTTGAGGCTTTATGTCCTAAGTGATACCAAGATGAACAATTTTCTGGCAAATTATCATGTAATATTTCTTGCCGGAATTCTTTCTTCTCACAAAAAACCCAATATTTGTTGATTGGTTTTTGTGGCATTTCTATTTCTACTCAAGCCTTGAAACAATTTACATTAACCCTATTTTTTGTACCCAAATCTATAATAGGGTCACCTAAAGACTTATAAATATTATAGATTGTGTCTTAGTTATACATATATTCGGGAAGGTTAGTTAGAGTTAACCAGACTGGGAAAATTGATGATTCTCTTTCGGGATTAAAGAAAAGTAACCATTTAGGAAATCTTATTGTATAATTCTCGAGAGACCATACATTATGTTTCCACAATTTTCTTAAATCATCTTTATGATCAATCTCTATAATTACATGTCTACTATCCCATCTAGCTAAATTGTAACTACCTATAAACTCTATATTTTCTAGGAACTTATGCATAAATGACACCTTAGGGCAACTAACAACAAATTTACCAATTAAAGAGAATTCGGTAATAGTTAGAAGACTATTACCAGAAAATGACAATGATTACAAGAAAGTTAAAACAAATTGGCTTGATACAGATGAAGACTATGATTTGGATAAAATATATAGAGCTCTTGAGCCTTAGTATAAAATTACCATAAGATCAATGTGAAATTAACCAATATTTATTCCGACAAAACCAAGGTCGTAGAGCCAAGAAAAAATCTTCTTGTAATGCTCATGCATCGCTTCCACCCCAGTGATCTGTTTAGAAGTCTCGCAACCATAAACCATATAGAACTATCAAGTATGAAGTGGATCCCAACAATCATAAAAACAACAATGCAAATGTTAAAGAAGTAAATTCATTTATAAGGATGTAGATGGCACAACATCAAAGTATAGAACTCAACGTCATATAACAAGTTCTTAAGTTAGCTTCTTGTGTAATTTTCTTAATTTGAATATATAATTATTTTTTATTTTTTATTTTTGAATTGTTCTTTATTTTTTATTTCCGAATTGTTATTTAGTTTCTATTTTTGAATTCTTATTTAATTTCAATTTGAAATTGGTCTGTTTGGAATTCTTACATGTATTGTTGTCGCATCTCTCATCTCGCATGAGATTATTATTCTAACATCTATTGAACTCGCATCTCTCACCACACATATAATTAGTTATGAATTGGTATGCTACTATGAATTATATACTAGTATCGCACCTAACATGAAGTTATTATCAATTTGTCTCACATCTCTCACCTCACATGAGGTTATCATGAATTGGTCTCGCATCTCTCATTAAGAATATAGTTATTATGAATTGATCTCTCATATTTATAGGTAATTATATAGTGGTATCGGATCTCACATATAATTGATTATGCATATTCTCACATATAACATCTACACTTTCTATTGGTTTTTTATTTTACAATTATACAAACTTAGAGGTCTTTAAACGCTGACATAAATAAATAAAAACATCATTTTAATAAAATAAAAATAAATTACGAATAACAAAAAGTATCAAATTGGATTTATCTTACAAGAATTATTGTCATGATTGTCTATAATTACCTTATTTTGAAGAATGTCTACACTTTATCTTTAACATAATAAAATAAAAAAATAGAATAAAATAGAATTAACAGTTCCATTTACCGAATCTAGAAATCGAATGGAAATCGATGATAAAAATTCCTTAGAAATCGACAAAGAATCAAAAATAGACGGTGAAAATCGACTAACAATCAACACAAAATCTAAAAATAGACTAGAAGATGAATAGACAGAAAAGCTAGAAATTGAATGGAAGATGAATAGCGATTAGTAGGGTTTTAAAATAAATGAAAAAATCTAACTAAATATTTTGGTTTCATATGATTAAACGTATTTGAGATATTATAAAAAAATTGGGTAGTAGGTTGTAAATAAAAAGGTTAACTCATTTTTGGTAGTAGTAAATGATAATAATAATATTAAGTTCAAAATATATTTGCAATAAATATGTAACAAACTCTTAGTCTTTTAGAAAATAAAAAATATTAATGAAAATTATTTAATCGAACTCAAGGTTTAATAAGAATATAGGTTTTGAACCGTAATTAGTCCATTGACTATGGATTTTCATACAAGATAATATTTCGACTAAAAAATTCCAGATTTAGTTCCTTGACTATCCATTTTGGTGACAGATTATCCAACGACTAAAAATAGTTTGGCTTTAGTCTTTCGACTATCCATTTTGAATTAACTTAGTCTCTGCACAGATTTATTTAGGAGCTAGATGACAAAACTTCAAAGTATAAGAACTCGACATCCTATACAAAGTTCTTAGTTCAACTTCTTTTTTGTTTTTATATTTTGAATTTGGAATTATTTTTTACTATCTATTTTTGAGGTTATTATGAATTGGTCTCACATCTCTCACCACACATGTAATTATTTGTGAATTGGTATGCTACAATGAATTATATACTAGTATCACACCTAACATGAATTTATTATCAATTTGTCTTACATCTCTCACCTCACATGAGGTTATTATGAATTGATCTCGCATCTCTCATTAAGAATGTAGTAATTATGAATTGATCTCTCATATCTATAATTAATTATATACTTATCTCGGATCTCAGATATCATTTATTATACCTAATCTTCCATATAAAATTTATAATTTCTATTGGTTTTTTTATTTCACAATCATAAAAAATTAGAGGTCTTTAAACAATGACATAAATAAAAGAACATTATTGCAATAAAAAATATTAAATTAGGAATCTTTAATAACAAAAAGTATCAAACTATATTGATCTTATAAGAATTCGTGCCACGATTGTCTATAATGACCTTATTTTGAAGACCTATTACACTTTATCTTTAACATAATAAAATAACAAAATAGAATAAAACAGAATTAACAGTTCCATTTACAGACGCTAGATACCGACTAGAAATCAATGATAGAAATTACTTTGAAATCGACAAAGAATCAAAATCGATGGTAAAAATCGAGTAACAATCAACAGAAAATATAAAAATTGACTAGAAGATGAATTGACATAAAATCTAGGAATTGAATGGAAGATGAATCGACAACTAGGGTTTTAGAAAGAATGAAAAAGTCTATCTAATTATTTTGTTTTCTGGGTAGTAGATCGTAAATAAAAAAGTTAACTCATTTGTGGTAGTAGTAAATGATAATAATGATATTAAGTCCAAAATACATTTGCAATAAATATGTAACAAACTCTTAATCTTTTAGAAAATGAAAAATACTAATGAAAATTATTTGATCAAACTCGAGGTTTAATAAGAATATAGGTTTTGAACCGTAATTAGTCCATTGACTATGGATTTTTATACCAGATAGTATTTCGACTAAAAAATTCTAGATTTTGTCTCTTAACTATCCATTTTGGTGACAGATAGTCCAACGACTAAAAATAGTTTGGTTTTAGTCTTTCGACTATCCATTGTGAATTAATTTAGTCTCCGCACATGTTTATTTAGGAGACTAATTGTATCGAAAATTGGTAGTCAAATGACTAATTTTATCAAAAATGAATAGTTCATGGACTATTTTTCACAAAAATCAATCGTCAATACACGTGAAGGACTAACTTGATCCAAAATGGATAGCAAAAATATCAAATCGATATCTTTTAATCAAAAGACTATCTTTCACGAAAATAGATATTTGATGGACTAATTACGATAAAACTAACATATTTTCATTTTGAAAACTGTGGCGTCAATTGCAAATTTTGAAAGAAAGAGAGGTGATATTTACATATTAAAATAAATATTATTTTACCGACAACTGTGTCATGCTCTTTACTCGTATTAAAGCGGCTTTTATGTATTAACATTATTATATTTATTTTTATGTTCTATTATATTTAACTCCTTCATGTTTACTCGATGTCACCGAATATTTTCAATTTTTTTACATCATCTAATAACTTTTTACAATTCAACAAAATGTTGTTATATTATCATACAAAAAAACTAAAATAATACCTTATTGAAACAATTAAAGACCATTTTGATATTAAAAATAAGACGAGGATCGTTTCGCGACTGTTGACAAATACTATATTTACATTTTATCCTTATATATACCGTACTCGTAGATAAGGAAAAGTTATAAGATGGGAGAGGCTAGATACTTTTGAGGGAGGTATGTAATCCTCTAGAACCCTAATCGATATACTCTACAACACCTAAATCCACAGCTCATTTCCTCTCTTCTTCTTCTAGATCGTTTTGCAGCTCATTTCTCTTCTATTTTGAGCGTCCTCAAAGGCCATCCTCACTTGGAGCTCAAAACATACACTCAACAGATGTATGCTATGAATCACTTGTATTAAAAGAATCAGTTCTTCTTCTAGATATCTCAAGAAACTCCAAATCTAGACTATAGACTAAGATATGGATAGAAAAAAAGAGAGACCTTTAACAATCGCTGCCAAAGCCAAAAAATGATGAAGTTGTTGCTGATGAAAAAACCATCTGTCTCCCTGAAGCAATCATATTCGATATTCTGAAATGGCTTCCTCCCAAACCACTGCTTCGATTCAAATCTGTCTTAAAGAGTCTCTTCAACCGCATCATAACATCAAAAGCTTTCATTGATGCTTACACCTCCTGTTCTCGTCCTGTCTTTGTCATGACCTGGTTTAGTTACTTTGGCATCTCCTTGTTTTTCCTTTTAGATCTTGAACAAAGGTCTTATGTTCGTTTAACCCATATCGACAACATAATCCATGTTTCACAATGCTTGAATGGATTTTTCTTCTTCGCAAAAGACGACGGCAACCTTCTTGTTCACAATCTCATTACCAAGGAATGCAGAGATTTTGGACGTCCCATATTGCCTGCAGATTGCGAACAAATGCCCTCATCAAATTATATGTTCGAGTTTGATCCATCTTCAGAAAAATATAAAGTTTTAGCTTCTCCATATCGAGATTACCAAAGGGAGCATGAAGACGTACCATATTTTGTTCTGACTCTAGGAGAGAAAACAAACACTTGAAGAAAAGTCGATCAAACAACTGGTTATCCAATAAAATATTCTCCAGCTACTTCTTACTATTTATGTATTGATGGAACAATATACTTTATAAATAGAGAGGGAATAACTGCATTTGACCTCAGCAACGAGAAGTTTCGACATATAACCACATTGGACGAGTTTAGGCCGCCTGATGGAAGAATAGACTTTAGGATGTCTCAGTCTGGGAAGTGTCTTGGGCTTTTCGAAATGGAAAATATTGATCGTGGAAAAACTATGAGATTGAAGATGCGTATAGTAAAAGACAATGCTCCTACATGGGTGGACGCCAAGTATAGGTTAAGCCTACCTGTTTCCTTTAAGACTAAAGTTTTTTGTGACTTAGCCGTTCATCTTCGATGGAAAGACGAGCTTTTTCTTTTTTTTCAAGTCTCTTCTCGGAGATAACAGAACTATTATAAGTTGGAATCTCAAAACAAATTCTTGAAAGGTTCTTGATGAGGTTGACAGATTGCCTAATCCAGCTTCTTATATGGTTAAATGGTATGTGCCAACTCTAGCCTCACCAAAAGATTTGCAGGGTCTTAATGTTACAAGTTTTCTTTTTCTATTTGTAGTTGCTTGCATTTGAAACGTATGACCCGTTTTTAGTTTATGTTGTATGTTATAATTCTCTTAATAATAAGAATGTTATATGTTATTTCATTCAGAAAATGATTGATTACCATAATATTTTACCCTTTTTCTGTCTTGTTTTAATAATAACAATGTTATATAGAGCTTTGTGTTCCTTTACAATTCCAATAAGTAGTAATGAATCAAATTCAAGGTCTACTTGTTTGAAACTTTGTCCTTGCACATAAGTAATAGAGAGCCTTACATTCATATATAGGGGGCTTGTTGCTTAACTATTTTGTCTAATTTATCGAAAGAAACTACGGGTTTTTGAAGAGCCATGGATTCTATATTGTAGCTTATTTTATAGATTTAACTCTCCTAATAGTGGCATTGTTTTCAGTCCTCCTGATAATCCAATTAAATATAGAAAGAGTCATTTGATATTGTATTGAAAATTATCTTCCTGAACGGTTGAAGTTGATTGTTTTAGTATATACGGGTCTTTTAAGAGATTTTACTTTAATTCTCTTTGATTTTTTACTAGCAATCTTATTAAATTCATTAGTGACTTCTAATCGATGTTTTTGATGAGATATACGGAAGTTTTAGCATTGGGGATGATTTTTCATTGTCAAATTTGTTGAAGTTACTAATAGAAGAGAATGTAAGTTCATTTTATTGAATGTAAGGCCTTTATTATCTCATAATTCGTGCCTTTATCAATAGGTTTTATAGAATTAATATTTTTAGAAATATATTTTCCTTTATTGTTGTTTGCAATCTTTTGAACTATCTTTTTTTACTGAAATCCAAATAATAAGTGTTGTTGATTCTGCCATTAATTATTTATCCTTCATTAGCTATATCCCTATTATCTATCTTCTGATCATTCTTTGTTTCACATTTTCCTTAATCTAAAGTTTCACAGTGATCATTGTTCGTATATTTGAGATCAAGATCATTTATAATAATCGATTTAATATTGGGCACCCACATATTGTTTTTAGATAGAAGTTTGTAGTTATCGTTGTCTACATGTTGAATAAATTATTGCTTTTGTATTAGGCTAATTCCTTATATACTTGTTGTTACTTTTACAATTTGAGGCTTTAGTCCTAAGTGATAGCATGATGAATAATATTATGGCAAATTATCATGTAATATTTCTTGCCAGAATTTTTTATTCTCACAAAATAAAATCCAGACTTTGTTGATTGGTTTTTGTGACATATCTATTTCCACTCAAGCCCTGCAACAATTTAATTTAGCCCTACTTTTGTTGGTATCCAAAACTATAACGGGGTCACTTAGATAGTTAATAATATTATAGATTGTTTATGAGTTATACATATATTTGGGAAGGTTAGATAGAGTTAACGAGACTGGGGAAATTGATGATTCTCTTTTTAGATTAAAGAAAAGCAACCACTTAAGAAATCTTATTATATGATTCTCCAGAGACCATACATTACGTTTCTATAATTTTCTTAAATCATCTTTATGATCAATCTCTATATTATATGTATAACATACACCGCGTTTGTAGTTTATGTTGTATGTTATTATTCTGCTGATAATAATATTGTTATATGTTATTGCATTGGGAAAATGATTGGTTATCCTAATTTTTTATCCATTTTTGTCTTTATGTCATTTTGAATTCCCTAATAGTTGTAATCCAACAAATATTATAATCAACACTTTGTTTAGGCTTGAAGAAGAATTACTATATTTATAATCTTTTTTAAACAAGTATGAAAATAGAGAAATTCTTAATACTCAACTAATCATAGAGATATTTATAAATAAATTTAAGTAATGATATTTTGTATATATCCTCCTCTATCAGTTCTTAAAGAACCAATCTCAAGACTTTCAAAGAAATCAATTTCTTTAAGTTGAGTATGAGATTGAATTTGAGACGAATCAAGACTCTGATTCGAAAATAAAGATTAGTTTACAAGTCAGTCAGGTGCAGAGTTTTATTTCTTATATTTGTGTGTTAGAGTTATTGCAAGCAGTCAGTTGTAGAGTTTTGTTCCCTATATATCATATTTTTATTATTAATAATAGAAACTAGGTACCAATGATTTTTGTTGAACCATTTCAATAAGTAGTAATGAATCAAATTCAAGGTTTACTTGTATATAAGTAATCCATTATAGAGAGCTTTACATTCAACAATTACGACGGTCTGTTGCTTGACTATTTTGTCTAATTTATTAAAAGAAACTAGGGTTTTTTGAAGAGACATGAATTCTATATTGTAGCTTTTTATAGATTTAAGACTACTAATAGTTGCTTTGCTTTCAATCCCAGAGTTAATTGATATTTGATTGAAAATAATCTTCTTGGCCCTTTGAAGCCAACTGTTTTAGTATATACTGGTGCTTTAAGGGATTTTACTTAAATCTCTTTGATTTTTACTACTTAATCTTCTTAAATTCACTAGTTTCTTCTAATCGATCTTTTGCATGAGATATACAGAGGTTTTAGCATTAGGGATTATTTTTCATTGTCTAATTTGTTAAAATCACTAATAGAATAGAATGTAAGGCTAATTTTTATTGAATTAAAGGACTCTATTATCTCATAATCCTTACCTTCATACATAGGCTTTGTAGAATTAATATTGTTAGAAATGTATTTTCCTTTATTGTTATTTGCATCTTTTGAACTAACTCTTTTTACTGACAACTAAATGATAAGAATTGTTGATTCTTTCATTATTATTTTTCCTTCATTAGCTATATCCCAATTATCCATCTTCTGACAATTATGTTTCACATTATCCCAGCATTAGGGATTATTTTTAATTGTCTAATTTGTTGAAGTTACTAATAGAAGAGAATGTAAGGCCCATTTTTATTGAATATAAGGCCTCTATTATCTCATAATCCCTGCCTTCATCAATAGGTTTCGTAGAGTTAAAAAAATTGGAAATATCTTTTATTTTATTGTTGTTTGCAATCTTTTGAACTATCTTTTTTACTGAAATCTAAATGATAAGAATTGTTGATTTTGTCATTAATTGTTTATCCTTCATTAGCTATATCCCTATTATCTATCTTTTGACAATTCTGTGTTTTACATTGTCCTGAATCTAAAGTTTTACACTGATCATTGTTCGTATGTTTTTTATCAAGATCATTTATAATGATCGATTTGATCTTGGGCACCCACGTATTGTTTTGAGATATAAGTTTGTAGCTATGATTGTCTACATTTTGAATAGGTTGCTGGTTTTGTACTAGGCTAATTCCTTATGTGCTTGTTGTTACTTTCTTATAATTTGAGGCTTTATGTCCTAAGCGATAGCATGATGAACAATTTTCTCGCAAATTATCATATAATATTTATTGCAGGAATTCTTTATTCTCACAAAAAACCCAATATTTGGTGTTTGGTTTTTGTGACATAACTATTTCCACTTAGGCTTGCAACAATTTACATTGGCCTTATTTTTGTTGGTACTAAAAACTATAATAGGGAGAAATTGATGATTCTCTTTCGGGATTAAAGAAAAACAACCATTTAAGAAATCTTATTGTATGATTCTCCAGAGACCATACATTATGTTTCACCAATTTTCTTAAATCATCTCTAAGATAAATCTCTATAATTTGATGATTACTAACCCATCTAGCTAAATTGTAACTACCTATAAACACTATATTGTCTAGGAACTTATGTATAAATGACATCTTAAGGCAACCAACGGCAAATTTACCAATTAAAGAGAATTTAATGATATTTAGAAGACTATATTCCAAATGTAACAATGATTATAAGAAAGTTAAAACAAATTGGCTTTGGTTTGGTTTATTTTGGACTAAGGGTAGACTGATAAAATGTTTAGATAGTGTTTTAATAATTTTGGGGTGGTCTGTGTTTAGTGTGAGTAGTAGAGAGATAATTAAGTTGTCTACTTATATTAAATTCTGATCACCTTCATTAATGAGAGTGGTTGGGGTATTTATACCTTAATTACTGACCTATGGGCTTATTGGGTCGGGTCATGAAACCGGTTCAAATTTAAAGACTCATTAGTTTTAAGTTGATTAGCAAACAATTTAGTCAAAAGTTAATACATTTGTCCTGTTCAGATATTTAGTGGTGTGATATGGTACGAATTGTCCATGTTCGGATAAGTGGATTTGCTTATGTATGGTGACCAAAATCTCCGAACTCATCACTAGTCCCTTTTTAGGCATTCTAAAAGATCTTTGGAAGGGCTAAAATTTCACAAAGCTAACACCAATCTTGTACGATCTCCTTATGTTGTTCGAACTGAAGAATTTCTTTTCACAAGTGATCCTGTTCGAATTTTATGAGAACTGATTTCCCTTCTCAGAATTCTAAGAGTTTTTCTTGAATCGTGGGACACGTGTCAATATCTGGTTTGACCTCCGAGCCGTTGTTTCTCTTAGATTGTCGCACCCACTAGGTCTAGAATTCTATGTTTCAATTTTTCACACGTTGCGCAACCATTAATCATTGCAAAAATTCTATTCATCTTATCCTTGGTAAACTGTTATTTTTACTGTTATATAAACCTTTCCACTGTTTCAAATGTCTTCCACACTCAAACCTTTTAAGAGAGAAAACTCAGTTCACATTTAAATTGTTCTTGAGACATATATGTCCACAGCCAGAAACGCCTTAGTTAAATGAGGTTGGTTGAACTTGTCTGAATTAGAGAGAGCAAAGAAAGGAACGAGAGATAAATGTATTGCTGCTGGTCTTCCCGCTTCTCCAAGCGAGAAAGGTAACCAGTCAGACTAGAACGCCGATCAAGGTTCGTTTTCTTCAAGAAACCCTAGAACTAGAAAGCTTCCATTCACAACAGACCTTTCACCTCTCCCATACGGTTCTTCAGTTCAAGAATCTCAAAACGCTATTCCCAAAGAAAAAGTCGTCTCTAGTGTTAGGAAACCCTCACCTTTTATCACAATGGGCTCGGACACGGAGAAATCACCAGAGAAGATAACTCATCGTCGGATTACACGTCAGGCAAAAACCAAATCCACGCCTACATCTTCAAAACACTCCGGTTCGGAGGCAACAAAGGCTGTTCCACAAACTAAATCCTCCGAAAAACAATCTCTACCAGATATCAGAACTTCAGAAGCGACATCTGCGCAGCCTTATGAACAACCAGTTGTACAACCACCAATGAAGGAGCCAAAACAGCCTGCCTCAAAAATACCTGAACAACCTTCCACCTTGATGGAAGAGAACATAGAGGACAACATAGAGAAACCCCTTTCGAGACTGAGGCGTCCGGTCAAATAGGGGATACAACCTCAGATCTAATAGGTAAAACCACAGTTTTCATTACTCATCTGGATGCTCTTCCGGAGAGTCTAGAGGGAAAAGTAGGTCCCTCTTTTAAAAAGGTTAGTGTCAAATACTTGTTGGCTCTTCAGAACATTAATTATGTCCACACCCACCCGGCCAAGCTGGGTCGGATCTGAACTAAATGAGGGATCACAGAGTTAGTATAGGTGAGGATACCAATCACTCCGAAGACCCCCATGGATTGTAAGTTGGATGAGATAGTGGTTTAGACCGAAGTACTGAACTAGGGACTTCAGTTCCCTTTAGACCCAGAGATTTTCAAATACTTTCATCACATCAAATTATGCCCCAGCCAGCTGAGCCCCAACTCTTGGTAGACTCTCCTAGCCTGCATCATGGCGTCCAGGCTGTTAAAAATCCGACTCCTCATGGAAAAGTTTGTTGTTGTAGCAAGCTTGTGCAAGAATTACTAAATCCCCTTCTATCATTACATCATGGGGAATGATTTTAAAGTGGTGGACGACCTACTGGAATCCAAAAATACCTGGAGGATGAAGTTTCTCTTTATCAATGGGACTTCGGAGAACGACATAAAAATCAAGCCTGATATAAACCCCAGCCTCCTAACCAGTAGATGTAAACGCATTGGTAAGTTCTTCTCTCTTTTCCTTTTCATTTTCTAAGTTGCAATTTTTTTATTTTGACTAATTGATACCTCTCCCCAGTTCTACGGAAGGATTTCTCGGGCCACCTAAAGGCAGGGTAGAATACTTGTCTGAAGCTAAACTCTTGGGCTTCGGATAACTGGGGGAACGCCTTCCACAATTGCTTCAAGTTAGGAAATTTCGTACGCTCTCACCTCTAGAACACCACGGGCTTAAGGGACCTTTCATGGGAAGAGCTAACCACACCCCTTGATGATGTGATCCTGAAGAGGATATAAGCTAAATATGCCAAGTTGTATCTGCCTTCCAGGGCCAAAGCCCCCAGCAAAATGAAGAACAAGAAAAGGAAGGCTACAACAGACTTAGCTCAAACAGCTACAGAGGGGACTGGTTCGGAGAACCAAGGTGGCATTGATGTGGCCTTGTTAAAGGCAGTGGAGGTTAAAACTTTCAAAGAACCCACGAAGGCCTCCTAAAAAAGACAAGAAACATAAGGCCAATAGTGATGAGAAAGCTGCCAAGAAAAAGAAGTTTACTCTGGGGGCAGAGATAATCCTTCGCCCAACAGAAATTCCACCCCCAACTTCTGCTGACCCTACCTTGGAAGAGGAAATCCCAACAGATCTTTAGTCCGGACAGATTACTGATGGATGCAATGATGAAGTGGACCTTGAAGCCTTTCAAGACATCAATATTTACTTTAATGATCTAGAAAAAGATAAGTTTGCAGGTCCTTATCGTCCCTCCAGCTCGTCCAACATGGTAACATACAATGGGAAGTCGTACTCCATATCTATAGAGCAAGATACTTTGAGCCATGCCCTCATTGGTTACATCCGACCAGTACTTGATCTGGAGAGGTAGGTAAAAAGTCAAACCGGTATTATCAATTCTCTTACCATTGACAAACAAACCTTGTTAGATAGTCTTCTAAGTTCTCAGTAGAGCATAGAGGTGTTGAAGAAGGAAAAGAAATATTTGGCAACCAAGGTGATCGCATCGGAAACAGCCAATACCAAGCTCCAAACCAAGTACTCCAGCCTAGAAACATCTTCCTCACGGCTTTGAAGGAGCAGTTGAACACTAAGGATGGTGCTGTCCAAACTTAATCTGATGAGAAGGCCAACTTGGAGAGAACTGTTCAAGAGAAGATTAAGGAGAAGAAGGCCCTGGAACGCCAACAAGAACAAGCTATCATCGCAGGCATATAGAAGTATGCTAATGAGATAGTGGATTTCCTTAAGAAAAGAGATGATGGGATCAAATCCGACATGGTGTTGTTGTTCCATGAGACCTTCTCTAAGAGAACCCTTGGTACCTAATGGAAGTATATAAAGTATGAGTAAACCCCATTCCATACTCTAGCAGATGACGACAAGCGCATCTACTCTAGTGGAATAGATTCCACAACTGCTGATGAAGAAGGAATAGGTGAGAGTTTAAGTGTCGAACTCAAGAGTCCCAAGAAGGATTATGGTGAAGAAATATCCGAAGAGAATAAGCCATAACGTTTTATTGTGTAACTTTTTCTTTTGAAAAACTAAAGTCTATGGATAGCCAAAGCATTTTTTGTACTACTGGTCGGTTTGAGCCCGATCAGGTTTAATTTATCCAATTTCCCTTCTGTTTAATACTTTCTTTTAAATATTTCATGGCTAATGTTTAAGAAACCCCTAGAATTTCAGAAGTATTGAATTGAGAGTATTTAATATCTCTGATCATATATGTTTAGTAGTTATGACCAAATATTAAGCATATCCGATCTACTCAAGAAAACTTGAGAGCCGGGGTATTGAATAAGTAAGTTATACTTGAACTGAATTAAAGTAAAATCACACAAAACTTTTGAAGAATGCATCATGTATTATTGACAAAAGCCGGACACCTCATTAAAACCTCCCCGCGCCACTAGGGTAAGAAAGAGTATGCCCCCTAATATTTACATTGATTATTTAACAAGTAAATTTTTACAGAAAACTTTATTATAGATATAACCTGAGACGCTCAACATTTCATGGATGCTTTAAAGCTCTCCCTTCTTTGTCTTAAAGCCTATACGTCCGCGGTTTGATCTTTTCACAGACCACATAAGGCCCTTCCTAGTTTGGGGCGAATTTACCGAACCGCTTCTCCTTATTATGTAAAACGACTTTCCTTAAAACCTTATCTCATGTTTGAAAATCTTTTTTTTTTTTGAATTTGGAAGCAAATCTGCTCCTCATCAAGCCTTGGTAGTGTGTTGTTCTCAAATGTGCCTTAACCTTTTTTCCGCTATTAAGTCCAATTGATTCTTAACTACTATATCGTTAGCCTATTCGGAATATTTTTGAATCCTGTGTGATGGTAAAGTAGCCTCTATGGGAGTAATTGCATTTATCCTATATACCAAAGCAAAAGGAGATTCTTGTTTGGCAGCCTGATGAGTAGTTCGGTAGGCCCACAATACTTCTTGTAAATAGCTTGGCCATTTTCCCGTAGGTCCCTCCAAATTCTTCTTTAATCCGGACAAGATGGTTCTATTTACAACCTCAACTTGGCCATTTTCTTGAGGATGGAAATGAGAGGAAAAACAATGTTGAATTCCTCTAGAGGTACAGAAGGCTTCTATGTCCTTGTTATCAAACTGTGACCCATTGTCTGTAGTAATATTCTAGGGAACTCCAAATCTACAACATATATTGGATAAGATGAACTTGATAACAACTTTCGAAGTGGTTCCAACCAAGGGAGCTTCCTCTATCCACTTAGAGAAATCGTCAATGCCGACTATGATAGTTTTGAATCCTCCGGATGCCATGGGAAGAGGTCCAACTAAATCCATCCCCCATCTAGCAAAATGTATTGGCTTGGAGATAGACTCCATAGGTACTGTTGGCACATGAATTTCATTCCCATGCCTTTGACATGGATCACATTTCGTCACCATCTGTTTAGCATCTACTATTATGGTTGGCCAATAATATCCGGCTAACAAGACTCTTCGGGTCAGTGCCATGTATCCACAACGTGCTGAGCCTTCAACATCATGTAATTCAGATAAGATAAATTGGGATTCTTCAAACCCCAAAGAGTGTAGTAGAGGCCTGCTGAAAGATTTTTTGTAGATAACTTCTCTTATTATCAAAAAACCATGAGCCTTGTATTTAATCTTTTTTGCCACAACTTTATCTGAAGCCAATATCCCATCGGAAATGTATTGAAGGAGTGTGTACCTCCAATATTTAGGTTGGATCACAAGTATGCGCATATTTTCTTCATCTTCTTTCTTTGAATCTAACTGTATGGAAGGACATTCATGTACAAGAATCCAAGGGTAGAATTCAGAATAGGCTATAGTCGCTAGAGAGTCTGCCAATGTGTTCTCCGATCTAGAAATATGCTCATAGAAAATATTTTTAAAATTGGTTGTCACTTCTTTCAAGATGAGCAAGTACTTAACTAGCTTTTCCTTTTTGTCCTCAGACTTTCCTTGAGCATGGTGGATGAGTAATTGAGAGTCAGTCATTAATCAAACTCTCTTAGCTCCACAAAGGAGGGCTAACTTTAGACCAGCTATAACTGTCTCGTATTCAGACTCATTGTTAGAGGCCCTGAATGCAAATCATATAGCTTGATACATTTTATTACCATATGGGGAGGTTAAGAAAATTCCAGCTCCAAGGCCTATACTGCTTGATCCACCATCAGTTCAGACAACCCATTACTTTTTTAAATTGCTTTCTGAATCTTGTCCAGAATATCTATCAGCATGAAATTCTACCAAGAAGTCAGCCACCGACTGAGCTTTAATTGTCGTTCGAGGGGTAAAATCAATATCATAGTCACCCAATGCCACTGGCCACTTGGTCATTCTACTCGATACATCAGCCTTTTAAAGAATATTTTTCAACGGGAAAGACGTTCGGACAATAATAGAATGAGGTTGAAAATACAGCCTCATCTTTCTCGCTGCAATTACTAAAGCTAATGCTAACTTTTCCAATATCAAATATATTCTTTCAGAATCCAATAAAATCTTACTGATGTAGTACACCGGACGAGGGTAATTGTCCACTTCCCTTACTAGGACAACACTTATAGCACATTCTGATACTGCTATGTATACATAAAGTTTTTCTCCCCAAATAGGTTTGAAAAGAGTTTTGGGTGAAGATAAGTGTTTCTTTATTTCAATAAAGGTTTGGTCACACTATGGGGACCAATTGAAGTCTTTAGCATTTCTCAATATTTAGAAAAAAGGAGCGCATTTGTCCGGTGACCTTGAAATAAATCTATTCAAAGCTGCCAACCTGCCAGTGAGCCTTTGAACTTCTTTAACATTTCGAGGAGGATCCATTGCTAGGAAAGCATTAAGCTGATCCAGATCAGGTTGGATTTATTTCTCACATATTATGTAGCCCATAAAGTTCCTAGATCAGACCCCAAACACATATTTCTCTGGATTTAGCTTTAAATTCACGGTCTCTAAGTTGGAAAACGTCTCTCGAAGATCACTTATGTGAAGATCCTCCTCCAAGATTTTAACCATCATATCATCTATGTACACTTCCATGTTTTTGCCGATCTGATTAGCAAATGTTTTGTTTATAATCCTATGATAAGTAGCCCCAACATTTTTCAATCCGAAGGGAATCACCTTGTAACAGTGGAGACCTCTATCTATGATAATAGTAGTGTGACCTTGATCATTCAGACTTACTTGTATCTGAGTATACTATGAAAAAGGCATCCATAAAGGACAACAATTTATTTCCAGATGTAGAATCCACCAACTGATCTATTCGCGAACAAGATAGAGATCCTTAGGGAAAGCCCTATTGAGGCTAGTAAAATCAATGCACATGCGCCATTTGCAGTTCTTTTTCTTGACTAACACCGGATTGGCAGTCCATGGAGGATATTAGGACTCCTTAATGTGCCCCATCTTGGTCAGGCGATTAACCTCTTGAACAATCATATCTGATTTATCCTTAGAAAAAGTTATTTTTTTTGTACAACAGGTGCAACATCACATCGAATAGATAACTTATATGAAATAACATCTGCTAGTACTTCAGTTGCATCACTATTGCACCATGCAAACACATGTTGATTATCTATAAAAAAAGACACCAATTTTTTCTTTAATTCTGGTGCCAACTTGGAACCAATCTTGACATTCTTACCCTCTGCAAGGGAATGAGTTTCAATTTCTTCAACGGGTATTATGAATCTGGGAGCCTCTCTGGGATCATCAATCTCACCTTCCTCAGATGAAGGCTCCAGTAATTGCTAATCTTTATTAATCTGGACTGCCCCTAATGTTTTAGGAGCAAGAGTTATTGCATAGTACTCCCTAGCTATCTTTTGACTACTTCGGACAATGCCTACTTGTCCTTGAACCGCATACTTCAAAACAGTGATGGACTATAGAGGCCAAAACATGCATTCTAGAAATCCAAGACCTCCCAAAAATTACGTTGTATGATGTGGGGCAATCTACCACAACAAATAGTACTTTTACCATCTTTTTAAAGGGCACATTGCCTAACAACAATTCTTCTTCAAACTCCTCAATTACATCCGCAGAACTCCATGTGAAGCCCACAATGGTTATGTCCGAACGTTGAATAATAGCTCGATTCCTCATTTGTTTATGTGAGCTTAAAAATAGGACGTTTCCCAACTTCCTGTATCAATTAGAATTCAACGTATATCATTTCCCCCGATAGAAGCTCCTATAACCACCGCATCTTTATCAAATACTATGAATGGGGACTGCAATGAATGGACATGCCTATTCCTTGATAAAATGGTATGTGCAGTTACAGTATCTCCTCCAAAAATAGTTAATGATTCGAAGAGGCTGATCAGTTCGGAAACTGTTTTCGTTTTTTCTGTTATCACCCTACCTTATCTCGAGTTGGATCTGGATCCAGATACTCAGAGTCTACACCGAACCTTTCAAGGATCACAATTGTACCCTCTTGAGAAGATGTTCCAGGATTACTTGAAGGACCTGTCCGAGGAGCATTATCCGGTCTGTTTCCACTCCGTCTTATAATGTATGCCCCCAACTTTCCCCTCTCGATAGGGTTTTGGACCTCTTGTTTCAATGCTATGCAGTCCTGCGTATTATGGCCTATATCATTGTGATATTGGCAAAAACAAGTGTTCCAGGTTTCTCTAAGGGATTGCAATGCTGTCGGCTTTCGAAAGTGTACTTCTTCCTTAGTTTTATCATAGATTATAGTTACATTTTCCCTTAATTCAACGAACCATTCAAGCTGGACCCAAGGACCCCTCTTACTTCTGGTTTGTTGGCTCTGGGTCTGGGTCTGGTTCTGGTTGAACTGAGTTTGCTTGGACCGGTTAGACCATTGTCCGGTCTCCTTTGCCCTGTAATCAGATTGGTTAGTGGCTGAAGGAGCTGTTGTGGTGGTGGACCTCACCTGAATGTGCACCCTCGTTTTCTTTGTTTCTTCCACATTAATCTGTTTTCCCACTTGGTTTAATAAGCCCCCCAAGTCATAGCCTTCTTCCGGGTCACAAAATCAGCTAAGTTCCCAGGATTCAATCCCTGTATAAGAGAAGCAATTTCTACTTGCTCAAAGAAGTCTGTTATTCCGTTCTTTGTATTCACGAAACAAATTTCCTCCAGAAGGTAACCCAAAATGTATCAAAATTTCTAATACATCCCTGAGGAAATTTGTTTTACCATTTTAGAGCACTCCCCATAAAAGTTTGGGAGAAAGCTCTGCACAAGAGCTTATCATCTTCATCAAAATTCATCATGAATTTCTTGAATTTCTCCAGATGGTTGTCCGGATCCCAACTTCCATCGCATTTCTCCATCTTAGAGCTATTAAACCTTTTAGGAAGGTGTCCAGACAGTATTTTTGCAGAAAAATGTGACTACCTATATTTTTTATTGCGACTAAAAATAGTATCTTCATTAGGAGTTGCAAAAATTCATGGTTCAGACTTAAAGGCCAAATGATCAATCAGCAATTGATCAACAGGATTATGGGATGATCTTTGTCCCTGGTTTCTTTTGAGCCTACCATATCTGTCCCTCTTTCTTGAGTGCTTTTTGGTTAACTTCATATTTTTTTCTAGATCTCCCCTCATCACTGCTTGAGGAGAATGATTCTTCAAGCTCTGCCTCATTTGAAGAGCTGATGGAGGATTCAGATCCAGAACTTTCAACTGGCTTAGACCGGTGTGTTTTATTTGAACCGAGGTGAGTCTTTAGGGATGGCTCATTCTCCCCAGGGTTGTCAATATGATGAAGTACTGACGTTCCGAATTTCTCCTTGATACCTTTCTCAGGTTGTTTTATGGCTCTTAGCGCCTCTATTTCAGCCCTCGGCTGGTCTCGTTCCTCGATGGTGTATTCTTTATTTTCCTATGCCCTTTCCACCTCAGGAGGTGGAGTATTTATTTAGTCCATCCGGATCCATCCGAACTGTTTTCCTTACTGGTTTTAAATGTAAAATTTAGGCACCATCGCCTCCCATTGTGGTCACCAATTTGGTTTGGTTTATTTTAGGGTGAGGGTAAACTGGTAAAATGTTTAGAGAGTGTTTTAATAATTTTGGGGTGTTTTGTGATTATTGTGAGGAGTAGAGAGATAATTAAGTTGTTGGGGTATTTATACCTTAATTACTGAGCCATGGGCTTATTGGGTCAGGTCATGAAACCATGTCGAATTTAAAAACCCATTAGTTTTAAGTTGATTAGCAAACAGCTTAGTGAAAAGTTAATACATTTATCCTATTTGGATATTTAGTGGTGTGATATGGTCCGAATTGTCCATGTTCGGATAATTGGATTTTCTTAGATATGGTGACCAAAATCTCTGAACTCGTCAGGCTTGATACAAATAAAGACTATGATTTGGCTAAAATATATGGAGCTCTTGAGCCTTAGTATAAAATTACCAAAGATCAGTGTGAAAAAACAATATTTATTCTCACAAAACCGAGGTCGTAGAGCCAAGAAAAATTCTTCCCATAATGCTCATGCATCGTTTCTATGCTAGTGAGATGCTTAGAAGTCTCGCAACCAGAAGCCATATGGAACTATCAAGTATGAAGTGGATCCCAACAAGTATAAAAACAACAATGCAAATATTGAAGAAGTAAACATCTTTATAAGGAGCTAGATCGCACAACGTGAAGTATAGAACTCGGCGTCATATAATAATTTCTTAGAGCAGCTTCTTGTGTTGTTTCTTAATTTGAATTTGTAACTATTTTTTATTTTTTATTTTTTATTTTTTATTTTGAATTGTTCTTTATTTTTTATTTCCGAATTATTATTTATTTTCTATTTAGAATTATTCTTTAATTTTAATTTGAAATTAGTCTATTTGGAATTCTTACATGTATTGCTGTCGCATCTCTCATCTCGCATGAGATTATTATCAATTTATCTCTTATCTCTCACCTCACATGAGGTTACTATGAATTAATCTCGCATCTCTCGTAAAAAAATATATTTATTATGAATTGATCTCTCATATTTATAGTTAATTATATACTTGTATGGGATCTCACATATAATTGATTATGCATATTCTCACATATAACGTCTACAATTTTTATTGGTTTTTTATTTCACAATCATACAAAATTAGAGGTCTTTAAACGCTGACATAAATAAAACAATATTATTGCAATAAAAAAATTAAATTATGAATAACAAAAAGTATCAAATTACATTGATCTTCAAATAATTATTGTCATGATTGTCTATAATGACCTTATTTTGAAGAAGGTCTACATTTTATCTTTAACATAACAAAATAGAATAAAATAGAATTAACAGTTCCATTTAGAAAAGCTAGAAATCGAATGGAAATCGATGATAAAAATTGCTTATAAATCGACAAAGATTCAAAATTGACGGTGAAAATCGATTAATAATCAACACGAAATCTAAAAATTGACTTCAAGATGAATTGACATAAAAGTTAGAATTTGAAAGGAAGATGTATCGACAACTAGAATTTTAGAAATAATGAAATAGTCTATCTAAATATTTTGGTTTCATATAATTAAAGGTATTTGAGATACTATTAAAAAAATTAGATAATAGATAGTAAATAAAAAAGTTAATTGATTTTTTGTAGTAATAAATGATAATAATGATATTAAGTCCAATATACATTTGTAATAAATATATAACAAACTCTTACCTTTTTAGAAAATGAAAAATACTAATGAAAATTATTTAATCAAACTCGAGGTTTAATAAGAATATAGGTTTTGAACCGTAACTAGTCCATTGACTATGAATTTTCATAACATATAGTATTTGGACTAAAAATATCCAGATTTAGTCCCTTGACTATCCATTTTGGTGACAGATAGTCCAAAGACTAAAAATTGTCTGGTTTTAGTGCTTCGACTATCCAGGCTTTGAGCAATGCATCGTCCCTCGACTATCGCGTTTGGTGGCAGATAGTCCCTTGACTTTCAAATGTCCGTTGACAGTCCCTCGACTATCGCGTTTGGATAAAGTTAGTCCACCAGATCCTCTGATCCATGAGAGGCTGCCACGTGTCACCATAGTCCCCAAATTTTTGTATCACCACTATTCCCTTGAGTTTAGTTATCCGTAATATTCTACATTTTTTGTTTGACCTAAACTCAAGGGACTAGTGGTGATACAAAAATCTTGGGACTATGGTGACAGGTGGCAGCCTCTCATGGATCAGAGGATCTGGTGGACTAACTTTATCCAAACGCGATAGTCCAGGGACTGTCAACGGATATTTGAATGTCAAGGGACTATCTGCCACCAAACCCGATAGTCAAGGGACGATTTACTATTCAATGCCCGACTATCCATTTTGAATTAAGTTAGTCTCCGCACATGTTTATTTTGGAGACTAATTGTATTAAAAATTGATAGTCAAAGGACTAACTTTATCGAAAATGAATAGTTGATGGACTATTTTTCGCAAAAATAGATAGTCAATACACATGCGAGACTAACTTTATCCAAAATGAATAACGAAAAATATCAAATCGGAATTTTTTATTCAAGAGACTATCTTTCACAAAAATAACCATGATAAAACTAACATATTTTTTGTTTTGAAAGCTGCGGTGTAAATTGCAAATTGAAAAAAAGAAGAAGGTGATATTTACATTTAAAAAGTTAATACTACTGTGTCATGATGTTACTGTATTGAAGCGGCTTTTAACATTATTATATTTAACTCCTTTATGTTTACTCGATGTCATCCAATATTTTCATATTTTTTACCTCATCTAATAATTTTTTACATTTCAACAAAATTTTGTTATATTATCATAAAAAAAACTAAAATGTAACCTTACGTCAATTAAAGACCGTTTTGATATTTTTTTTTATTTTTTAACAGAATAATAACGTGTATAAATTAAGAATGTTTCGAAGACATAAGCGTATGTTTACGTCTCTTGTGCTTCTTAGGTCTCTTATGGTGTCGATAATAAATAGAAGTTGAAGGAGGAACCTCTAAAGGAATATAATCGTACATGAGCCCTTGGAAAGGGCTTATGCTTAGTGGCTGTGTTAAATAAATTGTGTTATTTCCTCCTAACAAAAGATCCTCATTGATATCTACTGTGTAATTTCCATACAATCCGTGGATTCATTGTCTTGCGATTGTGTTATCATATCCGATTTCTCCACTCGAGAATAGAGGATCTCATGAGGGATCGTTGATCCGCACCTGCAAATCAGCAGCATGTTGGGTAGCCAGTGCAATTACAAGTTTAAACGTTCCTTTTAAATCGATGTAGTTGAGTTTGAATTTGATCTGCCATGTAGGTCCTTGGTAGGTGTTATTCTCTTTCTTTATGGGAACCTGGGAGGAAACACCAATCTTTTCTATAATTGTCCACGCCAACGTTGTAAACCAAGTCATCGTTTGGATATAACTCTGTATATCTTTCCCATAATCCGTACTGTCGGAACCTATTAGAAGAAGAATTCAAATAAAGTCTGTTGATGTAGTTTGGGTTAGGATTAGATATCTAGAATTCAGCAGCAGAACGATCAGGGATGCCGATTTCCCATATTGTAGAGCCGTACCTTGGAGGTTTATACACTAGTTTACCCACACAAATATCACTACCTGCATATACGTTAATAATAGTTTCATACCGAAAATCTCCTATAAAACCTGGGACTGAAGCGTAAAGGTTATATTGGCCTTCTCTTATGTCAGTGATGGAGAAGTTGCCGTGCCAATCTGCTTGGCGCCAGAATTGGTAACCCTTAGTTTCCCTTTGCCATGAACCAGCATCACCTATAGCCTATAGGTGCCAAGCCCACATACGAATTATTTGCAGGTTTGCATCCGCTACTAACAAACATATTTTGTACGTACAATCTTCCCCTGACTGTACCACGTTGATCTGATGCTGGAAAATCTTTTGAATCTGGGAAGTCATAAGGCACTTTTCAGTTTGATACATCATCTGATTTTTGGCGTCGATCCAGAGAGCAGCTGTATCATTCACTGGGAAGGAATTGAGATAGACAAAGACCGGTCCAAATACTTTATTCCGCACTTCTCCATCCTTGAATTTTATTATGAGCTCCTTTCCCGAGTAATGCACATTGTGAAATATTGCAAGGTTATCTAGTCCGACGTGAGAGGTAAGAACCTGTTTGAATGGGCCGGCTGACCTGAATTCATTGCTTGGAGTTATATGGCAGAAGCCAACAGAGGGATCAGATGATATCCATCCATGTACTTTAATGTCTTTAGTCTCAGCAGCGTATTCGTATTTATCGTCCACCTCTCCTTTGAATTGGGGTTCGATAGGGTCGACAAGCAAAACAGCCTCTGGATAGGCCAAAGCTTTGCCTCTACCAGTCCGTGATCATCGGGCGAAGGCATGTATCTTTGCCTTTTATCTGATATAGCCATATAAGTAAACTTGTCCTTGGTCAGCTTGAACACCATCCGGATGTTGTCGATATCTACACCTGGAAATCCCTCTAACCGCTCGAAAATCGCGCAAGTATAAAATCCTGAGCAATTACTCAGCATAATGTACCTTTTGAGCACACTTTATTACTATTATGAACTCAAACTCTTTAAGTATTTGATAAGAAATGATTTTTTTAATCCAGTGACTTTTTAAGAGATCTAAATCTATGATAGTTTATTTTGTTTGAAACTATTAGCCTATATTTTTCTCAGTACTTATAAATTCGCCAGATATTTACTGATATATTGATCAAACATATTATATCCTATAATGATTGAGTTTGACTCTTTGACATATTATATTGACCTTATATAAAATGGTTGGACTATTACATATATTACCAGCCTAATACATAATGATTAGGTTTCACTAATACTAATAGATTAGATTCTCACATATTATATCCTATAGTTTATAGGTTCTGCAAGCTTAGCGAGAGAGAAATATATTCTAGCCATGGTCATGGATCAAACCAACTTTTATACAGAGACTTTACTTGTTGGAATTTTCCACAAGTTCTCAACTCTTTACTTTCCTCTTTACATCTCTTTACTTTCCTCTTTACATCTGAACCCATGATGCAACTTATTTTGTACATATTTGTTTTTGGCTCTCATTCTCCATTATTTTCCTTATTTCTCATAAATATAGTCTGACAGGTTATGCGTGTATGTTATGATACTAGAAAAATTAGGTCAACCAGCCAACCCAAAATCATTTGAAACTTCGAGAAATAAGGGAACAATACTAATGTACTTACCCTTATCTAGCCCGTCATCACTAAAACGTATAACATGTCCAGGATAAAATGTAAGTTTAATAAAGTAATGTATAAAGAATGAGCTCCCCAAGACATATTCCTTTATATATTGCGGAAGACGACCTCAACTTTAATATCCCTTAAGGCCTCCCTTACAAAAGAAAACCACCATGCACCAACTTTTCAAAAGACTCGCGAGGAGGATGTTATTCTTTCGTCATTTTGTCGATCGTGTAAAGGATTATGATAAACTTAAGGCTTTTTTCTTGTTTGCAGGGTGTATCTCATGGTTCATAAACTGAGCTATCAGCAACCGTCTGTTTGATTGGTCTTAAAAATATCGTTGGCGGTTTCCATCATATACCATACATATTACTAAACTGCATAATTGTACACGCATATATGAATATTTCTCAAGTGAAAGGTGTTATATTTTTGTTGTTTCACACTCGATGCTAGAAAATAACAAGATCCCACTTTTATAGTTTTCTTATCAAATATTTCTTATTTTTATTTCTTATTTTTAATTCCCATAACAAGAGATAGCATTCTTGTCGTTTAATTATTCATTTCTTTGAAATATATGAAATTAATTTCTATAGTTCAATTTAAGAAGTTGTTTATGTTTTAATTTCTTTCATTTAATTATATCGATTGAAATTGAAATATTTTAGATTGATGTGCAGTGTACTTAATTTAGTATTAGATAATCTTTTTTGGGTTTGAACTTAATCGTTGTTTTGATCGTTATTTTGGTTTTCATCATTTATATTATTATTATTTTTCTTATGTTTTATAAGTTTAACGATCTTATATATAAAAAAAACTAGCTTTTGTGATATAGTGCGGAAGCCCAAACAAAAACCTATTAATGTTATTTTATTTTAATCAAATATCTTATCGAATCTAATTGTATTAAGATTTGATTTGATTTGATTTTAAGATATTAATTTTATTTCTTTGTATTCTAATTTAGTGTTTTGAACAGCTCTTATATAAAGCCTCATATGTCTTAAGTTATTTTAAGTTTTTGGAATAATATAATTTTTATCTCTGAAAATTTTAGTCTTTGTTACCCTTAGATTAGGGTTTCATCATGTTACCCTTGAATTAGGGTTTCATCATGTTACCCTTGAATTAAAGTTTCATCTATCTTGGCTTCTTCTTCTATTATTGTCGCGTCATCAGTTTGGTATTAGAGCCTTTGAATCTTGATTTTATCTGATTCAAGGTCTAAAGGAGGGAAAAACATCTATGGTCATGTAGATCACGAAGATCGTTTGGTATGCGGGGACACACCAGACGTTTCGATGGTGAACGTATTAACTGATTACTAGAAGACTTTAAATTGGCTACCAATCGTCACATCAAGGTAAAACTTTCTTATCGAGATTTATCTCGGGCTATGAAGAGATTTTCGAAACCAATTTTTTTTCATCAACTGGATTGTTTTGTGATTTCAAAGAAGGAACACTTGAGAATAATTTATCTTATTCCGACAAGGTCAACAATTATAATTTCTAATGTAATAATTGAAAAAAATAAAAAAAAATAATTTTGGTTGTTGATGGTGATGGTGTTGTGAATTCGAGGATAAATTCTTGTCAACTAGGGGATGATGATGTTGCTTAGAAGCATGAACAAAAAACTTTTTATTTTATTTTATTTTATTCAAATATCTTATCAAATATAATTATATTAAGATTTCATTTTATTTTAAGATATTTATTTTATTTCCTTGTATTCTAATTTAGGGTTTTGAGCAGCTCTTATATAAAGCCTCATATGCCTTAAGTTATTTTAAGTTTTTTGAATAATATAATTTTTATCTCTGAAAATTTCAGTCTTTGTTACTCTTAGATTAGGGTTTCATCATGTTACCCTTAAATTAGGGTTTCATCATGTTACCCTTAAATTAGGGTTTCATCATGTTACCCTTAAATTAGGGTTTCATCTATTGTTGCTTCTTCTTTTATTTTTGTCGCGTCATCATTTTGACAACCAAGTTTCAAAATAATATCCATGAAAACAAGATTTTAAAATTAGATATTAAAAAGAGAGTTAATAAAAGAACTATATTTTCTACTTATTTAAAAATATTAAAATATTTTTTAGCTTTTAAAATAAACATGTAGCTATGAAACAAGTTAGATTATGTATTCAATGTAGAGTTACAACTATTGTGCTATATATTTTGAGTTTATTTAAAATGAATATATATATATATATATATATATAATTTGTTTGATATATTGAGGTTTAACGTTTTGTTATTTTGGGTATGATCTTGATGTTGATGCACCATAGTGTAAATTATAGTAAAGATATTATTGATCATATGCCTATGATACTGCAACATGTATTTAAACATATATTTTTAAACTATAAAACCTTGTGAATTTAACTACCAAACTTCTCAAAGCATTGAGGACAATATAGAATTATCAAAATCTAAAGCAAACCATCTCCAATTGCTTGCTAAAGAAGAGGTCTAATGGCATCAAAATAGTTACATTTACCGGATTAAGGACGAATATAAGAACACAAATCATAACTATGTAAAAAAAAAAGAAAATAAATAGCATGATTCAAAGTATTCTTGAGGATCATAAATGAATCACTAACTAAGACCATCTTGGCCATTCTACTGACTTAATTTTAAATTTATCCTCAATGAGCTTCCAACCGACAATGATGCTGAGTTTTTAATGGACATTGTTCATTAACAGGATTACTGATGAGGATAACACCTTCATAACTATTATTCCACCAGAAAATAAAGTTCATGAAGTGATCTCTAGCCTAAACCCAATAAATGCCTTAGGAGTAGATGACTTCAATAACATGTTATACCGAACCTGTTAGAGTATTATTGGAAAAGACCTTTGTTCTGCAATTGAAGCTTTTATCCTTGGTCAAGCTATAACTAATGCTATTATGGAAAATTTTATATGCCTCATTCCTTAAAAATAATGACCTAAAGCATGGAAGGACTACAGACATATCAGCCAATGGACCCTATTTAACATAATTATCTATAAAATTTTGAATGATAGGATTGCTACTTTCTTCCTAAAATCATCTTTGAGGTTCAAGGTGGTTTGGTATACGGTCGTAAAATTTAAGTTAATATCTTATTAGACAAAAGTATTGCTTATGATATTAATAAGAAGACTCGGGGTGGAAATGTAATTATTCAAGTGGACATTATTAAGGTTTTCGATAGATTGTCACATAAATTTATTATTAAACTCTTGAAGCTATTTGGTTTCAGTTCTAAATTCATCAACATTATCTCAAGTATAATGAAGGGTGTATAAATCTCTATTCTTATTAATGGAGAGGCAAAATGTTACTTTAAAGTAAATAGAGAGATCAAACAGGGGATCATTTATCCTCCAGCCTCTTTATAATTGAAGAGGAGTATTATATAAGAGGTTTGACTAAGATGTTTGAAACCAATAAGGACATGATATACAAAAATAGGAGTCTAAGTGTTATCCCGTGCATTACATTTGTTGATGACCTAATCATATTTACAAATGATCTTCCTACCACTATATATTAGCTTGGAAAATTCCTTCAATATTATCAAGATCTTTCTAGACAGTCTATAAATCAAGACAAAAAAGTCATTATCAAAAGTAGACGATGCAAGATATTCAAGACTGGAAATCATAAATGGCTTCACCTCAGCAACTCTCCCAACTACATATCTTGGTATTTCTATAAACACAAACAACTAAGCCTGTAATTATGACGCACTTGTGTAAAACATCAGAAATAGGATTAAAGATTGGGATGATAAACACTTATATCAGGCTGGTCATCATTGAAATTGTCTTAATGGCTCTCCCAATATACTGGACCAAAAGGTGCATTATCCCGAAGACTATTACAGATAAAACAAAAACGTTATTTAATAACTTCGTTTGGGGTTCAACTGAAGAGATGAACACTATAAAGTGGACTAATTGGTATAACATATGCATACCATATTTGGAATGAGGCTTGAATCTTAGGAACATTCTAGATTTTTAAGATTAGTTTCCTATAAATTATGGTATAGGTTCAGATATAATAAGTCTTTATGGTTTAATTTCACTTATAGTATCTACTAGAAAACCTACACCCCTTACAAGTAAATTACTCTAAGAATCATTCTCAAAATTAGAAAAGAATAATGAAGATTATAGACTATACTGAGAATCATATCTACTGGAAATTAGTTAAGGAAGAAATAGAATCTTGGATAGATAAATGGTGCTCCGCCTCTCCATTTATCACCCGATATAGAAATGAGAATAACGATTGGTATACCTAAAAATAATGTCAGTTCATTCTGGGATACAACTAGCTGAAACATGGACAAGCTTAAAAGCAACATTCTTCGTTCAAACATCCAGTATATCCAAGCAATTACCATTGAGGATGCCGAGCAGGATATTATAACATGTACTCTAACTAAGGAGGTAAACTTTAAAACTAAAGAAACATGGGATAACATCAGAACAAAAAGAAAAAATCAAATTTGTATAAGAAAAATTGGAACTCAATAACCTCCAAGATTTTTCTATTCTTTTCCTGAGGATCTTAAGACTCTTTCCTTAAAAAAATGAAATTCATCATAGTTTCTAATTATCAATTTTGTAACAACTCATAAAGCATAAACCATCTTTTTGTATCTTGTACAATTTCTTGGGAAATCTGGGTTTATTTCTCTAACATTTTTAATATTTGAATAGATAAATATATTACCATTTCTCACTTAGTTAGAAACTGGATCTGGTCTTCAAGTATAGAGGTTCATCCTAGAACTATTACATATAATTATTTGTCGGGTTCTTTAGAGGGTAAGAAATTAGGTTAACTTTACTAAATTAAACATATCATTACAATCCGTGATCAAGCTAACCTTCTTAATATGTCCCATTGGAATAATGATTCAAATGCTGATATAGAACTAGGTTGATACAATCATCTAAACAGGAAAATAAAATTTCTCATTCATGATTGGAATCCTCCTACTATTAGTATATTTAAATTTAATATCAATGTATTATGTTTTATTAATGGTGAAACTACTGTTGCTGGTTTGACAAGCGATAATAATGATGATATAAGTGTTGGCTTTGGCAGAATCAGTGGTAAACTCACTCTTTTTAGCGGAAACAAGAGCATTGATTTATGGTATTCTCCTTTGTAAGAGATTATGTATTAATAATGTAGAGATATAATTTGATTCTCTAACTCTAATTGAGCTTATTACTAAAGGAAATGCCCCATGAAATCTTGAAACTTTTCTCAAATGTTGTAAAAATCTGATAACCTCTATGATTTTAAACACATATATTGGGACCAAAACAAAGTTGACAATGGGCTAGCCAAACGGACCATTAAATGTAAAATGAAACTTGATTTTTAATCAAAGTCAAGCTCATAATCATTTTAGGGCTATCACTCTTAAAGAAAGGATAGGATTAGGTTATATAAGACTGGAAGATTGAAAGATTATTGTTATATAAAATTCTCTCACTAGTTTTTTCATATTACTTTTTGACACTAACAATTCCTAGCATGTTCTACCTGACTATCAAGCTTTATAAATGAGTGTATGCATGTATTTACTAATTAGTTTTTGAAAGCTAGATCATGGAAATGGTAGAAGTTAATTAATCATCTGAAGTTGAACTAAAGAAGAAGGAAAAACAAATGATTCTCAAATTATTGGATTACATGGAAGCAAAATTAATATTACGAAAATCTTCTTGCACTTTTTGTAATTTGAACCCTTCTAGCTTTGCTGTAAGTTGAAAACAATAACACCATGAAACAAATTAGAATTGAACAATTTCATACAGGCTGAAATCTGTAAGAGAGATTACTTGAATTTCTCTTGTAGCTAGATGGATGTAAGAGAAAAGTAGACATTCTAACATGATAAGTGAATTTCATGTCACTTATTACGCTTCCATTATTGTTCAAATCGTCGCCGGTTCTCAAGTATTCGTTGGGTTTTAACGTGTTTTTCAAGTATTCTTAAAGGACGCTTTAGGATTGATATATTTATTTGGTTTTTGGAATTTAAGGTTTAGATTTGTATACGGGAACTGTTTGGTCTTCGAGGGAGATCAAATACAGGCAGAACTTCTTTTTGAGTTACCAAGAGAGCAGCTGTTGAATTGGATTTTTCAATGTGTGTCTGAACTTCACGCTTCGCTTCCCACTCTTATAAAGTACTAGTTCTTATTCAAGAATCCAATATATATATATATATATATATATATATATATATATATATATGCATCTACATTGTGTTTGGGAGCCTGCCTTATTAGAGTAAAGACTACAAAATTTCGTTCAACGGAAACTAAGAGCAATGGCATTAGGAGGCTGAGACGTCAAAAGTTGAAGATAGCAAACAGCATCCAATCAATACAAACCTCAAGTGCATGTTGCCTAAATATATAGAAGATTGGAACTGTGATTGGTTGGTTGTAATGTTGTTGGGCCGTTGCCGACTAATTCTGTTGGGACGCTTTGGGTCGGCTCTCTCATCCGGGTCCGACTTATAAATGGCTGTATATATAGTCTAGTGGCTTTATTATCCAGGCCACTGAGAGTTTTAAGGTTTCCATTTTAGAAAGAAAAACCAGGCTTTCATTTGATGAGTCCAGAAATTCTCACCACTCACTGTAGAAACTGGACAGGGGAAATTCGGACAAAAGCCACCCACTGAACCATCCGAACTGGACAAAAGTACTAAAAACTAATCACCTTTTGACTAAACTAATTGCTAATCTACTTAATAAACTAATGGGTTTTTGAACTCGACCCGGTTTCATAAGTTTGACCCGAAACCCCATGAGGCCTATAATTAAGGGTATAAATACCCAACCAGTGTCATTAATGAGGGTAATGAACATTTAATACAACCAGGAAGCTCAAATCTCTCACTACAAAGCACTTAAACATTAAATACCTTTGAAACACCATAAAACACCTGACCAAATTACCCTCAGTAAAAACTAATCCACACCAAATAGGCGACCACAGTGGGAGGAGAAGGTGCTTGAATTTAGCATTTGAAACCATCAAGAAAAACCAGTTCGGATGAATCTAGAAGAGCAGGAAGTACCATCAACTTTGGCAGAAGTGGTGGGAGAAAATGATTAATACACGATTGAAGAGCGAGATAGATTGAAAGCTGAGATAGAAGTCTTGAGGGCTGCTAAAAGGGTGGAGATGGGCTTAAAAGAAAATCAAAAGTGTCAGCCGTTCACCATACGGACAATCCAAGGGAGCATGACCCATCATCAAAGATCCATGTAAGTACTAAAAAGACTCATGCTAGCTCAAAGAAATCTCACCGGTCTAAACCGGTGGAGAGCTCACATTCGGATTCAGAATCTTCTAGTGGCTCCTCGACGAAGATGGAGTTAAGGAGTCCCTGTCATCCAGCAGTGATGAAGGACGTTCTAAAAAGAAACAAAAGTTGGTCAAAAAGTATTCAAGAAAGAGGGACGGGCATAAAAGATTGAAAAGACATCTAGGAAAAGGGTCATCTCATGGTCACAGCCATGGCCGGAGACATCTAGACCGACTATTGATGAATCCTTTCACCTTTCATGATGAACCAGGTATCTTTGCAACTCCCAATGAGAATACTGTGTTTAGTCGTGGCCGGAATTGGAGACAATCTCCATTGTCTTCCAAGATATTGTCCGGAAACCTTCCTAAGAGGTTTGACAGCACAAAGATGGAAAAATACGATGGGAGTAAAGATCCAGATAATCATCTGGAACAATTCAAAAACTTTATGATGAATTTTGAGGATGATGTTAAGTTTTTTTGTAGAGCATTCTCCCAGTCTTTTACGAAGAGTGCTCTGAAGTGGTATAATAGTCTGCCACAGGGCTGCATCAGAAATTTTGATACTTTTTGGGTGGCCTTCCGGAGGCAGTTCGTCGGAAGTAAGGAAGTGAAGGGCAATGGAGACACTATTATCCATTTTGCCCAAGAACCAAATGAATTATTGAAAGAATATATAAGTCTCTTTGCGAACACCAAGAATGGATTAGCTGATTGCTTTGAACAAGTAGCAATAGCTTCTCTAAGACAGGGTTTGAACCCTGGTAATTTGGTTGATTCATTAACCAGAAAGAAGGCCATGACGTGGGGCGGTTTAGGGAATCAAGTGGGGAAATAAATCAATGTAGATGAAACGAAAAAGACCAGGGTCTATAGGCAGGTGAGATCGGCCCCAAGGCTCAAGGAAGCCGGACAGGGTCCTAGCAAGGCCAAGGCTCAATCTCACCCAGCACCAGCTCAGAGCCAACAATCCAGAAATAAGCGAAGGCCTTGGGTTCAACCGGAGTGGTTTGCAGAGTTAAAAGAGAATGTGGCAACCATCTATGACAAAAGAAAAGACGAAGTACATTTCAGGAAGCCAGCTACGCTTCAATCTCTCAGGGAAGTCGCAATAATTGTTTCTGCCAATATCATCATGATATTGGTCATAACATAGAAGATTTCATCGCTTTGAAGCAAGAGGTGCAAAATTTGATTGAAAGAGGAAAGTTGGGTGCTTATGTTAAAATAAGAAGTGGAAATAGGCCTGATAACGCTCATCAGACTGGCCCAACAAACAACGCAGGGACATCGGCTCCGGATGGGGCTATGGTGATAATTGAAAGATTCAATGTGGAGTCAGAGTATATGGATCTTGATCCAACCCGGAATAAGGTGGGAGTTATCACAGAACACAACAAGACAGTGTCCGGGCTCATCAGCTTTTTTGAGTCACTTACCATATTTGGGGGGGACACCATGACTGCACCAACTGCTTCTTCGAGGAAGAGGCATGTTCATACCCTGGCTACTCAACTGGAAGGAGGCATGACTTCCTATCAATTGCAAATTCCTTTTTCCTTTATTGTTTTTGATGAAGATGATTTGAGGGACATAGCTGGTCCCCATGAAGATGTTGTGGTAATAGGAGCATCCATTGGGGGCAATGCCATTAGACGAATTTTGGTGGACACCGGCAGTTCAGCCAACATCCTCTTTTTAACTTCCTATACACAAATGAAGAATCCAGCAGTGATTCAACGTTCGAACAGGTCAATTGTGGGTTTCACTAGAAGCTCAGCGGACGTGATCGGGGAGTTTGATGAGGAGATTTTATTGGGCAAGGGCCCTATTAAGAAGATGGTCAGAGTACTTTTCATTATGGTGGATTGTCCCACATGTTACAATGCTATTTTGGGAAGATCTTTGCTCTCTAGGATGCATGCTGTGGCTTCAACAGTCTACCAATGTTTAAAATACGTTGTGCATGGATAATTGGGGGTTGTCCGGAGTAGTCAAAAGATAGCAAGGGAGTGTTATGTAACGGCACTGGCCCCTCGAACTTTGGGGGCAGTTCGGATCAGTGAGGATTAGCAGTTGGAGGGGCCCTCTGAGGAGAGGCTGAAATCGATGATCCAAGAGAGACCCCTGGTGTTTTAATACCAATTGAAGAGGTTGAAACTCACTCTCTGGCTGAAGGAAAAAACGTCAAGATCAGATCTATGATGACATCAGAACTGAAGAGTAAAATGCTATCTTTTTTAACAGACCATTAGCATGTTTTTTCTTGGTGCAATGCTGATGTAACCGGAGTTCCAACAGATATTATATCACACCAACTATCCATCCGAAGAGATATATCACGTGTTGTACAAAAGAGGAGAGCTTTTTCTAAGGAGAAAGCTGATGCCATAGTTCAAGAGGTTGACCAGCTTACTAAGATGGGGCACATAAAGAAATCCCAGTACCCTTTATGGACAGCCAATCCGGTATTAGTAAAAAAGAAAAATGGGAAGTGGCCAATGTGCATCGACTTTACAGACCTTAATAGGGCTTGCTCAAAAGACCTATATCTGGTCCTTCGGATCGATCGGTTAGTGGACTCCACATTTGGGAACAAGTTGTTGTCCTTTATGGATGCCTTCTTCGGGTATAATCAGATTCAAGTGGATCCGAAGGATCAAGAACACACTACTTTTATTACTGATAGGGGCCTTCATTGTTATAAGGTGATGCCTTTTGGGTTAAAGAATGTTGGGGCTACTTATCAGAGGTTGGTGAACAAAGCTTTCGCTATTCAGACTGGAAGAAACATGGAAGTCTATATTGATGACATGATGGTAAAGAGTGTGGAAGAAGAACTACACTTGGCAGATCTGTAAGAAACTTTTGCCAACTTGGTAAAAGTAAATTTAAAGTTGAATCCAGAGAAGTGTGTTTTCGGAGTGCAGTCCGGGAAGTTTTTGGGGTATATGATAAGTGAGAAAAGGATACAGCCTGATCCAGACCAGCTTAGTCCTTTATTGCAGATGGAGCCTCCTCAGAATATTAAAGAAGTACAAAGATTGACAGGGAGGTTAGCTGCTCTAAACCGTCTTATGTCAAGGTCTTCAGATAGGTATGCCCCGTTTTTTCAAACTTTAAAAGGTGCAAATGAATTTAACTGGTCTCCACAGTGCGACCAGGGTTTCGATGAAATTAAAAAACATGTATCCTCCCCTAAAACCTTGTTTAAACCTGTTGATAGAGAAACACTGTACATATATTTAGCAGTCTCTGATTGTGCCATAAGTGCAGTGCTAATAAAGGAGGTGGATAACTATCCTCGTCCGGTGTACTACATCAGCAAAAGCTTGATAGATGCTGAAAAGAGGTATTTAAAACTTGAAAAATTAGCACTGGCTTTAGTAATTGCTGCTAGGAAAATGAGACCCTACTTTTAGTCTCATTCTATCATTGTCTGAACATCTTTTCCCTTGAAAAGCATTCTTCAGAAGGAAGACGTATCAAGCAAAATGACCAAATGGTCTCAGTCGAGTTGGGAGATTATGATATTGATTTTTCCCCTCGAACTGCAGTCAAGGCTCAGTCTGTTGCTAATTTCCTAGATGAATTCCATTTGGTCGGATACACTAAGAAAGCTTCAGGTGAAAAGACTAAGAAAGTATGGGTTGTCCGGACTGATGGTGGATCAAGTACCATGGTTTGTGGTGCTGGGATATGTTTAACCTCTCCGTATGGTGACAAAATGTACCAGGCTATATGTTTTGCTTTCAGGGCTTCTAATAATGAGTCTGAATATGAAGGTGCCATAGCCGGTTTAAAGTTAGCCCTAATTTGTGGAGCCCAAATGGTCAGGTTAATGAGCGATTCTCAGCTTCTTATACATCATGCACAAGGTCAATCTGAGGCCAAAAAAGAGCAGCTGATTAAATATTTGTTTATTCTTAAAGAAGTGGCACTTAACTTCAAAGACATCACCTATGAGCACATACCCCGAACAGAAAATACGTTAACATAGTCATTGGCAACCATAGCATATTCTGAGTCCTACCCATGGATTCACGTGCAAGAGTGCTCATCCATTCAACTCAATCAGAGCAAGGAGGGGGAGGAAAGTTTAAACATACAAGTGAGTCAACCTCAAGACTGGAGGTATCCTCTTTTTCAATACATCTCAGATGGCATCTTGTCTCCGGAAAAAGCGGTAGCAATGAAAGTGAAGTATAAGGCTCGTGGATTTGTAATCCTACGAGATGTTCTTTACAAGAAGTCTTTTAGTAGACCTCTCTTGCGATGTTTGGGGATTGAAGAGTCCCAAATAGTGTTGTCTGAACTACATGATGGTGAGGGATCAGTGCACTGTGGTCATAGAGCTTTAACCAGAAGAGTCTTGTTGGTCGGATACTACTGGCCCTCGATAATGAAAGATGCCAAGGAATTGGTGAAGAAATGTGATCCATGCCAAAAATACGGTAATGTAATTCACATCCCAGTTGTTTTTTAGAGTCAATTTCTGAGCCAATACCTTTTGCTCGTTGGGGGCTGGATCTGGTGGGACCTCTACCTATGGCGTCCGGAGGGTGCCGAACTGTCATTATTGCCATCGATTATTTCTCAAAATGGATAGAAGCAGCCCCATTGGCAGGAACTACTTCAAAAGTTGTTATAAAATTCATCTTATCTAATATTTGCTGCAGATTTGGAGTTTCACAAAAGATAACCACAGATAATGGGCCACAATTTGATAACAAGGATATGGAGAATTTATGTGCCTCTAGAGGCATTCAACATTGCTTATCTTCTCCTTTCCACCCACAGGCGAATGGTCAATCTGAAGTAGCTAACATGACCATCCTGTCCGGTCTTAAAAAGAATCTAGAAGGGACTGCTGGAAAGTGGCCAATCTATCTACAAGAAGTATTATCGGCCTACCGGACTACTCCCGGGGCTGCTACACAAGAATCCCCATTTGACTTGGTATATGGTATGGATGCAATAACTCATATAGAGGAAACTCTTCCTTCATTTAGAGTCCATAATTTTTCCGAACAAGCTAATGAAGTGGCAATCAGAAGTCAACTCGATTTGATATAAGAAGAAAGAGTTAAGGCTCATCTTAGAGCCACCCACTATCAGGGATTGATGAGAAGCAGGTTTTCTTTCAGAGTCAGAAGGAAGGATTTTCAACGAGGGGATAAAGTGTTGAGAAAAGTCTTCCTACATACTAAGGAGAAGCAGTTCGGCAAGCTAGCTCCAACTTGGGAAGGACCCTATGTGGTCAGTGAAAAGCTTAAGCCTGGGACATACATGATTCAAGATAAAGATTGAATGATCTTGAATCACCCCTGGAACATTGAATACCTACAGTTGTATCTAGAATGAAAATTATGTAAATATTTACTTGTTTAAAGTCCATGTAAATATTAAAGGGCATACTCTTTCCTACCCTGGTGGCGCGGGGAGGTTTTAATGAGGTGTCCGACTTTTTAATGAAATTCGATGCCTTTTTGAAAAATTCGGAGTGGTTTGATTGATAGCTTCTTTGAAACTTTTTAAAGTATCACTGACAGACCGGATTGATTTGGTAGAGTGATGACTATGTAAAATAACTACGGGCTATTTAAAAATTAGCCATCAAAATTAGGTATCTATAAAACAACGGAAGAATTGTGTAAGGTAAAATTTCCCGGCTAACATCGGGGAATGATATTAAAATATGTAAAGTACCTTGGCCATCCAAGGACTTTGAAGTTTTAAAAGAAAAGGTTTATCCGGACAAGAGCCGGACACGGTTACAAAAATGCCTTGGCCATCCAAGGACTTTAGTCTAACACAAGAATTAAAGGAAAATAAAAAGATAGTTAAAACTTTAAGGCTGAGCTTCCTTAGATGTTCCACCCTCATCTGGTTTCTTGGGGTCTTTGGGTTCCTCGTTAGGGCTCTCTCTCTCTCTCTCGTCCCTTCTTTTTCATCAATAGTATCATCATAACCACTGGAATAGTTGTGCTTATCACCATCAGCCATAGTGTGGTGAGGAAGGTCTTCGTATTCCACAAATTGCCATAAATCTCCGAGTGTCCTCTTCATAAATTTTTGATGAAAGAGCAAGACCATGTCTGATTTGACTTCAGCATACCTTTCCTCTTGGAAATCTATCACCTTGTTGGTGTATGCATCGATCTTGGCCTGGATTGTCTTCTCCTGCTCCTTTATAAATCATATTTCTCTTCGATAACTCTAGACACAACATCTTCTAGAGAAGTTTTCTCTTGGATGACCTTGTCCTTAGCCTTCACCTCCTCCCTCGAGGTGGAGACATCCTTCTCCAAGCTAGAACACTTAGTTTGAAGTTCTCTGTTAACCCCCTCCGAAGTGGCCAGTTTGGTATCCAAGTTCTCTTTCCCCTTCTTCAACTCCTCGATCTCTCTCCTTAATGCCTCAACATTCTGGTTGGCGTTAATGAGATTGTTGGATAAGCTCTCTTTGTCCGCGTTGAGCGTGTTGATGAGGGTAGATTGATTTCACACTTTTCTCTCCAAGTTGAGCACCGGTTGAATACTTCTCAACAATGAGTGGGTCACCATGTCATTCTCCCCTGAAATAAAAAAGACTTACCATTGAAAGTAACCATGTTCGAAGAGCTTGGAGGGAGGTAAGGGCCAGCAAAATCGTCTTTCTCGAGGTCTCCGAAGTAAAGGCCAATCCTTAAAGATCGCTGATGTTTACTCTATCAATGTTAATATCCCCTCTGGTACCCTCTCTGGTGTGAAAATCACTTGGGATTTGCTCTGCCTATGTTGGGTCTGTTGGGTCGACCGGAGGAAGAGACTCCGGAGGCCGGAGACCTACTTCATCCCCCTTGGAGATTTTCTTCTTCTTGGCTTCCCTATCTCCACCATCTGCTTCCCTATCTCCACCATCTGCTTCCCTATCTCCACCATCTGCTTCCCTATCTCCACCATCTGCTTCCCCTTGGAGCCCTTGAGGATTTTGGAAGTCCAACTTCCTCTTTGGTACTCTCATCTTCCACCACTTGAAGTAGAGCAGCATCAATTCCCCCTTGGTCTTGCACCTCCTGGTTTGCTGGGACGATCTCCTCAACACCACCTTCATTGACCTTAGGTACATATGGCTTTTTCTCGCCTTTCTTGCCCTTCATCTTACTTGGGGCTTTAGATCTGCCCGGCAAGGCCAGCTTCCCATCCTTCTCGTCTGTCCTCTGTAGGATGACACCCGGAGGAGGTGGTGTGGTCAATTCTTCCCAAGACAAGTCTCTCCGGCCGGTTGTGTTCCAGAGGTGGGACCTCACCAGGTTACCAACAGTAAAACAATTATGGAAGCGATTTCCCCATTTGTCAGCAGCCCAAGCATTCAGCTTGGCAAAAGTTGTCTGCCCCTCCTCCAAGTAGTCGGAGAACTTCTTCGGCAGCACTACCCAAAGAATAAGAAGGTAAACAAACTTTTTATAAGGAAAGAAAAACAAACATGATGAAATATTTATCCGTGCTTTTCCATCTGCTGGTGAGCATGCTTGGGTTGACACCAGCTTTAATCTTCTTCCCATTTTCCCAAGCTCCACTAATGAACAAGAATTGTGTCTTCCAATTTTTCTCTGATTCGAGTAGATCATCCACCACTTTAAAACTGTCACCCATATTGTAATGGTAGAAGGGGATGATGTGATTCTTGCAAAGGCTGGCCACAGCAATAAATTTCTCCATCGGAAGCTGTATTCCGGAGAGCCTAGAGGCTATGATGCAAGCCATGAGGGTGTACCAAGCATTGGGACTCAGTTGGCTTGGACAGAGCTTTATCAGATGAAAATATTGGACGATCTCTGGGTCCAAGGGAAATCTGAGCCCCCAGTTGAACAATTCTGTGTAGAAAACTATCTCACTCAGCTTGGAGTCCATTGGCGTCTCTGGATCGACTGGTATTCTCACTTTGATAGATATCTGGGATCCCCCACTTCGTCCGGATCCGGCCTAATTCAGCAGTATGAACGAAGGCGTACTTAATGTTCTGCATGGCTAGCAGATACTTTACGCTCACCTTGTGGAAGCAAGGTCCCACTCTGCCTTCAAGGGACTCCGGCAGGTCCGAATGTTTTAAACACAGCTTCTCTTTACCCTTTTCCTTCTTGTCAGTGGTAGCTTCCCCCGTCTGCCCGGAGACATCAGTCTCAAAAGGGGATTCTTCAACACCGTCCTCCATCACCTCTTCCATCACCATGGAAGGATTGTCAGTTGTCTTTGGTGGAAGAATGCTGTTGGTTGGTTCAGTGAGTTGTCCGGACGGCTGAGCATCGCTTTCTCTTTGTGGTCTGGTGTCCGGCTGGGGCTCAGAACCGGAAGGTTCATTTCGAAGACTTGTTCCAGTAGCCTCCGGACCAGATGATTTATCCTTAGGGACTTTGACTGATGCATCCGACCCTGTAGCTTTGTCCTTGGCCCAGACTTAGGGGCCCTGATTTCGGAGACTTAGACTGTGGAACAACAGCCTGGCCTTTTACTAAGCGGCCTCTTCGACGAAGTGTCAGTTTTTCTGGGGAATTTTTAGCATCTGATCCCATAGCTATGAATGGAGAGGGTCTCTTTGTGCTTGTAACAACTTTTTCCCGTTCCATAGTAGGCTGTGACTCCTGAACCGAGGAGCCTGATACGATCGGTGAAAGATTTGGTTGAATTAACCTCATGGGTTTGGAGCTTCTCCCAGAAGATGAACCTCGATCAGGCTCTGAAGATGGCGTTTTAGACTTGTTGATTGGAGAAACTGGAAGACCTGCATCAATGCGTCTTTCTCGCTCAAATCTTTGTGCTTTTTCTAACTCTGAGAGATTAAGCCACCCGCCTTTTACCAGTGCGTTTCTTGCTGTGAACATAAACTCACACCAAAAGGATTTTGAGAAGAGAGGTGAAAGCTTTGAGATAAAGGAATGAGAGAGTAATGAAGATGGTAAAACAGTGAAAAGTGAAGTAATATATATTAATGAGACAAAAAGATGCTAAAAACCTAGGAGAATAGGAAAGACAAAAGTAATGATTGAAGGCGGCGCTGATGTCATGGGTATTAAATGTAGAGGTTACTTTTTGGGTTTAATGGGAGCGCCGTTCTAAAAGAAAAACGGCTGGTGAGGCAAATCAAGAGATGACACGTGTCCCATAATCCATAACAAAACTTTTGAACTTGTAAGAAGTTTTCAGTCCGGATAAATCCTGGGCAGAGCACTTGAACAGTCCGGAGAATGGAACTAGTACTCAAGGGAGATTTTTTAGGTCTTACCAAAGGCCTTCGAAAAAACCTAAAAAAGGGGCTACTGATGAGTCCGGAAATTCTCACCACTCACTGTAGAAACCGGACAGGGCAATTTGGACAAAAGCCACCCACTGACACATCAGAACTGGACAAAAGTACTAAAAACTAATCACCTTTTGACTAAGCTAATTGTTACTCTGCTTAATAAACTAATGAGTTTTTGAACTCGACCCGGTTTCATAAGTTTGACCCGAAAGCCCATGAGGCCCATAATTACGGGTATAAATGCCCAACCACTTTCATTAATGAGAGTAATGAACATTTAATACAACCAGGCAGCTCAAATCTCTCATTACAAAACACTTAAACAATAAATACCTTTGAAACACCATAAAACACATGACCAAATTACCCTCAGTCAAAAATAATCCACACCATCATCAGTTGTTTTTTTTTATTATGTGTGTGTGACTTTTACAGAGAGGAAGACAGTAAAACAACGTGGAGAGGTGATTAAAGTGAGAGAAAATAAGTAGAACAGAAAAAAAGAAAGGAAGAGAAAACACAATTGGTTGCTTCTGGTTTTTCGATCCTGCAGAACATAGAACAGAGAGAAAAGAAGAGAAAACGCAATTGGCTGCTTTTGGTTTTCTGATCGACAACAGCCAACAAGAAAGAGAGAAAGCAGGTGACGGCTGTCTTTTTTGGTTTTTCGATCAGAACATACAATCGAGAGGGAGAGGAAACAGGTGGCGGCTGCTTTTAATTTTGATGGGCAGCAGCATGCGGACGGAGATTAAAACGCAGGGACAGCTACGGTGGTTTTTCGATCGGCAGAAGCGGGCGACGACTGCGGTGGTTTTCGATCGGTAGTTTACCGATTGTTTTTGTCAGGCGATACTTGGTAGCTACTGTTCAGTTTAACGTTCTCTAAACGCTTATTCATCTATTTACATTCGTCTTAGAGCTATGTTAACTTTTGCGCTCATGATGATGATTCGTTCGATTAAGAACTAATCATTGTCATGGAACTCTAATGGATTTGTTTGAATAATACTTATGGTTTGATTGCTTGATCGGTTTGTGAGATACGTTTATCAATTACCTAGTATGGTTGTGCTTATCGTTAGGTGCGTCGCGAGCATCTAGCTGTTAATCTTTAATGAATGCGAAAGTGGATTTAAGGGTTTAGAACTTGTCATGCTAGCATAGGTTCTTGAATGATTCATATTGTAATAGTTCATGATTCGTAATATGTCACTAACATATCATGTTACCCTATGTAATCGAAATAGACAACTTGCGCTTAAAACCAATTGTACCTCAATTCGTATAGACATATAGGTTTTTCATGCAAGAGGTGTCTGCTTAGCTGCTATCTCTTTTGTGGTTGTTTAAGTGGTTTGGTTTACTGGTACTGAGAGGTAGCATATACTGATTTCGTGTTATCTGATTAGTAATCGTTGTTATCATATATATTGATTAGGTATATTAATACTCTGAGTAAAATAAACAAGGAAGTTAGGGTTCCATATTTTCGCTCTCATAAGTAAACTCGTTAGTTAATCTCGTTAGTTAACTTGCTTAGTTATAATCATTCACCCAATCTTTATACTTTTTCAAGTATTAGTCTAATAATCATACATTGTTGCATAAGTGAATTCTTGTCATATACACTTGGTCTTCATGGGAATGAACTTACTTACTTATTACTTGCTATTATTTGACCACGTATACTTGCGTGAGAAAAATGTTAACAAGTTTTCGGCGCCGTTTCCGAGGACTCGGTGTTATTTAACAATTTTATTGCTTATCATCAGGGGTCGTTATAAAACTACTGACTTGATTCAGTTACTTGCTTTTCGTGAGTTTTCTTGTGCTTGACGTACTTGAGTGTGTATGCAAACACGGTCTCAAACTAGAGCACTAGTACAAAAGGAGCTTGAAACAAGCCAAGGAACAGAGTTACTAGTCTCAGATTCTGATACTAATTCTACAATGGACAATCCAGCTCCAAAAGCACTCGTGGAGTACTCTCAACCAAAGATCATGGATATTCAGTCTAGCATTGTCAGACCCAATATTGTTGTGAATAATTTTGAGATTAAACCCGGTACTATTCAGATGATGTAGAATTCTTGTCAGTTTGGGGGAGCTTCATCTGAGGATCCTAATATGCACATTATGACCTTCCTTGAAATCTGTGATACTTTTAAGTTCAACGGTGTTTAAGATGATGCCATAAGACTGAGACTCTTTCCATTTTCTCTGAGGAACAAAGCTAAGAGCTAGTTACACTCTATACTAGTAGGCTCTATTACTACTTGGGATATAATTGCGCATAAATTTCTCTCAAAATCCTTTCCCATGGCAAGAACATCCGCCATGAGGAATGCTATTAAGTTTTATCAGTCACATGGTGAATCTTTAAGTGAAGCTTGGGTGAGTGAGGAATGCTATTAAGTTTTATCAGTTACAAGGAGATGCTCAGAAAATGTCCTCATCATCGGATGCCTGATTGGTTAGTAATAAATTACTTCTACTATGGTTTGAGTGCGCAAACAAGGCCCATGGTCGATGTTGCATCTCGGGGAGCCTTATTAACGAAAACTATGAGGAGGCTCACGAGCTCATTGAGACGATGGCTGCTAATGAATTCCATAACCCTTCTCAGAGACTGTCACAACATAAAGTAGCTGGTATTCTTAACGTAGACACTGCCGCTGCTTTAGCAGCTCAGCTTGAAGCTCTAAACATGAAGGTGGATTCTTTGACTAAACTAGGAGTACATCAGGTAGCTAGTGTGTGCGAGATTTGTGCTGGAGGGCATGACACTCAACAATTCTCTATCTCTACTAAGTCAGTGCAATTTGTGAGTAACTTTCAGAGGCAGAATCAACAACCAATCTCAAACACTTATCACCCAAGAAACAGAAATCACCCGAACTTCAGTTGGAGCAATAATCAACAAGGTAATCAGCATTATGGTGCTAAGCCATACGCTTCTCCTGGATTTCAGCAATAAGGTCAGCAACATCAATTTCGACAGTATGCCCCAAGACAACCTCAGAATCAACATCCTGGCCCTCCTCAACATTCTGTGAGAGACTCTGAACTAGAAGAGATGAAGTTAATGATTAAAAGTCTGATGATATCTCACAAGACCTTAGAAAATCAGACTGGGCAGATGGCCAGTAACATGATCATTAGACCTCAAGGAGTTCTTCCTAGCGACACGGAACATAATCCAGTTAAACGGGACGGCAAGGAGCAATGTCAAGCGATCACCTTGAGATCAGGAAAGGTTGCTGAGAACCCCACAGTTGAACAATAGGCTGATTCTTCTCAAAAACAGCCCATTCTGAAAAATTCTGCTCAAAATCAGCCGTCATCTGAGGTTAATTCTGATCAAGATCAGCCACCTAAAAAGCCATCTCAGTCAGTTGTTGATCCTACGATCTACCCTCCTCCACCTTTTCCACAAAGGTTGCAGAAACAGATGTTAGATACTCGGTTTGGGAGATTTCTGGAGGGATTCAAGAATCTACACAGTAACATACCCTTTGCTGAAGCATTAGAGCAAATGCCTAGTTATGCCAAGTTCATGAAGGGAATTCTTTCGAAAAAGCTAAAGCTTGATGATTATGAAACGGTGGCGCTCACTGAGGAATGTAGTGCGATCTTACAAAAAAAACTGCCTCTCAAGCTTAAAGATCCAGGAAGCTTCACTATTCCTTGTTCAATCGGCAATTATTCTTTCAGAAAATGTTTATGTGACTTGGGAGCAAGCATAAATCTGATGCCCCTATCTGTGTTTGAGAAACTTGGGCTTCCTGAGCCAAAACCGACTAACATCTCTTTGCAACTGGCTGATCGCTCTATCACATATCCTCGTGGTATCATGGAAAATGGCTTAGTAAAGGTAGATAAGCTCATCTTTCCGGTTGACTTTGTTATCTTGGATTTTGAAAAGGACAAAAACATCCCCATAATCATGGGAAGGCCATTCTTGGCTACGGGCAAAACTTTGATTGATGTCCATAAAGGGGAGCTCACTATGAGAGTGCAAGATCAGAATGTCATTTTCAACGTTTTCAAGGCTATGCAATCTCCAACAGAGGATGAGGAATGTTTCAGGGTGGATATGGTCGATGTGTTGCACAGTAATTAGTTGGATCAGTTTGCGAGTTCAAATGTTCTAGGTAGAGTTCTACATGGTGAATCTGACTTCGAAGACGAAGAAATATCCGAATGTGTTCAACTACTACAGGAGGCCCCATATCAAAAGAGGCTCAATATTCCACATGAGTCGCTTGGATTGGGTGATCTTAAGGATTCTCAGGAAAGGCTTAAACCTTCTTTAGAAGAAGCTCCTAAACTTGAACTGAAACCACTACCAGATCGTCTCAGGTATGCTTTCTTAGGAGAGTCATCTACGTTACCTGTTATTATTACATCTAACCTTTCAAGTAGTAAGGAAGAAAAGCTATTGAGAGTTATGAGGAAGTTCAAATCAGCCATTGGTTGGACCATAGCAGATATCAGAAGATATATAAGGAATAAAGTCAAGAAATGGCATGATAGGAAACTTTTATATAAAGCTTTTGAGCCGGGTCAAATGGTTCTTCTTTTTAACTCTTGTCTAAAGCTTTTCCCTAGAAAGCTTAAGTCAAGATGGTCTGGACCTTTTAAAGTCAAGAAAGTATATCCACATGGAGCAGTTGAAATCTATAAGAAATCGCTAGATAAAGCATTCAAAGTCAATGGTCAACGACTCAAGCATTACTATGGCGATATGCTGAACCGTGAGGCATTCATCATCAACCTCGACACTACATGATTCTGAGCGGTATTTTCGAGCTATCGACGTTAAACAAGCGCTTCATGGGAGGCAACCCACTGGGAAACAATGATCAAGACAGCTGGACGAGTAGGGGAGTGCTTCTTGTATCTTTTTATTACCTTCATTAAGGACACTTGTAGTTGCATTCATCATAGTAGTTATTCATGATAGGCAGTGTATCTTCATGTTAGTCAGGCTTATTTGCACATTCATACCATGATCATATAGATTTTGTTTAGGATAAAGTTAGTCTATTAGCATAGCATTTTGTTCATGCATTTTGCATCTTTGAACCCTTGAGTTCTTGTTTCTACTTAAGTAGCCAATGATGAATCTTGTTTGTAATGTTAGTAGGAATAAAATCTAATTAGGTTGCTTGTAAGTTAGCTTGCTTGATGTAGAAGCACAATTAATACACGTAGACTCATCGATTGTCTTTATTCTAGTTACAGACACACTTGAGTATTGTTATATATAATCCTTGCTTAGGTTCGGAATCATACCTTAATCCTTTAATAACTCATAGATCACAAAAATATAAGTTTGGGGAGTTGAAAGATAAATATGCGTATTAGTCAGTTAGGCGTTAAAGGCTAGTAGCCGCTTGTTGACGTGCGTCCTCTCGCTGGGGACTGCGTATTATGAGTAGTCTAGAGGTGGAATGAGATGGAGCGAAACAAACTCATTCTCAATCGCTTATAAAAAAAAGAAAATAAAGAAAATAAAAGATGAAAAATAAAAGAAAAAATTGTCTAGGATGAGCTCTTTGGTACTCGAGTTATTACGTTCTAGGGGACTTTGTGCTTAGTGACCTAAGACTTTTCCGGTCTGGGATCCGCTTACCTAAAGCTCGCTACATGGGCACCATTGTATAAATATTTTGGGGACCTCTTTCATTGCACGGTCAAATAAGCCTTTGTGTGTCTAAATAGATTAAAGCATAATAAATCTTTGACAACCCCGGGGATAAAATGGATGTGCATCTTGAATATAAATAATCTAAGTTGTATTCCGTTTCTAAACTTGTGATTATTATGATAAGAACGAGTAAGGTCCATTAACTTGTACTAAAAACATGTCGATTGAGTTTGAACACACACGCACGCTTCCACACTTGTATTGCTAGCATTTGAGTACCTAGTTATTTCGCATTCCGAGGTCATTACATTCGTTGAGGCATTTATGTTGAATTAGTTGCGGTTACTCATTCGGGATAATTGCAATCTTGCATTCATTTAAATTCAGTTGCATTCATGCATCATTTGTTAAACCCGTTTTGCATTGCTTGAGGACAAGCAACAGTTTAAGTTTGGGGGTTTGATAAGTGCATTTCATGTCACTTATTATGCTTCCATTATTCTTAAAATCGTCGCCGCTTCTCAAGTATTCGTTGTGTTGTAACGTGTTTTAACTTGTTTTTCAAGTATTCTTAAAGGACTCTTTAGCATTGATATATTTATTTGGTTTTTGGAATTTAAGGTTCAGATTTGTGTACCAAAACTTGTTTGGTCTTCGAGGGAGATCAAATACAGGCAGAACTTCTTCTTGAGTTACCAATAGATCAGCTGTTGAATTGGATTTTCCAATGTCTGTCTGAACTTCACGCTTCGTTTCCCACTCTTATAAAGTACTAGTTCTCATTCAAGAATCCAGTATATATATATACACATCTACATTGTTTTTGGGAGCCTGCCTTATTAGAGTAAAGACTGCAAAATTTCGTTTAACGGAAACTAAGAGCAATGGCATTGGGAGGCTGAGACGTCAAAAATTGAATATACCAAACAGCATCTAATCAATACAAACCTCAAGTGCATCTTGCCTAAATATGTAGAAGATTGAAGCTGTGATTGGTCGGTTGCAATGTTGTTGGGCCGTTGCCGACTAATTCTGTTGCGACGCTTTGGGCTGGCTCTCTCATCCGGATCCGACTTATAAACGCCTGTATATATAGTCTAGTGGCTTCTTTATCCAGCCCATTAAGAGTTTTAGGGTTGTTGTTTTAGAAACAAAAACTAGGCTTTTATTAGCTGTTTTTTTATTATGTGTGTGTGACTTTTGGAGAGAGGAAGACAGTAAAACAACATGGAGAGGTGATTAAAGTGAGAGAAAAGAAGTAGAACAGAAAAAAGAAAGGAAGAGAAAACATAATTGGCTGCTTTTGGTTTTTCGATCCTGCAGAACATAGAACAGAGAAAAAAGAAGATAAAATGCAATTTGTTGTTTTTGGTTTTCCGATCAACAACAAACAACAAGAACGAGAGAAAGTAGGTGACGGTTGTCTTTTTTGGGTTTTCGATCAAAATATACAAGAGAGAGAGGAAGCAGGTGACGGTTGCTTTTGATTTCGATCGGCAGCAGCAGGCGGACGGAGATCAAAACGCAGGGACGACTACGGTGGTTTTTCGATCGGCAGAAGCGGGCGAAGACTGCGGTGGTTTTCAATCGGTAGTTTACGGATTGTTTCTGTCAGGCGATACTTGGTGGCTACTGTTCGGTTTAACGTTCTCTGAACGCTTATTCATCTATTTACATTCGTCTTAGAGCTATGTTAACTTTTGCGCCCATGATGATGATTCGTTCGATTATGAACTAATCGTTATCATGGAACTCTAATGGATTTGTTTGAATAATACTGATGGTTTGATTGCTTGATCGATTTGTGAGATACGTTTATCAATTACCTAGTATGGTTGTGCTTATCGTTAGGTGCGTCGCGAGCATCTAGCTGTTAATCTTAAATGAATGCGAAAGTGGATTTAAGGGTTTAGAACTTGCCATACTAGCATAGGTTCTTGAATGATCCGTATTGTGATTTATCATGATTCGTAATATGTCGCTAACCATATCATGTTACCCTATGTAATCGAAATAGACAACTTGCGCTTAAAACTAATTGTACCTCAATTCGTATAGATATATAGGATTGTCATGCAAGCGGTGTCTGCTTATCTGCTATCTGTTTTGTGGTTGTTTAAGTGGTTTGGTTTACGTGTACTGAGAGGTAGCGTATACTGATTTCATTTTATGTGATTAGTAATCGTTGTTATCATACATATTGATTAAGTATATTAATAATCTGAGTAAAATAAACAAGGAAATTAAGGTTCTATGTTTTTACTCTCATAAGTAAACTCGTTAGTTAATCTCGTTAGTTAATTTTCTTAGTTATAATCATTCACCCAATCTTTATACTTGTTCAAGCATTAGTCTAATAATCATCATTTTTGCATAAATGAATTCTTGTCATATACACCTCGTCTTCGTGGGAATGAACTTCCTTACTTATTACTTGCTGTTATTTGACCACGTATACTTGCGTGAAAAATGGTTAACATAACAGGATCAACAAAGAAGGAGTCAACATCAACTCATTTAAACGAAATTGTTGTTAGTAGTAAAGTAAGAAATGATGAAATACATGCACTTGTTGCGGGAACTGAAAGATCTGCTCTTCGAATTGGAATTTAATTAAAACAACTATGTTGAAGTTTAATCAAAACTGAAGTAAGCCAAAATTTGATTCCCCGAAAAAACAACGAAGTAAAAAAATTCTAAGATATTGGAGCTATAAATTCTTGATTGTCTATACTAAAAGGAAAAAAGAGAGAAGACATTCTCGTCACTGTTTTGAAATCTACCTAAAATATAGAGGAAATAAGCTTTGTTTCGGAAGTAACTTGAATTATTTATTTTGTTGTCACTATTAAAATTATGTGTTGGTTTTTTAGAGACTCTCAATGTAATTTTATTATTATTAATAAAAGTTAGTAGTTGTTTTAACAAGTTTAGATAATATACATTTTATTTATTTTATTTTGATATATAAATATGATTTCATGTACTAACCATGATATTTTTTATTTTAAATTCGAATGATTTTACGAAATTTTTATATATATTCAAATAACTTATTTTATTTGAATAATAATCATACTATCAAATTTTCAATATCTAAACGATGTCAGGATCAAATTTATTTTTCAAAAAAATTATCAAAACATTAGGTTTTATAAATTTTTATAATAATCCCTTTCTTATGGGTATACAATATTTTCAATAAGCCTCTAAGGGGGTAGCGAGTTGGTGGAGTACTGCATGCTTATGACCAAAAGTCGTGAGTTCGAATCCCTTTACAAAAGTTTTATTGGCTGAACATGTCACCTTGTGTAGTTTACCTTCTCACGTTTTACCCTGTGCGCACTCGTTGAGTAGCGGCTCCGGGTTCCCTCCGAAAAAAACAATATTTTCAATAATATAGTTAACCAAATTAGCTATAATAAAATATTATAGTTTAAATTTTAAAATCTATATATATATACCAATATTGTTATAAATAATAATATTTCATATGATTTTGCATATATAAAAATAAAATTTCAAATTTGGCTAGACTTATTTAATTGTTTGGAAATATAATATAAAACATGCTTATATATGAGATTTAGTTTCTATTTTTTGGACTTTTTTATATTTTTGAAAGAGTTAGTTATTTTAACACCGAGTTAACAATTTAATTAGGTTTATTATAAAAAAAATAACAATATATTAATAATTTTAATTTTTGTTTTAATAGCCGATTTTTTCTTCTTTTTTTTTCTACCATACTTTTTTTTTTAAAATAAACGAATGATTTCACATTGATTTCTCCACAAACAAAAATAATTTGACGATACCGTTTTATCCATAAATTGAAACTAAAGCGGTTTTTCGATTAGAAAAAAATATAAATCATGAGATTAGGGTTTGATCGTGTCCTTGGTTAAAATAGTAAGCAATCAGGTCGACTTGAATTTTGATTTTCGATTTTTTTTATAAAACTAAGATTTTAAAGTATAAAAAAGAAGAAAATGTTTTTAATCTTTTAGATTCACATTTAGCACTAAGGATTGTAAATATAGTACAAAATCATATTAAATGTATTTTTTTAATGTTGTTATTGGTTATTAGTTTTTTCGTTAGTCGAATACTTATATCTCGTATCTCTCGTCCTAAATAAACACTTGTCTCACATTTAATATACTCAATCTTTAGCGTTCTCGTGTCTTGCTTTGCGAGACCGACCTAATAACCAACATAATTAATCTCGCATGTAGCTATGTATTGTCTCTCATCACGTGTTTATAGGTTGTGTCCCATATCTCATCCTCATTGATCTCACAATAATATTTTATTACTAGTCGCGCATGTATTAAGCTATATATTATCTTACATTCTTCAATTAAAACTATTCTCGCATTTATTATTTGCATGGTCTCGGATACTATATTATGTATTTGTCTGGTCTCACGTTACTCTTTTATAACTAGCCTCACGTGTAGTTAGTTATGAATTATCTCATATTATTCACTTAAAACTAGTCTCATGTGTAGTTAGTTATATATTTGTCTCACGTCTTTTCAATCAAAACTAATCTTGCATTTGCTACATGAAATAAACCAAAAGTCTATTTTTTCAGATCAATCACATTTTCCATCATTAAAAAATGAAGGAAAATAGAATTAAAGACGTTCACCTAGAATATACAAAGAGAGTACCATTTTATATCCTCTTTAAAGTTACGTATGATATGAGGAACAAAAAAAACACATAGAAATAAAAATTGGGAGTTATCATTAAAATAATCAAAACGTGTGATACTCATGAAGATACTTTCAAATTGAGTTCAAAATTGGTACCAATTACAACCAAAGATGTGAAGACTATCTTTAGTTTTTAGCACGACGAAGAAAACATGATGTTCAACAAAAACATTGAACCTATATACTCCACTTTAGAAAAAAGGAGAATCGAGGATGGTGAAAACTTGAAAAGAAAAGTAAAAAATATGGATCTCGATATATTTTTAGTGATAAGGGTATGTAATTTCTTGTTTAGTTACATATTTTTATAATAGTCTCAAATCACGCATAAGATTAGTTACATGTGTCTCACTAATTATCTTTACGTATTCTTACATTGATCCTGGATCATGCATAATATTGGTTACATCGGTATCGTATGTCATATTATCTTTACATATTTTTATATTGCTCATGCATCAGGCAAAAGGTTGGTTATACACGGTCTTGTATTAAATGAATTATCATTGTCTCTCATATCATTTATCTGGCTTGTAGTTATATGTATAGTCTCGCATTTAGAATGTAATTATGCTACATAATGTTTTTTATATTTATAGGAGCAATAACCAAGTCAGTTAAAATTGAAGGAGATCAAGCCGTAAAGAATATAGTCTACTTCATATTATTTTTCTCTATATCCCAGGATGTATTAACTTTTATAATGTTTTTTTACATCAAAGACCAAAAAAAGTAGAACACTATTATTAGGTTGGAGAAATCAGGGGCAAAATATAAATTCAATATGACTTAGTTACGATATAAAAATTGATAAAGTCGTTGGATGTGTTTCAGTTTTAGGGGTCAGTATCTCACTCAATTTTTAAACATAAAAAAATTGTATATTTAGTATTTGTAAAGCACCATTGACATATAGTCATTCATCATAGAGCACATAAATATTTTTGGAAGAGAAGTAAAATAATTTATAATACCAAGATACTACAAAATAGTGGAAATTCAAACAAAATCAAATTTAGATTTGATTGAATCTTTAAAACAGATCAAAGATGGACAACTATAATTAATCTATAGTCTTGTATTTTGTTTGTCTTAATGCTTGGTCTCACATGTTATGCACAGTCTCTCATTTATCATGTAGTTTATTGTCCCACATCCCTTATGTAGTTTACTATCCGCATCTCTAATGTAGTGTACAAGTTTTGCATCTCACATCTACTTTATTATTAATACCCATTTATAAATACTTTCACATTAATCCATTATAACTAATCTCGCAAGTAGTTAATTATGCATTGACTCGCATCCCATATCAAAGGAAAATAGAGAACCAAAACAAAAAAGAAAATAGAGAAATTTTCATTTGCTAATAGGATGTATGAAAAGGAAATTGAAGAACCAAAACAATCAATTACTGACAAAGACAAGGTCATATAATAAATAAATAAAAAGATGGAGAATTATAAAAATATCAAAAGAAAAAATATGTTATGAAAAAAAAAAGTGAAAGTTGAAAATTGACTTGCATGGCTTGTATTGCAAGTAAACACAATGGTGGAAGAAGCACATTCCAAAAAAAATAGAACATACAAAAAGAGAAAACATGCACAAGATAAAAAAAATGTAGAAGAATCTCCTTTTAAAACATACGTATTTAGCTCTTTCATGATTCAAAAGATAAATAAAATGTGCAAGATCTCGCTAATGTGTAGTATTTATTGATGGGGTCTCTCGTGTTGTAAATAATACAACCGCAGTGTAGCATCCTCTCTATGTGCACGTACATGTCTCGATTGGTATAAAGTATCTTGCTTATCAAATAAAATATTTTAAATTTATGGATGGTTGAGATATATAAATGGTCTATATTGTTCAAAACCAGGAACCTCATGTTCATCAAATGAAAAACTAGAACCCTCATGTTATATAGAAAGAGCTTCAAGATATACAAAAGTATCTTGAACAACAAATGGAAAACCAGGACCTTTTTGCTATATATAAGAATCCTCATGTTGTACATAAGCACACTTCTCATCAAATAGATACCAAGACCCTTTTGTTATACATCATGAGCTTTTTGTTGTACATAAACACCATTCTCATCATATAAAGAATGTTACTTTGGACAAAGAGGTGAACCAGATTATTCCAAACCACGATGAGCCTATTTATGTTGAAGTGATATATGTTTTAGATAAAGAGATGATCCAAATTCAATCTTGATAAATGATTTAAAAATCTATGTATTGGTGTAATTTTATAAACATATGTAATTAATTATGCATTAACTTGTTTTTTGCTTACAACTTGTAATAACTGGTCACACATAAATTTTGTAATTCATGGTCTCGCTAGAATTAGTCTCACATAAGGTTTTTAATACTTGGTCTCGCATGTCATGTGGTGTTCCGTATTTTCATATTTTTACACACATGTTATTGTCTTGCTTTCATGTCATGTCTCATATTTTCTCATTTTTATACATATACTTGTGTTTAAAAAATCATATTGACTTGGTCTCTCATTACTAATATACAAATTTTATACATGAACCTACCATTGTACATGGACCTACCAATGTATAGGAGACTTTTGCTCAACAAGACCTGGAAAAGAAAAATCTTACACATGAAGACCTAAAAAGAGACTCATGCTCGTCAGGATATGGAAAATGTTGAATTAATAAATGTCGTGGAGAATAAGACGATCTAGATAAAAAATACTTTAAAAAAATAAGTAATTGAAATTTTTGTATGTATTAACTACTCTCTCATCTCTCATATATCATCTATAACTAGTATAACATCTCAGATTCTACTCTTATAACTTGTCTTGCATCTAGTACATACAATTAGTTGTATATTATCCTGCATATTTCATCTCGCATATAACATGTATAAATTGTCTCATGTATAGTTAGCTGTATAATATCTCATATCTATTATCTTGTATTTCATCTACCATCATTTATGGTCTCGCATCTCTAATCTTTTGTTTTATATCACATTTCTCACCTTTCATCTTGTACATTTACTAATATACTGGTTTTGCATTTGACAGAAATAATTGTCATTGAAATTGGGAAAATATATTAGTTAATGGACAACCGAGTAACGACATTAATTGATGTCAATGAATAACAAAAATTAAAAATGATCTAAAAGAGAGAAAATAAACATAATGTGTCAGTATGGTCGGTTTAAAGATTATTACTTCATTTTTATGTTACTAATATGTTTAAAGAGAGAAAATAAGGATGATCCGACCTTAAGGTCGATTATTTTTAAATTTGATTTAAAATTTACTTATATGTTTGGTTCTCGTTATGCATACGTTGTGTCCCACTTTTAGTATTACATAGGTTAATGATTGTTATATATACTTGATGTTTCAAACAAACATTTAATGGTATATTCCTTTGGTTTAGATAGAAAGGTAACATTTTTCATTAAAATAAAATCTATTTATGAAAATGTAACAGTAAGAATCACATAGTTTTACATCATGTATGGATTAATAAATAAAAAATGTTTATAACGTATTATTTTAATATAATCATTGATACTTAGAATTCAACATATTACAAGAATAGTTGACAATGTATTACGCGACCACATAACAGGTTTCATCATAGTTTCATTTCTCACAAGAGAACCACGAGGTAAAATTAATCATTGGATATTAATGATAATGAACATTACAATGTGATATTAATAAATTTTATCTCGTTGGCGCCAAAAGGAAAAATGTAGTAGATAAAATACAAAAAACTTTAGAAACTTTGTAAGTGTTATTTGATAAGTCTTATAATATTTTGGATGGATTATCGAATAATCTGTATCGTGGAATGGTGTCAAGTGAGTAAGTACAAAGTTTTAGAGGGAGAAAGTAGTCAAAATAAAGTAGAATAATTATAAAGTACCCTTTTCTCACAAAGGGATCTTTCCTTATATAGTGCCAGTGGTGGGCTCCACTGTCACATGCTATGTTTATTCTAATTACATATTAGCCCCCATATTTTCACTTATTTCTTAGATTTCCTATCTTTAAAAATAGGTCCATATAGGTCTTTACATTATCAGTTCAACCCCTTAATAATCTTGGCATTTTATGCCCTTATCAGGAGCACCCTAGTTTTACGGAGAATCGAGCAAAAACTACTTAACTGCTGAACCTTCTAGTCGAGATTTTGCGTTAGCCTCTTTGTCGACCTCCTCAATACTGATGCTGCGATGTCGACCCTTCATGTCTGGGTCGAAAGATTGGCCTTTCAAGACTGGTCTGCTAAATGCCGACCTATTGGTCTATTATATTCTGGCATGTCGGATCTAACCAGGATTGAATTTGACCTATTTGGCCCATCTCTTACAGGCCTTGGGTCAAATTAATTTTTCCAAGGGACCTTTACATTTTCTTATAGAGCCGGGTCATTAATTCGCCCACGTGTCACTCTTCAGTTTGCCCACGTGTCACTCATCAATTCATCGCATGTATTCGCAGTTCTTACTTGTTGAGCTGCCTCACGCGTGCATCATAAGTCTAGCCCCCTAGGTCTGCTCTAGCCGTCTGGATTATATTTTAACTATCATTTTGGTTAAGTGACTCTTGATATTTTCGACGCTCTTTTCGATTGTGCTTCTCCATGGAGCAAACCTTTGCCACGCTTACTTGCCTATAAATAGTTATTCTTCTTCATTCTTACATTTTATCTGAGTTTTGGAGAGATAAACACTTGTTACTCCCCATTTCCTAGAGAGAGAAGCTTTGATTCTGTTTATGAGAAAACCTCCCTTTCGTAAGAAATCTAAGAAGAACACCGATCCTCCCGAGAAGCTAGTCTTTGGTTTTATCGACTACCTCAGTATCACCGACCGAGCAGAAGAATACTGAGCCGCCGGGTTAATTCACATGGGTCCTGTATCACCGCTGAGTTTTGGAACCGATGATCTTTCTAAGACCTAGAAATCTGATCCCCTCCACACCCTCTCTTAATGCAAGCCTTCCGACTATCCCACGGGCTTCTTTGTCAAAAAAGCCCGACATTGCTGCTCGTTCTACTACTTTGAAGGCCAGAAAAACCGACGCTAAAACTCACCCTGCTTCTTCAAAGCCTGGGGATACCGTCGACCAACCCAAAACTCTTTTTTTTACTATGGGTGATTCCAGCTCTTCATCTACTCCTCCCGAATATATCCAACTAACTCCAACTATTATAGGAGCTCGAAACAGCCATAAAACCGTGACCACTCCTAAGTAGATGGTCTAGCAAGATAAAGAGAGAAGAAAACACGAAGAAGTTGTTTCTAAAAAGACTGAGGTCCCAAGGCCTGGTCATACTCGAGTTAATAGCAACTTAAGTGTAGTTCTCGCTACTCTTTCTTCCAAAGTATTGGCATCTGCTGATAAGCCCTTCCCCAAGAAAGTTCAAAATAGCGAAGCTAAGAAGCCAGCTCATAAATATTCGATGGCATGTGCATCGAAAATCGTCGAAAATAAGCCCACATAAAAAGCTACTCATAAGCCTTCATCCAATGTGTCTGCGTCGACACGGATCGAGGACAAAGCTGCTGAAAAAATCACCCGCAAGCCTTCAACCAAGGCTTCTGTATCGACGAAGGCTGAATATAAAAATGCTGAGAAAACTACTCATAAACCCTCCAACAAGGCATCTCTAATGGCGAGAGTCAAAGACACACTCACCATGGCACCTGCACAGGCAAGCGTTGGGGACAAAAATGTTTAGCTAGACCCTCCAACAAATCCAGAAACTCAAAACACTCCCGCAAGTGGCGAAGCTGAAAGAGAACCTTTGCCTCATGAACTTGTCGACGTTGTGATAAGCTACCATATTCGCCTTCCCAACGAGCATATTATGTCTCTTTTTAATAGGAAGTACCTGTATTATCCTATTGACGAGGAAAACAGCTTGAAGAAAATCTGGGGGATTCTTGACTGCGTAAACGTTCGCTTTCCAAAGCCTAGTGAGACTCCCTTGTCTGTACAAGCCCGAGAGATGGTGTTTTCCACCGAGATTTTCAATTAAGGTCTACGACTTCCCTTTGATCCTGAAATCTTCAGATACTTCGAGATCCTCCAGATTTTCCCGACCCAATTAGCTCATAATGCTTGGTATACTTTGATGTCTAGCATTATGGATTCTCGACTGGCTGGGATCTTGATCTCCATAAAAGAAATACATGCTAATCTGGGTTGTTAAAATCTCTGAAGCTGCCCTTCTTCTACTCTTCTATTGCTAATCTGAAAAAGATAGTGAACAACTTGCTGGAGGCTGACAGATCCTAAAAATACTGATTTGTATGTATCAGAGGTGCTTGGGAAAACGGCTGACCCTACAGCAAGGAAAATCTGAGGCGTCTTACGTAAAAATGGACTCGTGAAGGTATATATATTAATTTTTTTAAACGACCTCCTTTCGTAAGCTTGCAAGGTAGCCATTAAAGAGTTAAGAAAACCCCATTTTAAAAAATCCTCGACGATCTTTGCCAAACTTCGAGCATTTGCCAGGAAATATTGGGGTCAGCAATTTCGTCGATGCTTTACGAACACCAATCTGATCAACAGCAATCTTTGACGCTGCTCCAACAATATTCTAAGTATCGAAGAATTACGAAGTCCTATTGATGTCGCCGACCTCGTGATGAGGCTTGAGGCCCCGGACTTTGAAGTGTTTTTTACCAAAAGGTATCGGGCACCTAAAAAACGTGTGAAATCTGAAGATTTGTCCGATCCGGAAGACAAGCAGGATAATGCCAATGGTATTGCTGTAGACAAGCCTATTGAAGTACCACCCTCAGAATCAGAAACCATTGTTATTCTTACTTACCCAGTTACAAGTGGGGCTAAATCTCCTGCCGTCGTCAAAGGGGGACAAAAAAGACGTGGCGACAAAAGGAAGAAGAACGCCGTAGTTGAAGAAGGGAAACTTACCTTAAACAAGAAATCCAAAGGGGAAACTGTTGCAGAGGAAGTGCATGGCAAAGATTGGAGGAAACTGTTCCCACCATGTTTGAACAATTTGTGTAAGAGAACAAGGATTGGAGGAAATGCACTCTGCAGGTAAAACCAAAGCCTCAGACCACTCGGGCAGTCTGTGGCTCGGATATGTTTTTTTTGTTAAAAGTTAAGACTCATTTGGTTGTTTTTGTTGCATACTTTTGTTCTTATCCGTTTTTTAATCTTTGTTTGATATCATACCCCTTTTTGTAATCGAAAGTGATCAATTTTTGACGCCAAAGTTAATGGGTTTTACTATCTTTAAATTTGTGGATCAACGTTTTAGTTGAAAAAACCTTGTGATCGGTTTGACTTTGTTGATCAACGTTGAAGTTGAAAACCCTTATTAGGTTTGAAAATGTTGATCAACTTTAACGTTGAAAAACCATTTAATATGTTCGAATATGTTGATCAACTTTAATGTTGAAAAACCTTTTAATAGGTTCGAATATGTTGATCAACTTTAATGTTGAAAAACCCTTTAACGGGTTCGACAATATAACAACACTAAACTTATTTTTAAGGCTCTAAATTTTTACTAAACTGGTCGGTTTATATAGACGCGCCATTAAAACCTCCCCCACCACCAAGGTAGGAAAAAATGTGTCCCCGACTAAAATTGTCTTACAATGAAGTTGAAAGAAAACGGTGAAAATTAACAATCATTATAAGTACAACTTAAGGTGCTCAATATTCCAAGGGAGACGTAGAGGTCAACCGAGTTTATCTTTCAACCGATAAGTTCCTGACTTTACTTTTTATATCACTTCGTATGGTCCTTCCAATTTGGATGCCAACTTCCCTAGATGCTTGTCTTTTGTGTGGATGAATACTTTTTGCAGGACCTTTTCCCCGACCTTGAAGTCTCTTCTTCGAACTTTTGAGGCATACATGTTTCTCATCAGGGTCTGATAATACAAAGAACTCAAGTGAGCTCTAGCTCATTTTTCCTCTATCAAATCTAGAGCCAAGGCCCGACTTTTGTCATTAGCGTTTTCCTCATAATAGTTGATCCTGAAGGAGGGGAACATTGTATCTACGGGAATTACTGCATCCATGCCATAAACCAACGCGTAAGGTGATTCCTGTGTTGCAGTTCAACGCGTGGTTCGGTATGCCCACAACACTTTTTATAAAAATCCGGCCACTATCCAGCTTTTCCTTCCATATCCTCTTAGGTTCGTTGACGATTGTCCTGTTTGTTACTTCAACCGGTCCGTTATCTTGAGGATGGAATGGAGCCAATAAAAACTGTTGTATATTGTGGTTCGAACAAAATTCTCTCATCTCATTGCTGTCAAGTTGTGGGGCATTGTCTATGGTTATCTTCTGAGGAACCCCGTACCGACATCAAATGTTTGACCATATGAACTTTACCACATCTTTAGCCCTCGTTCCTGCCAGTGTTTCTGCTTCAACCCACTTTGAGAAATAATATACTGCAACCGCGATGGTTTGTCTTCCTCCGGTTGCTAGCGAAAGCGGACCTACTAAATCTATCATCCACCTGTCAAATGGCAAACCTTCTGAGATGGACTCGAAGGGGACTCTTGGGGTGTGGATTGAGTTGGCGAACCTCTGGCATGTATCACACTTTTTTACCAAATCTTTGACGTCAGCTGCTAACGTAGGCCAGTAGAAACCCGACAACAGCTCCTGATTAACGTCTTGAATCCGCAATGTGCCGACCCTTCCCCATCGTGTAGCTCGGATAAAACCATCTGTTATTCTTCGTGTCCCAAGCACCTTAGTAAAGGTCTACGTGTATACCTTTTATAAAGAATGTTTCCTAATAAAGCAAAACCTCGCGCCTTAAATCGATCACTTATTGCCAAAGTCTTGTCATCAGGCAATACTTCATCTGCCAAAAACTTTACAATGTTACTTCTTCAGTCAGCGCTCAAAGCTGTTGAAATATGACAGGCCATATCTGGTCAGTTTTCTAGGTCTTTCCGTTTCAGAATAGATAGATACTCCTGATTCAGAATCCACGGGTATTCTCCAACATATGTTGTGGTTGCCAATAAATCGACAATCGTATTATCCTCCCTACGGATATGCTCGTAAGTAATCTTTGTGAAGGATGAATCCAAAATTATTAAGGATGCTAACTATTGCACTAACTGTTCTTTTCTCGCCTCGGATTGGCCCGTTGCATGATTAATCAGTAGTTGCGAATCACTTATCAACCGAACGTTCTTGGCTCCGCAAATCTTTGTCAACCTTAAACCTGCCAGTGCTGCCTCATACTCAACCTCGATGTTGGAAGCCCTGAAACCAAAGCGAATCGCTTGATGCATTGCAATCCTTAAGAGTGTAGAAATCTGGACACCACCCCTACACCCGTTAATACTTGACCCACTATCAGTTCTGAGTATCCACTCATCTAAATCTTTTTCTGGTTCGGTTACTATCTCCTCTGGTCTACTGGAGTGGAACTCTACTAAACAAATATGCCAGAGCTTGCCCTTTAATAGTCGTTATTGGTTTGAAATCAATATCAAAGTCCCCCAATTCTACCGACCATTTTGACATACGCCCAGAAATATCAGGTCGTTGTAATACACTTTTTAGGGGAAAGGTTGTTCGAACCATAATAGAATGGCCTTGAAAATAAGGTCGCGTTTTTCTAGTAGTGGTTACCAGGGCCAATGCTATCTTTTCAAGCTTTAAATATCGTTTTTAGCGTCCAGTAAACGTTTACTCACATAGTAGACAGGTTTAGGGACCCTATCCTCTTCTCGAACTAAAGCCGCACTTACGGCATGCTCTGAAACCGCTATGTATAGAAACAAAATCTCTCGGGGTAGCGGGTTTGTCAGTAGTGTTGGAGATGATAAGTAGATTTTGATATTGAGAAAAGCCTTGGTACATTCAGGCGTCCAATTAAAATTCTTAGCATTCCTCAACACTTGAAAAAAAGGTGTGCATTTTTCTGAAGACCGCGAGATAAACCTGTTCAGTGCCGCAAGTCGTCTAGTTAAAATATGTACTTCTCTGATATTCCTTGGGGGTGTCATACTATTCAAAGCTTCTAACTAGATCGGATCTCCTATTATTCCTTTATTGTTGATCACAAACCCTAGGAACTTTTCGGACCGAACTCCGAAGGAGCATTTCTCTGGATTCAACGTGAGGTTCACTTTGCCGAGCTCCTTGAATGTTTCCTAAAGGTTGGCAAAATGGTTTTCATTAGTGACCTTTTTAACCAACATGTCATCAATATAGACCTCAACATTCCGCCTGATCTGTCCCTCGAAAAATTTATTCACCAGCCACTAATAAGTGGCCCGTGCATTTTTCAGACCAAATTGCATAACCTTATAACAGTATAAACCTCTCCCTGTGATAAATGTGGTGCTTCCCGGATCTCTTGGATCCAATTTTATTTGGGTTTTCCCTGCGTAGGCGTCCATAAACGATAACAATTTGTTCCCTGACGTCGAATCTACCAGCTGATCGATCATTGGCATGGGAAACGGATCTTTAGGACACGCTCTGTTAAGGTCCGTAAAGTCCGGGGATATTGTCCATTTTCCGCTCTTCTTTTTCACTAAAGCTGGATTTGATGTCCACCGTGGATATTGAGACTCCCTGATATGTCCTACCCTTGTTAACCTTTCAACTTCTAAAATAATTGCCTTTGCCTTTTCTTGGGAGAAAGCTTAGCGTTTTTGCGTTATAGGTCAAACACTTGGATCTATGGACAATTGATGATAAACAACGTTCTTAGGAACCCCTATAACATCCCTCGAACGCCAAGTAAACAAATGTAGCTTCTACATTAGAAAATTAACCAATTTTTCTCGAAAGAGGGGGACTGATAGATTTACACCAATCTTCAAAACCTTGCCTTTGGAAAATTCATAACTTTCACAATTCTTGTTAGTAAGTAATAATCCTGAGGTCTCCCTAGGATCATCTGCAGGCTCCGATCCAGGGGGCCGACCCCACTAATTGCTAATCCCTTGCATCAACCATTTTATTATCCGATTTTGTTACCAATGTTGCTCGGTAACATTCCTTTGCCGTCTTTTGGCTGCGTCTGAGAACGCCAACATTATTCTCGATCGCATATTTCAAGCACTGATGAATCGTGGAGGTTATGACATGCATCATTGACAACCAAGACCGGTCGAAAAGTGCATTATGTAACGTAGGAGCGTCTACTACTATAAATAGAACTGTTACTTCCTTTTTGAAAGGTCTTCGTCCAAGCTGGACCACACCTTCGAACTCACCAACTACCTCTATCGATGCTCCCATAAAACCAATAATAGTCTGATCCAACTTTACAATCACCGGCTTCTTCCGAAATCTTGAGAAAATTGATAAGAAAATGATGTTTGCCGAACACCTGGTGTTTACAAATATCCTTCGAACCTCTTCACCAACGATCGCTGCTACAATTACGATCGAGTCTTCATGAGGTCCGGCAATGTCTATCATGTCGTTGTCATCGAAACATAGGATGGGAGATGGGTTCTGATATAAGTGTGGCGAAGTTATGATGTGATTACTATTGCGTTCATTTGTGCATATTAAGGCATTAAAGATTTTTTTTATTTTTTATCATTAATATTTATAAACGACATTGTTCAATTTATCAATCGATAATATAATTATAGAAGCTTCATCAAGTAAGTGTATCATTTAATAGCATTTGATTATTTGGATGAAAAATTGTTGGAATTTTTTATTAGAATGGATCCTAATCCGTATTGATATATTTTCTATTGTTGATAATGATCTGAATGATAATTCACCGCATAAATAAGTATCAAACTAATAAATAACAACCTATTATTGAGGTAATGTATAGATAAATGCATAAATTCAAATTTTATGTATAGAAGAAATACAAATATTAACCCTTACGTATAAACTATAAAATTCAAAAACTAATTCGTAAAAAGTAAATAATCAAATAATATTATTTATGATCACAAGAACTTGACTAATAAATAGAGAGTATCAGTCATATAAAAGAATAATAATGTCATATTCTTTCAAAACAGCTAAATTAAAACCAGAACAATTATTAGTTAGAAGATCGGTATGAAAGTCAAATTCAATCCTCCATGTAGAACAAAAAAAATCTCACACCAACGTCACAGTTGGAGATATAAAGTAAATTTATACAGGTAAGAAATCGGTATGAAGATCAAATTCAGTACATACCCAAAATAAAAGAAAAGTCTAACACCACTATCACATTTGGAGATATAAGTTATCTTTATACACGTAGCAGAAGAAATAAAAATAAACAAAACAAATAAACAGCTTTTAAACGAATTAAATCTTCATAACATGAATTCATGTCTAATAATTATGTAGTATAGTTAGGTTACATTGTTATATATTATCCGAAATCGCATCAAATAATATATAACAAATCGTGGAAAAAATAATAAAACTCTTTGCTAGATTCATATATAGAAGAAACAGAAAGTCAAGAATACTTACGGGTTTGTCTGCTGCTATCCATCTAGTATTCTCTAGCGTTCTTTAGCGATTCCACGTTCTCCGGCGATTCCGTTTATGAAACTAAGAGACCTGCAGAATCAGATTAGAGAAGAAGGAAAAGTTTCCAGACACTAAGGAAGCGGCCGTATTTCTGATTAGGGTTTAGAGTGATGAAATACCTAAACCTAGCCCCTTATTTATAGATTTTACAATGTGAAGCCCAACATTGTAAAGCCCATCCTTTGTTACTTCCTTGTGTCCGGGACCATAACCCAATAAATTGATAATTCAATTTATATCCCTGATTTATTAATTCAGGTTTAAGTGTTGAGATTTGGGCCCTCTTCATCACAGTGCCCAAATTCAACCCGGTTACCACACTTGAGCCCATAACGCCTTTTTACCCATAGGTCCAATTTAGTTAATTAAATAATTAACTCGACTACTTTTAATTTGGACTTCCTTAAGAAAATAATCGAATATGTTTATTTAGCATATCGGTCCAAATTATTGTTAGTCTATAAATATATTAAATAAATATATTCCAACAATCTCCCACTTGGACCGTCATATGCTACTCAAAAATACATATCCAACTTTAATGGGATCCCTATATCCATTGTCAATGGGCAAACGGTACAACCCCGTACATGATTGATAACAATAAAGGACTAAAGACCTCTTTCTCGTAATATGAACAATAGGATGCAACAGTAATCACATTACCATAATCAATCAATTACTTGGGCCAATTATGGAGGGTGGTCTAAGAGTAATATGGCTTGTAATCGTACATATCTACTCTTAAATGGTTCCTACTTTTGGAGATCCAATACAGTACAGATATCAATAAATATTTCCAAGCATATATATTGCAATAAACTTTAATGTGCACAATACTGCAAAATATAACATCAGATCCTATTACAAACTCTCCCACTGAAACTAAAAATCCTCTAAATCAACTACACCCATACTGATGGTGTGTCCCTGGAAAACCTTAGGCAAAACCGCCTTTGTTAGAGGATCTGCTATCATGGAGTTTGTACCAATGTGCTCTATACTTATCTAACCCATCTGTACTATTTCTTTAACAGACAGAAACTTTATGTCTATGTGTTTGGATTTAGACGCGCTCCTGTTGCTGTTAGAGTACTGCACTGCGGAATTGTTATCGCAATATAACCTCATAGGGATTTCTATCCCTTGTACAATGCGTAATCCAGTAACAAAATTCCGCAGCCATAGTGCCTGGTTTGATGCCTCAAAGCATGCAACAAATTCTGCTACCATGGTGGACGATGCAATAAGTGTTTGCTTTACACTTTTCCAGGATATTGCACCTCCAGCCAATAAGAATATGTTGCCTGACGTGCTTTTTAATGTGTCTGCGCATCCACCAAAATCCGAGTCGGAATACCCGATGATCTCCAGTTTATCCGACTTCCTATATGTCAACATGTGCCCCTTTGTTCCTTGCAGATATCGGAGTACTCTTTTAACTACTTTCCACTGATCCATTCCTGGGTTACTAACATATCTCCCCAACATGTTTACAGCAAAGGCAATGTCCGGCCTAGTACAAACTTGAGCATACATTAAACTCCCAACTGCAAAAGCATAAGGGACCGTTTTCATTTCCTCAATCTCAAGTTTTGTCTTAGGACATTGACTCAGACTAAGTCTGTCACCCTTTGCTATAGGGGTACTTAGGGGTTTGCAATCTGCCAATCCGTAACGTTGTAACACACTTTTAATGTATGCTTTTTGTGATAATCCAAGAATACCACGAGAACGATCTCGATGTATCTGGATTCCTAACACAAAACTGGCATCACCAAGATCCTTCATATCAAACTTGTCTGATAGAAATCTTTTTTTTTTGTAGTGTGTAACAATTCCTTATTGTTCGAGGCAAGCAATATGTCATCCACATATAATATAAGAAATATGAAATTACTCCCACTGAAATTGTGATAAACACAATCCTCAACCGAGTTGATCTCAAAGTCATAACCGACTATCACCTCAAGGAATTTGTGATACCATTGACGAGAAGCTTGTTTAAGCCCATAAATGGATTTTTTAAGTCTGCAAACCAGATCTTTTGAGTTACTTTCTACAAAGTGTTCTGGTTGCATCATGTAGATCGTTTCCTCAATATTACCATTGAGAAAAGCGGTCTTAACATCCATCTGATGAAGCTCAAGGTCAAAATGTGCAACTAATGCCATGATTGTTCTAAAGGAATCCTTCGTCGATACTGGAGCGAAAGTTTCTTTAAAATTCATCCCTTCACGCTGAGTATAACCTTTCGCTACAAGACGTGCTTTATGTCTTTCCACATTACCCAGGGAATCGCATTTGGTTTTGTAAACCCATTTACAACCAATTGCCTTTTTCCCTTCAGGTAATGGGACAAGATCCCATACCGCATTATCCTGCATTGATTTATACTCTGCTTTCATAGCGTCAATCCACTTTTGAGATTCAGAGCTTGCCATGGCCTGTTTGTAGGATGAGGGATCATCTACAGTTCCAGCACATAACTCATCATGCTCCTGAAGATATACTATAAATTCTGGACCTATAGTACTCTTCCTTTCTCTAGTGGACCTTCTTAATGGCACTATTTCCTCTTGTTGCACTTCTTAAGGAGGTAGAGTTTGATCATTATATACGATGTCATTTTGATTCCCTTGTGGAAGATTATCTTGAGGTTTCTCTTGTTCTACCTGAATCTTTGTATCCTGGTTAGAACCCTCAAGTGGAGCATCAGTGTTAATCTGAGGATTACCTTGTTCTAATGGGATCGAAATTATTGGCATTACCGCCCAATCTTCAGATATCTCAGTATCCCTATTAAAACCTTCATGAATCATTATGGATTCTTCCTTAAAATCAACATATGTTCCCTTATTCTTCCCCCCAAACTCAACATCCTCTAGAAACTTGGCCGTTCCTGTCTCAAATATTGTACCAGTGAGAGAATCATAAAACTTAAACCCTCTAGAATGTTCGGAATAACCTATGAAGAAACAACTAACTGTTTTTGGGTCCAGTTTCTTTTCTTGAGGTTTGTAAGGCCTCGCCTCAGCTGGACAACTCCACACATGCAGATGCTTTAAATTAGGTTTACGCCCATTCCAAAGCTCATATGGAGTCCTAACAGTAGCCTTTGTGGGTACTCGATTGAGTATATAAGCGGCACATTTAATGGCTTCCCCCCAGAGAGATAATGGTAGAGATGAGTGACTTATCATGCTTCTAACCATATCTTTTAGTGTTCGGTTCCGTCTCTCAGATACACTGTTCATGCGAGGTGAACCAGGCATAGTGTATTGAGGGACTATTCCACACTTCTCTAGGTACTGTGCAAAGGAACCTGGACATTGTTCACCCGATCCATCATATCTACCATAGTATTCACCACCACGGTCAGATCTAACGGTCTTAATGCTTTTACCAAGTTGTTTCTCAACCTCGGTCTTAATTGTTATGAACTTATCCAGGGCCTTATACCTTTCTTGTTGACCAAACCTTGACCCGGTCCTTTGCCATATGCCTTCCGCTTAGGTCCTGCCTTATTTGGTGATGTAATCACATTAGCCTCAAGCGCTGTCCTTTTGAGTCTTTCCTCCTCCTGTGCAGCGTGGGAAATCAATTCATTGATATTCCACTTTTCTCGCATGCAGTTATAGGTGGACTGGAAATACTTAAACCGGTCTGGCAACGAATGAAATATGAATCCCACTATGCATTCCTCAGGTAAGTCTAAACCGATTGCCTTTAACTTTTGGCCAATCATCAACATTCCCAGAATATGCTCCCGGATTTTACCTTTGCCATTATACTTTTTGGTAGCTAGCTCGATGAGCAAACGCTGCATCTCTACCTTTTCATTTTTGGCAAAGGCTTTCTCAATCTCCGTGAGAAAGACCGAGGCAGTGGTAACACCTTTAGGGACAGCCCCACGCAATGCTACTGCTATTCCCTGTAACAAGAGCGTCATGCATAACTTATTTGGCCTTTCCCACTTTTCATCAGCCTTAGTTTCATCCGGTGTACTTTCCGGACTAAGGGGAGATGGTTTGGGAGTTATCAGTGCATAGTCGTAATCATGGACAGATAAAAACAGCAACATTTCTTCCTTCCACAATTGGAAGTCCGAACAATCCAACGTCGGTGGACGATTCCCCAAAAAATTGTAACCCATGGATACTATAATAGGAACAAACAACACAAAGCACATCTAGCATTTTGACATATAACTGAAAACCTGTGCATAAACATGACAAATACATGTAAAACATAAAATTCCTTGATAATAGATACCGGAGGGCAAATCAAATTAACATGAAATTTTATGAGTTTGAGAAAAATACTATGATCATTATTTTAATTTTCTAATTGCCAATGAGACCTTCCGGAGGGCCGATGTCATTTACATATATTAAAATAACCATAATTTGATTTTCTTAAGTACCGGTGAAACCTTCCGGAGGGCCGATTTCACCTACTTAAAATCAAAAAAAACGTAAGGCTGAATTTAATTTATCCTAAGTACCGATGAAACCTTCCGGAAGGCCGATTTCATCTAATTAAAATTAAAATCAGCACAAAGACCATTTTCAATAATTTTCTCCCGTTCATGATTAATTTAAACCCAAACGTGAACCTTCCGGAGGGCCGATAATATTTAAATTTAAATTAATCCCCAAACTTTTCGAAGCCTAGGATCCTTAAGAAAATTAATTTTAACCTTCCGGAGGGCCGATTAAATTAATTTCTTAGTTTCACCTACCGGTCTACGAAACCTTAGTCATGCATCGTCATTTAATCATTCACACACATACAATTTAATTCACAAATAAACATACAAAAAAAATGTCAAAGCATCATATTTGTGAAACATTTTACATACAATATATATATTTCCGAACAAAATATGTACTTTCGAGAAAAAATAATAATAATTAATTATTATTATTTTTTTATATAAAAAAATAAATTTAAAAAAAAAACCATAGCAGTAGACCCTTGTTGAAGTTGCAGTAGGTCCCTGCTATAATTTCCAACAGGCCCTTGCAATTTCTAACGAACTACAAATTGTTGCAGCAGTTTTTTTTTTCTGCAGGTTACCGTGATAATCAGCGGACAGTATTCGATCAGCGTTAACATCAGGGGTTAAGCTGTCGATGAGCCACTGTCCCAATAATTTTGATTTTATTCGTTATTTTAGGGTTGATTTGATGCTAATTTTGGGAGAAAAATTCCAGACATCAATAAACCCTAATTTTATCAGGAAAAAATAAAAAAAAAATCCCCAAACTATAAAAATTTGCAATTTACTGATAATAAAACATGTCTTTCAATACAATAAATCACATAACATGCTTTTCATACAATCCCTAAATCCATGCCCTACCAATTCAATTCACACATAATCCCAATGACATGGATTCTTCACGATGAAGGGTTTTTATCTATCAATACTCAATTTGATTATTCTACTGAATCCAAAAGGGTTTATTTGGCTCTGATACCAATTGTTATATATTATCCGAAATCGCATCAAATAATATATAACAAATCGCGGAAAAAATAATAAAACCCTTTGCTAGATTCATCTATAGAAGAAACAGAAAGTCAAGAATACTTACGGGTTTGCCTGCTGCTATCCATCTAGTATTCTCTAGCGTTCTTTTGCGTTCTTTAGCGATTCCACGTTCTCCGGCGATTCCGTTTATGAAACTAAGAGACCTGCAGAATCAGATTAGAGAAGAAGGAAAAGTTTCCATACACTAAGGAAGCGGCCGTATTTCTGATTAGGGTTTAGAGTGATGAAATACCTAAACCTAGCCCCTTATTTATAGATTTTACAATGTGAAGCCCAACATTGTAAAGCCCATCCTTTGTTACTTCCTTGTGTCCGGGACCATAACCCAATAAATTGATAATTCAATTTATATCCGTGATTTATTAATTCAGGTTTAAGTGTTGAGATTTGGGCCCTCTTCATCACAGTGCCCAAATTCAACCCGGTTACCACACTTGAGCCCATAACGCCTTTTTACCCATAGGTCCAATTTAGTTAATTAAATAATTAACTCGACTACTTTTAATTTGGACTTCCTTAAGACAATAATCGAATATGTTTATTTAGCATATCGGTCCAAATTATTGTTAGTCTATAAATATATTAAATAAATATATTCCAACATACATATATTCTTAGGTTAATGGAGATGCTAAAAACGTATATATATTAATATACTTAAATAAATAAAATATTAACACTTTTTGTGCTATATGAAAAGGATTAGATTGCAATCGACAACCATTCATTCTAGATTTAAACCAACAGTGGAGTACTTATTTAATTAATAGATAAACTTTTAAAAAAATATTTTTCAATAAGTTAAGTTTTTAAAAATACAAATTTAATGTATACATTTTAATTGAATTTACACTACATAAAGATATGTGTAAGCTTTTGGGAGGAAATCGTGTGATCCATTGGAGAATTCTTCACAAGATTGTTGAAATAGACACTTTACTTTAATCCTAAGTATGAATTCTCAACTAAACCTATTTGGATCAAACTATCCAATCTACTAGAGTACCTATATAATAAAAGCATTGTTACCTTTATAGCATCTTCCTTAGGTAAGATCTTGAAGACTTAGATCCCTGATAGACATAGGATGAAACACAACTATTGTTATATCTAGATTGAGTTACACATCACAAAAAACTACTATATATAATTTGGATTAATTTTGGGAATAACGATGGTTGTTGACTAGATGTTCAATACATGATATACATGGATATTGTGATTTTTGTCATCATACAAGACATAAAGCCCTTGAATACAAAAACTGCAAAAAGATGTGCAAATGAAGACACCTAGCAGAGTATGTTTGTTAATCCTAAGTATCCTACAAATGATGATCAAATCAATGATGATCAAGGACAAGTTCCTACAAATGGTAATAACACTATCAGAATAGAGGTAGAAAGCCATCCATTTAGTAAAGATAATTTTGTTTAGTAGAAAATATCTACAATAGACCAGGACAACAAGATTAATCAGGTCTCATCTTCAAAGAACATTCATCCTCGAATAAGTATTTTCTAGTGACTATAGTGTATGATAAATATGCTAGAAACCTGAGGTTTGACCTTTGGGACAACCTTAGAGATCTAGCTAATAACTCTATGGAATAGATTGTGATGGGTGATTTCAACGTTATCACCACATCTCATGAGCAGTTGGGTTGTACTTTTATATGTTAAAAAAATATAGAAGAATATAATGACACAAACAGGGACTGTAGGCCTGAGGATGTTGGATATTCATGCACTAAATATACTTAGTCTAACAACAATAAATGGATGAGGTTGGATATAGTGCTCTTCAACACTATATGAGCTTAATACTTCTCTGATACTAATATTTATCACATGGCTAAAATATGTTCAGACCATACCCATATATGCATAACTATCTCTCAGCTCAACAACAAAATTAAGGCACCTTTAAGTTCCAAAACATGTGGTCATCACGATTTCCTCGACATTTTTAAGAAAAGTTGGAATCAACAAAATGAAAGTCATCCAATGCCTAATAGTGGATTTGTTTCCAGTCCCCCTGATAATCCAATTTAATATAGAAAGAGTCATTTGATATTTGATTGAAAATTATCTTCATGACTAGTTGAAGTTACTGTTTTAGTATATACGGGTCCTTTAACTGATTTTACTTTAATTCCGTTTGATTTTTTACTAGAAATCTTCTTAAATTCACTAGTGACTTCTAATCGATGTTTTGGATGAGATATTTGGAAGTTTTGGCATTAGGGATGATTTTTAATTGTCAAATTTGTTGAAGTTCCTAATAGAAGAGAATGTAAGGCCAATTTTTATTGAATATAAGGCATGTATTATCTCATAATCCTTGTCTTCATTAATAGGCTTCGTAGAATTAATATTTTTTGAAATGACTTTTCTTTTATTGGCGTTTCCAATCTTTTAAACTATCTTTTTTTACTGAAATCTAAATGATAAGAATTGTTGATTCTGTCATTAATTGTTTATCCTTCATTAGCTATATCCATATTATCTATATTCTGATCATTCTTTATTTCATATTGTCCTGAATCTAAAGTTTCACAGTGATCATTCTTCGTATTTTTGGGATCAAGATCATTTATAATGATCGATTTGATCTTGGGTACCCACGTATTGTTTTTAAATACAGGTTTGTAGCTATGGTTGTCTACATGTTCAATAGGTTGCTGGTTTTGTATTAGGCTAATTCCTTATATACTTGTTGTTACTTTCTTGCAATTTGAGGCTTTAGTCCTAAGTTATAGCATGATGTACAATATTATGGAAAATTATCATGTAATATTTCTTGCGAGAATCCTTTATTCTCACAAAAAAAATCCAAACTTTGTTGATTGGTTTTTGTGACATATCTATTTCCACTCAAGTCTTACAACAATTTAATTTAGCCCTGCTTTTGTTGGTACCCAAAACTATAATGGGGTCACTTAAAGACTTAGTAATATTATAGATTGTGTATGAGTTATATATATATTCGGGGAGGTTAGATATAGTTAACCAGACTGAGGAAATTGATGATTCTCAAGAAAAGTAACCATTTAAGAAATCTTATTGTATGATTCTCCAGAGACCATACATTACATTTCCATAATTTTCTTAAATCATCTTTATGATCAATCTCTATAATTACATGACTACCATACATCTCGTTTGTATTTTATGTTGTATGTTATAATTCTTTTGATAATAAGATTGTTATATGTTATTGCATTGGGAAAATGATTGATTATCAAAAAAATTTACTCTTTTTTTTCTTTATGTCATCTTGAATTCCCTCATAGTTGTAATCCAACAACTATTATAATTAGCACTTTGTTTAGGCTTGAAGATGAATTACTATATTTATAATCTTTTTTGAAACAAGTATGAGAAATTGTTAATACTCAACTAATAAGAGAGATATTTATAAATAAATTTAAGTAATGATATTTTGTATATATCCTCCTCTATCAGTTCTTAAAGGATCAATTTCAAGACTTTCAAAGAAAGTAATTTTTCTAAGATGAGCATGAGATTGAATTTGAGAGGAATCAAGACTCTGATCGGAAAATAAAGATCAGTTTACAAGCTAGTCAGTTGTAGAATTTTGTTCCTTATATATATGTCTTAGAGTTATTGCAAGTAGTCACTTGCAGAGTTTTGTTCCATATATATATATATGTCTTAGATTTATGGTAGGATATATCATATTTTTATTATTAATAAGAGAAAATACGTACCAAGGAGCTTTGTGTTCCTTAACCATTTCAATAAGTAGTAATGAATCAAATTCAAGGTCTACTTGTTTGAAACTTTCTCCTTGTATATAAGTAATCCATTATAGAGAGCCTTACATTCAAAAAGTACGGCAGTCTGTTGCTTAACTATTTTTTATAATTTATCAAAAGAAACTAGGGTTTTTGAAGAGACATGAATTTTTATATTGTAGGTTCTTCTATAGATTTAATTCGCCTAATATTGGGTTTGTTTTCAATCCCAGAGTTATTTGATATTTGATTGAAAATAATCTTCATGGCCCTTTGAAGCTAACTTTTTAGTATATACTGGTCCTTTAAGGGATTTTACTTAATTCTCTTTGATTTTTACTACTTAATCTTCTTAATTTCACTAGTTTATTCTAATCGATATTTTGCATGAGATATACAGAGGTTTTAGCATTGAGGATGACTTTTAATTGTCAAATTTTTTGAGTTTACTAACAGAAGAGAATGTAAGGCCAATTTTAATTGAATATAAGGCCTTTATTATCTCATAATCCCTGCCTTCATCAATAGGCTTCGTAGAATTTATATTTTTTGAAATATCTTTTCTTTTATTGTTGTTTGCAATCTTTTGAACTATCTTTTTTGAATTATCTTTTTTTACTGAAATCTAAATTATAAGAATTTGTTATTCTTTCATTATTATTTTTCCTTCGCTACCTATATCCCTATTATCTATCTTCTAACAATTTTGTGTTTCATATTGTCCTTAATCTAAATTTAAACACTGATAATTGTTCGTATGTTTATGATCAAGATCATTTATAATGATCGTTTTGATCTTGGGCACCCACGTCTTGTTTTTAAATATAGGTTTGTAGATATGATTGTCTACAATAGGTTGCTGGTTTTGTATTAGGCTAATTCCATATTTACATTTTGAATAGGTTGCTGGTTTTGTACTAGGCTAACTCATTATGTACTTGTTGTTACTTTCTTATAATTTGAGGTTTTATGTCCTAAGTGAAAGCATGATGAACACTATTTTGGAAAATTATCATATAATATTTCTTGCCTGAATCCTTTATTCTCACAAACAAAATCCAAATTTGTTGATTGGTTTTTGTTACATATCTATTTCCACTCAAACCTTTCAACAATTTAGATTAGCCCTATTTTTGTTGGTACCCAAAACTATAATAGGGTCATCTAAAGACTTAGAAATATTATAGATTGTGTCTTAATTATACATATATTAGGGAAGGTTAGGTAGAATTAAACAGACTGGGGAAATTGATGATTCTCTTTGGGGATTAAAGAAAAACAACCATTTAAGAAATTTTATTATATAAGGAGTTCAGAATTGTTCACCACTGCTCACTGGGAAAACCGGACAGGGGTATTTCGGATAGTATCTGCCCACAGAGTTATCTGGACAGGACAAAAGTACTAAAACACTAAACACTTTTTTGACTAAGCTAGGTGCTAATCTACTTAAAAACTAATGAGTCTTTAAACTTGACCCGTTTTCACAACTTGACCCAAGAGCCCACGGGCCCATAATTAAGAGTATAAATATCCAACCACTTCATTAATGAGGGTAATGAATATTTAATACAACCAGGCAGCTCAAATCTCTCGCTACAAAACACACAAACATTTAATACCATTGAAATTCCCCAAAATACCTGACAAAATTACCCTCAACCAAAAATAATCCACACCACCTATAAACTTTATATTTTCTAGGAACTTATGTATAAATGATATCTTACAATTAACAAATTTCCGAGACAACAAATTACCAGAAACTTATGTCTACTATCCCAACAATAAATTTACCAATTAAAGAGAATTTGGTAATAGTTACAAGACTATTACCAGAAAGTGACAATGATTACAAGAAATTTAAAACAAATTGGCTTGATAAAAATGAAGACTATGATTTGGATAAAATATATGGAGTTCTTCAGCCTTGGTATAAAATTACCCTAAGATCAATGTGAAATTAACCAATATTTATTCCGACAAAACCGAGGTCGTAGAGCCAAGAAAAAATCTTCACATAATGCTCATGCATCGCTTCCACCCTAGTGATCTGTTTAGAAGTCTCACAACCAGAAGCCATATGGAATTATCAAGTATGAAGTGGATCCCAACAAGTATAAAAGCAATAATGAAAATGTTGAAGAAGTAAACTCCTATACAAAGAGCTAGATGGCACAATGTCAAAGTATAGAACTCGACGTCATATAACAAGTTCTTAGATCAACATTTGTGTTATTTTCTTGATTTGAATTTGTAATTATTTTTTATTTTTTATTTTTGAATTGTTATTTATTTTTTATTTCTGAATTGTTATTTCTTTTTTATTTTTGAATTCTTCTTTAATTTCAATTTGAAATTGGTCTATTTGGAATTCTTACATGTATTGTTGCCGCATCTCTCATATCGCATGAAATTATTATTATTTTATCTCTTATCTATCACCTCACATAAGGTTACTATTAATTGATCTCGCATCTCTCACCATGCATGTAATTAATTATGAATTGGTATGTTACTATGAATTATATACTAGTATCGCACCTAACATGAAGTTATTATCAATTTGTCTCACATTTCTCACCTCAGATGAGGTTATTATGAATTGGTCTTGCATATTTCATTAAGAATATAGTTATTATGAATTGATCTCTCATATTTATAGCTAATTATATACTGGTATCAGATCTTACATATAATTGATTATGCATATTCTCACATATAACATTTACAATTTCTATTGGTTTTCTTATTTTGCAATCATACAAAATTAGAGGTCTTTAAACGCTGACATAAATAAAAAAACATTATTGCAATAAAAAAATATTAAATTACGAATAACAAAAATTATCAAACTGCATTGATCTTACAAGAATTATTGCCATGATTGTCTATAATTACCTTATTTTGAAGAAGGTCTACAGTTTCTCTTTAACATAATGAAATAACAAAAATAGAATAAAATAGAATTAACAGTTCCATTTACAGAATCTAAAAACCGAGTGGAAATCAATGATAAAAATTGCTTAGAAATTGACAAAGAATCAAAAATCGACGGTGAAAATCGACTAATAATCAACACAAAATCTAAAAAATTGACTAGAAGATGAATTGATAGAATAGCTAGAAATTGAATGGAAGATGAATCGACAACTAGGGTTTTAGAAAGAATGAAAAAATCTATCTAAATATTTTGGTTTCATATCATTAAAGTTATTTGAGATATTATAAAACATTGGCTAGTAGATCGAAAATAATAAAGTTAACTAATTTTTGTAGTAGTAAATGATAATAATGATATTAAGTCTAAAATATATTTGCAATAAATATGTAACAAACTCTTACTCTTTTAGAAAATGAAAAATACTAATGAAATTATTCAATCAAACTCGAGGTTTAATAAGAATATATGTTTTGAAGTGTAATTAGTTCATTGACTATGGGTTTTCATACCAGATAGTGTTTCGATTAAAAAATTCCAGATTTAGTCCATTGACTATCCATTTTGGTGACACATAGTCCAATGACTAAAAATAGTTTGGTTTTGGTCATTCGACTATCCATTTTGAATTAAGTTAGTCTCTCCACATGTTGATTTAGGAGATAGATGACACAACTTCAAAGTATAAGAACTCGACATCCTATACCAAGTTCTTAGATCAACTTCTCTGATTGTTTTTTTAATTTTGAATTTGGAATTATTTTTTATTATCTATTTTTGAATTTTTCTTTATTTTCTATTTTTAAATTGTTTTTTATTTACTATTTTAAAATTCTTCGTTAATTTCAATTTAAAATTATTATATTTGGCATTCTTGCATGTATTGTTCTCGCATCACTCATCTCGAATGAGATTATTATGTCGCATCTTGTACCTCACACGAGGTTATTATGAATTGGTCTCACATCTCTCGTCGCACATGTAATTACTTATGAATTGGTATGCTACAATGAATTATATACTAGTATCGCGCCTAACATGAAGTTATTATCAATTTGTCTTACATCTCCTAGCTCACATGAGGTTATTATGAACTGGTCTCGTATCTCTCGTTAAGAATGTAGTTATTATGAATTGATCTCTCATATCGATAATTAATTATATACTTATCTCGGATCTCACATATCATTGATTATACCTAGTCTCATATATAACATTTACAATTTATATTGGTTTATAATTTCACAATAATAAAAAATTAAAGGTCTTTAAACAACGACATAAATAAAAAAAATTATTGTAATAAAAAATATTAAATTAGAAATCTTTAATAACAAAAAGTATCAAACTATATTGATCTTATAAGAATTATTGCCATGATTGTCTATAATGACCTTATTCTGAAGAACGATTACACTTTATCTTTAACATAGTTAAATTATAAAATATAATATAACAGAATTAACAGTTCCATTTACCGATGCTATAAATCGACTAGAAATCGATGATAAAAATTGCTTATAAATCGACAAAGAATCAAAATCGACGGTGAAAATCGATAAACAATCAACACAAAATCTAAAGATTGACTAGAAGATGAATTGACAGAAAAGCTAGAAATTGAATGGAAGATGAATCGACAACTAGGATTTTAGAAAGAATGAAAAAATCTATCTAAATATTTTGGTTTCATATCATTAAAGTTATTTGAGATATTATAAAACATCGGCTAGTAGATCGTAAATAAAACAGTTAACTAACTTTTTGTAGTAGTAAATGATAATAATGATATTAAGTCTACAATATATTTGCAATAAATATGTAACAAACTCTTACTATTTTAGAAAATAAAAAATACTAATGAAAATTATTTATTTAAACTCAACACTTAATAAGAATATAGGTTTTGAACTGTCATTAGTCCATTTACTATGGATTTTCATAACACATAGTCTTTCGACTAAAAAATCCAGATTTTATCGTTTGACTATCCATTTTGGTGACAGATAGTCCAAGAACTTAAAATAGTTTAGTTTTAGTCCTTCGACTATCCATTTTGAATTAAGTTAGTCTCTCCACATGTTGATTTAGGAGCTAGATGACACAACTTCAAAGTATAAGAACTCGACATCCTATACCAAGTTCTTAGATCAACTTCTCTGATTATTTTTTTAATTTTGAGTTTTTATTTTGAATTAGTTTTTAATTTTGAGTTTTAGTCCCTCACCGGTGATTTTTTAGTTGAGGGACTAAATGAAAGAAAATGTGACAGTCGAGGGACTATTTCCTGATTTAAGCCTATTATAAAACATTGGCTAGTAGATCGTAAATAAAAAAGTTAACTATTTTTTTATAGTAGTAAATGATAATAATGATATTAAGTCTGAAATATATTTGCAATAAATATGTAACAAACTCTTACTCTTTTAGAAAATAAAAAATACTAATGAAAATTATTTATTGAAACTCAGCGCTTAATAAGAATATAGGTTTTGAACTGTAATTAGTCCATTTACTATGGATTTTCATAACAGATAGTCTTTCGACTAAAAAAATCCAGATTTTATCCCTTGACTATCCATTTTGGTGACAGATAGTCCAAGAACTTAAAATAGTTTAGTTTTAGTCCTTCGACTATCCGTTTTGAATTAAGTTAGTCTCAGCACATGTTTATTGAAGAAACTAATTGTATCGAAAATTGATAGTCAAATGACTAACTTTATCAAAAATGAATAGTTGATGGACTATTTTTTCACAAAAATAGATCGTCATTACACATGAAGGACTAATTTTATTTAAAATGGATAGCGAAAATATCAAATCGAGATTTTTTAATCAAAAGACTATTTTTCACGAAATTAGATAATCGATGGACTAATTACGATAAAACTAACATATTTTTTGTTTTGAAAACTGTGGCGTCAATTGCAAATTTTGAAAATAAAAGAGGTGATATTTACATTTAAAAATAAATATTATTTTACTGACAACTGTGTCATGATCGTTACCCGTATTAAAGCGGCTTTTATGTTTTAACCTTATTATATTTAGTTTTTATGTTCTATTATATTTAACTCCTTCATGTTTACTCCATGTCACCGAATATTTTCATTTTTTTACATCATCTAATAATTTTTTACATTTCAACAAAATTTTGTTATATTAACATACAAAAAAACTAAAATAATACCTTATTGAAACAATTAAAGACCGTTTTGATATTAAAAAAAAGACGAGGATCGTTTTGCGACCGTGGACAAATACTATATTTACATTTTAGCCTTATATATACCCTACTCGTAGATAAAGAGAAGTTATAAGATGGGGGAGGCTAGAAATTCTTGAGGGAGGTATGTAACCCTCTAGAACCCTAATCGACATACTCTGCAACACCCAGATCCACAACTCATTTTTTCTCTTCTTCTTCTAGATCGTTTTGCAGCTCCTTTCTCTTTTATTTTGAGCGTCCCCAAAGGCCATCCTTACTTGGAGCTCAAAACATACACCCAGCAGATGTATGTTATGAATCATTTGTATTAAAAGAATCAGTTCTTCTTCTAGATATCTCAAGAAACTCCAAATCTAGACTATAGACTAAGGCATGGATAGAAAAAAGAGAGAGCTTTTACAATCGGTCCCAAAGCCAAAAAATGAAGAAGTTGTTGCTGATGAAAAAACCATCCATCTCCCTGAAGCAATCATATTCAATATTCTGAAATGGCTTCCTCCCAAACCATTGGTTCGATTCAAATCCGTCTCAAAGAGTATCTTCAACCGCATCATAACATCAAAATCTTTCATTGATGCTCACACCTCCTGTTCTCGTCCTGTCTTTGTCATGACCTGGTTTAGTGACTTTGGCATCTCCTTGTTTTTCCTTTTAGATCTTGAACAAAGATCTTGTGTTCGTTTAACCCATGTCGATAACATAAGCCATGTTTCACAAAGCTTGAATGGATTTTTCTTCCTTGCAAAAACCGACGGAAACCTTCTTGTTCATAATCTAATTACCAAGGAATCCAGAGATTTTGGACGCCCCATATTGCCTGCAGATTGTGAACAAACGCCCCCATCAAATTATATGTTCGGGTTTGATCCGTCTTCAGAAAACTATAAAGTTTTAGCTTGTCCATATCGAAATTACCTAAGGGACCATGAAGACGTACCCTATTTTGTTCTGACTTTAGGAGATAAAACAAACACTTGGAGAAAAGTCGATCAAACAACGGGTTATCCAATAAAATATTATCCACCTTCTTTCTACTATTTATGCATTGATGGAACAATATACTTTATAAACAGAGAGGGAATAACTGCATTTGACCTCAATAACGAGAAGTTTCGACATATAACCACATTGGACGAGTTTAGGCCCCCTGATGGAAGAATAGACTTTAGGATGTCTCAGTCTGGGAAGCATCTTGGGCTTTTCGAAATGGAAAAGATTGATCGTGGAAAAACTATGAGAATGAAGATGCGTCTAGTAAAAGACAACAAAACTGATGCTCCTACATGGGTGGACGCCGAGTATAGGTTAAGCCTACCTGTTTCCTTTAAGACTAAAGTTTTTTGTGACTTAGCGGTTCATCTTCGATGGAAAGATGGGCTTTTGCTTTTTTTCAGGTCTCTTCTCGGAGATAACAGGACTATTATAAGTTGGAATCCTAAGACAGATTCTTGTAAGGTTCTTGATGAGGCTGAAGGATTGCCTAATCCAGCTTATTATATGGTTAAATGGTATGTGCCAACTCTAGCCTCACCAAAAGATTTGTAGGCTCTTAATGTTACAAGTTTTCTTTTTCTATTTGTAGTTGTTTGGGTTTGAAACGTTTGAAACGTTTGTAGTTTATGTTGTATGTTATAATTCTCTTAATAATAAGAATGCTATATGTTATTGCATTCGGAAAATGATTGATTACCATAATCTTTTACCTTTTTTTGTCTTTATGTCATTTGGATTTCCTTGATAGTTGTAATCCAACAACTATTATAATCAGTACTTTGTTCACGTTTGGAGAGGAATCACTATATTTATAATCTGTTTTTAAACAAGTTTGGAAATAGAGAAATTGTTAATATTCAACTAATCATAAAGATATTTGTAAATAAACTTAAGTAATGATATTTTGTATATATCCTCGTTCATTAGTTCTTAAACCAATCTCAAGGCTTTGAAGGAAAGTAATTGCTCTAAGCTGAGCATGAGATTGAATTTGAGAGGAACCAAGTCTCTCATTGGAAAACAATAACAAGCTAGCTAGTTAGTCAGCTGCAGATTTGTGTTCCTTATATATGTGTCTTAGAGTTATTGCAAGCTAGTCAGCTGCAGAGTTTTGTTCCCTATATATGTGTGTCTTAGAGTTACAATAGGATATATCATATTTGCATTATTAATAATAGAAACTAGGTACCAATAAGCTTTATGTTCCTTAACCATTTCAATATGTAGTAATGAATCAAATTCAAGGTCTTTTTTTAAAAAAACTTTATCCTTGCACATAAGTAATCCATAATAGAGAGACTTATAGTCAGATATAGGGACTTGTTGCTTAAATATTTTGTCTAATTTATCGAAAGAAACTAAGGGTTTTTGAAGAGCCATGGATTCTATATTGTAGCTTATTTTATAGATTTAATTCGCCTAATAGTGGCTTTGTTTCCAGTCCCCATGATAATCCAATTTAATATAGAAAGAGTCATTTGATATTTGATTGAAAATTATCTTCCGGACCGGTTAAAGTTGACTGTTTTAGTATATACGGGTCCTTTAAGTGATTTTACTTTAATTCTCTTTGATTTTTTACAAGTAATCTTCTTAAATTCACTAGTGACTTCTAATCGATGTTTTTATGATATATTTGGAGGTTTTAGTATTGGGGATGATTTTTTATTGTCAAATTTGTTGAAGTTACTAATAGAAGAGAATATAAGGCGATTTTTTATTTAATATAAGGCCTCTATTATCTCATAATCCCTTCCTTCATCAATAGGCTTTGTAGAATTAATATTTTTAGAAATATAGTTTCCTTTATTGTTGTTTGCAATCTTTTGAACTATCTTTTTTTACTGAAATCTAAATGATAAGAATTGTTGATTTTGTCATTAATTGTTTATCCTTCATTAGCTATATCCCTATTATTTATCTTTTGGTCATTCTTTGTTTCACATTATCCTGAATCTAAAGTTTCACAGTGATCATTGTTCGTATGTTTGGGATCAAGATCATTTATAATGATCGATTTGATCTTGGACACCCACGTATTGTTTTTAAATATAGGTTTGTAGCTATGGTTGTCTACAATAGGTTGCTGGTTTTGTATTAGGTTAATTCCTTATTTACTTGTTGTTACTTTCTTACAATTTGAGGTTTTGGTCCTAAGTGATAGCATGATGAACAATATTATAAAAAATTATCATGTAATATTTCTTGCCAGAATCCTTTATCCTCAAAAAAAATCCAAACTCTGTTAATTGGTTTTTGTGACATATCTATTTCCGCTCAACCTTGCAACAATTTACTTTAACCCTACTTTTGTTGGTACCAACAACTATAATACGGTCACTTAAAGACTTAGTAATATTATAGATTGTGTATGAGTTATACATATATTCGGGAATGTTAGGTAGAGTTAACCAGACTGAAGAAATTGATGATTCTCTTTTTGGATTAAAGAAAAGAAACCATTTAAGAAATCTTATTGTATGATTCTCCAGAGATGATACATTACGTTTCCATAATTTTCTTAAATCATCTTTATGATTAATATCATAGTTACATGTATACCATACATCTCGTTTGTAGTTTATGCAGTATGTTATAATTCTGTTGATAATAAGATTGTTATATGTTATTGCTTTGGGAAAATGATTGATTATCATAATTTTTTACCCTTTTTTGTCTTTATGTCATTTTCAATTCCCTGATAGTTGTAATCCAACAACTATTATAATCAGCACTTTTTTCAGGCTTGAAGAAGAATTACTATATTTATAATCTTTTTTGAAACAAGTATGAAAATAGAAAAATTGTTAATACTCAACTAATCAGAGAGATATTTATAAATAAATTTAAGTAATGATATTTTGTATACATCCTCCTCTATCAGTTCTTTAAGAACCAATCGCAAGACTTTCAAAGAAAGTAATTTCTTTAAGTTGAGCATGAGATTGAATTTGAGAGGAATCAAGACTCTGATTGGAAAATAAAGATCAGTTTACAAGCCAGTCAGCTGCAGAGTTTTATTTCTTATATATGTGTCTTAGAGTTATTGCAAGTAGTCAACTATAGAGTTTTATTCCCTATATATGTGTGTTTTAGAGGTATGGTAGGATATATCATATTTTTCTTGTTAATAAAAGAAACTAGGTACCAAGGAGTTTTGTGTTCCTTAACCATTTCAATATGTAGTAATGAATCAAATTCAAGGTCTACTTGTTTGAAACTTTATCCTTGTATATGAGTAATCCATTATAGAGATTCTTACATTCAACAATTAAGTCGGCCTATCGCTTGACTATTTTGTCTAATTTATCAAAAGAAACTAGGGTTTTTGAAGAGACGTGAATTCTATATTGTAGCTTTTTATAGATTTAATACTACTAATAGTTGCTTTGTTTTCAATCCTAGAGTGATTTGATATTTGATTGAAAATAATATTCCTTGCCCTTTGAAGCTAACTGTTTTAGTATATATTGGTCCTTTAAGGGATTTTACTTAATTTTTTTTTTTAATTTTTACTTAATCTTCTTAAATTCACTAGTTTCTTCTAATCGGTCTTTTGCATGAGATATACAGATGTTTTAGCATTAGGGATGCTTTTTTATTGTCTAATTTGTTAAAATCACTAATAGAATAGAATGTAAGGCTAATTTTTATTGAATGAAAGACCTCTATTATCTCATAATCCCTACCTTCATACATAGGCTTTGTAGAATTACTATTTTTAGAAATATATTTTCCTTTATTGCTGTTTACATCTTTTGAACTATCTTTTTTTACTAGAAATCTAAATGATAAGAATTGTTGACTCTTTCATTAATTTTTTTCCCTTCATTAGATGTATCCATATTATCTATCTTCTCACAAGTCTGTGTTTCACATTGTCCTTAATCTAAAGTTTTACACTGATCATTGTTCGTATTTTTATGATATCGATCATTTATAATGATCGATTTGATCTTGGGCACCCACGTATTGTTTTGAGATATAGGTGTGTAGCTATGATTGTATACATTTTGAATAGGTTGTTGGTTTTGTACTAGTCTAATTTCGTATATACTTGTTGTTACTTTCTTACAATTTGAGGCTTTATGTCCTAAGTGATAGCATAATGAATAATATTGTGGCAAATTATCATATAATATTTCTAGCCAAAATCCTTTATTCTCATAAAAAAAATCAAAATTTGTTGATTGGTTTTTGTGACATATATAATTCCACTCAAGGCTTGCAACAATTTACATTAGCCTTATTTTTGTTGGTACTAAAAACTATAATGGGGTCACCTAAAGACTTTGAAATATTATAAATTGTGTCTGAGTTATACATATATTCGGGAATGTTAGGTAGAGAGTTAACCAGACTACGAAAATCGCTGATTCTCTTTCGGGATTAAAGAAAAACAACCATTTAAGAAATCTTATTGTATGATTCTCTAGAGACCATACATTATGTTTCCACAATTTTCTTAAATCATCTTTATGATAAATCTCTATAATTTCATGTCTACTATCCCATCTAGCTAAAGTGCAACTACCTATAAACTCTTTATTGTCTAGGAACTTATATAAATGACATCTTAGGGAAACCAACGGCAAATTTACCAATTAAAGAGAATTTGGTAATAGTTAGAAGATTATATTTCGAATGTAACAATGATTATAAGAAAGTTAAAACAAATTGGCTTGATACAAATGAAGACTATGATTTGGATAAAATATACGGAGCTCTTGAGCCTTAATATAAAATTACCAAAGATCAATGTGAAATTGACCAATATTTATTCCGACAAAACTGAGTTCGTAGAGCCAAGAAAAAATCTTCCTATAATGCTCATGCATCGCTTCCACTCGAGTGAGATGTTTAGAAGTCTCGCAACCAAAAGCCATATGGAACTATCAAGTATGAAGTGGATCCCAACAAGCATAAAAACAACAATGCGAGATGTTTAGAAGTCTCGCAACCAAAAGCCATATGGAACTATCAAGTATGAAGTGGATCCCAACAAGCATAAAAACAACAATGCAAATGTTGAAGAAGTAAACTTCTTTATAAGGAGCTAGATGGCACAACGTCAAAGTATAGAACTCGACGTTATATAACAAGTTCTTAGAGCAGCTTCTTGTGTTGTTTCTTAATTTGAATTTGTAATCATTTTTTATTTTTTATTTTTGAATTGTTCTTTATTTTTTATTTATGAATTGTTATTTATTTTCTATTTTCGAATTCTTCTTTAATTTTAATTTGAAATTAGTCTATTTGGAATTCTTACATGTATTGTTGTCGCACTCTCACCTCAGATGAAGTTACTATGAATTGATCTCGCATCTCTCATTAAAAATATATTTATTATGGATTGATCTTTCATATTTATAGTTAATTATATACTTGTCTCGAATCTCACATATAATTGATTATGCTTATTCTCACATATAACATTTACAATTTTTATTTATTTTTTATTTCACAATCATACAAAATTAGAGGTTTTTAAATGCTGACATAAATAAAAAAAAACATAAATGCTATAAAAAATTAAATTACGAAAAATAAAATGTATCAAATTACATCGCTCAAACAAAAATTATAGTCATGATTGTCTATAATAACATTATTTTGAAGAAGGTCTACATTTTATCTTTAACATAATAAAATAACAAAATAGAATAAAATAGAATTAACAGTTCATTGATAGGTGTTATTCTCTTTCTTTTTGGAACCTCGGCGAAAAACCTGTCGCTGATGTCCGTCTTAAAATATTAGTTAATTTTTTTAGGATAATAAATATTTTTTTTAAAAAAAGTGGACTAATGCCTATTTTTAAGTAAAAAGGTTGAATTTTTTGAAAAATTAGAAAAACCCTATATTTTAATGTTATTTTTCTGCGCTTCGACGCGGGCGCTCCAAGAATGAAGAACAGAGTATCGACTCTGTTTTAATACGATGATGAATCCGATCATCGGAAAGCAATCTGGTGAAGAATTTCCCGTTCTTCCTAAGGTTGACAGCCAACAACAACCATTGAAGAAGCAGTTTATCGATATGTTCAGGTCTGAGGAAGAATGCCCAACTCTTCATCCTGAGTTCAAAGTTGAAACAGAGCACCACTTTTCTATTCAATATAGTGATAAGATTAAGGAAGCTTTAATCAAGAAGTCGAAGATCACTCTGATTGGCAAGTTTTCTAATGGTATCCCTAAGAAATTGAAACTTGATAGTTTCTTGGCTAGTTTAAAGTTCAGGGGGCCTTACAGCTATGAAGTTTGGGACTCTCATCAATCTTCTTCGAATTTGATTTAAAGGAGGATGTTATAAAGATTTGGTCAAGAAACGTATGGAGGTTCGATGATGTTGTCATGAGAATTATGAGATGGAGTCAAGATTAATCTTGTCTTGCATTTCTATTTATGAAAAGTAAAAGAGAGAAACTCTCAAGCTAAAGGTAAAAGGACAAGGCATGTGATCATGGTCTTTAACATTGTCTCTACAGACACATTCCGGTATATTGTGAATAATTTACTCTCCTCCCTCTTTTTTTTATCTAAATTTGAAGGATGTGTTTTGACTATTTAAGTTTATTCAATAAAAGGATCGAAAACCCTACTGTTCTATCTTGGGTTCGTTTTGAAAATATTCTGGAATGTCTTTATGATTCGGGATTTGAAAATGATATTGCTTCAACCATAGGGCCAACTTATAGGGTGGTCGTTCCTCACAAAAATCGTGGCCATGCTAACGCCTGCTATGCTCAAATAGAGATTGATGTCTCAAAAAGTTTGAAAAGAAAGTTTTGGATTGGTTTTGGCAAGAATGATGGCTACTCGATTAAGATTAGTTATAAGAATGTGCCATCATACTGTGGGTGCTGCTATCATCTTGGGCACAAATCTTCTGACTGTAAAAAGTCTATCAAGAAAGTGGAAGAAACGATTCCTGTTGAAGATAGTAAGGTCAATGATGTTTCGAATGAGGTCTCGATTGATACTAAGTTGTCTGTTAACACGGTTAATACTGGAAATGTTCTTAAAGTTTATAGAAGGAAGCTTAAATCGGTTATTACTCAAAAAGATCAACAAAAAGATCAACAGCAAGATCAAGTTAAAGATCAAGAAAAGGATCAGACTGTGAATAGTTCTGATTTTGTTGGTAACCCTAAGTGTGATCAAGAGCAGTTGATAAATGTCATTCAACAGCAAATAGAAAGTAACAAGTTGGATTCAACTCGTAGTGGAAAAGAGGTTATAGAAGCCATTAACAAGATAGATGAAGAAGAATTTAAAGACCATTCGACTGAGCCTAATATCAGAAGTTGTTCTCCTTCGCCAACGACTTCTTCTCAAAGTTTTAATGATATTATAACATACAGGATGAAATCTGCAAGAAGGAGAAGGTCAACTGGTAGATTATCTATTAAGTCTCTTAATTTAAGAGGCAAATTTTACAAATCTTATTCTGATAATGATCAGAGCAATTAGTTGGAATGCTAGGGGGTGAATAATAATTTTACCTTAAGAAGACTTAAATCTATGATAAGATCTGAGTGTATTATGGTGCTTACTATTCAGGAGCCTATGTCTAAGGGTGATAGAATTAATGAGGTTGCTGCGAAGCTTGGTTTTAATTACTGTTTTGCTAATGTCTTTAGCAAATTATGGATCTTTTGGATGGATAATGTTAATATCAGTGTGATTCTTGATATGGATCAATGTGTTCATATGGAGATTGAATATCCTGGGGTTAATGACAAAATCTATTTCACTTCTGTTTATGCTAAGTGCAATAGGGTTCAGAGGTTGGATCTTTGGAAAAGTCTTATGGAGGTTGCTGATAATGAGAGGACTTGGATTTGTGCTAGAGATTTTAATACTATTTTTTCTCATGAGGAGCAGCTGGGTTGTGTGACTTCTTGCCAAGCTAGTATAGATAACTTCAATGATGCTATGAGGAATTTTTGCCTGAACGATGCTGGCTATTGTGGTTCTCAATTCACTTGGTCTAGGAGCAATAAATGGAGAAGGTTGGATCGTGTGCTGGTGAATGATAAGTGGATCTCTATTTTCAAAGAAACTCAGGTTTTACACATGGTCAGAACTTGTTATGACCATGCTCCTTTATTAATAACTGTTAACTTACTGGATTCTAGTAATGTTATTGATAAAAAGAAGAACTTTAGATCTCTTAATGCTTAGTTTAATGATGACTCTTTTCTTAGTATTGTTAAACAGGATTGGAATCTTCCAATTTGTGGTCATCCAAGCAAAGTATTTTGGTTTAAGCTTAGGAGACTTAAAGGCTGTTTGAAGATAAGGAACAAGGAGAAGTTTGGTAATGTTTTTGATAGTGTTAAGGAATCTGAAAATAATCTGAAAAAGATGGAGATTCTTCATTATTCTGATAATAATCAGCACTCTTCTTCTAATCTTGCTATGGCTAATAGTTTGTATTTAAAAGCTTTAAGAAATGAAGATTCTTATTGGAGACAGAAGTGCTTTAATAAATGGCTGCATGGGGGGGATGGTAACTCTAAGCTCTTCTATAGTTATGTTTCTAAGAAGAGAAAGAGGAATGAGATTAATAGTGTTAAGGATGGTGATACCTGGTTGCTTGATAGGAATGCTATTGGAAAGTCTGCTGCTGATTATTTTAAGAATATTTTGACTTTTGATGCTTATAGTAACAAAGATGAGGAGAATATGTTATTAAGTAATGAGATTTTTGATTGTATTCCCTCTATTGTTACTGATAATGATAATTCTAAGCTTCTTGGCAGAGTTACTGAGGATGAAATTTGGAGTGTAATCAGCAGCATGAGGAGTGATAGTGCTCCTGGTATAGATGGGTTCAATCTATACTTTTTCAAGCATTGCTGGTTGATTATTAAAAGGGATTTATGCTGTGCTTTTAATGCTTTTATTGAGGATGGTTCCTTTCCTACTGGCCTTTTTGCCACTGGGATCTGCTTAGTTCCCAAGTCTGTTAATCCTATCTGGTGGAACCATTATAGACCAATTGGTCTTTGTACTCTTGTCAATAGAATTTTCTCTTCTCTTATCAACCATAGGCTGGCTGATATTCTGCCTAAGATTGTGTCTAATGCTCAGATAGCTTTTGTTAAGGGTAGGCTTATCCATGAGAATATTTTGTTGGCTAAAGAGTTGTTATACGATATTAACAAAAAGCCTAAGCGTGGTAATATGGTTATTCAGTTAGATATGTCGAAAGCGTTCGACAGGGTTTCTCATCCTTTTATTTTCAGAATCCTAAATGCTTTTGGTTTTAATATGAAGTTTGTTAACATTATCAAGAAAATGATCTCTGATGTGCATGTTTCAATGCTTGTTAATGGTGATACTTCTGATTATTTTAAAATGAAAAGAGGGTTAAGGCAAGGGGATCCTATCTCCCCTAGCCTGTTTATTATTGGTCAGAAATTGCTTAGTAGGGGTCTTAATAGTCTTTTTACTAATCATCCTAAAATGTGTTATGCCTCGAGATCTAAGTTCATTATCCCTTGCATTATGTTTGCTGATTACATTCTGTTGTTTACTAATAGTATGTCTAATTATATTAATACTCTAAGCAGTTTTCTAGATCTGTATCAACAGGTTTCAGGGAAAGCAATTAACAAAAGCAAGACAAAGTTGGTTGTTTATTCTAAGTCCAGTTATTCTAGGGTTCACAGTCTTACGGTGCAAACTGGGTTTGAGGTGGATTTCCTTCTAATCACTCATTTAGGCATCACTGTGTCTAATAACAACAAGGAAAATGTCTACAACTCTATCCTTAGTAAGATTAATGACAGAATTTCTGAGTGGGACAGTAAAGTGCTTTCTTATGGTGCAAGGTTATCTTTAATCTCTAATGTTCTCTTTCCTATTACTTACCACTGGTTACAGTGCTCTGATATGCCTAGATTTCTGTGGAGAACTAACTATAATCAAAATAGTATTCATTGGTCTACTTGGTCTTATATTTGTAAGCCTTTTAGTGAGGGAAGCCTAAATGTTCGAAGTTTATTAGATATTCAGAATTGTTTCTCTCAAAAACTTTGGTATAAGTTTAGAAGTAATTCTTGTCTTTGGTCCAATGTGATGAATGATATTTACTGCTATCATAATCACCCTTTATATATTAACAACAAAAAGGGTTCATTAGTTTGGAACATGCTTTGCAAGATTAGAAATCAGGCAGAAAGCAATGTGTCTTGGATCCTCGGAAGAGGCAATATGGATTTCTGGAAGGATGCTTGGCAGGGTCTTCCTGCCATTGCCTCTGAAAACAATGTTAAATGGTATCTTGATGTGAAAGTTAACTTCTTTTGGCAAAATAATACCTGGAATTTGGATGGTTTGCAGGATAGTATCGATAACAATAGGATGCAGCTAATTAAAAACCTTTGTATTACTGAAAATGAGGACAGAATCTGATGGAGACTTTCGAAGGATGGAGAGTTCAACTTTAAGCTGACCTGGGACAATATTCGAGCTAAGCATAACATCTCAAGCATTTTCAGCAATATTTGGAGCTTAAAAATTCCCAGGAAGTTTTCTTTTATAACCTGGAAACTCTTACATAATTTTATTCCTATTGACTCTATTATGATGAGAAGACATATTAGTATGGCCTCCAAGTGCATGTTTTGTGAGGACTGTGAAAGTAAAGATCATTTGTTTGTTAATTGCTCCTTTGCGTGGCAGATTTGGAATTGGTTTTCTAACATTTTCGACATCAAAATCCAAAGATTCATGACCATTTTCCATGTCTTAAGATGTTGGTTATGGTTTTCAAAAACTGGTTTTCATATAACTCATTTGGTTCCTCGGGCTATTTGTTGGGTTGTTTGGAAAGCTAGAAACTCTATTAAGCATAAAGGGATCCAATTCAATGTTAATAAAGCTATTGATATAGTAATTAGTGTTATTAAAGGTGTTGATATTTCTGGTTGTCTAAATCACAAACATTGGTTAAAGTCTTATAATGCTGGGGTTTTGCTTAGTTGTAGTTCGATTGAAAGAAAGAGTAAGCTGGTCTACCTGAGATGGATCCCTTCTGTGCAGCCTAGATTGAAGATGAACGTTGATGGTTCTTGTGCTTTGAATGGTGAAGCAGCTACTGGGGTGGTTGTCAGAAATAATGAGGGTGATATTATTCAAGCTTATGGTAACCCTTTGGGTAAAGCTACTCCGCTTCAGTCTGAAATCATGGCTTTGCTTCTTGGCTTGATTGAATGTCACAAGAACAACTGGACTCAAGTCGACATTGAGTCTGATTCTTTGATCCTGATCAAGCAGCTCTCAAGCATGCCTTCCACCGATTTTGAGGATCAAAATGTAGGTTACTGTCGCAAGCTTATTCACAAGGATATGAAGCTTAAGCATATCTCTAGGGTCCAAAACCAGGCTGCCGATTGGCTAGCCAAATGGACCCTAAAGTGTAAGCTTAAGCAAAATTTTCAGCTTCTTAATGCGCCCTCTAAGCTTCTTTCTATTAATTTCTTAGAAAGTCTTGGTTTAGGGTATTTGGAACTTGGATACTGTTAGTTTTCTTCGTTTTGTAGGAATGCAAGGATGGTGTTGCTGTTCGATGTTCGGAGTTGGTTGGTTGAATGCATGGAGTTGGTTGATGTGAAGATTGGGACTTGTTTGTGATGTTGCTGCTTTTGTTTGGATGTCAAGGGTTGCTTTGTCTGATGCTGGGCTGATTGAAGTTTGGCTGTTTGAAGCTTGAATTGGAGTCTTTTGTGTGGAGGAGTTTTTTCCTTTCTTGTATTTCTGAATATTTTAGAAGGGAATTTTTGAAATTTGGGTGGCAACTTTTGCCTCCTAATTTTCAATTCCTTTTTTACTTTGGGGCTTTTGATGTTTTGTCCCTAATTTTGTGTTCTCTTTTCAATTCAGTAATAAAATTTTAGTCTTCTGATTAAAAAAAAACTTTAAGCTAAGTTTTTTAACTAACTCCTATTTTTAAGGAGTTTGTTAAATGATAAAATTTTAATCTAAATATCTTAACTAATTCTTATTGTTAAGGAAAATGTTAAACTAAAGAAGTGGATAAAACTTCAAGTTAAATATCTTAACTAATGTCTATTTTTAAGGAAGATGTATTTATAAATTATAGACTAGAAGATTAGAAGTTGATTTTGTAAGCTTTGTTGGTTCTTTTATATTTTTACTGCAATTATTTGTTCCGATTTTATTATGGTGTAATCTTTCACTCAAATTTAATTTTTATTTATCTCTGTCTTCTTCTATTGTTCTACATTAGAGATTTGATTTATAATTTCATTCAGAGGAGTTATTAAAATTAAAGAAAAAAAATATAAACCGAATATCATCAATTCAGCTTTTCGAGGTATGTGTTTCTCTCTCATGTTTTTAATAAAATAAATTATTAATATTATAAATTATGTTTGATATAAATTTCATCCATATTATATATATGGTAATAAATTCTATTGTAGATGGATTGATAAATTGTTTTACTAAAACATAGATTATGATTTGTCAAAAAAGTGATAAAAATTAAAAAGTGATATATTTTATTTCAATAAAAACACTACTTATATATACATACTGAGCTAGAGCTAATTATGACTATAATCAATATAGTCAATCCTAATTATGATTATAATCAATACAGTCAAACTTAATTTTGACTATAATTAGTAGAGTTAATCATACTACATTAATGTCTAAATTAGTGCAACCATTCATCTACCTTTATTTTACGTATACTTTATAATAAATAGGAAAATATACTTTAATACTTCCCCTCAAATTAACTTGATGCACAAAAAATCAAATTGATCTTTCCCGAGCGCTTTAGTAAATATATCTGCCAATTGCATTTTTGTGGAAATATAACATGGACGAATTATCACAGCCTGAAGCTTTTCTCGAATTATATGACAATCAATCTCAATATGTTTAGTACGCTCGTGAAAAACTAGATTAGCCGCAATATGTAAAGCCGCTTGATATCACAAAACAATGATGTCGGTTTATCCAAGTCGACCTTCATATCTTTAAGTATGTAGCTCAACCAGGTTAATTCCAAACAAGTATTCGCCATTGCTCTATACTCTGCTTCTGCAGATGATCGTGAAACATTAGTCTGTTTCTTTGATTTCCATGATATGAGTGATGAGCCAAGAAAAACACAATAACCAGAAACATATCATCTTGACAAACGACATCCATCCCAATCTGAATCACAAAAGGGACTGACTGTCAGATTGTTTTCTGATGAAAAAAAGACCTTGACCAGGTGATTTCTTGATGTAACGGAGGACTCTTAACGCTGCTTACCAGCGTGGCTTCCTAGGTGCTCTCATAAATTGTCTTAGTGTACGCACTAAATACACAACATCAGGCCTGGTTACTGTCAAATATATTAACCTGCCAACAAGTCTCTGATATCTAGTCGAATCATGAAGTAGCTCGCCGTCTTCATCAGTTAATTTCAAATTCTACTCCATTGGGAATTTATCGGGTTTTATTCCAGATAATCTTGTGTCTTGTAAAATATCCAATGCATACTTTCTTTGAGACATAAAGATTCCTCTCTTAGATCGAGAAAATTCAATACTTAGAAAATATTTTAACTCGCCGAGATCTTTAATGTGAAAATGTTGGAGTAAATGATTCTTCAGCAATTTGATTTCATGTAAGTTATTTCATGTCAATAAGATATCATCAACATATATGAGAATAGCAGTGAACTTGTTACCTTGAGATTTAGTAAAAAATGAGTAATCCGCTTTTGACTGTATGCAACCTGCGATTTTGACAGTAGTTGAAAAGGTAGAGAACCAATTTCGATATGCTTGTTTTAAACCATAAATAGATTTGCGAAGCCGATAAACCAAATTATCCCCCTGTCGGCGGAGACCAAGAGGTGGAGACATATATACCTCCTCATCTATATTTCCATGAAGAAAGGCATTATGCACATCAAGTTGATGAATATACCAATTTCTGGAAGCTGCAAAAGTTAACAAACATCAAAGAGTGGTGAGTTTAGCAGTTGGAGAGAAGGTCTCCTGATAGTCAATACCTTCAACCTGTGTGTAGCCCTTTGCCACTAAACGAGCTTTATATCGCTCAATGGTTCCATCATATTTATATTTGATCTTATAAACCCAGCGACATCTGATAGGTTTGTGTCCCGGAGGAAGGGGAACCAACTGCCAAGTGTTGTTATGTTTCTAGAGCCTTAAGTTCAGTGGACATGGCTTGGCGCCAAAGTGGATCACGATTAGCATTTTCAAAAGATGAAGGCTATGTTTGTGTTGATAACAAAGCTAAAAAAGCGCGATAGTTAGGGGAAAACATAAAACAGAAGTATGAGAGGAGAGAGGATACCTTGTAGATTGACGAGAACTTGATTGCGTTGAAGATTGATTGATCTCGGTAGACATGTCGTAGTCTTTGTGCCATGCAGGTGGATTGATGTGGTGGAATGAAGAATTGAGATATCATTAGGCATTGGAGTATGTGTGGTTGTGGGTGATGGTGAAGCAGAAGGTTTTGGTGGAGCTAGTGGTGATGACGGAGTTAAGAGTGATGGTGATGAACTTATAGTTGATTCTGGGAATGTAGGAGAGGTAGAGGTTAAAGGTGTGAGATTTATGGGATTGGATGGAGATGAAAGAGATAAAGGTTGAGTTTCTGAGTCATAGAATGTGGGATTAGGAAATGAAACTAATGAAGAGTTATGTGATTGATTGAAAGATGATGATGATGATTGGTTCGGAAAAGGCGAGGTCGAGGTATGGTGGAAGGGAAATAAATTTTCCTTAAAATGGACATCACGACTTATGAAAACTTTATGTGTATCTAAATCAAGAACTTTGTAGCCTTTTTTTCCATGTGGATAACCCAAAAAACATAAATCGATGCACGAGGATCAAATTTATGTTTAGGATGAACATTAGTTACATAACATGCACAACCAAAAACACGCAAGTGAGTGAGTGATGGGGAACGATTATATAAAACCTCAAATGGAGATTTATTTGATAGTAAAGGAGTTGGAATGCGGTTGATTAAATAAACGACTGTTAAAACACAATCCCCCCAAAATTCAAGTGGTACATTTGATTGAAACATGAGAGAACGAGCAACATTTAAAATATGTCGATGTTTCTGTTCGACAACTCCATTTTGTTGTGGGGTGTAGACACACGAGTTTTGAAGTTCAATGCCTTTGTTTTGAAAAAAAAGTACGAAGAGGAAGAAATTCACTACCATTATCCACTCTTATTGTTTGAACATTTGTTTGAAATTGGGTTTTGACGAATTGCACAAAATTAGTTAATAAAGATTGTGTTTCTGATTTATCGTGCATAAGAAAGGTCCACGTGCATCGAGTAAAATTATCAACAATTGTAAGAAAAAAATGTGAACCAGTATATGAAGGAACTTTATAAGGACCCCAAACATCACAATGTAATAAAGAGAAAGGAACTTTAGTATTTATTGAACTTTTAGGCTAAGGTAAATGTGTTTGTTTTGCTTGTGGGCAAATTGTACAATTATTTCCTAAGTTTTTGTGAATACCTGGAAGAAAATGTGAAAGTAATTTAAAACGAGACAATGATGGATGGCCTAGGCGTAAGTTCCATAGGTCACATGACTCCGACACCAGACATATAGACGATTTATTTGGATGCATATAGTATAGACCACCACGTTGTCTACCCGAGCCAATCATCTTCCCCGAAACCAAGTCCTGCAAAATACAATAGTCAGGAAAGAAAAAGATGCAACAGTTATGATCTTTAGTGAGTTTACTAGCTGAAATTCAATTTAAATTAAAGGTTGGTACACACAAGACATCTGTAAGGGTTAAATTTGAATTAAAACTAACTGTGTCGGTGTGAGTAATTTGTGGTGCTGCACCATTTGGTAAATTAACATTGGTAATAACGGAAGGCTTGGATAAGTTAAATATGATATGTGAGAGACAATATGATCTGTGGCGCCAGTATCCAAAATCCAAGAACTTGCACTACTAGAATTAACAGACACAATAGTGGATGGAATCAAACCTGCAGCATTTGCATACGCATCAACATTACCAGAGTTATTATGATTCAGTGAACTGATTGATTGGGCTAATTTTTGTATTTGTTCGGTAGTGAATCCCTGAACAATGCTAGAAGTATTGGAACCTGATAAGTTTTGAGATTCTGTCACATTCGCCAAAGGTTGATTGCCACGAACTGAAGATTTTTGTGTTCGGAATCGTACCGGCTTATGATTGTTTCCATGTTTCAATCGGCATCTATCCTATGTGTGACCCCTCTTATCGCAATAAGTACAATGATATCTGAGAGTCCGACATTCATCTATAGTATGTCTGGATCTGTTACAGTGCTCACATATTTTTTGCTTTGCATTTACTTCTTTTCTCGGGACTGCGGCTGCTATGGAAAAAATTTCAATTGGCTCAGAGGATACATGTCGTTGCTTCTCTTCTTGGATTATCAAAGAGTTTGCTTGACGAACATTGGGCAGAGGTGACATCATCAATATGTTGGATCTCACCGCCTTGTAAGATTCGTGTAAACCCATTAAAAATTGCATAAGACGATCTTCCTCTCTCTGTTCGAGGTGTGCTTGTTGTTGATTGCAGGTCAGTGGAGAACGATATGTCTCGAGCTCGTCCCATAGCGCCTTGATCTTGGTAAAATATGCAGCTACTGTCATTGTACCTTGTGATATGGTGGCGATTTATTTTTGTATCTGAAACACGACTGGAGCATTCTTTTGAGAGAATTGGTCGCCCAAGTCAACCCATACTTCACGTGTTGTCTTGGTATGGATAACTCCTTCAGCGATGTATGATTCAACAACATGAGTCAGCCAAGAAATTATCAACCTATTACATTGGTTCCATTGCTCGAACAGAAGAGGTTCATCCTCCTGTGATGGTTCTTTGACACTACCATCGATGAAACCGATCTTTTTTTTACAGTGAGGGCATGAATAACTGCCTTGCTCCATGATTGATAATTGACGCTGTTTAATTTGATTGGAACCAAGACATGGCCTGGTTGGTCTGAATGATGAATGTAGAAGGGATGTGAGGGATTGATAGTTTTGGTTTCCGATCCGAAACCCTTGGAGTTGGTGGTTTGGATCTCCGATTTGTAAGAATCATCAGCCATGATGATTTTTGTGTTGAGATTTTTTTTCGTAAGAATGGTGATTGTAATAATCAAGAAAAATGGAAACTTTGCTCTGATACCATGTCAGAAAAGTGAAAAGTGATAAAAAGTGAAAAGTGATATATTTTATTTCAATAAAAACAGTGCTTATATATACATACGGTAGCTAGAGCTAATTATGGGTATAATCAATATAGTCAATCCTAGTTATGATTATAATCAATACAGTCAATCCTAGTTATGGTTATAATTAGTAGAGTCAATCTTACTACATTAATGCCTAAATTAGTGCAATCATTCATCTACTTTTATTCTACGGTTACTTGATAATAAATAGGAAAATATACTTTAATATGATTGATTTTCTATATCGTCCACATTTATCACTAACAACTTATAATGTATTAATATATTTTTATATGATAATTTTTTATCTATTTTAAAAAGAATATCTTTTATATAGCAAATTCGATTTTATTTCCATTTATTTTTCAAAAATAAAGTTTATATAACAAATTTGATTTTATATTTATGTATAAAATATCTTTTAAATATTAAAATTGATTTTATGTTATATTTTGTTTGTTTAAATATATTTTTAAAATAATATATATTAAGATTTATAGTTAAATATTATTTTTATGTATAATAAGATATTTTATTTGTAATAAAATTTCTTATTTTTTTTGTTTTTATTCACGATAACATAGCTTGTACACGATTTAATTGTTGTAGACTTATAATGGAGCGTTATTTTGCTAAAAAGCCAAAGAATAATGTTGGTTGTTTAAGTAGCACGAGTAATAATAATATAATTCATCTTTATCTCAGAGCCCCTATATCAAGACCTAATGTTGATAGTGTAGAATTTGATCTGGAGAAAGATATAGTGAGTGATCCGGGACTACGCCAACGTATTAAAGAATATGATATAAATTTTGCAAATAAAAATCTACAAGAATTCATCTCAAAAGGACCTTGCCAATCAAAAAATCATATTTTTCCCAAAACGAAATTTGGGAAAGAAAACCGAACTTTTCAAGTTACATGATTTGAAAAACATGAGTTGTTGGAATATAGTGTGAACAAGGATGCAACATTTTATTTTTTGTGTTACCTTTTTAAACCATGTAATGCTCGAGATGACGTGTTTGTTAAAGAGGGTTTTAAGAATTGGAAAAAAGCACATGAAAAATTTAAAGAACATGAAGGTGATGTGAACAGCGCATATAACAAGCTAAGCAGAAGTTTTTTTCGTTTAAAAATTAAAGACAAAATATTAAATACAGTTTGAGAGAATATGGGAAAGAAGATGAAGTTAACTATCGTGTACGCCTTACTGCATCTTTAAATGTGACCAGATTGCTTTTGTGTCAAGGATTAGCTTTTCGTGGACAGGATGAATCATTATAATCATTAAACAACAGAATAGTTTTAGAAATACTTGACTGGTATCGTGAGCGTAAAACAGAGGTTAAAATGGTTACATTAGAGAACGTAACTGGTAATAATCAAATGATTTCTCCAACAATCCAGAAAGAATTGACAAATTGTTGTGTTATTGAAACTACAAAAGCCATATTAGAAGACATCGGGGATCATAATTTCTCTCTTTTGGTTGATGAAACACGTGGCGTGTCGATTAAAAAACAAATGGTTTTGGTTCTTAGATATGTTAATAATGACGGAGAGATCATGGAAAAAAATTTAAGCTTGGTTCATGTTACCGATACAATTGCAAAGTCTTTGAAAAAAGGAATAGACTTTATATTTACTGAACATAATTTATCTTTATCACGGTTGAGGGGTCAAGGTTATGACGGTGCATCTAACATGCAGGGTGAATTTAATGGTTTAGTTGCGCACCAACTCCAACTAGTTGTTGTTACTGTTGCTAAAGACCATAGCGCTATTAGTGATTTTTTTAGCATTATCACTATGATTGTAAACACCTGTGGAACATCTCGTAGGAGGAGGGATATACTACGACAGGTTGAGCATAATTTTTTTTTTGATTCTCTTGAAACTGGAGAAACTACAAGTGGGAGAGGGAAAAACCAAGAAATAAGTTTTAAAAGACCAGGTGACACTCGATGGGGATCACATTTCAATACTTTGCTATGGTTGGTGAGTATGTGGTCTTCAATAATTAAAGTACTTGAACATGTATACGAAGATGGTTCTAATCCAGATAGCAGAGACATATCAAAAATATTAATTATGAAAATGGAGAGTTATGATTTCATCTTTATTTTGAATTTGATGATTAAGTTGCTCGGGTCAACATATGTTTTATCACAATGTTTACAACGGAGGGACCAAAATATTGTGCAAGCTATTTCTTTGATTGATACAACTAAAAAGACATTGCACAAGTATAGAGAGAATGGTTGGTATGAAATTTTGGACCAAGTCATTAGGTTTTGTATGTATAATTCCATTGAGATTGTTAATATGAAAGATACAATAAAGACTCGTGTGCGTATGAAGCGAGATGGACGTGTAACTAATTACCATCATTATAAGGTTGAGATTTATTGGGCGGTAATTGACTATGTCTTTAGTTGTAATTTAGGATGATAATATATCTATACATATAATTCTAAATTTTTATTTTCTCAAATTCTACATGTTCTCGATTTACTTATTCAAGAGATGGAACATTGTTTTTTGAAAGCAAATACAAAGTTGCTTACTTGCATGAATTGTCTTAGTCCAAAACATTCATTTGCTGATTTTGATGTTGACAAGCTTGATGAGAGAATAAATGACAAGAAATGAGGATATTGGATCTTGGATCTCATGTGGCTAAAACATAAAATGTAGAGAGAGAAAGTAGAAAGAGAATATAATATTCAGATTGTCCCCCACCAAGAATAAATGGGTTCCCTTTTATAGATGGGAAGGTGGGTCCCATTAATGTCCTTAGTGGTCTTACACTATTTCACTACTAGTCCTTTACAAACTACTTTATTTACAAATATTTTCCCAATAAATAATAAACACAATAAGGGCATATTTCCTTTCTCTTGTTTACAATTAACTCCTTCCCTATTAAGATCGACGAATTACTCCCTTATCAGTAGTCCCCTAGTCTTCAAGAGCGTCGGGAATGAAGACTCGTAAAATGAGTTGGCCCGAAAACGCCTCTGTCCCCGATTGGCCGCTCTCTCCAATGATGGCTGCGAGCAGCACCGACCCTAAAATCCTTATCATGGGTCTGTTACCGACCTTGATTGACAGATTCTTCATGGGCTCAAAAGGGTGAACACGCTTTTTATACGACAAAAACGGGTATATGAAGCCCAACTAGTGTATACGTCAGAGCTAGTTGGTGTAGACCAACGAAGGTGGCCTGCGAAAGGGCTACACGTGTCATCCGAGTATTCAAAGCGTGCTTGCCTGCACGTTTTTCTAAGAGGCCCTTCACCTTCCCGCTGCTTTTCGTCGTTTGCACTCCCCCACACGTGAGGCGGTTAAGTGAGGGTGCCTATAAATACCTCATAAGCAAAAATCACTCTCAGAGAAATTCCAGAGAGAGAAAGTGCTGTCCGGAGTATCGAGTATTGGTGACCGTGCTACAGAGTATCGAGTCGCAGGACTAATTTGGAGTTCTCATACAAAGCCTTTTACGCCCGTACTGCTTCCCCACGACCCCGTCCTTCCTGATCTCATCCCTGCCGAATCCTTTGTCATACCCGAACCATCTGACGCTCAAACCCCCGAAGCCATTTTTATTCCTTCAAGCAGCAGTTCTCCACACTCCCCAGCTACTCAACTCAACCGCCCGACGCCTTCGTCGGTGAATTCTTATAATGTTCCGACCCCTTTTCTTCCCTGACGTCGAGGCAAAGCTAATTTCTTTCCATGGGCGACTCACACACCTCAACTTCGCTTGCGGGAGATAATTCTCCTGAAATAGTCCAGCTTACCCCCGAGGGCAAGTACCTTTATTTCTCTGCTGCAGAGCAGGCAGAACTTCTGATCCGGTGGGGTATCCCGGAGTGTGTCAGCGTCCGATTCTCCGTTCCTGGGGAGACGTCAGTGCATGTTCGGTCACGGGAGATCGTAATCTTCACCGAGCTTTTCAACTGGGGCCTCAGGCTTCCTCTGGACCCTGAGATTGCTCTGTATTTCCAGACCCTTAACATCTGCCCCTCACAGTTAACGCCCAACGCATGGTATACGCTGATGTCATGTATAATGGCCTCACGCCTATTGGGTCGGGTCATGCCACATATCTATGTCAGGGCTCTCGAAATCCATCAAGTCTCCCTTCTTCTATTCTTCCCAGGCCAATACCTGGAAGATTGTGAATGACTTTCTCGAAGGGGATAAAGGTTGAAAGCATCGATTCGTCTTCATCAGTGGCTGCTAGGAAAATGGCTGCCCATATAGCAAGGAGAACCCGAGGCGATTGCTACGGACCTAGGTTCCTGATGGTATTTTTTTTAATGGACCGATCCTTTGTGCAGTGTCGAAGGAGTTTATCCAGGAGCTAAAGAAGGACTACTTTAAGCCTGACAAAGTAACCTTCTAAATTTTGAAGGACTATGCCAGGAAGCTCTGGGGTCGGGCGTTTCATCGCGCCTTCAAGGATACGAACCTGATCATGAGCAACCTCTAGCGTTGCTCATCTGAGCCGCTCACTATGGAGCAGCTGCACCAACCACCCAGCTTGGTGGACTTGGTTGCGAAGACGAACACGCCCGACGCACACTTGTTTCTTCCTAAGCGCAACAAGGCTCCCAACAAGCGCCCCAAGTCGAATGAAGAGGCCGAGCAGGAAAATGCTAAGGCTAAAGGGGCCGCCGCGGAGGGACAATAAGATGAATCTGTCGCTGAGGATGGCGAGGCCCATTGGTCTGAGGAGCTGGCGAAAAAGCGGGGGGGGGGGGGGGGGGGGGGGTTAAGGGTGTGACCGTGGTCGATCCCATAGTGGTGGTACCCGACGATGCGAGTCCCTCAAAGGCCCCGAAAGATGTCGTAGCGTCATCGAGTGGTACTAAGCTGCCTGTGCTGTCCGTGCCTGGGAGTCCGCATACCTTCCCTTTACGGATAATAGACGGGTTGTCCCTGTCTCTGTATAATATGATCGTGCTCTTGGCGATGAAGGAGCGGCGGGCAGCGGAGCTAAGCCATAAGCTGACAAACGCGGAGGGGAAGGTTCCCGCGCTTGAAGAGGAAGTGAGGAAAGGAAAGGCAGCTCAGAAGCTGTTGGAAGAGAAGCTGAAGACGGTCGAAAAAACCTTGACGCAAGTCGGAAAAGACCGGGATGACCGCGCTGGGAAGTTGGTGCAGGAAATCTCCGACTTAAAGGGTGCTAATGCCCTTTTTGCTGAACAGTGCCAGAAGTGGATGAATAAGGAGACGGCCGAGGCTAAGGCCACCTATGTGCTGACCTTTCATCATCGTTTCCCCGACCTACCCCTTGGGTCAATGTGGCTAGATGTTCCTGAGGCCGATCACCCCGCTGGTGTGGTCTGCGAGGACGACGAGTCAGACGACACCGAACTCGAGTCTGAGGAAGAGGATGCTTGACCTCCTATGTTTTTGTATTTAAGTTTTGTAACTGTTGGGTCTGTTGAACCATTTTTGAACTGTTTTTGTAACCGATGTTTCCGAAAATTAATATCCACAACCGTGACGTTATTTGTCACATTGCTTTTATAAATTCAAAGCTGGTCAAGAATAGAATGTAGATTGGTGGAATACCAAAAAGCCATTTAAGGTTATGTTGATCAATGTCAACTGAAAAGTTTCCCATAGGGTCGGGAATAAAAAATGTAGATCAGTTTAAACACTGAAAAACCATTTAAGGTTCTGTTGATCAATCTAAATTGAAAATTTTCCCATAGGGTCGGGAATAAAAAATGTAGATCAGTTTAAACACTGAAAGACCATTTAAGGTTCTGCTGATCAATCTAAATTGAAAATTTTCCCATAGGGTCGGGAATAAAAAATGTAGATCAGTTTAAATACTGAAAAACCATTTAAGATTCTGATGATCAATCTAAATTGAAAATTTTCCCATATGGTCGGGAAAAAAAATGTAGATCAGTTTAAACATTGAAAAACCATTTAAGGTTCTACTGATCAATCTAAAATTAAAATTTTCCCATAGGGTCGGGAAAAAAATGTAGATCATTTTAAATACTGGAAAATCATTTAAGGTTCTATTGATCAATTAAGATCACCAAGAGTCGTCCATCAGCTCACCAGCTTATGGACTCCTTTTTACTATTTCTGAGATTTAGAGGACAAGTTTTGGATTAAAAAAAGTCGGTTGTTATGGATGCCTCATTACAACCTTCTCGCGCCACCGAGGTAGGAAAGAGTACATCCCCGACCAAAGGTTCTTACATAAACAATGATTGCGAAAAAGTTACAAAAATTAACGAAATTACTCCAAATATAGCTTCAAATGTTCAATGTTCAATGTTCCATGGGAGCCTCAGCAAACGCCCGTGCTTGTCCTGCAATCGGTATGTCCCACTCTTAATCCGTTCAACTACTGTATACGATCCTTCTCAGTTTGAGGCGAGCTTGCCGAGGCTCTTGTCTTTGGTATGCAGAAAAACTCTCCTCAAAACCTTATCTCTGACTTTGAACTCCCGCGGACGTACTTTTGACGCATATCGACTCCTCATTAAGGTCTGATAATGTAAAGAATTTAGTTGAGCTTGGCTCCTTTTTTCTTCTATCAGATCTAGAGCTAGTCGTCTGCCATCGCTGTTTTTATTTTACGCATAGGTACCGACCCTAAAAGATGGGAAGATTGATTCTGCTTGGGTGACGGCATCCATTCCATAAACTAAAGCATAAGGTGATTCTTTAGTCGTCGTTCGAGGTGTGGTTCGGTAAACCCACAATACTTCCTACAAATAATCCGGCCATTTGCCAGCTTTCCCTTCTAAATTCTTTTTGAGTCCGTCCAAAATCGTTTGGTTCGTAACTTCAACTTACTTGTTTGCTTGGGGATGGAAGGGGGCGGAAAAGCATTGCCTAACCCTATGGGTCGTACAAAAATATTTCATCTCGTTGCTATCGAACTGGGGTCTGTTATCCATGGTGAGCTTCTGAGGTACCCCGAACCTACAGCAGATGTTCGACAAAATAAATTTGATGATATCCTTAGTTCTTGTTCCTGATAATGGCTCGGCTTCTACCCATTTGGAAAAGTAATCCACAACCACCACGATCGTTTGTCTTCCACCGGACGCCATCGGTAACGGCCCTACTAGGTCAATTCCCCATCGGTCAAAAGGTAGGCCTTCAGATATTGATTCTAACGGGGTTGCGGGTATATTTATTGCATTCGCGAATCTTTGACAGGTGTCGCAGGTTTTTACTATTTGCTGGGCATCAGCTGTTACTGTTAGCCAATAAAAACCGGCGAGAAATATTCTCTGTATCAGTGCTTTGTAGCCGCAATGAGTCGTGCCCTCTCCGTCATGCAATTCAGATACAATTATTTGTGACTCATTTATCCCAAGCATCTCATTAAAGGCGTGCTGAACGACTTTTTGTATAGTATGTCCCCCAACAAAACGTAGCCCCGGGCTTTGTTTTGAATTTTCCGAGTCGAGCTACCATCTTCTGGTAATAGTCCTTCGGCTAGGAAAGCTATGATATCTCTTCGCCAGTCTGATATAATTACCGAGGATACTTGACAAGCGATCTCTATTCGGTTATCCATCTTTATCCTCTTTATAATCGATGGGTTTTCTTGTTCGGTTATCCAGGGGTAATTGCTCGAACAGGATGCTGACGCTAGGGAGTCGGCGGTCACATTTTCGGCTTTGGGACATGCTCATACGTTACATTGGAAAATGACGCGGCTAATATTCATAGTTGATGAGTCCGGAATTTGTTGTCACACTAAATGAGAACCGGACAGGGACAATTCAGACAAATATCTACCCACTGAACCGTCCGGACATAACTAATGTACTAAAAACTTAATCACGTTATGACTAAGCTAATTATCTACCTGCTTAAAACTAATGGGTCTTTGAACTCGATCCGAATCCATAAGTCAACTCGAAAGCCCATATGGCCCACCATAGAGGGTATAAATACCCAACCACTTTCATTAAATGAGGGTAATGAAAATTAAATACAACCAGGAAGCTCAATTCTCCCTCTACACTGTATCCAAACATTAAATACCTTTGAAATATCACAAAACGCTGGACAAAATTACCCTCAAACGAAAATAAACCACATCAAATTGGTGACCACAGTGGGAGGACGACGGTGCCTGAATCTAGCATTCAAAACCATCAGAAAAAACCTGTTCGGATGGATCCGGACGTACCAGAAGTACCACCAGCTTTGCTCGAAGTGGTGGGAGAAAATGATGAATATACCATCGAGGAGCGTGATAGATTAAAAGTTGAAATAGAGGCTCTGAGGGCAGAAAAGGGAAAAGATGGGCATAAAAGAGAAATCAAAGGCGTCAATTGCTCATCATACTGACAACCTTAGAGAGCATGAGCCCTCGAAAACCCATGTGAGTACGAAAAAGACTCATGCTAGCTCCAAAACGTCTCACTGGTCTAAACCGGTGGAGAGCTCTGATTCGGACTCAGAATCTTCTAACAGATCCTCGGGCGAAGATGGAGTTGAAGAATCCTTGTCATCCAGCAGTGATGAGGGCCGTTCTAAAAAGAAACAAAAGTCGGTTAAGAAGTATTCAAGAAAAAGGGATGGGCATGGAAAGTTAAAGAGGCATATAGGCAAAGGATCGTCTCACAGCCAGAGAGACATAGATCGGATGGTGATGGATCCTTTTTCCTTCCATGATGAACCAGGTATCTTTGCAACTCCTAATGAGGATACCGTTTTCAGTCGTGGCCGGAATTGGAGACAATCTCCATTGTCATCCAAGATCCTGTCCGGAAACCTCCCTAAGATGTTTGACAGTACAAAAATAGAAAAATACGATGGCAGTAAAGACCCGGACAATCACTTGGAGCAGTTTAAAAAGTTTATGATGAATTTTGATGATGACGACAAGTTTCTTTGTAAAGCATTCTCCCAATCATTTACCGGGAGTGCTCTGAAGTGGTACAACAGTCTGCCTTAAGGTTGCATCAGAAATTTCGATACTTTTTGGGTGGCTTTTCGAAGACAGTTTGTTGGAAGTAAGGAGGTAAAAGGCAATGGAGACACAATAATCCATTGTGCCCAAGAACCGAACAAATCTCTAAAAGAATACATAAGTCGCTTTGTAAACACCAAAAATGGATTAGCTGATTGCTTTGAACAAGTAGCAATAGCTTCTCTGAGGCAGGGCTTAAACCCTGGAAATTTGGCTGATTCAGTAACCAGAAAGAAGGCCATGACATGGGGGGGGGGGGGGGCTACTGAATCAGGTTGGAAAGCAAATTAACGTAGATGAAACAAAGAAAACTAGGGTGCACATGCAGGTGAGGTCTGCTCCGGATGCACCAATCCCAAACCAAAATCAGTCCGGGAACAAGGCAAGGGAGGCCGGGCAGAGTCATAACAGAGCCAAAGCTCAGTCTCACCCAGCTGCGCCAGCCCAGAGTCAACAATCTAGAAATAAGCGAGGGCCTTGGGTTCAATCGGAGTGGTTTACTGAGTTAAAAGAAAATATAGCCACCATTTATGACAAAACAAAAGAAGAAGTACACTGTAGAAGGCCGGCTGCGTTACAATCTCCTAGGGAGAGCCGTAATAATTGTTTTTGTCAGTATCATAATGATACTGGCCATACCACAGAAAATTGTATTGCTTTAAAGTAAGAAGTCCAGAATATGATCGAAAGAGGAAAGTTGGGAGCATATGTTAAAAGAAGAGGAGGAAATAGGGTTGATAATGCTCATCGGGTTGGTCCAAACAATGCAGGCACATCGGCTCCGGAGGGGGCTATGGTGATAATCAAGAGGTTCCATGTGAAATCAGAGTACTTGGACCCTCACCCAACTCGGAATAGAGTGGGTTCCATTGAGGAACGTTGCAAGATGGTGTCCGGGCTTATTAACTTTTTTGAATCACTCACAATTTTCAGAGGGGACACCATGACAGCACTCACTGCTTCTTCGAGAAAGAGGCATGTTCATACTTTAGCTACCCAACTGGAGGGAGGCATGACTTCCTATCAATCCCAGATTCCTTTTCCCTTCATTTTTTTTATGATGATGACTTGAGGGATATAGCTGGTCCTCATGAAGATGTTATTGTCATAGGAGCATCCATCGGGGGCAATGACATAAGGCGAATTTTGGTGGACACTTGGAGTTTGGCCAATATTCTCTTTTTAACTTCCTACAAAAATATAAAGAATCCAGCAGTAATTCAACGTTCGAATAGGTCAATTGTGGGTTTCACCGGAAGCTCAGCAGATGTGATTGGGGAATTCGAGGAGGAAGTCTTGTTGGGCAAAGGCCCCTTAAAAAAGATGGTTAGAATATTGTTTGTCGTAGTGGATTGTCCCACTTGTTATAATGCTATTCTGGGGAGGTCTTGGCTCTCTAGGATGCATGCAGTGGCCTCAACAGTCCACCAATGTTTGAAATATGCTGTGCAAGGACAAGTGGGAGTTGTTCGGAGCAGCCAAAAGGTAGCAAGAGAGTGTTATGCGACTGCACTGGCTCCTCGAACATTGGGGACAGTTCGTATAAATGAGGAATAGCAGTTTGAGGGGCTTTCTGGGGGTGTGGGTGAAATTGATGACCCCAGAGAGACCCCTGGAGTTTTAATACCGGTTGAAGAAGTTGAAACGCATTCTTTGGCTGAAGGAAGAAATGTTAAGATAGGGTCCAAAATGACATCGGAATTAAAGGGTAAAATGTTGAAGTTCCTAAAAAACCATCAGCATGTTTTTGCTTGGTGCAATGCTGATGTTACCGGAGTACCAGCTGATATTATATCACACCAACTGTCCATCCGAAGAGACATAGCACCTGTGATACAAAAGAGAAGAGCTTTTTCTAAGGAAAAAGTTGGTGTCATAGTTCAAGAAGTCGACAGACTTACTAAAATGGGGCTTATAAAGGAGTCTCAGTATCCTTTATGGATAGCCAATCCGGTATTGGTGAAAAAGAAAAATGGCAAGTGGCGTATGTGTATCGATTTTACAGACCTCAACAGAGCTTGCCCAAAGGATTTATACCCAGTTCTCCAAATTGATCAGTTGGTGGATTCCACATCTGGGAACAAGCTGCTGTCTTTCATGGATGCCTTCTCCGGGTATAATCAAATTCAAGTGGATTTGAAGGATCAGGAGCACACTACGTTTGTAACTGATAGGGGCCTTCATTGTTACAAGGTGATGCCATTTGGGTTAAAAATGTTGGGGCTACTTATCATAGGTTGGTAAACAAAGCTTTTGCGGATCAAATTGGAAGAAAGATGGAAGTATACATCGACGACATGATGGTAAAAAGTGTGGATGAAGAACTACACTTGACAGATCTCCAAGAGACTTTTGCTAACTTAGTAAAAGTAAATTTGAAACTAAACCTAGAAAAGTATGTGTTTGGAGTGCAGTCTGGGGAATTCTTGGGATATGTAATAAGTGAGCAAGGGATACAGCCTGATCCGGACCAACTTAATGCTTTACTTCAAATGGAGCCTCCTCAGAATATTAAAGAAGTGCAACGGTTGACTGGGAAATTGGCTGCTTTAAATCGATTCATTTCAAGTTCTTCAGACAGGTGTGCCCCGTTTTTTCAAACTTTAAAAGGTGCAAAGGGATTTGACTGGTCTTCACAATGTGATGATGCCTTCGATGAAATCAAAAAGCATTTGTCCTCCCCCAAGACTTTGTTTAAACCCGTTGACGGAGAGACTCTTTTCATATACTTGGCAGTTTCCAGTTGTGTCATAAGTGCAGTATTGGTAAGAGAGGTAGATAATTATCCCCGTCCGGTCTATTACATTAGCAAGAGTTTGATTGATGCATAAAATCTTTATTTGAAGCTTGAGAAGTTAGCACTAGACCTGGTGATTGTTGCAAGGAAGATGAGACCTTATTTTCAGGCTCATCCCGTTATTGTCCGGACATCCTTTCCCTTAAAAAACGTTCTTCAAAAGGCAGACATATCAAGTAGAATGACTAAGTGGTTCGTGCAATTAGGAGACTTTGATATTGATTTTTCTCCCCGGACAGCAATCAAAGCCCAAGCGGTGGCGGATTTTTTATTTGAGTATCACTCAGATAGAGATACGAAACAAACAACTGATGTGAAAGACAAAAAAGTCTGGATTGTCCAGACTGATGGTAGATCAAGTACAATGGGATGTGATGCTGGAGTATGTTTGACCTCCCCGTACGGTGACAGAATGTACCAAGCTATATGTTTTGCTTTCAGGGCTTCTAATAATGAGTCTGAATATGAAGCTGTTATAGCTGGTTTGAAATTAACTCTTATTTGTGGAGCCAAAAGGGTCAAGCTGATGATCAATTCTCAGCTTCTTATCCATCATGCACAAGGTCAATCCAAAGCCAAAAAGGACCAGCTGTTAAAATACTTACTTCTTCTTAAAGAGGTAGCACTTTTTTTCAAGAGCATCGTTTATGAGCACATACCCCGAACAGAAAATATATTGGCAGACTTCTTGGCAACCATAGCATATACTGAGTCGTACCTTTGGATTCATGTGCTGGAGTGCCCGTCCATTCAGACCAATCCGGATAAGGAAGAAGAAAGTTTCAATATTCAAATAAGGCAGCCTCAAGATTAGAGATTTCCTCTCCTTCAATATCTCTCAGATGGCATCTTGCCTCCGGAGAAATCAGTAGCAAGAAAAGTAAAGTGCAAGGCTCGTGGTTTTGTCATCCTAAGAGATATTCTTTACAAAAAGTCTTATAGTAAACCCCTCTTACGATGTTTGGGGGTTGACGAATCTCAAATAGTGCTCTCCGAATTACATGATGGTGAGGGATCAGCTCACTGTGGATTCACGGCTCTAACGAGAAGAGTTTTGTTAGCTGGGTATTATTGGCCCTCTATAATGCAAGATGCAAAGGAGTTGGTGAGAAGGTGTGACCCATGGCAGAGATATAGCAACGAAATTCATATTTCAACCATCCTTTTAGAGTCAATTTCTGAGCCAATACCTTTTGCTCGATGGGGGTTGGATTTAGTGGGACCTCTATCCATGGCGTCCAGAGGGCGCAGAACTATAATCTTTGCTATTGATTACTTTTCAAAGTGGATCGAAGCCGCTTTATTGGCAGGTACAACATCGAAAGCTATTATAAAGTTCATTTTATCCAATATCTGTTGCAGATTTGGAATTCCACAGAAGATAACAACAGACAACGGACCACAGTTCGACAACAAGGAGATGTAGAGTTTTTGTGCCTCTAGAGGTATACAACATTGCTTCTCTTCCCCTTTCCACCCACAAGCAAATGGTCAGGTTGAGGTGGCTAATAGGACTATATTGTCTGGTTTGAAGAAGAATTTAGAAGGGGCTGTTAAAAAATGGCCTAGTTACTTGCAAGAAGTTTTGTGGGCTTACCGGACCACTCTCGGGGCTGCAACACAAGAGTCTCCCTTTTCCTTAGTATATGGGATAAATGTCATAGCTCCCATAGAAGCTACTCTCCCTTCCTTTCGAGTTCATAATTTTTCCGAACACACTAATGAAGTGGCAATTAGAGGCCAGCTTGACTTAATAGAATAAAAAAAGAGTTAAGGCTAACCTTAGAGTTGCACACTATCAAGGTTTGATGAGAAGCATGTTCGCTTCTAAAGTTAAGAGGAGGGATTTTCAACCAGGGGATAAGATGTTGAGAAAAGTCTTCCTACATACTAAAGAAAAGCAGTTCGGTAAGTTGGCTCCAACTTGGAAAGGACCCTATGTGGTCATTGAAAAGCTTAAGCCTAGGACATACCGGCTCCAAGACAAAGATGGAAGGATTTTAAATCACCCTTGGAACGTTGAACACCTCCGGTTGTATTTAAAATAGAAATTATGTAAATATTTACTTGTTTAAAAGTTCATGTAAATATTTGGGGGCATACTCTTTCCTACTCTGGTGGCACAGGGAGGTTTTAATGAGGTGTCCGGGGTTTTTTATAAAATTTGATGCCTTCTTAAAAGATTCAGAGTGCTTTAATTAAAAGCTTTCTCTGAAATGTTTTATCGATAGCAGACCGGATTAAATTGGAGGAGTGATGACTACTTAAACGTTTGTCATCGGAGAATTTAAACACTCTCACTTTAGAATTTTTATGAAATAACCAAAGGCTCTTTAAACATTAGCCACCAAAATTGAAAAACTATGCAAGAGTTGTGCAAAATAAAGTTGCCCATTAAAACATACGAAGTGCCTTGGCCATCCAAGGACTTTAAATTATCAAAAACAAAAAATATTTATCTCGACAAGGACCGGACACAGTTACAAAAAATGCCTTGGCCATCTAAGGACTTTAGTTCAATCACAACAAAATTAAAAAGATATAACTGATATTTTAAGACTGAGCTTTTGAAGATGGCTCAGCCTCACTTGGCTTTTTCTTCTTTGGGTCATCACCCGGACCTTCATCATCTGGACTCTCCCCGGTTTCTTCTTCATCATCACTAGTGTTCTCACTAGAGTAGTTATACTTATCACCAACAAACAAGGTATGGTGAGGAATGTCTTCGTACTCCATGAATCGCCATAAATCCCCCAAGGTCTTCTTCGGGAATTTTTCATGAAATAGTAGAACCATATCTGACCTAACCTCAGCATACCTTGCCTCCTGAGAGTCTATCACCTTATTAGTATAAGCATCCATCTTGGTCTGGATTGTTTTCTCCTGATCCCTCAACAAGTCAGCTTTTTCTTGGTCAGCCTTGGACACCTTATTCTCAAGAGAGATCTTGTCATTAATTAGGGTCTGAATGGTGTTATCCTTGGCCTTCACTTCCTCTTTTGATGACAGAAGGTCTTTTTCCAGGCCGGATTGCTTTAGTTGGAGTTCTTTGACAACTCTTTCCGAAGAGGCTAACCTGTTGGCCAACTCCTCCTGACTTTTCCTCAACTCCTCGTTCTCTTTTTTCAATACCTCAGTATTTTGGTTAGCACTAAGAAGGTCGTTGGACAGTTTCTCTTTGTCAGAATTGAGGGTGTTAATGATGGCTGACTGATTGCGTACTTTCTTTTCCAAGATAAGCACTGGCTGGACATTGATCAGAATTGAGTGAGCAATGATATCCTTGTCACTCGAAATAGAAAAATACTTACCATTGAAAGTGACGGTGTTCGAAGAACTTGGAGGGTTGTAGGGCCCAGTAAAATCATCTCTGGGGAGGTTTTCAAAGTAGTCACCAAGCCCCTCAACCCCAGTAATGTTGACAGCATCAATACTGATATCCCCTCCTCCAAAAGTCACCAGGGATCTCTTCTGCTCTTGTAGGATCAGTAGGGTCAACAGGAAGTAGTGGCTCCGGATCCCGGAGAGAAACTTCGTCTCCCTTGGAAGTTTTCTTTCTCTTGGCATCCCGGCCTCCACCTTCTGCTCCTCGTTTTTTGTCCTTTTTAAGGACCTTTTGAGGCTTTGAAGACCCAGCAGCTTCCTCGGTGCTCTCGTGTTCCACCATCTATAGTAAGGCATCATCGATTTTCCCTTGACCTTGCCCTTCGGGATTTGGTGGGACAACTTATTCCGCTTCAGTAGGATTGGCCTCTACCACACCTCGCCCGGCCTTGGCCTTTTTTCCTTTCATCTTGCTTGGGGCTTTAGCTCTGCCCGGCAAGATCACTTTTCCATCTTTTCCCTCTGTCTTCCGGAGGATCACTCCCGGAGGGGGTGGAGTAGTTAATTCCTCCCAAGACAAATCCCTCCGGTCCGTTGTATTCCACAGATAGGATCTGGCTAAGTTGCCTCCCGTAAAGCAGTTGTGGAAGCGGTTTCCCCATTTTCCAGCTACCCAAGCATTCAGCTTGGCACAAGTAGTCTGCCCGACCTCTAGGTAATCGTTGAAATCCTTGGGCAGCACTACCAAAAAGCAAAAGGAGAAAGAGTTAGATAAAAAAAAATCTTAAGTAAAAGTAGAAGTATATGGCGAGATTATTACCATCACTTCGCCATCTGCTGGTGAGCATGCTTGGGTTTTCACCAGCTTTAATTTTCTTCCCATTCTCCCAAGCACCACTGACGAACAAAAATTGCGTCTCCAGCCTTTCTCCGACTCAAGCAAGTCATCCACTACCTTGTAATTATCACCCATATTGAAGTGATAGAAAGGGATGACATGATTTCTGCAAAGGCTTGCCACAGCAGCAAATTGCTCCATCGGAAGAGGAATTCCGGAGAGCCTTGAAGCCATAATACATGCCATGAGGGCGAACCATGCATTGGGGCTTAGCTGGCTTGGGCACAGCTTAATCAGATGAAAATATCTGACTATTTCTGGATCCAAGGGAAACCTTAGTCCCCATTTGAATAGCTCAGTATAGAAGACAATCTCGTTCAGCTTACAATCCATAGGCGTCTCTGGATCAATTGGGATCCTTACCTTGACATTCTCTGGAATACCCTACTTTGTCCTTATTCGGCCAAGCTCAGATGTATGAATGAAAGCATACTTGATTTTCTGCATAGCCATCAAATATTTAACATTTACCTTGTGAAAATAAGTCCCCACCTTTCCCACAAGGCACTCCGGCAGGTCCGGGTACTTTAAACATACCTTTTCCTTGCCTTTTCTCTTATTGGCCCTGGTAGTTTCACTTGTTTGCCCGGAGACGTCAGTCTCAAAAGGGGCTTCTTCAATGCTATCCTCCATTATATCTTGCATGACCATGGAGGGGTTGTCAGCTGTATTAGGAGGAGAGGGGCTGGTGGTTGGCTCAGCAGGCCCTTCGGATTGTTGAGTATCCTTTCCCTCTTGGGGTCTAGAGTCCGGTTGGGGCTCGGACCCAGAGGTCTCTTTTCGAAGACTTCAGCTAGTTGCCTCCGGTCCGGACAGTTTATCCTTGGAAGTGTTGATGGGTGCCTCTGACCCTGTAGTTTTACTTTTTGCCCCGGATTTCGAAGGCGTAGACTTTGGTTTAGGCTGTGTGCCAGCAGCCTGCCCTTTAACCAGACGACCTTTTCGTTTGTCTACCAGCTCTGACTCTTCAACCGATGAGCCCGAAACCTTCTCTGGGGAGATATCAGCATCTGACCCCATGGCAATAAATGGGGAAGGTTTCTTGAAACTTGTAACTGCCTGCCCTGGTTCAACAACAGGCTCTGACTCTTGAACCGATGAGCCCGAAACGATTGGTGAAAGGTTGGACTGGAATAACCTCCTAGGTTTTACACTCTTAGTTGTAGAAGAACCCTAATCAGGCTCTGGGCTTAGTGTTTCTGGTTTATTAACAGCGGACACAAGGAGGCATGCAGAGATGCGCCTTTCTCGTTCAAATTTTTGAGTTTTTTCTAATTCTGACAAATTGAGCCACCCACCTTTTACCAAATCGTTTCTTGCTCTGAACATAAACTCACACAAAAAGAGAGGGTTTTTTAGAGATGAAAGCTTTGGAGTTTGAGAGATTGAAGATAATGAAATAGTGAAAAGTGACCTGATTTATACTAGTCAGGTAGATAATGCTTCGATACCTAGGAGGATTCGAAAAGGTAGATGTAATGATTAAGGGCGGTGCTGATGTCATTCGCATTAAATGAAGAAGTTTCTTTTTGAAGCAAGTGGGAGCGCCTTTCTAGGAGAAAAAACGGCCAGTATGGAAAATCAGAGAAGGACACGTGTCCTGCGATCTCTGGTGAAACTGCTCAGCTTCTAAGGTTTTCAGTCTGTCCAGATAAAGTTGTTACGCATTTTTGAAATATCAGGACAGAGTTATAACTGCACTTGAGCTATTTTTTAGGTCTTGCCAAAGGCCTTCAAGCACAACCTAAAAAAGGGGTTACTGATGAGTCCGGAATTTGTTGTCACACTAAATAAGAACCGGACAGGGACAATTCGGACAAATATCCACCCACTGAACCGTACGGACAGAACTAATGTACTAAAAACTTAATCACGTTATGACTAAGCTAATTATCTACCTGCTTAAAACTAATGGGTCTTTGAACTCGACCCGAATCCATAATTTTAACCCGAAAGCCATATGGCCCACCATAGAGGGTATAAATACCCAACCACTTTCATTAAATGAGGGTAATGAAAATTAAATACAACCATGCAGCTCAATTCTCCCTCTATACTCTATCCAAACATTAAATACCTTTGAAATATCACAAAACTCTGGACAAAATTACCCTCAAACGAAAATAAACCACATCAGTAGTGCCGCTAAGTACTGAATCAGGTGCTCTTTCCTAGCTTCCGACGCTCCCGAGGCTTGATTAATCAAAAGCTGAGAATTACTTATAAGACATATGTGTGTGGCCCCGCACACCTGTGCTAGTCTCAAACCGGCCAGGGCAGCTTCATATTCCGCTTCGTTGTTGGAAGTAGGAAAACCAAAACGGATTGCCTGGTGCATACTTATGCTCGTAGGCGTGACTATTTGTATGCCCGCACCGCATCCATTGACGTTTGACCCTCCATCGGTTCGGATCACCCACTCATTTGGTTCGTCCGCCGTGGGCGGCGCTTCTTGGTCCGGGAGATCAGAATGGGATTCGACTATAAAATCAGCCAGAGCATGGCCTTTAATAGTTGTTCTTGGCTCAAAGTTGATATCGAAGTCGCATAACTCGACCGACCATTTAGACATTCTTCCCGACATGTCCGGTCGCTGAAGCACATACTTGAGTGGAAACGAGGTTCAGACGACGATGGGGTGGGCCTGAAAATATGGCCGCATTTTTCGTGCCGCGGTCACCAAAGCCAGGGCTATTTTTTCCAACCTCAAATATCGCGTCTCTGCATCTAATATACTTTTGCTCACGAAGTATACTGCTTTGGGAACCATTCCCGACTCACTGATCAGAGCCGCACTTACTGCAAAATCTGAAACCGCTATGTAAAGAAAAAGAGTCTCCCCTGTCAGGGGCTTCGTTAGAAGGTTCGGGGATGATAAATAAGTTTTGATCCCCAAAAAGTTTGTGCTGCAAGCCGGCGTCCAAACAAAATTCTTAGCGTTTCTCAAGACCTGAAAAAATAGAGTGCACTTGTGAGATGAACGAGAAATAAATCGATTTAAGGTCGCGAGGCATCCGGTTAATATCTGGACCTCCTTGATATTCTTAGGAAGTGTCATGTCGGTGAGGGCTTGTAATTGGATGGGGTCTGCCTCGATTCCTTTTTCGCTAACAAATAACCCCAAGAACTTTCCCGACCTTACCCCAAAGGAGCATTTCTCCGGGTTTAACTTGAGGTTTATACCCCTTAGATTATCAAAGGTTTCCCTCAAATCATCGAGATGGTCCTCATCTGTGCCGCTCTTCACTAGCATGTCATCGATGTAAACTTCCATATTCCTCCCTATCTGGCAGTCGAAGGTCTTGTTAACCAATCTTTGATAAGTCGCTCTAGCGTTTTTTAACCCGAACGGCATAACCTTAAAGCAATATAATCCTCGGCCCGTGATAAATGTTATGCTTTCCTGATCCGCTGGGTGCAACTTGATTTGGTTGTAGCCGACATATGCGTCCATAAAAGAGAGTAATCTGTTTCCCGACGTGGAATCCACCAACTGGTCAATTCTTGGCATCGGGAAGAGATCGTTTGGGCATGCTCGATTAAGGTCGGTAAAGTCCACACACATCCTCCCCTTCCCGTTCTTCTTTTTTACCAAGACGGGATTGGACGTCCAGAGTGGATAACTTGGTTCTTTGATGTGCCCGACGTTGAGCATTCTTTTAACTTTTCTTAGAATGATTTCTGCCTTTTCTGGGGAAAAGGTCCGACGCTTTTGTGAGATGGTTCTGACATTCTTGTTGATGGTTAGCTTGTGGATCACATGGTTCTCTGGGACTCTGGTCACCTCCTTCGAACACCATGCGAACAAATCTAAATTTTCTTGTAGCAATAATACCAAATGTTTCTTGAAGCCTGGTGACAATTGGATTCCTATCTGTAAAACTTTTCCTTCAGTAAATTGGGGTTTCTCGCATTCTTCGTCGGTGGTTAAAAAACTGGGAGTTTCCCTGGGATCATCGATGGGTAGTGACCCCAAGGGAAGTCCCACTAATTGCTAGTCCCGCACTTGCTCTATCTCTTTATCCCTTTTTGGTACTAAAGCCGCTCGGTAACATTCTTTTGCAGCTTTCTGGCTGCTTCGCACTACCCCCATGTTGTTCCCGACCACGTATTTCAAAAATTGATGAACCATGGACATTACCGCGTGCATTCACGACAGCCACGACCTACCAAAGATCGCATTATGAGAGGCTGGTGCATCTACCACGACGAATAAAAACAGTGACCTCCTTTTTGAATGGCCCGCGGCCCAGCTGAACGTTGCCTTCAAATTCACCAACCACGTCTGCTGCCGAACCTGTGAAACCTATAATAGTTCGGTCCGAACGTGTAATTACTGGGGGCGCCCTGAACTTCACGAATGTCGATGCAAAGATTATGTTGGCACTACTTCCGGTGTCTACTAGGATGCGTCGGACCTCCTCCCCCGCAATGGTTGCCCCAATAACGACGACGTCTTCATGAGGACCGGTTATATCTCGCATGTCGTCGTCGTCAAAATACAGAATCGGCGAAGGGACGCCTTTTGAATGGGGATATGGCCGAGCTTCCAACTGAGTAGCCAGGTTTACGTTATATCGCATTCTGGAGGAGTGCGTGATCCCTGTCATAGAATCACCCCCAAAAATAGTCAATGATTCGAAAAAATGACAAAGGTTTCTTATGTTTCCGTTATTTTCCGCAGCTTCATGGTAGCGACAATACCGGTTGTTCCTGTGCTCCCGAGGCGTTGGTATGGGGAAAGGCCTTCGATACATCCCGCTCTTCTTAGTCTTTTCATAGATTGAAAACACGCATTCTGTCAAATCAGCAAAGTAAGCAGGTCAGATCCACTTGTTAGACATGGGTCGCGAAACCACTTGGTTTGTCTGCTTTGATTTTTGGCCCTGGGAAGCCAGAGGCTTGATTGGTAATGACTGGGTCGGTAGTATTGTGTTGATTGGCTGGACTTGTTGAGCATAGCTAGATTGAGCACCTTATTTTATAACGACCGATGCGTGTGCGCTCTGTTGAATTTGCGCAGCCAATTCAGACGCCTCGGTTTCTTCTATCAGTATCTGCTTTTCCACCTGAGCCACAAGGGCGGAAAAAGTAAAAGCTTGCTTTTTAGTGACCGCTTGCTTCATCGTAACTAGAACCAACCCTAAGCGATACGCTGTTAGAGCCATGTTCTCTTCGCAATGATCCAGGTCGGTCTTGGTATCAATAAAACGCCTCGTGTAATCCCTGAGGCTCTCTCCCAGCCTCAGCTTACAGTTCATGATCGTATCACCGTTGGCTCAGAAACTTTTGCTTCCCACAAAGTGCTGATGGAACATCGTCCAGAACATCCCGAAGTTTTTAATACAACCCTGTGGTAGTCGGTTGTACCACTTAGACGCCCGATCCCTAAAGTTCATTAAAAACGGTCGACATAATAACTTATCGTCGTTATCGAAACTCAACATAAAGTTCTTGAAGGCTTCCAAATGATTATCTGGATCCCTCTTACCGTCATACTTCTCCAACTTAGAAATGTCAAACCTCTTCGGGAGGTGTCCCGACAATATTTCGTCGGACAACGGTGAAGCTCTCCAATTCATTCTGAATCCGAACGCTCCACCTCCAAGCCCCTCGGTCTGAATCCCATACAAACCTTCATCCCCTGGGTTGATGAACTGGCTACTGACACAGTACCCCTGGTTATGGCTATTTGACGGTGGCCACTGGACCTGGGGTAGAACTACCCGCTCCTCTTTGCTGCCTGTTAGCATCTCTTCTTTCTCGAATGACACTGGCGTTCTTTTCTCAGTGCTACCCTTCTTGAACTTGGGAGAGTCGGAACAAGGTGCCCTATTCCGTCGGGAATTTCTTTTCTGCGCACGCTTGTTTAGCATTTCCGTGCGCTGGTACTCTCTTCCCGACGAGTCATCCGAAGTATAGTCAGCAGAGATTCCCCGGTTATCCTTTGGGTACTGCTCTGCTCCTCCATCCTGTCTGTCTTCCGGGCGAGACTCCCGATAATATCGAACAGGTCGGGCATCGATACGATGATCAATAGTCGGATAGCCTTCTCCGTTGTTGTCTATGACTGGTTCTTTCCATTTTCCTTCCCGAGCTCTTTTATCATCTAGTGCCCGCTCTTTTTCTGCGTTTAGTTTTGCGATGTCTTCCAGCAACTGTCTCCTGGTCATGATAAGGGTCAACCGCTTGTCCCGACCCTGCGCGCAGTACTCCCGACCCGGAGCCTCCTCGCCTTCAAACAGTGAAACGGCTCGGGCCACTTCTCTCCCAACCCTATCTCTGACTGCTTCGTCATTTATTCTTTAAGATCAGATCACGATTTTCAAAGAAAAAGATTCCTTTTTGGTATCACGTGTTCCCACAGACGGCGCCAATGATGAGAGAATAAATGACAAGAAATGAGGATATTGGATCTTGGACCTGATGTGACTAAAACATAAAATGTAGAGAGAGAAAGTAGAAAGAGAATATAATATTCAGATGGTCCCCCACCAAAAATAAATGGGATCCCTTTTATACTGGGGAAGGTGGGTCTCATTAATGTCCTTAGTGGTCTTATATTATTTCACTACTAGTCCTTTACAAACTACTTTATTTACAAATATTTTCCCAATAAATAATAAACACAATAAGGGGCATATTTCCTTTCTCTTCTTTACAATTAACTCCTTCCTTATTAAGATCGACGAATTACTCCCTTATCAAAGTTGATTCGTCTAGCAGAACGAGAGAGAAATTTAAAAAAACTTGATAATTAACCATTTTACGACGATTCCAAAATATAAGGAGTCATCGTTTTCAATTTTCACCTATCAATCACTAAAACTTTGAATGAATTTTATAAATTTTTGTTTAGTCCCCCTAATTTCAATCCTAATTTCAAATCTTGGTTCCGCCACTGCGAAAAACCAATCTTTTCTATAATTATCCACGCCAACGTTGTAAACCAAGTCCTTGTTTGGATATAACTCTGTATATCTTTCCCATAATCCGTATTGTCGGAACATATTAGAAGAAGAATTCAAATCAAGTCTGTTAATGTAGTTTGGGTTAGGATGAAATATCTAGAATTCAGCCGCATAACGATTGGGGATGCCGATTTCCCATATTGTAGAGCCGTACCTTTGAGGTTTATACACCAGTTTACCCGCATAAATATCACTACCTGCAGTTACGTTAATAATAGTATCATACCGATAATCTCCTATAAAACATGGGACTGGAGCGTAAAGCTTATATTGGCCTTCTCTTATGTCAGCAATGAAGAAGTTGTCGTGCGAATCTGCTTGGCGCCAGAATTGGTAACCCTTAGTTTCCCTTGCCATGAACCAGCATCACCTATAGGTGCCAAGCCCACATACGAATTATTTGTAGGTTTGCATCCACTACTAACAACCCTATCTTGTACGTACAATCTTCCCCTAGCTGTACCACGTTGATCTGATGCTGGAAAATCTTTTGAAGCTAGGAAGTCGTAAGGCCACTTTTCAGTTTGATACATCATCTGATTTTTTGGCGTCGATCAGAGAGCAGTTATATCATTTACTGGGAAGGAATTGAGATAGATAAAAACCGGTCCAAATACTTTATTCCACATTTTTCCATCCTTGAATTTTATTATAAGCTCCTTTCCCGAGTAATGCACACTGAAATATGATGACGCGGCGGAAATAGAAAAAGGAGCAACGATAAATGAAACCCTAGTTCAAAGGTAACATGACGAAACCCTAATCTAAGGGTAACAAAAACTGAAATTTTTAGAGATAAAAAATATATTATTCCAAAAACTTTAAATAACTTAAGGCGTATGAGGCTTTATATCATAGCTTCTCAAAACCCTAAATTAGAATACAAGAAAATAAAATAAATGTATTAAAATTAAATTAAATTAAACCTTAATACAACTAGATTTGATTTAAATAATATAAGATATTTGAATAAAATAAAATATAATTAAAAAGGCTTTTGTTTGGACATTATGGGCTATATCAAAATATTGCAAGGTTATCTGGTCCGACGTGAGTGGTAAGAACCTGTTTGAACGGGCCGGCTGACCTGAATTCGTTGCTTGGAGTTATATACCAGAAGCCAACAGAGGGATCAGATGATATACATCCATGTACTTTTATTTTTTTTAGTCTGAGCAGCGTATTCGTATTTATTGTCCACCCCTTCTTTGAATTGGGGTTCGATAGGGTCGACAAGAAAAACAGCCTCTGGATAGGTCAAAGCTCTGCCTCTACTGGGTCCCCGGTCATCGGGCGAAGGCATGTATCTTTGCCTTTTATCTGATATAGTCATATAATTAAAATTGTCCTTGGTCAACTTGAACACTATCCGGATGTTGTCGATATCTACACCTGGAAATCCCTCTAACGGCTCGAAAATCGTGTAAGTATAAAATATTGAGAAATTACTCACCATAATGTACCTTTTATCTATATTCACAGGAAGACCGCCCAAACTTGAATTATAATTTCTTTTGAACGAGACCTCAACCTGTGTTTCATTCGGGGCGACAACCCCTCTTCGTTTCACTGAAGCATCACCACAAGCTCTGTTTACACAAATTAGCACTTGATTTCATCAAAAGCTAATCAAACAGCTTCAAAACACCATAGATCCAAAGAGACATAAGGAGAACCGATTATCAACAAAGAGCTAAATCTGATATCTGATATGGATACCAATTTGGATTTGAGTAACATAACTAACTTCAATGCATTTATCATCTACAAGAGGTTGGTGATAGTACGAATTCGCTCCTTTAATCTCTTCCTGGATACAACTTCTGGTAGTCACACTCTAGTATGGAAGAGCTGCATCCCCAGAGTACCTTAGTTTTAAGAGCAAGACTTTTATTTATAAGAGGAAGCTAAATAAGCTAGGTCTGGACATTGATGACCTCCAAATCACATAGAGCTGAACACAATTAAGACTAGAAGATGATATAGATGCTGGAATTCTTCACAGATGAACAAGGTACCATATCCTGAGTCTGATTTCTTGATTTATACTATTCATTTTCTAAATATTAGATCTCCAAAAGGAATCTATGTATTCTCGTGTTAAGAAGGGCAGAAAGAGCTTCAATCTCCTTAATATCTGTTAAGACTATGTCTCCCTCTTGTGCCCCCGGAACTAAATAGTTCTCAATTTGGTACTGGATTCCAACTGGGCATCGATTATTTAATAAACAATAAGAATCAAAGGGAATCTAGAAATAAGGTATATGATCTTCCTTTTTCTCAGTGTATCTTCATATTCGGAAATCAAGCAATTTTCCTGACTTGTTAATATCTGCAGGCATGGCCAGGCTCTCTCTTATTATAGGAACAACACTCAGTGTAGGACCCAAAAGCTCCACACTTGCTTATTTTCTAAAACTTGGATAGAAAAATATGTGTCACATCATTCAGTAGTAGTGGATGCTATATTTCTGATTTGATTCCAAAGTTCTCGTCAGAAACACCAAATTTTGTTGGTAGTTTTCGTAGTGTAGGTCTTAAAACCAATCCTTGAAGCTATATTTTCAATGATTTCAATGCTGACAAAATGCTCCTGAATAGCTAATAATTTGATTATTTCTTGTAGATGATAGATTAGAAGAATTATTTTTAATTCCTCTAATAATCCAAATAAGTATCTTTATCAGAGATAGTTGGTTTTTTGGTCCCATAAAATCTCAAAGACTTGATAATGAGACTGTTAGGCTTCTTTATTCTTCTATCATACTTTAGCTTCCTTTAAGAATTTCATGGAAATCAGTATTTGTTTCTTGGTATGTAGGAGAAACAAGTAAGCTTCCTATATTGTTCTGGTTTGGAGTGACATTGCCCGAGATTAGATTTTCATAATCTTGAGAAGTTGATAGATTGTAGCGTTGCTCTAAAGTTTGGATAACTTCTATTGTTTCCTCTGCTTATAGGGACTTGATGTCTTTTAGCTGGGTTTCATTCTGAATATTACTATCTGAATAATCTTTTATTTCGTGACTCTTCATTGAGAAGACCATTTTGATATTAAAAAGAAGACGAGGATCGTTTCGCGGTCGTTGACAAATATTATATTTACATTTTAGCCTTATATATACCCTACTCGTAGATAAGGAGAAGTTATAAGATGGTAGAGGCTAAGAAACTTTTGAGGGAGGTATGTAATCCTCTAGAACCCTAATCGACATACTCTACAACACCAGATCCACAGCTCATTATCTCTCTTCTTCATCTAGATCGTTTTGCAGCTCCTTTCTCTTTATTTTGAGAGTCCCCAAAGGCCATCCTCACTTGGAGCTCAAAACATACACCCAACAGATGTATGTTATGAATCATCTATATTAAAAGAATCATTTATTTTTCTAGATATCTCAAGAAACTTAAAATCTAGACTAGAGACTAAGACATGGATAGAAAAAAGATAAAGCTTTTGCAATCGGTACGAAAGCCAAAAAATGATAAAGCTGTTGCTGATGAAAAACCATCCATCTTCCTGAAGAAATCATATTCGATATATCTAAAAATCGCCTCCCCCCAAACCACTGCTTCGATTCAAATCCGTCTTAAAGAGTCCTTTCAACCGCGTCATAACATCAAAACCTTTCATTGATGCTCACACCTCATGTTCTCGTCATGTCTTTGTCATGAACTGGTTTAGTGACTTTGGCATCTCATTGTTTTTTCTTTTAGCTCTTGAACAAAGTTCTTGTGTTCGTTTAACCCATGTCGACGACATAAGCCATGTTTCACAAAGCTTGAATGGATTTTTCTTCCTCGTGAAAGACGACGACAGCCTTCTTATTCACAATCTCATTACCAAGGAATCTGAAGATTTTGGAGGGAATTCTTCTATATTAGAAATATGGATTTGTTTTGAAGCTCTATTACTAACAACATGGGTTGTTTTGCATGATTAGTAGTATTCATCAGAATGGCCGATGGGGATTGTTGTGGAAAATTAGTTTGATGAAGATGTTTATCATCGTCCATTGGAATCCGACATGACTAGGGACGACTACCAGCCAATCCTAGAGAAAACCAATTATTGTTCTTAATTTTCAAGACTTTTTTTCGTTAAAGAGAAAACGTAGAGTCATAATTATTGTAATTCATTTTCTGTATAAGATTTATTATCTTTTCTATTTAGTTTAAAAAACTCAAAACATGCTTTTACTAATTTACCTTTCATTTAACTTCTAATTTATATTTTTTGCCATTTTTTTATTTTCACCTTTATTTCCTATAAACATCTAATTTTTCAACAGCAATCCAAATTATGTTCATAAACTTATAAAATTAAATCTAAAAAACTAAAAATAAATAAATTAAAACATAATAAAAGAAGAGCACAAATAACCAACACCATAAAACATCACTATGAGAGCTTGTTTCTGAATTATATGTTATTTTTTAAACACCTAATCTTCCAATGAAGAAAATAATATTTGATTGGAATGATATTATACCAAATTTTGTCAAAAGGGTTAGAAGAAACACTTTTATATCTTAGTTGGTTCCAAGTTATTTTAGTATTTAATTCACCTAATCTATCTGATGATCATATTATTTTGTCATCCTGAGCATTGTGTATTGATTTGAGCTTTGTTAAGTCCCAACTTCCATTTGGCTATTACTCTCTCACCCTCTCTTTTATATATCAATCATTATTATTTTCATTTAAAATATTGGTTATTTGTGTATTTTTAAACCATTTATCTAGCCAACATTCTATATTACGATTCTATAAGTTCCACACAATGAAAGGTTCGGTTCTATCTTGTATACAAAGTAATCTCTTCAAAGTCTTTGATAATTTTGAATTTTATTTAAGGAAGGGATGAGACTTTTTACAATAAAATTATTTCATATATCTTGATCATATAGTTTTGTTTGCACGATGTTTAAACCATAATTTACATGAATAAATATCTTGAAAGTACATGATTTTTCTAATATTGAGCTCATCTTCCTTGTGAAGCTTGCTTATAGAGTTCAACTTAGTCCAAATTATTTAGACAAAAAAAATCTTGATCAAACATATTATGTCTTATAATGATTGGGTTTCACTCTTTGACATATTATATTGACCTCATATATAATGGTTGGACTATTAGACATATACTACTGGCCTAATACATAATGATTAGGTTTCACTAATAAATTAGATTCGCACATATTATATCCTATAGTTCATAGGTTATGCAAGCTTAGCGAGAAAGAAATATATTCTAGCCACGGTCATAGATCAAACTAACTTTTACGCAGAGACTTTACATGTTGTAATTTCTCACAAGTTCTCAACTCTTTACTTTTATCTTTACATCTGAACCCATGATGCAACTTATTTTGTACTTTTTGCTCTCATTTTCATTATTTTCCTTATTTCTCATAAATATAGTATGACAGGTTATGCGTGTATGTTATGATACTAGAAAAATTAGGTCAACCAGCCAACCCAAAATCATTTGAAACTTTGAGAAATAAGGGAACAATACCAATGACAAATTCTTACCCTTATCTAGCCCGTTATCACTAAAACATATAACATGTCTAGGATAAAATGTAAGTTAATCAAGTAATGCATAAAGAATGAGCTCCCCCAAGACATATTCCTTTAAATATTGCAGAAGACGACCTCAACTTTAAAATCTCTTAAGGCTTCCATTACAAGGGAAAACCACCATGCACGAACTTTTTCAAAGATTCGCGAAGAAGATGTTATTCTTTCGTCATTTTGTTGATTGTGTAAAGGATTCGGATAAATTTAAGGCTTTTTTCGTTGTTTGCAGGTTGTATCTCATAGCTCATAAAACTAACCCACCAGCAACCGTCGTTTGATTGGTCTTAAAATATCGTTGGTGGTTTCCATCATATATGGACATTTCTCAAGTGAAAGTTGTTACATTTTTGCTGTTTCACACTCGATGCTAGAAAATAACAGGATCCCACTTTTATTGTTTTCTTATCAAATATTACTTATTTTTATATATTATTTTTATTTCACATAACAAGAGATAGCATTCTCACCGTTTAATTGTTCATTTCTTTGAAATATATGAAGTTTAATTTCTTGAAATAGTTCCATTTAAGAAGTTGTTTATGTTTTTATTTGTTTCATTTAATTATATCGATTGAAATTGAAATATTTTAGATTGATATGTAGTGTACTTCATTTGGTATTTAATAAAAAAATTTGGGTTTGAACTTAGTCGTCGTTTTGATCGTTATTTTGGTTTTCATCATTTATATTATTATTTGTTTCTTGTGTTTTATGAGTTTCACGATCTTAAATATTAAAAAAAACTAGCTTTTGTGATGTAGCCTAGAAGCCCAAACAAAAACCTATTAATGTTATTTTATTTTGTTCAAATATCTTATCAAATCTAATTGTATTAAGATTTGATTTGATTTGATTTTAAGATATTTATTTATTTTCTCGGTATTATAATTTAGGGTTTTGAGCAGCTCTTATATAAAGCCTCATATGCCTTAAGTTGTTTTAAGTTTTTGCAATAATATAATTTTTATCTCTGAAAATTTCACTCTTTGTTACCGTTAGTTTAGGGTTTCATCATGTTACCCTTCAATTAAAGTTTCATCTATCGTTGTTTTTTCTTCTATTTTTGTCATGTTATCAGTTTGGTATAAGAGCCTTTGTTCGTGCTACGGGGCAAGCATGTTTATGAATCCTGATTTTATCTGATTCAAGGTCTATAAGAGGGAACAACATCTATGGTCATGAAGATCAAGAAGATCGTTTGGTATGCGGGGACACACCAGACGTTTCGATGGTGATTATATTAACTGGTTAGTGGAGGAGTTTAAATTGGTTACCAATCATCGGATCAAGGTTAAACTTTCTTATCGAGATGTTGTCTGAGGCTATGAAGAAGTTTTCGTGCATGGTGGTTTTCAACTGTACATGGGGTGTTGTTTTCAAACTATGAAAAGGCTTTCGAAACTAAAATTTTTTAATCAACTGGATTGTTTTGTGATTCCAAATAAAGAACACTTAAGAATAATTTATCTTATTCCGACAAGGTCAATAATTATAATTCCCAATGTAAAAATTGAAAAATAAAATAATATAATTCTGGTTGTTGATTGGTGTGGTTTATTTTTTATTGAGGGTAATTTTGTCCAGAGTTTTGTGGTGTTTTACAGGTATTTAATGTTTGGATGGATTGTAGTGAGAGAATTGAGCTGCCTTGTTGTATTTAATTTTCATTACCCTCATTAAATGAAGGTGGTTGGGTATTTATACCCTTAACCTTGGGTCACGTGGGCTTTCAGGTTGTGTTAATGGATTCGGGTCGAGTTTAAAGACACATTAGTTTTAAGCACGCAAGTAATTAGCTTAGTCATAAAGTGATTAAGTTTTTAATACTTTAGTTCAATTCGGACGATTTAGTAGGTGGATGTTGTCTGAATTGTCCTCGTTCGGTTCTCATAAAGAGTGGTGACAAAATCCTGACTCATCAGTAGCCCCTTTTTTAGGTTATGTTCAAAGTCCTTTGGCAAGACCTAAAAATAGCTTGCATCTGGTCATAGCCATGTCTGGACAGATTTTCAAACTGGGTAATGGCTTTATCCGGACTGAAAAAGTTCTGAGAAACTAAACGGTTTTTTGCCAGAGATCGTGGGACACGTGTCTTTCTCTGATTCGCCACATCAGCCGCTTTTTCCCTAGAACGGCGCTCCCACTTACTCCAAAAAGCAACATCTTCATTTAATGTGGGTGACATCAGCGCCATTTTTAATCATTACAACCCTTTCGAATTCTCCTAGGTATCGAAGCATCTTTTGTACCTTTACTATAAATTAGCCCCTTTTCTACTGTTTTACCATCTTCATCATCCTTGCTCTGTTAAATTTCAAAGCTTTCATCTCTCAAAAACAAAAACTTTCTTTTGGTGTTAGTTTATGTTTACAGCAAGAAGCGCTTTAATAAAAGGTGGGTGGCTCAATTTGTCAGAGTTGGAAAAAGCTCAAAAGGTTGAACGAGAAAGGTGCATTGCTGCAGGCCTCCCTGTTTCCCCTATTGATAAATCAGAAACACCAAGCTCAGAGCCTGACCGGGGTTCTTCTTCAACTAAGAGTGTTAAACCTAGGAGGTTGTTCCAACCCAACCTTTCACCAATTATTTCGGGCTCATCGGGTCAGGAATCAGAGCCTACTGTTGAACCAGGACAAGCAGTCACAAGTTTTAAGAAACCTTCCCCATTCATTGCCATGGGATCGGATGCTGACGCCTCTCCAGAGAAGTTAGTAGATCGGAGAAGAGGTCGTTTGGTGAAAGGGCAAGCTCCAAAAGCTACGCCTTCCAAATCTGGGGCTAAAAATACAAATACATGGTCAGAAACACCCATTAAGAATCCTAAGGACAAGTTGTCCGTCCCGGAGGCATCTAGTTCAAGTCTCCGAATAGAAACCACTGCATCTGAGCCCCAGCTGGAGTCTAGACTACAAGAAGCCAGTAATGCCCAACCATCCGGAGGGCCTGCTGAGCCAACCACTAGCTCCCCTCACCCAAAAACAACTGATAACCCTTCCATGATAATGGAAGAAATGTTGGAAGATTCTATTGAAGAAGCTTCTTTTGAGTCCAAAGTCTCCGGGCAAACAAGTGAGGCTGCTGCTTCCAAGAAGGACAAAGGCAAAGAAAAGCTATGCTTAAAACATCCGGATTTGCCGGGGAGCCTTGTGGGAAAAGTGGGACCTTGCTTCCACAAGGTAAGTGTCAAATACCTTCTAGCTTTGCAAAAACTTAATTATGATTTCATCCACACAGCCGAACTGGGTCGGATGCGAACAAAATGGGGGATCCCGGAGAATGTCAAGGTAAGGATTCTCGTGGATACGGAGACACCGATGGACTGCAAGCTCAGTGAAATAGTTTTCTTCACTGAGCTCTTCAACTGGGGACTAAGGTTTCCCCTAGACCCAGAGATAGTCAAATACTTTCACCTCATCAAACTCTGCCCAAGCCAACTAAGCCCCAATGCATGGTATACTCCCATGGCCTGTATTATGGCCTCCAGGCTCTCCGGAATTCCTCTTCCAATGGAGCAGCTTGCAGCTGTGGCCAGCCTCTGCGGAAACCACATTATCCCCTTCTATCACTTCAACATGGGTGATAATTAAAAGGTAGTGGACGACTTGCTTGAGTCGGAAAGGAATTGGAAAACTCAATTCTTGTTTATTAGAGGCGCCTAGGAGAATGAGAGGAAGATTAAAACCAGTGTGAACCCAAGTCTGCTTACCAGTAGATGGCGAAGCGATGGTAAGAACCTCATCTCATATTTCCATCTTTACTTATCACAAATCTGTTTGTCTAACTTGTCTTTTTTTTTGGTAGTGCTGCCTAAGGACTTTAGTGACCACTTGAAGGCTGGGCAGACCACTTGCACCAACCTGAATGCTTGGGCTGCTGAGAAGTGGGGAAATCGCTTCCACAATGCTTTTACCGGAGGCAATCTAACCAAGTCCTACCTTTGGAATATCACTGACCGGAGGGACTTATCATGGGAGGAACTTACCACCCCACCCCCTCCGGAAGTAATCCTCAAGAGGACAGACGCACCGGATGGGTCGTTGTATCTGCCCGGTAGATCCAAAGCCCCAAGTAAGATGAAGGGTAAGAAAAGTAAAGGCAAGCAAAGTATGGTTGAAGCCAATCCTACCGAAGTAGAGGAAGCTGCCCCAACAAACCCAGAGGGGCCAGAACAAGGACAGATTGATGTTGCTCTTCTACAAGTAGTAGAGCATGAAAGTACTAGAGAAGTGGTAGGATCTCCAAAATCTTCAAAGGCTCCTAAGAAATATAGGAAACGGGGAGTAGAAGGTAAGGATAGGGAGGCCAAGAAAAAGAAAACCTCCAAGGGTGATGAGATTTCCCTCCGGCCTCCGTAGTCTCTCCCTCCTGTTGACCCTACTGACCCCACTCAAGCAGAAGGCATCCCTGGTGAATTTCAAACCGGAGGGGGTACAGGAGGGGATATCAGCATTGATGGCGTTGATATCAGTGGTCTTGAAGAAATTGGTCATTACTTTGAAAACATCCCTAAAGATTATTTTGCTGGGCCTTACCTCCCCCCGAGTTCTTCGAACATCGTTACCTCCAATGGTAAGTCCTTATCTGTCTCAAGTGAAAGAGACGTCATAACTCACTCTATATTAAGTAATATTCAGCCAGTGCTTAATTTGGAGAAGCAAGTACGAGGTCAGTTAGCCATCATTAATGCCCTTAATTCTGAAAAAGAGAAATTGTCTGGCGACCTCCTTATTGCCAATAAAAATGCTGATGTTTTGAAAAGGGAGAATGAAGAGTTGAAAAAAAACCAGGAGGATTGGGCCACAAAGCTAGCCACTTTAGAAGATACTATAAAAGAACTCCGAACAAAGCAATCCGAGATGGAGAGAGATCTCTCATCTTCCAGAGAAGAAGTGAGAGCTAGGGACAAGGTCATTCATACTTTAACCAATGACAAGATCTCACTCGAGGACTCGGTGTCCAAGGCTGCACAAGAGAAAGCTGATTTGCTAAAGGAGAAAGAGAGAAAAATCCAAGCTAGGATTGATACTTATACCAACCAAGTGATAGACACTCAGGAAGAAACGTTTGCCAAAGTGAAGTCGAACATGGTCTTGCTCTTTCATGAGAAATTCCCGAAGAGGACACTGGGAGACTTATGGACTTTTGTAGAGTATGAAGACCTTCCCCACCATACGATGGCTGATGGTGACAAGCATGATTACTCTAGTGGCTGGGACGATACTAACGATGAAGAAGAGAAGACCGGGGAAAGCCCAGATGAGGAAAATGACGATCCCAAGAAGAAGAAAACTAGTGAGGCTGAGCCATCTAAGAAAGCTCAATCTTGAAGTATTGAATATCTCTTTTTTTTATTTTTTGTGATTGAACCAAAGTCCTTGGATGGTCAAGGCATTTTTTGTAATCGTGTCCGGCTCCTGTTCGGATAAACCTTTTCGGTTGAAAACTCAAAGTCCTTGGGTGGACAAGGCACTTCGTATGTTTTAATGGGTAGTTTTATTTTGCCCAACTCTTGCATTCTTTCATAGTTTTTCATTTTTGGTGGCTAATGTTTATACAGCCCTTGGTTATGTCACAAGTATTTTAAAGTGAGAGTGTTTAAATTCACCGATGACAAATGTTTAAGTAGTCATCATTCCTCGAATTTAATTTGGTCTGTTCAATAACAAATCTCACCAAAAACTATTAACTGAAAACACTTCGGATCTTTTAAAAAGGCATCAAATTTTATAAAAAAAAACCGGACACCTCATTAAAACCTCCCCGCGCCACCAGGGTAGGAAAGAGTATGCCCCCAAATATTTACATGAACTTTTAAACAAGTAAATATTTACATAGTTTCTATTCCAAGTACAACCGGAGGTGTTCAATGTTCCAGGGGTGATTCAAAATCCTTCCATCTTTGTCTTGGAGCCGGTATGTCCCAGGCTTAAGCTTTTCAATGACCACATAGGGTCCTTCCCAGGTTGGAGCCAACTTACCGAACTGCTTCTCTTTAGTATGCAGGAAAACGTTTCTCAATACCTTATCCTCTGGTTGAAAATCCCTTCTCTTAATTTTAGAAGCGAACCTGCTTCTCATCAAACCTTGATAGTGTGCAGCTCTAAGGTGAGCCTTAACTCTTCTTTCTTCTACTAAGTCAAGATGGCCTCTAATTGCCACTTTTTTAGTGTGTTCGGAAAATTTATGAACTCGAAATGAAGGGAGATTAGCTTCTATGGGAGCTATGGTATCCATCCCATATACTAAGGCAAAAGGAGACTCTTGTGTTGCAGCCCCGGGAGTGGTCCGGTAAGCCCACAAAACTTCTTGCAAGTAACTTGGCCATTTCCCAGCAGCCCCTTCCAAATTCTCCTTCAGACCGGAAAGTATTTTCATGTTGGCCACTTCGACCTGACCATTCTCTTGTGGGTGGAAAGGGGAAGAGAAGTAATGTTGTATGCCTCTAGAGGCACGGAAATTATCCATTTCTTTGTTGTCGAACTATGGCCTATTGTCTGTTGTTATCTTTTGTGGAAGTCCAAATCTGCAACAGATATTGGATAAGATGAATTTTATAACAGCCTTTGATGTCGTACCTTCCAATGGAGTTGCTTCGATTCACTTTGAAAAGTAATCAATAGCAAAGATTATAGTTCTGCGCCCCTCGGATGCCATGGGTAGAGGTCCCACTAAATCCAACCCCCATCGAGCAAAAGGTATTGGCTCAGAAATTTACTCCAAAGGGACAGCTGGGGTATGGATTCCATTACCATATCGCTGGCATGGATCACACTTTTTTACCAACTCTTTGGCATCTTGCACTATAGAGGGCCAATAATACCCTAGTAATAAAACTATTCTGGTTAGAGCCCTGAATCCACAGTGTGCTGATCCCATCTGTATATTCAAAAAATGTTCTTCCTGATCCGGATTGATTCGAATGGATGGGTACTCCAGCACATGAATCCAAGGGTATGACTCAGTATAGGCTATGGTTGCCAAAGATTCTGCTAGTGTATTTTATGTTCGAGGTATGTGTTCATAGGTGATGTTTTTGAAACTAAGTGCCACTTCTTTGAGAAGAAGTAAGTATTTAACCAGCTGCTCCTTTTTTACTTCGGATTGACCTTGTGCATGATGAATAAGAAGCTGAGAATCACTCATTAACTTGACCCTTTTGGCTCCACAAATAAGAGCTAATTTCAAACCAGCTATAGCAGCTTCATATTCGGACTCATTATTAGAGGCCCTGAAAGCAAAACATATAGCCTGGTACATTCTGTCACCGTACGGAGAGGTTAAACATACCCCAGCACCACATCCCATAGTACTTGACCCACCATCAGTCCGGATAACCCAGACTTTTTTATCTTTTACTCCAGTTGCTTGCTTAGTTTCCCTATCTGAATGGAATTCAACTAAGAAATCAGCCATAGTTTGAGCTTTGACTGCTGTTCGAGGAGCAAAATCAATGTCGTAGTCTCCCAGCTCTACTGACCATTTGGCCATTTTGCTTTAAATGTCAGCTTTTTGGAGAACATTCTTCAAAGGGAAAGAAGTCCGAACGATGATGGAATGAGCTTGAAAATAGGGCCTCATTTTCCTTGCAGCAATTACCAGGGCCAACGCCAACTTCTCAAGCTTCAAATATTGTTTGTCTGCATCTATCAAGCTTTTGCTAATGTAGTACACCGGATGAGGATAATTGTTCACCTCTCTTACCAATACTGCACTTATTGTGCAATCAGAGATGGCTAAATACACATAAAGTGTTTCTCCATCAACAGGTTTAAACAAAGTTTTGGGAGAAGACAAATGCTTCTTAATTTCATCGAAGGCCTCATTACACTTTGAGGACCAGTTGAAGTCCTTTGCACCTTTTAAAGTTTGAAAAAACGGAGCACACCTATCCGAAGACCTTGAAATAAATCTATTTAATGCAGCCAGCCTCCCAGTCAATCGTTGTACATCTTTAATATTCCGAAGAGGTTCCATTTACAGTAAAGCATTAAGCTAGTCCGGATCAGGCTCTATCCCTTGCTCACTTATCACATACCCCAAGAATTTCCCGGACTGCACTTCAAACACACACTTCTCTGGGTTTAGTTTCAAAATTACTTTCACTAAGTTAGCAAAAGTTTCTTGGAGATCTGCCAAGTGTAGCTCTTCGTCCACACTTTTCACCATCATGTCGTCGATGTAAACTTCCATGTTTCTTCCAATTTGATCAGCAAAAGCCTTGTTTACCAACCTTTGATAAGTAGCCCCAGCATTTTTTAACCCAAATGGCATCACCTTGTAACAATGAAGGCCCATATCAGTAACAAACGTAGTATGTTCCTGATCCTTCGGATCCACTTGAATCTGATTATACCCGGAGAAGGAATCCATAAAATATAGCAGCTTGTTTCCAGATGTGGAGTCCACTAACTGATCAATCCGGGGGACTGGGTATAAATCCTTTGGGCAAGCTCTGTTGAGATCTGTAAAATCGATGCACATACGCCACTTGCCATTTTTCTTTTTTACCAATACCGGATTGGCGGTCCATAAAGGGTATTGAGACTCTTTTATGTGCCCCATTTTAGTAAGCCGATCGACCTCTTGAACTATGACATCAGGCTTTTCTTTAGAAAAAACTCTTCTTTTTTGTATCACAGGTGCTATGTCCCTTCGGATGGACAGTTGGTGTGATATAATATCTGCAGGTACTCCGGTAACATCAGCATTGCACCAAGCAAAAACATGTTGATGGTCTTTCAAGAATTCTAACATTTTACCCTTTAACTCCGATGTCATCTTGGATCCTATCTTGACACTTTTTCCTTTAGCCAGAGAGTGTGTTTCAACTTCTTCAATCGGTATTAAAACTCCAGGGGTCTCTCTTGGGTCATCAATTTCACCCTCTCCCCCAAAGGGCCCCTCAAACTGTTATTCCTCATTGATCCGAACTGCCCCCAACGTCCGAGGAGCCAGTGCTGTTGCATAACACTTTCTTGCTACCTTTTGGTTGTTCCGAACAACTCCCATTTGTCCTTGCACGGCATATTTCAAGCACTGGTGGACTGTTGAGGCCACGGCATGCATCCTAGATAGCCAGGATCTCCCCAGAATAGCATTATAACAAGTGGGACAATCCACCACAACGAACAGTATTCTAACCATCTTTTTAAAAGGGCCTTTGCCCAATAAAACCTCTTCCTCGAATTCTCTAATCACATCTGCTGAGCTTCCAGTGAAACCCACAATTGATTTGTTCGAACGTTGAATTACTGCTGGATTCTTCATTTTTTTGTAGGAAGTTAAAAAGAGAATATTGGCTGAACTTCCGGTATCCACCAAAATTTGCCTTATATCATTGTCTCCAATGGATGCTCCTATGACCACAGCATCTTCATGTGGACCGGCAATATCCCTCAGATCATCCTCGTCAAAAACAATAAAAGGGAAAGGAATTTGGGATTGATAGGAGGTCATGCCTCCTTCAAGCTGGGTAGCTAAAGTATGAACGTGCCTCTTTCTTGATGAAGCAGTTGGTGCAGTCATGGTGTTCCCTCCGAATATTGTAAGTGATTCAAAAAAGTTAATAAGCCCGGACACCGTCTTGCAACGTTCCACAATAACACCCACTTTATTCCGGGTCGGATCAGGGTCCAAGTATTCTGACTCTACATCGAACCTCTCGATTATCACCATAGCCCCTTCCGGAGCCGATGTGCCTGCATTGTTTGGACCAGCCCGATGAGCGTTATCAGGCCTATTTCCACCTATTATTATAACATATGCTCCCAACTTTCCTCTTTCAATCAAATTCTGGACTTCTTGCTTCAAAGCAATACAATACTCAGTGGTTTGGCCAGTATCATTGTGATACTGGCAGAAACAATTGTTGCGGCTCTCCCTAGGAGACTGTAACGCAGCCGGCCTTCTATAGTGTACTTCGTCTTTTGTTTTGTCATAAATGGTGGCTACGTTTTCTTTCAACTCAACAAAGCACTCCGGTTGAACCCAAGGCCCTTGTTTATTTCTAGATTGTTGACTCTGGCTGGTGCAGCTGGCTGAGACTGAGTTTTGGCTCTGTTATGACTCTGCCTGGCCTCCCTAGCCTTGTTTCCGCACTGGTTTTGGTTTGGATTTGGTGCAGCCGGAGCAGACCTCACCTGCCTGTGAACCCTAGTTTTCTTTGTTTCATCTACATTAATCTGCTTTCCAACCTGATTCAGCAGACCTCCCTATATCGTGGCCTTTTTTCTGGTTACTGAATTAGCCAAGTTTCCAGGGTTTAAGCCCTGCCTCAGAGAAGCTTTTGCTACTTGTTTGAAGCAATCAGCTAATCCATTTTCGGTATTTACAAAACGACTTATGTATTCTTTTAAGGATTCGTTTGGTTCTTGGGCACAATGGATGATTGTGTCTCCATTGCCCTTCACTTCCTTACTTCCAACAAACTGCCTTCGAAAGGCAACCCAAAAAGTGTCAAAATTCCTGATACAGCCCTGTGGTAAGCTATCATACTATTTCAGAGCACTCCCCGTATAAGATTGGGAGAATGCCCTACAAAGTAATTTGTCGTCATCATCAAAATTTATCATGAAATTTTTGAACTGTTCCAAGTGGTTATCCGGGTCTTTACTGCCATCGTATTTTTCTATTTTTGTACTGTCAAACCTCTAAGGGAGGTTTCCGGACAGGATCTTAGAGGACAATGGAGATTGTCTCCAATTCCGGCCATGACTGAAAACGGTATCCTCATTAGGAGTTGCAAAGATACGTGGTTCATCATGGAAGGTAAAAGGATCCATCACCATCTGATCTATGTGTCTCCGGATATGAGACGATCCTTTGCCTATATGCCTCTTTAACCTTTCATGCCTATCCCTTTTTCTTGAATACTTCTTAACCAATTTTCGTTTCTTTTTAGAACGGCCCTCACCACTGCTGGACGACAATGACTCTTCAACTCCACCTTCATTTGAGGAGCTACTGGAAGATTCTGATTCTGAATCAGAGCTCTCCACCGGTTTAGACCGGTGAGACTTTTTTGAGCTAGCATGAGTCTTTTTCGTACTCAGATGGGTTTTTGAGGGCTCATGCTCTCTTGGGTTGTCAGTATGATGAGCAACTGACGCCTTTGATTTCTCTTTTATGCCCATCTTTGCCCTCTCTGCCCTCAGAGCTTCTATTTCAACTTTTAATCTATCTCGCTCCTCAATCGTGTATTCATCATTTTCACCCACCACTTCTGCCAAAGCTGGTGGTATTTCTTGCACGTCCGAATTCATCCGAACTGGTTTTTTCTGATGGTTTTGAATGCTAGATTCAGGCACCTTCGTGCTCCCACTATGGTCGCCAATTTGGTGTGGTTTATTTTTTATTGAGGGTAATTTTGTCCAGAGTTTTGTGGTGTTTTACAGGTATTTAATGTTTGGATGGATTGTAGTGAGAGAATTGAGCTGCCTGGTTGTATCTAATTTTCATTACCCTCATTAAATGAAGGTGGTTGGGTATTTATACCCTTAACCTTGGGCCACATGGGCTTTCGGGCTGTGTTAATGGATTCGGGTCGAGTTTAAAGACCCATTAGTTTTAAACAGGCAAGTAATTAGCTTAGTCATAAAGTGATTAAGTTTTTAATACTTTAGTTCAGTTCGGACGGTTTAATAGGTGGATGTTGTCCGAATTGCCCCTGTCCGGTTCTCATAAAGAGTGGTGACAAAATCCGGACTCATCATTGATGGTGATGGTGTTGTGAATTCGAGGATAAATTCTTGTCAGCGAAGGGAGGATGATGTAGCTCATAAGCCAAAATAAAAAACTTTTAATTTTTATTTATTTATTCAAATATCTTATCAAATCTAATTGTATTAAGATTTGATTTTATATTAAAATATTTATTTTATTTCTTGTATTATAATTTAGGGTTTTGAAAAGCTCTTATATAAAGCCTCATATGCCTTAATTATTTTAAGTTTTTGGAATAATATATTTTTATCTTTGAAAATTTCAATCTTTGTTACCCCTAAATTAGGGTTTCATCATGTTACCCTTGAATTAGGGTTTCATCTATCGTTGCTTCTCCTTCTATTTCTGCCGCGTCATCATCTTGTAACTAGATGGATGTAATAGAAAAGTAGACATTCTAACAAGATCAACAAAGAAGGAGTCAACATCAACTCATTTAAACGAAGTGGTTGTTAGTAGTAAAATAAGAAATGATGAAGTACATGCGCTTGTAGCGGGAACTGAAAGATCTGTTCTTCGAACTGGAATTTAACTAAAAGAATAAACTCTGTTGCAGTTTAATCAAAATTGAAAGAAGCCAAAATATGCTTCCCCGAAAAGACAACGAAATAAAAAAAAAATCTAAGATATTGGAGCTATAAATTCTTGCTTGTCTATACTAAAAGGAAAAAAAGAGACATTCTAGTCACTGTTTTGAGATCTACCTAAAATATGGAGGGAATAAGCTCTATTTTGGCAGTGCCTTGAATTATTTCTTTTGTTATCACTTTTAAAGTCATGTGTTGGTTTTTTTAGAGACTCTCAATGTAATTTTATTATTATTAATAAAAATTAGTACTTATTTTAAAAAACTTTAAATAATATACATTTTATTTATTTTATTTTGATATATAAATATGATCTCATGTACTAACTATGATATTTTTCATTTTAACTTTGAAAGCTTTTACAAATTCTTTATATATATCCAAATAACTTGTTTTATTTGAATCATAATTATACTATTAAATTTTCAGTATCTAAACGATGTTAGGATCAAATTTATCTCTAAAAAAACTTATCAAAATATTAAGTTTTATAAATTTTTATAATAATCCCCTTCTTATCTTATGGGTATACAATATTTTCAATAAGCCTCTAAGGGGTAGTTGAGTTGTTGGAGTACTGCATGCTTGTGACCAAAGGTCATGAGTTCAAGTCCCTCTATAAACTTTTTCTTGGCTGAACTTGTCACCTTGTGTAGTTTACCTTTTCACGTTGGTTTGCAAGCTATTGCGTTAGACCGAGGATTTACCATGTGCGCACTCGTTGAGTAGCAGCTGCGGGTTTCCTCCGAAAAAAACAACATTTTCAATAATATAGTTAACCAAATTAGCTATATTAAAATATTATAGCTTAAATTATATATATATATATATATATACCAATATTGTTATAAATAATTACGTTTGATATGATTTTGCATATATAAGAATAAAATTTCAAATTTTGCTCGACTTATTTAATTGTTTGAAAATATAATATGTATGAGATTTAGTTTCCATTTCTTTGAACTTTTTTATATTTTAAAAAAGGTTAGTTAGTTTAACATTAAGTTAATAATTCAATTACATTTATTATCAAAAAATAACAATATATTAATAATTTTAATTTTTGTCTTAATACCCAATTTTTTCTTATTTCTTTCTACCATACTTTTTTTGAATAAACGAATGATTTCATATTGATTTCTCCACAAACAAAAATAATTTCACGATAACGTTTTATCCATAAATTGAAGCTAAACCGGTTTCTCGATTAGAAAAAAATTATAATCATGAAATTAGGGTTTGATCATATCATTTTTTTAAAATAGTAAGGAATCCGGTCGACTTGAATTTTAATTTTTGATTTTTTATAGAATTAAGATTTTAAAGTATAAGAAAGAAGAATTTCATTTAAATTTTTTAGATTCACATTTAGCTTGTAAATATAGTACAAAATCATATTAAATGTATTTTTTAATGTTGTTATTGGTTATTGGTTTTTTCGTTAGTTAAATACTTATATCTCATATATCTCGTCCTAATTAAACACTTGTCTCACATTTAATATACTCAATCGTTAGAGTTTTTGTGTCTCGCTTTGCGAACCCAAACTAATAACCAACATAATTAGTCTCGCATGTAGTTATGCATTGTCTCTCATCCTGTGTTTATAGGTTGTGTCCCATAGCCCATCCTCGTTGGTCTCACATTACTACTTTATAACTAGTCTCGCATGTACTAAGCTATATATTATCTCACATTATTCAATTAAAACTAGTCTCGTATGTAGTAAATTATATATTATCTCACATTCTTCAATTAAAACTAGTCTCACATTTAGTATTTGCATGGTCTCATATCCTATACTTTATATTTGTCTGGTCTCACGTTACTCTTTTATAACTAGCCTCGCGTGTAGTTAGTTATGCATTATCTCACATTCTTCACTTAAAACTAGTTTCATGTGTAGTTAGTTATATATCTGTCTCACGTCTTTTTAATTAAAACTAATCTTGCATTTGCTACATGAAACAAGCCAAAAGTTTGTTTTTCAGATCAGTCATATTTTCCATCATTAAAAAGATGAAAGAAAATAGAATTAAAGATGTTCACCAAGAATATACAAAGAGAATACCATTTTATACCCTCTTTAAAGTTACGTATGATATGAGGAACGGAAAAAATACATAGAAAGAAAAATTGGAAGTTATCATTTAAAGAATCAAAACATGTGATACTCATGAAGACATTTTCAAATTGGGTTCAAAAATGGTACCAATTACAAACAACGATGTGAAGACTATCTTTAGTTTTTAGCACGACGAACAAAACATGATGTTAAACAAAAACATTAAACCTATATACTCTAATTTAGAAAAAAAAAGAATCGAGGATGGTAAAAACTTGAAAAGAAAAGTAAAAAATACTGATCTCAACGAATCACAAATTTAATGGTAAGGGTATGTAATTTCTTGTTTTTATATATATATATATAATAGTCTCACATCACGCATAAGATTAGTTACACGAGTCTCACAAATTATCCTTACATATTTTTATATTGATCTTGCATCATGCATAATATTGGTTACATTGGTATCGTATGTCACGTTATTTTTACATATTGTTATATTGCTCATGCATCAGCCAAAAAGTTGGTTATACACGGTTTTGTATTAAATGAATTATCATAGTCTCTCATATCATTCATCTGGTTTGTAGTTATATGTATAGTCTCGCATATAGAATGTAATTATGCTACCCAATGTTTTGTATATTTATAGGAGCAATAACAAGTTAGTTAAAATTGAAGAAGATCAAGCCGTAAAGAATATAGTCTACTCCATATTATTTTTCTCTATCTTCGGGGATGTATTAACTTTTATAATGTTGTTTAACATCAAAGTCCAAAAAAATAGAAAACCATTATTCGGTTGGAGAAATTGGGAGCAAAATAATGAATTCAATATAACTTAGTTACGATATAAAACTTTATAAAGTCGTTGGATGTGTTTCAATTTTAGTGATAAGTATCTTACTCAATTTTTAAACATAAAAATTTGTATATTTATTATTTTTAAAGCATCATTGAAATGTAGTCATTCATCATAGAGCACACACATATTTTTGGAAGAGAAGTAAAATAATGTATAATACCAAGATACTATAAAATATTGGGAATTCAAACAAATCAAATTTGGATTTGATTGAATCTTTAAAACAGATCAAAGATGGACAACTATATTTAATCTATAGTCTCGTATTTTGTTTGTTTTAATACTTGGTCTCACATGTTATGTACAGTCTCGCATTTATCATGTAGTTTATGTCCCACATCTCTTATGTAGTTTACTATCCGCATCTCTTATGTAGTTTACTATCCGCATCTCTATTGTAGTATACTTTCCTGCATCTTTGATGTAGTGTAAACGTTTCGAATCTTACATGTAGTTTATTATTTGAGGGTTTTAGAAAGAGAATTAGCCCTAACAAATGAAGAAAAACATGCATCTGGTGGGGAGGGCTAAGGAAAAAAAGAGGTTGTTCAGGAGGGAGAAGAAAATGTTGGTAGGGAGAACCAAGAAAAAGTTAATCTTGACAAATTTGATAGAGGTGAAAATGCCGATGAAGAAGAATAACAAAAAAATAGTGTGCAACAAAAGGGAAATGAAAATAATTCTACAAATATCGATCAGACACTAAATAAATACATCATTCAACAACGAAAGGCTAAATCAACTACACATCAAATAAAATCTACAACAAGAAATCTGGCATGATCAAGAAGATTTTCTGAAAATCAAACAAAACTTTGTACGGTACACAAACACATTACTAGTTCACATTAACGAAATTTGACATCTTGGAGTTTTTGGAATTATAAGATAGTTACAAATTTATAATGAAGAAAACTTTAATGAATATGGCTGGCAGAATCTACCATTTAAAAAAATAGAATACAAGTAAAGAGATTATTGTTCAAAAAAAATATAAGAATCTGAAATATCTCATATTGTATCCTCGCAGCTTAAATTCTTGTTTTATAAATAGTCTCATATTCTTATTTATAACTAGTCTCGCATTTAGTGCGTATTTTTAGTTATCTCGTATCTTTCATCTTTCATATCTAATCTCTTATTACCATTTTCTAACTAGTATCATATTTCTCATTTATAACTACTTTCACATTACTCCATTATAACTACTTTCACATTACTCCATTATAACTAAATCTCGCAAGTAATTAATTATGCATCCCGTATCAAAGAAAAATATAGAACCAAAACAAAAAAGAAAATAGAGAAATTTGCATTTGCTAATAGGATATATGAAAAGGAAATTGAAGAACCAAAAAAATCAACTATTGACAAAGACAAGGTCATATAAAGTAAAAGATGGAGAAATATAAAAATATCAAAGGAAAAAATATGTTATGAAAAAAAGGTGAAAGTTGAAAATTCACTTGCATTGTTTATATTGCAAGTAAACACAATGGTGGAAGAAGCACATTACTCAATTATAACTAATCTCGCAAGTAGTTAATTATGCTTCCCATTTCAAAGAAAAATAGAAAACCAAAACAAAAAAGAAAATAGAGAAATTTGCATTTTCTAATAGGATATATGAAAAGGAAATTGAAGAACCAAAATAATCAATTATTGACAAAGACAAGGTCATATAATAAATAAAGTAAAAGATGGAGAAATATAAAAATATCAAAGGAAAAAACATGTTGTGAAAAGAAAGGTAAAACTTGAAAATTCACTTGCATTGTTTATATTACAAGTAAACACAATGGTGGAAGAAGCACATTCCAAGAAAATTAGAACATATAAGAAGAGAAAACATGCACAAGATAAGGAAAATGTAGAAGAATCGCCTTCTAGAACATATGTATTTAGGTCTATCATGATTCAAAAGATAAATAAAATGTTCAAGATCTCGCTGATGTGTCGTACTTACTGATGGGGTCTCTTATGTTGTAAATAATACAACCTCAGTGTAGCATCCTCTCTATGTGCACGTACATATCTCTCTTAATATATAGAATCTTGCTCATCAAATAAAATATTTTAAATTTATGGATGGTTGAGAGAAATAAATGATCAATATTGTTCAAAACCAGGAGCCTCATGCTCCTCAAATTGAAAACCACCACCCTCGTGTTATACAGAAAGAGCTTCAAGATGTACATAAGCATCTTGACCATCAAATGGAATACCAAGACCCTTGTGTTATATATAAGAATCCTCATGTTTATACACATGTCATTGTCTTGCTTTCATGTCATGCCCCACATTTTCTCATTTTTATACACATGTTTGTGCTTAACAAATCATATTGCCTTGGTCTCTCATTACTAATACACAAATTATATACATGGACCTACCATTTTACATGGACCTACCAATGTATAGGAGACTTTTTCTCAACAAGGTCGGGAAAAGAAAAATCTTACATATGAAGGCCTAAAAAAAGGAGAGTCATACTCATCATGACATGGAAAATGTCGAATTAATAAATGTCGTGGAGAAAAATGAAACTCATACTCATCATGAAATTGTCTCTTATCTCTTACCTCGCATAAGGTTATTATCAAATTGTCTCGCATCTGACACCTAATATGATGTTATTGTAAATTGGTCTCACATATCTCACCACACATGTACTTAGTTATCAATTTGTATGTTACAGTTAATTATATACTTGTCTCGCACCTTACATGAAGTTATTAATTTATCTCACATCTCTCACCTCATCTAAGGTTATTATAAAACTATCTCGTAACTCATAGAAAGCGTGGAATTGATTATGTTTATTTCTTCATAGAGCATCTCATCTATCGAAAATGAGTGACAATTTTCAAGAGGATAATTGCGAGGTTCGAGACGAAAAATATACATAATACCCCAAAACACCATTTTAGCACTATAGTGATTATTTTTACCATTTTTTTTTAATTATTTTTACTTTTTCTTTATTTAACTTCACAGAAACCCTAATAGCCGAAGACCCAACCCGCTCTTCCACCTCCTCCTCCGAATGTGGCAATGATTATAGGAAAGTTGTAAAAAATGGCTCAACTTGATAAAAGTGAAGACTATAATTTGGCTAAAATATATGAAGTTCTTAAACTTTATTATGAAATCACCCAAGATCAGTGTAATTACCTAAGATTTCTTCCGACAAAACCTAGGTCGTACATGCAAGAAAAAATCTTCCCAGAACACTCATGCATCACTTCCACCCCAATGATCTGTTTAGAAGTATCGCAACCAGAAGCTATATAGAACTAGCAAGGATGAAGTGGATCCCAACAAGCATAAGAACAACAATGCAAATGTTGAAGAAGTAAGCTCATCTATAAGGAGCTAGATGACACAACTTCAAATTATAAGAACTCGACGTCCTATACCAAGTTCTTAGATCAACTTCTTCTATTGTTTTTTTTTATTTTGAATTTGGAATTATAATTATTTTTTATTTTTGAATTTTTCTTTATTTTATATTTTCAAATTATTTTTTATTTACTATTTTAAATTTCTTCTTTAATTTTAATTTAAAATTTTTATTTTTGGCATTCTTGCATGTATTGTTCTCGAATCTCTAATCTCCCATGAGATTATTATCAATTTATTTCGCATCTCTCACCTCACATGAGGTAATTATAAATTGGTCTCACATCTCTCACCACACATGTAATTACTTGTGAATTGGTATGCTACAATGAATTATATACTAGTATCGCACCTAACATGAAGTTATTATCAATTTGTATTACATCTCTCACTTTTCGTGAGGTTATTATGAATTGGTCTCGCATCTCTCATTAAGAATGTAGTTATTATGATTTGATCTCTCATATCTATAATTAATTATATACTTATCTTGGATCTCACATATAATTGGTTATACCTAGTCTCGCATATAACATTCACAATTTATATTGGTTTTTTATTTCACAATCATAAAAAATTAGAGGTCTTTAAACAATGACATGAATCAAAAAACATTATTTCAATAAAAAATATTAAATTAGGAATCTTTAATAACAAAAGATATCAAACCTTATTGGTCTTATACGAATTCTTGTCATGATTGTCTATAATGACCTTATTTTGAAGAACGATTACACTTTATATTTAACATAATAAAATAGAATAAAACAGAATTAACGGTTCCATTTACCGACATTAGAAATCGATGATAAAAATTGCTTAGAATTCGACAAAGAATTAAAATCGACGATGAAAATCGACTAACAATCAACATAAAATCTAAAAATTTACTAGAAGATGAATTGACAGAAAAGCTAGAAATTGAATGGAAGATGAATTGACAACTAGGGTTTTAGAAAGAATGAAAAAATCTATCTAAATATTTTGGTTTCATATAATTTTGGGTATTTGAGATATTATAAAAAATTGGGTACTAGATCGTAAATAAAAAAGGTATCTAATTTTTGGTAGTAGTATATGATAATAATGATATTAACTCCAAAATATATTTGCAATACATATGTAACAAACTCTTAATCTTATAGAAAATAAAAAATACTAATTAAAATTATTTAATAACACTCAAGGTTTAATAAGAATATAGGTTTTGAACCGTAATTAGTCCATTGACTATAGATTTTCATTACAGATAGTCTTTCGACTAAAAAAATCCAGATTTAGTCCCTTGACTATCCATTTTGGTGACAGAAAGTCCAACGACTAAAATAGTTTGGTTTTAGTCCTTCGACTATCCGTTTGTAATTAAGTTAGTCTCCGCACATGTTTATTTAGGAGACTAATTGTATCAAAAATATGATAGTCAAAGGACTAACTTTATCGAAACTGAATAGTTTATGGACTATTTTCATAAAAATAGATCGTCAATACACATAAAGGACTAACTTTATCCTAAATGGATAGCGAAAAAATCAAATAAAGATTTTTTAATCAAGAGACTATCTTTCACGAAAATAGATATTCGATGGACTAATTACGATAAAACTAACATATTTTTGTTTTGAAAACTATTGCGTCAATTGCAAATTTTGAAAATAAGAAAAGTGGTGATATTTGCATTTAAATTAATATTAGTTTATTCACAACTATGTCATGATCGTTACCCGTATTAAAGCGGCTTTTATGTTTTTAACATTATTATATTAGATTTTATGTTTTATTATATTTAACTCCTTCATGTTTACTCGATGTCACCGAATATTTTCATTTATTTTACATCATTTAATAAGTTTTTACATTTCAACAAAATTTTGTTATATTATCATACAAAAAACTAAAATAAGACCTTATTGAAACAGTTAAAGACCGGTTTGATATTAAAATGAAGACGAAGATCGTTTTGCGATCGTTGACAAATACTATATTTACATTTTAGCCTTATATATACCATACTCGTAGATAAGGATAAGTTATAAGATGGGGGAGGCTAAGAAATATTTGAAGGAGGTATGTAATCCTCTTTAACTCTAATCGACATACTCTGCAACACCCAGATCCACAGCTCATTTCCTCTCTTCTTCTTCTACATTGGTTTGGAGCTCCTTTCTCTTTTATTTTGAGTGTCCCCAAAGGCCATCCTCACTTGGAGCTCAAAACATACACCCAACAAATATATGTTATGAATCACTTGTATTAAAAGAATCAGTTCTTTTTATAGATATCTCAAAAAACTCCAGATCTTGACTAGAGACTAAGATATGGATATAAAAAAAGAGGGAGCTTTTACAACCGGTGTCAAAGCTAAAAAATGATGAAGCTGTTGTTGATCAAAAAACCATCCATCTCCCTGAAGCAATCATATTCGATATTCTGAAATGGCTTCCTCCCAAACCACTACTTCGATTAAAATCCGTCTCAAAGAGTGTCTTCAACCACATCATAACATCAAAATCTTTCATTGATGCTCACACCTTATGTTCTCATCCTGTCTTTGGCAAGGCCTAGTTTAGTGACTTTGGCATCTCCTTGTTTTTCCTTTTACATCGAAATGGAAAAGATTAATCGTGGAAAAACTATGAGAATGAAGATGCGTATAGTAAAAGATAACAAAACGGATACTCCTACATGGGTGGGTGTCGAGTATAGGTTAAGCCTGCATGTTTCCTTTAAAACTAAAGTTGTTTGTGACTTAGCAGTTCATCTACGATGAAAAGACGCGTTTTTGCTTTTTTTCAGGTCTCTTCTTAGTGATAACAGAATTATTATAAGTTGGAATCCCAAGACAGATTCTTGTAAGGTTCTTAATAAGGTTGACGGATTGCCTAATCCGGCTTCTTATATAGTTAAATGGTATGTGTCAACTCTAGCCTCACCAAAATATTTGTAGGCTCTTAATGTTACAAGTTTTCTTTTTCTATTTGTAGTTGCTTGCGTATGAAACGTTTGAAATGTTGGTAGTTTATTTTGTATGTTATAATTCTCTTAATAATACAAATGTTATATGTTATTGCATTCGGAAAATGATTGATTACCATAATTTTTTACCTTTTTTTCTTTCTTCATGTCATTTGAATTTATTTGATAGTTGTAATCCAAGAACTATTATAATCAACACTTTGTTCATGTTTGAAGAGAAATCACTATATTTATAATCTATTTTGAAACAAGTATGGAAATAGAGAAATTCTAAATATTTAACTAATCATAGAGATATTTCTAAATAAACTTAAGTAATGATATTATGTATATATCCTCCTTCATTAAAAAACCAATCTCAAGACTTTCAAGAAAAGTAGTTGCTCTAAGCTGAGCATGAGATTGAATTTGAGAGGAACCAAGTCGCTGATTGGAAAACAAAAATCATCTTGCAAGTGAGTCAGTTGCAGAGTTTTATTCCCTATATATGTGTCTTAGAGTTATTCCAAGCCATTCAGGTGCAGAGTTTTGTTCCCTATATATATATATATATATATATATATATATATATATATATATATGTATGTGTGTCTTAGAGTTACGGTAGGATATATCATATTTTTATTATTTATAAGAGAAAATGTGTACCAAGGAGCTTTGTGTTCCTTAACCATTTCAATAAGTAGTAATGAATCAAAATTCAAGATCTACTTATTTGAAACTTTCTCTTTGCACATAAGTAATCCAATATACAAAGCCTTATATTCAGATATAGGAGTTTTGTTGCTTAACTATTTTGTCTAATTTCTCAAAAGAAACTAATGGTTTTTGAAGAGCCATGAATTCTATATTGTAGCTTCTTTTATACATTTAATTCGCCTAACAGTGGCTTTGTTTTTAGTCCCTTTGATAATCCAATTTAATACAAAAAAGAGTCATTTGATATTTGATTGAAAATTATCTTCCTGGCCAGTTGATGTTGACTGTTTTAGTATATACGAGTCCCTTAAGTGATTTTACTTTAATTCTCTTTGATTTTTTACTAGTAATATTCTTAAATTCACTAGCGACTTCTAATCGATGTTTTGGATGAGATATACAGAGTTTTTAGCATTATGGATGATTTTTAATTGTCAAATTTGTTAAAATTACTAATAAAAAAGAATGTAATTCCAATTCTTATTGAATATAAGGCTTCTATTATCTCATAATCCTTGTCTTCATCAATAGGCTTCGTACAATTAATATTTTTTGAAATATATTTTATTTTATTGTTGTTTGCAATCTTTTGAAGTATCTTTTTTTACTGAAATCTAAATGATAAGAATTGTTGATTCTGTCATTAATTGTTTATCCTTTATTAGTTATATCCCTATTATCTATCTTCTGATCATTCTTTGTTTCACATTGTCCTGAATCTAAAGTTTGAAAGTGATCATTGTTCGTATGTTTGGGATAAAGATCATTTATAATGATCAATTTTATATTAGGAACCCACGTATTGTTTTTCGATATAGGGTTGTAGCTACGATTGTCTACATGTTGAATATGTTGTTGTTTTTGTATTAGGCTAATTCCTTATGTACTTGTTGTTACTTTCTTAAAATTTGAGGCTTTAGTCCTAAGTGATAGCAAGATGAATAATATTATGGAAAATTATCATGTAATATTTCTTGCGAGAATCTTTTATTCTCCCAAAAAAATCCAAACTTTGTTGATTGGTTTTTGTGACATATCTAATTCCACTCAAGCCTTGCAACAATTTACTTTATAATATGGTCACTTAAAGACTTAGTAATATTATAGATTATGTATGAGTTATGAATATATTCGGGAAGGTTAGATAAAGTTAACCAGACTGAGGAAATTGATGATTCTCTTTTGGGATTAAAGAAAAACAACCATTTAAGAAATCTTATTGTATGATTCTCCAGAGACCATACATTACGTTTCCACAATTTTCTTAAATCATATTTATGATCAATCTCTATAATTTCATGCCTACCATACATCTCGTTTTTATTTTATGTTGTATGTTATAATTCTTTTGATAATAAGACTGTTATATGTTATTGCATTGGGAAAATGATTGATTATCATAATTTTTTACCCTTTTTTGTCTTTGTGTCATTTTGAATTCCCTGATAGCTGTAATCCAACAACTATTATAATCAGCACTTTTTCAGGCTTGAAGATGAATTACTATATTTATAATCTTTTTTGAAACAAGTATGAAAATAGAGAAATTGTTAATACTCAACTAATCAGAGAGATATTTACAAATAAATTGAAGTAATGATATTTTGTATATATCCTCATCTATCAGTTCTTAAAGAACCAACCTCAAGACTTTCAAAGAAAGTAATTTCTCTAAGTTGAGCATGAGATTTAATTTGAGAGGAATCAAGAATTTGATTAGAAAATAAAGATCAGTTTACAAGCCAGTCAGCTGCAGAGTTTTGTTCCTTATATATGTGTCTTAGAGTTATTGCAAGCAGTTAGCTGCAGAGTTTTGTTCCCTATATATATGTGTGTGTCTTAGAGTTACGGTAGGATATATCATATTTTTATTATTTATAAGAGAAAATATGTACCAAGGAGCTTTGTGTTCCTTAACCATTTCAATAAGTAGTAGTCAATCAAAATTCAAGGTCTACTTGTTTGAAACTTTCTCCTTGTATATAAGTAATCCATTATAGAGAGTCTTACATTCAAAAATTACGGCGACCTGTTGCTTAACTATTTTGTCTAATTTATCAGATAAAACTAGGGTTTTTGAAGAGACATGAATTCTATATTTTAGCTTTTTTATAGATTTAATTCGCCTAATGGTGGCTTTGTTTTCAATCCCATAGTAATTTGATATTTGATTTAAAATAATATTCCTCGCCCTTTGAAGCTAATTGTTTTTGTATATACTAGTCCTTAAAGGGATTTTACTTAATTATCTATGATTTTTACTACTTAATCTTCTTAATTTCACTAGTTTCTTCCAATCGATCTTTTCCATGAGATATACAGAGATTTTAGCATTGGGGATGATTTTTCATTGTCTAATAGGTTAAAATCACTAATAGAATAGAATGTAAGGCTAATTCTTATTTAATGAAAGGCCTCTATTATCTCATAATCTCTACCTTCATACATAGGCTTTGTAGAATTAATATTTTTATAAATATATTTTCCTTTATTGTTGTTTACATCTTTTGAACTATCGGTTTTTACGAGAAATCTAAATGATAAGAATTGTTGATTCTTTCATTAGTTATATCCATATTATCTATCTTCTCACAATTCTGTGTTTCACATTGTCCTGAATCTAAAGTTTTACACTGATCATTGTTTGTATGTTTGTGATCAAGATCATTTATAATGAACGATTTGATCTTGGGCACCCACATATTGTTTTGAGATATAGGTTTGTAGTTATGATTGTCTATCCGCTGCTGCTGCCGCCTCGGCATCGGTCCTAATTTTTTTGAACGGATTTTTTGCTTTAATCTTGAATCGAGGCATCCTGTAAATACAACGCAAAAAAATATGAATTAGAATGAAAAAAACAAAATGATACACATTTTTATACTTGTTGTTACTTTCTTATAATTTGAGGCTTTTTTGTCCTATGTGATAGTATGATGAACAATATTCTAACAAATATCATATAATATTTGGGCCAGGCTAGAAATAATACACATTTTTATAGATTTAGAACCGCTAGATCTTATACCTAATTGATAGATCTCGCACCTAAATTTTGACCATTTTATCCTTTTCAGAAAACCTAGCTATAAAAGTGTTTGATAGATCTCTCACCACTTTTTTCCTATCTTTCTCCCTCTCTCTCTAGAAACCTCTCAAGACCCATTTCTGAAATTCGATTTTTGAAGAATCTAAACTGAAGAAAACGTAAAGGTAAACGATACGAACATCATGGTGTAATTTGTTTTTGATTTCATTCGGTATAAACTGTCGAATCTAGGTTTTTTAGTTTTTGTGGTTTCGATTTCAAAAGTTGGATTTTTGTATGATTTTAGGTGTTGTTTTGTTAGATTAGTGTTATATTGTTGTTAGTACTGCTAGGATCTACGTTTTGGTGCTTGGTTTTGTTAGAAATGAGGCTGTTTTGGGGTTGTAGACATTAGGGATCGACATTGTTGTTGGGCCTCGTCGCAGGTCGTTCGTGCGATGAAGAGGGGTCTTCGTCGCACGGCCAAAATGAGACGAGGCCTTAACCCAGTCTCATTTTGGGCCTGCGACGAGGCCCAAATGAGGTCTCATTTTGGGCCTGCGACCAGGCCCAATTTGTTTTTTTTTTTATCTTCATTTTGTTTTTTTCATTCTAATTCATATTTTTTTGCGTTGTATTTACAGGATGCCTCGATTCAAGATTAAAGCAAAAAATCCGTTCAAAAAAATTAGGACCGATGCCGAGGCGGCAGCAGCAGCGGATAGAGCACGGGTCGAGGCCGAGGAGGCTGCTTCGAGCGAGGAACATGTTCCCGGTACACGTAGTATACGACGTCTCCGTCGTGGCGGTGATTATATTCCTACTCCTGCTGATGGTACCACAGGGGCAGCTTCTACGTCGCATCCCCCTGACGAGGAGTACGATAACGATGTAGATGCACCGCAGTATATGGAGGCTGATGCATCTTATGTACCGGACTATACGGAGGACGATGCACCTCACGCGCCAGAGGCAGCATTCCACTCATCTGAGGGTGAGGATGTTGATTTTTATTCCGTGCTGTCGCATGTTCCGGGACTTTTCTCGGATTACACCCTGCACCCTGCACGAGGCTTAATGCTTTTAATTTATTGGAATCTGCTCATCGGTTTGATTACTTTCGAATGATATACACACTCAAAAATATAATGAAACAGAAATACACACTAGAAATTAAAATGAAACACACTGATACTTAAACAGCAACTCACACGCAAACATAAACACACACTCATACTCGAACAGAAACTCACACTCAAACAGAAATACACACGCATACTTAAATTGAAACTCACACTCAAACAGAAATACACACGCAAAATTATCTATCAGGCCAGTTCCATTTCATCAACCTCCTTTCTTCTTTCGCATCTTTGTAGTCACTGATTTCCTGTAACTGGATGTCAACAATGTCAGAGCGGACCGTATCCAGCTGGTCCTCTATTATATAATCCGTCGCTTGACAGTTGAACCTGTTGCCCGCAATACGACGTTCCAATTCGGTGAGGTCAGAAACTAGATGTCGACGGGATGTGACCAAGACCGACCACCTAGCTCGCACTTCATCAACACGCCTTGAAATGTAAGGCGGCTGAACACCATCCCTTCCGTACAGGAAGTACATCTGGCATACTAATGCCTCGCAATACCTTTTACCACCCTCTGGAATGTGCATATTACCAGCTTCAACTGATGCCCTCATCAGATACTGATCTTCCAACTCAGTCCATGAACCCATTTTTCAGCTAGATTTATCAACTAATGATGAAGTCTCAATGTGCATGAAGCTTCTATTTATAGACTCATTCTCAAACATTCTAACAAATCCCGCTCATTCTAAAATATCAAAACTCCCACCCATTTTCAAAATTCAAAAACTCCCTCCCATTTTCTACATTCTAATAATCCCGCTCATTTTTAAATTTCAAAATTCCCTCTCATTTTCAAAATTCAAAAACTCCCTCTCGTTCTTGGAAATTCAAAAAATCCCGCTCATTCTTAAAATTCAAAACTCCCTCCCATTTCCTAAATTCTGAACTCCCTCTCATTATCTAAAATAAAGTCCCACCTAAATTCACTTCACTATATAAAGGGACTTCAAAATCCGTTTACATTCACATAATATTTTCTAAAACTTAGAAAGTTCAACAAATGGAGTTTACTCCCCATGAAGACTACCATTTGCTTCTGGCGGCGAGGATTGCCAGACGAGAGATGGGGGAAGATACTAGTGATGCTTTTTTTGATCGGGTGCTTTGTAAGATGTACTACGGCTACGGCCGTTTACAAACAGAAGGGCTCCTCGTGCGCAACCGTAAGCAAATCAAGCAGAGGTATATTTTTTGCCAACCGCTCCAGCGTTTGTTGTTTCAGCCGTATAAAATTAAGCAAGAAGCGGCCGCCGTCTTCAACATGATAGTGGTAGACTACATCAATAGGGATATGGTTGCGTATCTTCAGGATAGGATTACGGAAAGGGAGGAGGGGGTTAATTCTGAAGACAACTTGGGATATGACTTCGATGATTGAGCATTTTGTTGTTGCCATTTCGGTTTTTAATTATTTTCTTATGTTTCGTTAAGTTAAAAGTCATAACTTAATGATTTCCTCTTCTTGTAACCACTTCAAGTGTACTTGTTGTTTTCTTCTATTTCTTCATAATGTACTTGTTGTTTTCCTGAACTTCTTCAAAATGTACTTGTTGTTTTATCCCATATACTGGTATTTTATTCAAACAAATGTCCAAAATGATAAACTAGGACTATTATGTATCCGAAAAACTAGGCAAAAATTCTGGCCTAGCGTCGCAGGCCCAAAATGAGACCATGCCCATTAAGCGTCTCATTTTGGGCCTGCGACAGAAGCTTTCTGTCTAAAAAATATGGGCCAAATATTTGGCCTGCCGTCGCAGGCCCAAAATGCGACCAGGCCCAATAGGCGTCGCATTTTGGGCCTGCGACAATTGCTTTCTGCCAGAAAACTGTGGGCCAAATATTTAGCCTGCAGTCGCAGGCCCAAAATGCGACAAGGCCCAAAAGGTGTCGCAATTTGGGCCTGCGACAACTGCTTTCTGCCAGAAAAATATGGGCCAAATATTTAGCCTGCAGTCGCAGGCCCAAAATACGACAAGGCCCAAAAGGCGTCGCAATTTGTGCCTGCGACAAATGATTTATTTTTGAGAATTCATGCCTAATTTTGACATTGGATATGTGATATGTGTTTCTAATGAAACTTACGTTAAACTTAAAATCGTCAAACACATTTGTATGAAAGCGACAAACACCGTAAACTACATTATATCATACTTACATCAAAAGTACATCAAAAGTACGTCCAGAGTACATCAAAATTACATATGTTACAGTAGATGTTATGAAAACTAACTAATTTAAACTACAAATGTCGCACAAAAACATTTCAAACATTAGAAACGTCCTCGTCTCTAGTCAAATCTGTGACATGGGGTTTTTCGTTCAAGTTGATTTTCCTTGCGGGCATTATCTGTGTAAATTTGTTCAACCGCCGGTAGTATGGATGCGCCCATTGATTCGCTTCTTCGGTTGCGTAAGCGGCCCAACACGGGTATAATGGAGGCAACGGTCCATCGGGTGGAGTAGTAATCTACAAGGAAATTGCGTAAACGAATGCATTAGTAGTGATAGCGTAAGAAATTTTGATTGGAAACGAAATATACTTACATTAACAAAGTGACATCCATGCACGAAAGCTATCCCAACTTCTATGATCGTCGAATTGTTGACGGGTGGCTTTCCACGTATTGGTAGATACGTTAACGAGGCTGCGAGCGATACATGGTATACCATGCATTGATACCTTGTCGCGATGACCAGTCCAATGTCCGGAAATGTCATCCAATAGTGGCTACTAGGATTCGGCTTGAAGTAATCTAATCTTTGTATCAAATCGTCAAACACCTTCTCCGAACCATATACATCTAACCAACATGCACAGTTGTCCCGCAACTCCTTCAACAACTCGCGTCTAACATCCTCCCATCTATCTTCGTCGTTGTATATTGAATGCGCTACGGAACGATATCCGTATTGTCCGTCCGGAAGAACGTCAACTAACTTTGAAATGTAAGTGTGTAGAAAGGTCGGGATGCAATCCGGATACAATGTTAACTTCCCATCCTTAACAATTTTCTTAGGCCTTCCAACCTTCTTTTTTGCTAATGGAGGTTTGGGTGGTACGATGGGAGCCACTTTGGATGCGGCCGTGCTCCCTAACGTGTTTACGGGTGTACTACCTACCGAGTTAGCCGGAGTACTAGCACTAGCGGTTTGTTCAATGGGATATTCCCACGAACTAGGGTTCCGTTTAGTCGATTTATCAACGCCTCCCTTTGGTCTACCCTTAGCTCTAACCGCTTCTTTAGGATCTTGAATATGACTTGTCTCGGGCATCAAAATTTGCATTACTTTATTGATAATGTGGTCTTGTTGGTCGGGGCGGAAACTACGAATGGAGTTGTCAATTAAGGAAATCTTTTTTTGCAATTCCTCTTCGCGAGAGGTAGGATCCCTGTGCACAATATCTAATCTTTTCCAAAAAATATCCACATCTTCTAAAGGGATGCACCTACCTTCTCTAGCTATAAAGGCAATTTCACATGCACAAGGTAAACCATGAGTTTTCCTAAGGAAACAACCTCCACATGCCACCCGATCTACTCCTATATTCCGAGCACGTACAATAGCAACCGTCAGTATCTTTAGCCCCGCATGTGACACATGACCTTTAAGATTTTTGGTCAAAACACCATCGAAGCCGGGAATTGATCTAAACTTACTTCGCTCGAATGATTCGACGATACCCGCATGCTGCTTCGTTAACAAGTTATGAACTTTTTCCCAAAAAGTCTCAAAGTTGCATTGATTCGTCCCAAGATATTTTTTTAGGGACGAGTGTGCACCCTCCGCCCTACATAGTACAAGTAATAAATTATCAACATACTTGAACTTTAATAAAATAACTCAACGAAAAGTAGGATAGAAGGACTAGCCTATTTGTAGTTGTTTGGCCATAATGCTTAATCGTGTTCGTTTTGTACGCAAGGAACTTGTCAGCATATTTTGTTATCCACGAGTCCATAACGTACGCAAAGCACTCCGGTTTAGATGCAAACATCTCCTTAAGTGTATCCAGGTTCTTTTGGTAACTCTCAAACGTGTTCGCCTCCGCAGCGTAGCCGTAAAATTCAACAAATTGTTTCGCTACCGCATCATCGTGCAATATCTTCCGAACCGCCCCAAGGATGTTCTTACTAATGTGCCACGTGCATAACAAATGGTGCGTTCCGGGAAAAATTCTATCAACCGCACGCATGAGAGCTAACTCCCGATCGGTAACAATAATGGATGGAAATGCGCACACGCTATCCATCATCAAACCACGAAGAGTTTCCAGAGCCCATACGTAGTTTCCAATCTTCTCTCCGCTCATAAACACGTACGCAACGGTAAATGTGATGGAAGTGGACGTAAAACCGACAACCTCTAACAACGGCATCTTATACCTAGTCGTTTTGTACGTACAATCCATGAATAACACGTTCGGGAATGTACGTAATAAGTCTATGCTAGTAGGATGTGCGAAGAAAAAGTCAGTGATCACCTTTGTATCATCTTTCAAACGCTCCCACGTCGAGTATCCATTATCCTTCAACTTCGTCAATAGATATTGCATTTGGGTTTGTCCCCCGTGTTCAGCGTCCCGATGTTTTTGGCGGACATTGTAGATTGCACGCATGTTCGAAATGTTTTCCGGATATTGGTGCTTCAAACCACTGTATATCTCCCTAGGGCGCGAACCTAGGTGAGACAAACTACGAACTAGTTCCTCTTCGTCCAGTTTTAGCCTACAAGCGCGGGAATGACCGTCTAGGCGAACGTAGGGTTCATGATTGTGAGTACCGTTTATCACCTCCAAACGCCATTTCATGGCTGGTACGTCGATCGGATGACCTTTTAGCGCAAACGGACAATTACATTTCTTCGTCGATGTCTTCCTCTTTTTCAAAGTGTCCGGCTTTGCCTTTGATACGTATACACCGTATCGCTCGCAAACGTACTCTAACCTAGGAGTCCTTCCCCATTTCCCACTATCGTACAGTTTTCTTATTGTGACAAACTTGATCTTCTTTGATTCAATCTCCACGAAAGCATCTAATTCGTCTTTAGTGAATAACCTATCTGTGTTGAATATTTTACTGTAATCGGCATCCATAAATGGAGGCTGGGCAGGTTCTTCCTGCAAAATATACAATCGAAATGTATGAGTTTATATATACAAGTTGCAGTAGCAGGCCCAAAATGAGACATGTCTCAAGTCCCGTCGCAGGCCCAAAATGTGACGGGCCCAAAAGAGCGTCTCATTTTGGGCCTGCGACAGAGGCTCTCTGGCTACAAAATATGGGCCATATTTTTGGCCTAGCGTCGCAGGCCATAAATGAGACGGTCTTTTGGGCCCGTCGCATTTAGGGCCTGCGACGGAGCCTGTACGCCGTCGCGCGTTGTTCGTGCGATGACGATGCTGTTCATCGCACGAACAGCGTGCTACAGCCCTGAAATCATAAAAACTTGATTTCGAGCCTTACCTCCATCCGGTAAGCTTCCTCCTCGTTCAGTAAGTCTTCCAGAGAAATGCCCATCTCTTCTTTGTCCATAGATACTCCGATTCAAAAAATTTTGAAGTGGGTTTGATGGGTTTAGGTAAAAAACGCTAATTTTTTCGAATTAATGGGTTTAGATTAGTAGATGTTACTACAAAGCTTGTAGATCTAGTGTAATATCGGATAGATTAAGTGTTTCGGCCGATTTGGAGACAAAATGGCATAAATGTCAAAATCTAGAGAGAGGAAGGGAAATTTGGGAATTTCAACTTTCAGTTTCAAAAAATAAGGGATTAGGGTGAGAGATCTATCAAAATGTGTAACATTTCTAGCCTGGCCCATAATATTTCTTGCGAGAATTCTTTATTCTCACAAAAAAATCCAAATTTGTTAATTATTTTTTGTGACATATCTGTTTCCACTCAAGCCTTGCAACAATTGACATGAGCCCTATTTTTGTAGGTACCCACAACTGTAATGGGGTCACCTAAAGACTTAGAAATATTATAGATTGTGTCTTAGTTATACATATATTTGGGAAGGTTAGGTAGAGTTAACCAGACTAGGGAAATTGATGATTCTCTTACGGGATTAAAGAAAAGCAACTATTTAAGAAATCTTATTGTATAATTTTCCAGAGACCATACATTATGTTTCCACAATTTTCTCAACTCTACTTTATGATCAATCTCTATAATTACATGTTTAGTATCCCATCTAGCTAAATTGTAACTACCTATAAACTCTATATTGTCTAGGAACTTATGTATAAATGACATCTTAGGGCAACCAACAATAAATTTACGAATTAAAGAGAATTTGTTAATAGTTAGAAGACTATTACCAGAAAGTGACAATGATTACAAGAAAGTTAAAACAAATTGGCTTGATACAAATGAAGACTAGATTTGGATAAAATATATAGAGCTCTTGAGCTTTAGTGTAAAATTACCCTAAGATCAATGTGAAATTAACCAATATTTATTCCGATAAAACCGAGGTCCTAGAGCCAAGAAAAAATCTTCCCATAATGCTCATGTATCGCTTCCACCCCAGTACTCTGTTTAAAAGTCTCGCAACCAGAATCTATATGGAACTATCAAGTATGAAGTGGATCCCAACAAGCATAAAAACAACAATGCAAATGTTGAAGAAGTAAACTCCTTTATAAGGAGCTAGATGTGACAACATCAAGGTATAGAACTTGACGTCATATAACAAGTTCTTAGATTAGCTTCTTGTGTTATTTTGTTAATTTAAATTTGTAATTATTTTTTATTTTTTATTTTTGAGTTGTTCTTTATTTTTTATTTATCAATTGTTATTTATTTTCTATTTTTGAATTCTTCTTTAATTTCAATTTGAAATTAGTCTATTTGGAATTCTAATATGTATTGTTGTCGCATCTCTCATCTCACATGACATTATTATCAATCTATCTCTTATCTCTCACCTCACATAAGGTTACTATGAATTGATCTCGCATCTCTCACCACACATGTAATTAGTTATGAATTTGTATACTACTATGAATTATATACTAGTATCGCACCTAACATGAAGTTATTATCAATTTGTCTCATATATCTCACCTCACATGAGGTTATTATGAATTGCTCTCGCATCTCTCGTTAAGAATATAGTTATTATGAATTGATCTCTCGTATTTATAGTTAATTATATACTGGTCTTGGATCTCACATATAATTGATTATGAATATTCTCATATGTAACATTTACAATTTCTATTGGTTTTTTTATTTCACAATCATACAAAATTAGACGTCTTTAAACGCTAATATAAATAAAAAAACATTATTGCAATAAAAAAATATCAAATTACGAATCTTTAATGACAAAAAGTATCAAACTACATTGATCTTACAAGTATTATTTCCCATGATTGTCTATAATGACCTTATTTTGAAGAAAGTCTAGACTTTTCTTTAACATAATAAAATAACAAAATAAAATATTATAGAATTAACATTTCTATTTACAGAAGCTAGAAATCGAATGGAAATCGATGATAAAAATTGCTTAGAAATCGACAAAGAATCAAAATCGACGGTGAAAATCGACTAACAATCAACACAAAATCTAAAAATTGACTAGAAGATGAATTGACAGAAAAGCTAGAAATTGAATGGAAGATGAATCGACAACTAGGATTTTCGAAAGAATGAAAAAATCTAACTAAATATTTTGGTTTCATATAATTAAAGGTATTTGAGATATTATAAAATATTGGGTAGTAGATCGTAAATAAAACATTTAACTGATTTTTTTGTAGTAATAAGTGATAATAATGATATTAAGTCCAAAATATTAACCGTAATTACTCCATTGACTATAGATTTTCATACGAGAGACTATAAAAATCCAAATTTAGTCCTTTGACAATCCATTTTGGTGACAGATAGTCGGACGACTAAAAATAGTTTGGTTTTAGTCCTTCGACTATCTATTTTGAATTAAGTTAGTCTATGCACATGTTTATTTAGGAGCTAGATGACACAACTTCAAAGTATAAGAGCTCGACGTCGTATACCAAGTTCTTAGATCAACTTCTTCTATTGTTTTTTTATTCTGAATTTGGAATTATTATTTATTATTTATTTTTGAATTTTTGAATTTTTCTTTATTTTCTATTTTAAAATTGTTTTTTATTTACAATTTTAAAATTCTTCTCTAATTTCAATTTAAAATTATTATATTTGTCATTCTTGCATGTATTGTTCACGCATCTCTCATCTCGCATGAGATTATTATCTATTTATTCCGCATCTCTTACCTCACATGAGGTTATTATGAATTCGTCTCACATATCTCACCACACATGTAATTACTTGTGAATTGGTATGCTACAATGAATTATATACTAGTATCGCACCTAACATGAAGTTATTATCAATTTGTCTTATATCTCTCACCTCACATTAGGTTATTATGAATTGGTCTCGCTCTCATTAAGAATGTACTTATTATAAATTGATCTCTCGTATCTAAAATTAATTATATACTTATCTCCGATCTCACATATAATTGATTATACCTAGTCTCGCAAACATTTACAATTTTTATTGGTTTTTTATTTCAGAGTCATAAAAAATTAGAGGCATTTAAACAATACTTAAATCAAAAAACATTATTGCAATAAAAATACTAAATTAAGAATCGTTAATAACAAAAAGTATCAAACTATATTGATCTTATAAGAATTCTTGCCATGATTGTCTATAATGACCTTATTTTGAAGAACGAATACATTTTATCTTTAACATAATAAAATAACAAAACACAGTAAAACAGAATTAACAGTTCCATTTACCGACGGTAGAAATCGATGATAAAAATTGTTTAGATTTCGACAAAGAATCAAAATCGACGGTGAAAATCGACTAACAATCAACACAAAATCTAAAAATTGTCTAGAAGATGAATTAACAGAAAAGCTAGAATTTGAATGGAAGATGAATCGACAACTAGGGTTTTAGGAAGAATGAAAATATCTATCTAAATATTTTGGTTTCATATAATTAAAGGTATTTGAGATATTAATTAAAAATTGGTAGTAGATCGTAAATATAAAAGTTAACTTATTTTTTTAGTAGTAAATGATAATAATGATTTTAAGTCCAAAATATATTTGCAATAAATATGTAACAAACTCTTACTCTTTTAGAAAATAAAAAATACTAATGAAAATTATTTAATCGAACTCGAGGTTTATTAAGAATATAGGTTTTGAACCATAATTAGTCCATTGACTATAGATTTTCATAGCAGATAGTTTTTCGACTAAAAAATTACAGATTTAGTCCCTTTACAATCTATTTTGGTGACAGATAGTCCAACGACTAAAAATAGTTTGGTTTTAGTCCTTCGACTATCCATTTTGAATTAAGTTAGTCTCCGCACATGTTTATTTAGGATACGAATTGTATCAAAAATTAATAGTCAAAAGACTAACTTTATCAAAAATGAATAGTTGATGGACTATTTTTTCTAAAAAATAGATCGTCAATACACGTGAATGACTAACTTTCTCCAAAATGGAAAGCGAAAATATCAAATCGAGATTTTTTAACCAACAGACTAATTTTCACGAAAATAGATATTCGATGGACTAATTAAGATAAAACTAACATATTTTTTGTTTTGAAAACAATGGGGTCAATTGCAAGTTTTGAAAAAAAAAAGATGTAATATTTACATTTAAAAATATATTTTTTTACTGACAATTGTGTCATGATCGTTACCCGTATTAAAGCGGCTTTTATGTTTTAACATTATTATATTTAGATTTTATGTTTTATTATATTGAACTCCTTCATGTTTACTTGATGTCACTGAATATTTTCATTTCTTTTACATCATCTAATAACTTTTTACATTTCAACAAAATTTTGTTATATTATCATACAAAAAACTAAAATAATACCTTATTGAAACAATTAAAGACTGGTTTGATATTAAAACGAAGACGAGGATCGTTGACAAATACTATATTTACATTTTAGCCTTATATATACCATACTCGTAGATAAGGATAAGTTATAAGATGGGGGAACCCTAATCGACATACTCTGCAACACCCAGATCTACAGCTCATTTCCTCTCTTCTTCTTCTAGATTGGTTTGGAGCTCTTTTCTCTTTTATTTTGAGCGTCCCCAAAGGCCATCCTCACTTGGAGCTCAAAACATACACCCAGCAGATATATGTTATGAATCACTTGTATTAAAAGAATCAGTTCTTCTTCTAGATATCTAAAAAAACTCCAGATCTAGACTAGAGACTAAGATATGGATAGAAAAAAGAGAGAGCTTTTACAATCGGTGTCAAAGCTAAAAAATAATGAAGCTGTTGTTGATGGAAAAACCATCCATCTCCCTGAAGCAATCATATTCGATATTCTGAAATGGCTTCCTGCCAAACCACTACTTCGATTCAAATCTGTCTCAAAGAGTCTCTTCAACCGCATCATAACATCAAAACCTTTCATTGATACGCATACCTCTTGTTCTCCTCCTGTCTTTGTGATGACCTGGTTTAGTAACTTTGGCATCTCCTTGTTTTTCCTTTTAGATCTTGAACAAAAGTCTTGTATTCGTTTAACCCATGTCGACAACATAAGCCATGTTTCACAAAGCTTCAATGGATTTTTCTTCCTCGCAAAAGACGATGGCAGCCTTCTTGTTCACAATCTCATTACCAAGGAATCCAGAGATTTTGGACGTCCCATATTGCCTGCAGATTGCGAACAAACGCCCCCATCGAATTATATGTTCGGGTTTGATCCGTCTTCAGAAAACTATAAAGTTTTGGCTTCTCCATATCGAGATTACCGAAGGGAGCATGAAGATGTACCATATTTTGTTCTGACTCTAGGAGAGAAAACAAACACTTGGAGAAAAGTCGATCAAACAACTGGTTATCTAATAAAATATTGTCCAGTATTTTCCTATGATTTATGCATTGATGGAACAATATACTTTATAAACACAGAGGGAATAACTGCATTTGACCTCAGCAACGAGAAGTTTCGACATATAACCACATTGGACGAGTTTAGGCCGCCTGATGGAAGAATAGACTTTAGGATGTCTCAGTCTGGGAAGCGTCTTGGGCTTTTCGAAATGGAAAAGATTGATCGTGGACAAACTATGAGAATAAAGATGCGTATAGTAAAAGACAACAAAACTGATGCTCCCACATGGGTGGACGCCGAGTATAGGTTAAGCCTACCTGTTTCCTTTAAAACTAAAGTTTTTTGTGACTTAGCGGTTCATCTTCGATGGGAAGACGGGTTTTTTCTTTTTTTCAGGTCTCTTCTCGGAGATAACAGAACTATTATAAGTTGGAATCCGAAGACAGACTGCTGTAAGGTTCTTGATGAGGTTGACGGATTGCCTAATCCAGCTTCTTATATGGTTAAATGGTATGTGCCAACTCTAGCCTCACCAAAAGATTTGTAGGCTCTTAATATTGCAAGTTTTATTTTTCTATTTGTAGTTGCTTGCGTTTGAAACGTTTGAAACATTTATAGTTTATGTTATATGTTATAATTCTCTTAGTAATAAGAATGTTATATGTTATTGCATCCGGAAAATGATTGATTACCATAATCTTTGACCTTTTTTTCTTTCGTTATGTTATTGGGATTTCTTTGATAGTTATAATCCAACAACTATTATAATCAGCACTTTGTTCAAGTTTGAAGAGGAATCACTATATTTATAATCTTTTTTGAAACAAGTATGGAAATAGAGAAATTGTTAATATTCAACTAATCATAGAGATATTTGTAAATAAACTTAAATAATGATATTGTGTTTATATCCTCCTCCATCAGTTCTTAAAGAACAAATATCAAGACTTACAAGGAAAGTAATTGCTCTAAGTTGAGCTTAGATTGAATTTGAGAGGAATTAAGTCTCTGATTGGAAAACAAAAACAAGCTTGCAAGTGAGTCACTTGCAGAGTTTTGTTCCCTATATATGTGTCTTAGAGTTGCCAGTCAGTTGCAGACTTTTCTTCCCTATATATGTGTGTCTTAGAGTTACAGTAGGATATATCATATTTTTATTATTAATATTAAAAACTAGGTACCAAGGAATTTGTGTTCCTTAACTATTTCAATAAGTAGTAATGAATCAAAATCAAGGTCTACTAGTTTGATACTTTCTCCTTGCACATAAGTAATCCAATATAGAGAGCCTTGCAATCAGATATAGGGGGCTTGTTGTTAAACTATTTTGTCTAATTTATCAAAAGAAACTAATGGTTTTTTAAGAGCCATGATTTCTATATTGTAGCTTCTTTTATAGATTTAATTCGCCTAATAGTGGCTTTGTTTTCAGTCCCTTTGATAATCCAATTTAATATAGAAAGAGTCATTTAATATTTGATTAAAAATTATATTCCTGACCGATTGAAGTTGACTGTTTTAGTATATACATGTCCTTTAAGTAATTTTACTTTAATTCTCTTTGATTTTTTACTATTAATCTTCTTAAATTCCTAGCGACTTCAAATCGATGGTTTGGATGAGATATACAGAGGTTTTAGCATTGGGGATGATTTTTAATTGTCAAATTTGTTAAAGTTACTAATATAATATAATGTAAGGCCAATTTTTATTGAATATAAGGCCTCTATTATCTCATAATCCTTGTCATCATCAATAGGCTTCGTAGAATTAATATTTTTTTAAATATATTTTCTTTTATTGTTGTTTGCAATCTTTTGAACTATCTTGTTTTACTGAAATCTAAATGATAAGAATTGTTGATTCTGTCATTAATTGTTTATCCTTTATTAGTTATATCCCTATTATCTATCTTCTAATCATTCTTTGTTTCACATTATCCTGAATTTAAAGTTTGAAAGTGATCATTGGTCGTATGTTTGGGATAAAGATTATTTATGATGATCAATTTTATATTAGGAACCCACGTATTGTTTTTCGATATAGGTTTGTAGCTACGATTGTCTACATGTTGAATATGTTATTGTTTTTGTATTAGGCTAATTCCTTATGTACTTGTTGTTACTTTTTTAAAATTTGAGGCTTTAGTCCTAAGTGATAGCAAGATGAATAATATTATGGAAAATTATCATGTAATATTTCTTGCGAGAATCTTTTATTCTCCCAAAAAAATCCAAACTTTTTTGATTGGTTTTTGTGACATATCTAATTCCACTCAAGCCTTGCAACAATTTACTTTATAATAGGGTCACTTAAAGACTTAGTAATATTATAGATTATGTATGAGTTATGAATATATTCGGGAAGGTTAGATAAAGTTAACCAGACTGAGGAAATTGATGATTCTCTTTTGGGATTAAAGAAAAACAACCATTTAAGAAATCTTATTGTATGATTCTCCAGAGACCATACATTACGTTTCCACAATTTTCTTAAATCATATTTATGATCAATCTCTATAATTTCATGCCTACCATACATCTCGTTTTTATTTTATGTTGTATGTTATAATTCTTTTGATAATAAGACTGTTATATGTTATTGCATTGGGAAAATGATTGATTATCATAATTTTTTACCCTTTTTTGTCTTTGTGTCATTTTGAATTCCCTGATAGCTGTAATCCAACATATTATAATCAGCACTTTTTCAGGCTTGAAGATGAATTACTATATTTATAATCTTTTTTGAAACAAGTATGAAAATAGAGAAATTGTTAATACTCAACTAATCAGAGAGATATTTACAAATAAATTGAAGTAATGATATTTTGTATATATCCTCATCTATCAGTTCTTAAAGAACCAATCTCAAGACTTTCAAAGAAAGTAATTTCTCTAAGTTGAGCATGAGATTTAATTTGAGAGGAATCAAGAATTTGATTAGAAAATAAAGACCAGTTTACAAGCCAGTCAGCTGCAGAGTTTTGTTCCTTATATATGTGTCTTAGAGTTATTGCAAGCAGTTAGCTGCAGAGTTTTGTTCCCTATATATATGTGTGTGTGTGTGTATGTGTGTGTGTGTGTGTGTGTGTGTGTGTGTATCTTAGAGTTACGGTAGGATATATCATATTTTTATTATTAATAAGATAAAATATGTACCAAAGAGCTTTGTGTTCCTTAACCATTTCAATAAGTAGTAATTAATCAAATTCAAGGTCTACTTGTTTGAAACTTTCTCCTTGTATATAAGTAATCCATTATAGAGAGCCTTACATTCACCAATTACGGCGACATGTTGCTTCACTATTTTGTCCAATTTACCAAATGAAACTAGGATTTTTAAAGAGACATGAATTCTATATTTAAGCTTCTTTTATAGATTTAATTCGTCTAATAGTGGCTTTGTTTTCAATCTCAGATTCATTTGATATTTGATTGAAAATAATCTTCCCGACCCTTTGAAGCTAATTATTTCAGTATATACTGGTCCTTCAAGGAATTTTACTTCAATTATCTTTGATTTTTACTACTTAATCTTCTTAATTTCACTAGTTTCTTCTAATCAATCTTTTGCATGAGATATACAGAGGTTTTAGCATTGGGGATGATTTTTCATTGTCTAACTTGTTAAAGTCACTAATATAATAGAATGTAAGCCTAATTCTTATTGAATGAAATGCCTATATTATCTCATAATCCCTACCTTCATACATAGGCTTTGTAGAGTTAATATTTTTATAAATGTACTTTCCTTTATTGTTGTTTACATCTTTTGAACTATCTTTTTTTACTAGAAATCTAAATGATAAGAATTGTTGATTCTTTCATTAATTTTGTTCCCTTCATTAGATGTATCCATATTATCCATCTTCTCACAATTTTGTGTTTCACATTATCCTTAATCTAAAGTTTTACACTGATCATTGTTCGTATTTTTGTGATCAAGATCATTTATAATGATCGATTTGATCTTGGGCACCCACGTATTGTTTTGAGATATATGTTTGTAGCTATGATTGTCTACATTTTGAATAGGTTGTTGGTTTTGTACTAGGCTAACTTCTTATATACTTGTTGTTACTTTCTTATAATTTCAGGCTTTGTGTCCTAAGTGATAGCATAATAAACAATATTCTGGAAAATTATCATATAATATTTCTTGTCGGAATCCTTTATTCTCACAAAAATATCCAAATTTGTTGATTGGTTTTTGTGACATATTTATTTCCACTTAAGCCTTGCAACAATTTACATTAGCACTATTTTCGTTGGTACCCATAACTGTAATGGGGTCACCTAAAGACTTAGAAATATTATAGATTGTGTATTAGTTATACATATATTCGGGAAGGTTAGGTAGAGTTAACCAGACTGGGGTAATCGATGATTCTCTTTCGGGATTAAAGAAAAGTAACCATTTAAGAAATCTTATTGTATAATTCTCCAGAGACCATACATTATGTTTCCACAATTTTCTTAAATCATCTTTACGATCAATCTCTGTAATTACATGTCTACTATCTCATCTAGCTAAACTCTAACTACCTATAAATTCTATATTGTCTAGGAACTTATGTATAAATGACATCGTACGGCAATAAAAAACAAATTTACCAATTAAAAAGAATTTGATTACCAGAAAGTGACAATGATTACAAGAAATTTAAAACAGATTGGCTTGATACAAATGAAGACTATAATTTCGATAAAATATATGGAGCTCTTGAGCCTTAGTATAAAATTACTCTAAGATCAGTGTGAAATTAACCAATATTTATTCCGACAAAACTGAGGTCGTAGAGCCAAGAAACAATCTTCCCATAATCCTCATGTATCGCTTCCACTCCAGTACTTTATTTAAAAGTCTCGCAACCAAAATTCATATGGAACTATCAAGTATGAAGTGGATCCCAACAAGCATAAAAACAACAATGCAAATGTTGAAGAAGTAAACTTCTTTATAAGGAGCTAGATGTGACAACGTCAAAGTATAGAATTCGACGTCATATAACAAGTTCTTAGATCAGCTTCTTGTGTTATTTTCTTAATTTGAATTTGTAATTATTTTTTATTTTTTATTTTTGAATTGTTCTTTATTTTTTATTTATCAATTGTTATTTATTTTCTATTTTAGAATTCTTCTTTAATTTCAATTTGAAATTAGTCTATTTTGAATTCTAATATGTATTGTTGTCGCATCTCTCATCTCGCGTGACATTATTATCAATTTATCTCTTATCTTTCACCTGACATGAGTTTACTATGAATTGATCTCGCATCTCTCGCCACATGTGTAATTAGTTATGAATTTGTATGCTACTATGAATTATATACTAGTATCTCACCTAATATGAAGTTATTATCAATTTGTCTTACATCTCTCACCTCACATGAGGTTATTATGAATTGCGCTCGCATCTCTCATTAAGAATATAGTTATTATGAATTGATCTCTCATATTTATAGTTAATTATATACTCGTCTCGGATCTCACATATAATTGATTATGCATATTCTCACATATAATATTTACAATTTCTATTGTTTTTTATATCACAATCATACAAAATTAGACGTCTTTAAACGCTGACATAAATAAATAAAAACATTATTGAGATAAAAAATATTAAATTACAAATAACAAAAAGTATCAAATTACATTGATGTTACAAGAATTATTGTCATGGTTGTCTATAATGACATTATTTTGAAGAACGTCTAGACTTTATCTTTAACATAATGAAATAACAAAATAAAATAAAATTAGCAGTTCCATTTACATAATCGAATGGAAATCGATGATAAAAAATGCTTAGAAATCGACAAAGAATCAAAATCGACGGTGAAAATCGACTAACAATCAACACAGAATCTAAAAATTTACTAAAAGATGAATTGACATAAAAGCTAGAAATTGAATGGAAGATGAATCGACAACTAGGATTTTAGAAAGAATGAAAAAATCTGTCTAAATATTTTGTTTGTTTATATAATTAAAGGTATTTAAGATATTATAAAAAATTAGGTAGTAGATTGTAAATAAAAAAGTTAACTTATTTTTTTAGTAGTAAATGATAATAATGATATTAAGTCCAAAATATATTTGCCATAAATATGTAACAAACTTTTACTCTTTTAGAAAACGAAAAATACTAATGAAAATTATTTAATCAAACTCGAGGTTTTGAACCGTAATTAATCCATTGACTATTGATTTGAATATAGGTTTTGAACCGTAATTACTCTATTGACTATTGATTTTCATACCAGATAATTTGTCGGCTAAAAAATTCCAAATTTAGTCCTTTGACTATCTATTTTGGTGACAGATAGTCAAACGACTAAAAATAGTTTGGTTTTAGTCTTGCGACTATCCATTTTGAATTAAGTTAGTCTCTGCACATGTTTATTTAGGAGCTACATGACACAACTTCAAAGTATAAGAACTCGACGTTGTATACCAAGTTCTTAGATCAACTTCTTCTATTGTTTTTATTATTATTTTGAACTTGAAATTATTTTTTATTATTTATTTTCTATTTTTGAATTTTTCTTTATTTTCTATTTTCAAATTGTTTTCTATTTACTATTTTAAAATTATTATATTTGGTATTCTTGCATTTATTATTCTCGCATCTCTCATCTCGCATGAGATTATTGTCTATTTATTTCGCATATCTTACCCCACATGAGGTTATTATGAATTGGTCTCACAGCTCTCACCACATATGTAATTACTTATGAATTGGTATGCTACAATGAATTATATATTAGTATCACACCTAACATGAAGTTATTACATTTGTCTTACATCTCTCACCTGACATGAGGTTATTATGAATTGGTCTGGCATCTCTCATTAAGAATGTAGTTATTATGAATTGATCTCTCATATCTATAATTAATTATATATTTATCTCAGATCTTTGATTATACCTAGTCTCGCATATAACATGTATAATTTCTATTGGTTTTTTTATTTCACAATCATAAAAAATTAGAGGTCTTTAAACAATACATAAATCAAAAAATATTATTGCAATAAAAAATATTAAATTAGGAATCTTTAATAACACAAAGTATCAAACTATATTGATCTTATAAGAATTCTTGTCATGATTGTCTATAATAACCTTATTTTGAAGAACGATTACACTTTATCTTTAACATAATGAAATAACAAAATAGAACAAAACAGAATTAATAGTTCCATTGACCGACGCTAGAAATCGACTAGAAAGCAATGATAAAAATTACTTAGAAATCGACAAAGAATCAAAATCAACAGTGAAAATCGACTAACAATCAACACAAAAAATGTAAAAATTGATTACAAGATGAATTGGCAGAAAAGCTATAAATTGAATAGAAGATGAATCGACAACTAGGTTTTAGAAGGAATGAAAAAATCTATCTAAATAAGTTGGCTTCATATAATTAAAGGTATTTGAGATATTATAAAAAATTGGGTTGTAGATCGTAAATAAAAAAGTTAACTTATTTTTTGTAGTAATAAATGATAATAATGATATTAAGTCCAAAATATATTTGCAATAAATATGTAACAAACTCTTACTCTTTTAGAAAATGAAATATACTAATAAAAATTATTTAACTAACTCGAGGTTTAATAAGAATATAGATTTTGAACCGTAATTAGTCCATTGACTATGCATTTTCAAACCATATAGTTTTTCGACTAAAAATTACAGATTTAGTCCTTTGACTATCCATTTTGGTGACAGATAGTCCAACGACTAAAAATGGTTTGGTTTTAGTCCTTCGACTATCCGTTTTGAATTAAGTTAGTCTCTGCACATGTTTATTTAGGACACTAACTATATCGAAAATTGATAGTCAAAGGACTAACTTTATCGAAAATGAATAGTTGATCGATAATTTTTCACAAAAATAGACCGGTAATACACATGAAGGACTAACTTTTTCCAATATAGATAGCGAAAATATAAAATCGAGATTTTTTAATCAATAGACTATCTTTCACGAAAATAAGTACTCGGTGGACTAATTAAGATAAAACTAACATAGTTTTTGTTTTAAAAACTATGGCGTCAATTGCAAATTTTGAAAAAAAAATGATATTTACATTTAAAAATAAATATTATTTTAGTGACAAATGTGTCATGATCGTTACCCGTATTAAAGCGGATTTTATGTTTTAACATTATTATATTTAGCTTTTATTTTTTTATGTTTTAAAATTATTATATTTAACTCCTTCATGTTTACTCGATGTCACCGAATATTTTCATTTTTTTACATCATCTAATAACTTTTTATATTTCAACAAAAAATTGTTATATTATCATAAAAAAAACTAAAATAATACCTTATTGAAACAATTAAAGAGCGTTTTGATATTAAAAAGAAGACGAGGATCGTTTCGCGACCGTTGACAAATACTATATTTACATTTTAGCCTTATATATACCCTACACGTAGATAAAGGATAAAGGATAAAATATAGAGAATGGGGATAGAAACACTAGGATTTATCATAACTATGCTTTGAAGCAAAGAAGGAAAAGTATAATTAAGGGAATCAAGATCAACAACAAATGGTGCACTCAAGAAGATGAGATTAACAATTGTGTTGTTTCATACTTTTCAGATAATCTCTCTTCTCATTCCTTTAATAGCTTAAATCATGAATTACAGTGCATGGAAAGTAATATATTCTCTGTAATTCCAAACTTAGTAGCTAATTCAGACAATAACATATTAATAACCCCTTCTACTGATCTTGACGTATAGAACATCATTCAACAGCCAAATCCCTCTGGAGCTGCTCGGATGGATGGTTTCAACAGATGTTTCTTTGTCACATGTTGGCAAATGATCAAATATGATTTGAAGAATGCATTAACCTCTTTTATTAAAGGTTATGATATTCCTAAGGGTATATTAACCACGTGAATTTTTTTAATCCCTAAAGTTAACTACCCTACTTACTGGAACCAGTACAGGCCTATCAGCCTATGTACTCTAATGAACCGTATTATGTCAAAATTAATAAACAACAGATTGGCCTTAATTCTACCTAAGCTAATTACTCAATCCCAAAGTTCCTCTGTTAAGGATAGAGTGATTCAGGATAATATTCTGGTTGCCAAAGAATTAATACATGATTTTAGTAGGAAAACCAAAGAAAATAATATAGTTATCAAAGTAGATATGTCGAACGCATTCGATAACATCTCTCACAGTTTTATCTTAAAAGTTCTGTAATGTTTTTGATTCTGTAACAACTTTATTAACTTAATTGAGGCATTATCAAATTAGTGTTTATGTCTGTTTTGATCAATGGTCAGGTTAGTGGCTTCTTCAAATCTAGAAGAGGTATTAGACAAGGGGACCCTCTGTCTCCTAGTCTTTTTATTTTGGCAGAAGAAATCCTGTTTAGGGGGATGAATAATAAGTTTGAATTAGATAAAACACTAAGATACTCATGTAGAGGAAATATAAACATACATATTCTTGCATTTTCTGAAGATTTGTTAATTTCAATAATGGATTAACCACTTCTTTGGAAACAATAGGATTCTTCTTGCAGGAAACTATGAAGCTTCAAGACAAGCTATTAACACAGACAAAACTCAGATAATTATTAGCAAGAGAAACAAGAAGAAAAACTATTATAATTCAAACAAACTTCAAGACTGTATATCTACCTACAATATACCTCGGTATTACTCCCACATAATAAATCAACTAATTTCATGCCTCTTATAGACAAGTTTAAGGACAAAATCACCAACTCGGAAGGCAAGAAACTATCCTATGTATGAAGACTTACCTTGATCAGTTTAGTGCTCATGCCTATTCCAACATATTGGGTAACTGCTGGTTACCATCTTCTATCATCAACAAAATTGAAAATATATTGAATAAGTTCTTATGGGGTTCTAACATAGAAGAGAATAAAATTAACTAGTCATCTTGGATGCCAATCTGCAAACTATTAAAAGAATGAGGCCTTAATTTCAATAGCATCCATGAAATTCAAAATGCATTTTCTTGTAAAATATGGGTCAGGTTTAGGGAAAATTCATCCCTCTGGTCTAAACTACTTCACAGTATTTACTGTAAAGAAAGGCACCCTCTCCAACTTGACTACCCAAAACCTGGATCTCAAACGTGGAGAAGGATTGCTAGAATTAAAGATTTTGCTGAAAATAATATTTTTTGGAACATTGGCAAAGTAAAATTAGATATTTAGTTGGACAAATGGTTTGGTAAACCACCTTTGATCTCTCTCTCCTCTAACTATAACAATACTTGGTTCAAAGGTTCGATAGATAACTCTTTATGGAGCAACAACACATGGAACATTCCCAAAATGCTCCCTCTTCTTAGTGAGTACAACATAAACCTTATTTCTAAATTAAATATTAATAAAACTAAGTAGGATACCATAGTGTGGAAACTTTATTCATATGGTTTTTTTTTTGAATTAAAGACACTATTAATTCTTTAAGAACTTCTGAAGCTTGCTCCTCACTGTTTGATAGCTTATGGAATCAGATCTCACCCAAGAAATGTTCCTTTCTTTCTTGGAGACTTCTTAAAAACAAACTCACAATTGATCCCATAATGCAAACGAAACATAAACAGTTGGTATCTAATTTCCAATTTTGTCAAAGTTCTGAAACTAAAAAGCATTTATTTGTTTCATGTAAATTTGTGTGGAATGTTTAATCTTACTTCGCAGGTATTGTCAAGGTAGAGCTAAGGAAATTCATGACACTTATCCACCTATTCAAAACCTGGTACTGGTCTGCTCTATACAAGACCCATATCAAAACAATACGACCTACAGTCATTGTATAGGTTATATGACAGCAAATAAACAGAATGAAGATGCAAAATGAAACAATAATAATATATGTCGAATCAATAATTAGCTACATCAAATTCAAATTGATTTCTTTAAATCACTCGAAATTACTAAAATCCAAACACTAGAAACATAATAAAGAGACAACAATTATTCTAGGATAAATCAATCACATTAAAAACTAAGAAGAATGTTTCTTACCTGAAATAGAATGCTCCTGCTAAGGGGAAATTTAAAGTCAACACCAATGCTAGTTGTTCCTTCAACGGTGAATCCTCTGGATCAGTTATTATTAGAGATGATGAATGAAAGCTTATACTGGGTTATGCAACAACAATAAGAAACTAACTACACTTAAGGCCGAGGCGAGAGAAATCTATGATGGTCTTTATCTATGCAAAATCAGAGACATGAGGGAAGTAGAAATGGAAAAAGATTCTGAAATATTAGTTAACTTGCTATCTACTAGATGTTATCCTAATCATTTGAAAGCTATACTAGATAGTACAGGGGCACTAATATCAAGCTCTATATCCATACAATACGTATACATGGAGCAAAATCGAGCAGCCGATTGTCTTGCTCGATGGACTCAAAAGTGCAAGATGAGGATTGATCATAATAGCTTCATTCCTCCACCTAAATTGAACTCAATAATCTATCTAGAAAGATTAAAAATTGGTTATATAAGAGTTGAGTAATCTTACCTTCTTGTATCAAGAAAAGGATGATGGCTACTGCACTTGATGACCCTTTGAAGCTGAACGATATGACTCTTGAAGCTTAAGGAAATGCTCTGGAATCGTTCAAAAGAAGCGTGAAGATGGAGAGGAGGAGATAGAAGACTGAAGAAAGAAGCTGAAATCTCTAGCAATTCAAGCTACTAGAGTAAAGAATAAATGGCACCAAAAATTTTAAAATAGAGTTTTTGAAATTTCAATGGGGCGCCAAAAATTCATGTATTCTTGGAGTTAAGTCCTCACAATTCTAAAAACTTTATGTTTTTCCTTAAAATTTGTAATCCTCTGTTTGAGGCCCAATTTCAATACAATTGTTAGTTAGCTTAAAAAAATACCCTACTCGTACATAAGGAGAAGTTATAAGATGGGGGAGGCTAAGAAACTTTTGAGCGAGTTATGTAATCCTTTGGAACCCTAATCGACATACTCTGCAACACCCAGATCCACGGTACATTTCCTCTCTTTTTCTTCTAGATTGGTTTGGAGCTCCTTTCTCTTTTATTTTGAGCGTCCCCAAAGACCATCCTCATTTGGAACTCAAAACATACACCCAGCAGATGTATGTTATGAATCAATTGTATTAAAAGATACACTTTAGCTTCTAGATATCTCAAGAAATTCCAGATCTAGACTATAGACTAAGATATGAATAGAAAAAAGAGAGAGTTTTTACAATTGGTGCCAAAGCAAAAAAATGATGAAGCTGTTGGTGATGAAAAAACCATCAATCTCCCTGAAGCAATCATATTCGATATTCTGAAATGGCTTCCTCCCAACGAGAAGTTTCGACATATAACCATATTTGACCTCAGCCACGAGAAGTTTTGACATATAACCACATTGGACGAGTTTAGGCCGCCTGATGGAAGAATAGACTTTAGGATGTCTCAATCTGGGAAGCGTCTTGGGATTTTCGAAATGGAAAAGATTAATCATGGAAAACTATGAAAATGAAGATGCGTATAGTAAAAGACAACAAAACTGATGCTCCTACATGGGTGGATGTCGAGTATAGTTAAGCCTGCATGTTTTCTTTAAGACTAAAGTTTTTTGTGACTTCGTGGTTCATCTTCGATGGAAAGACGAGCTTTTTCTTTTTTCGGGTCTCTTCTCGGAGATAACAGAACTATTATAAGTTGGAATACCAAGACAGATTCTTGTAAGGTTCTTGATGAGGTTGACGGATTGCCTAATCTAGCTTCTTATATGGTTAAATGGTATGTGCCAACTCTAGCCTCACCAAAAGATTTGCAGCCTCTTAATTTTACAAGTTTTCTTTTTCTATTTGTAGTTGCTTGCGTTTGAAACGTTTTTAGTTTATGTTGTATGTTATAATTATCTTAATAATAAGAATGTTATCTGTTATTGCATTCGGAAAATGATTTATTACCATAATCTTTTACCTTTTTTTGTTTTTTTTTTCATTTGGATTTCCTTGATAGTTGTAATCCATCAACTATTATAATCAGCACTTTGTTCACGTTTAAAAAGGAATCACTATATTTATAATCTTTTTTGAAACAAGTATAGAAATAGAGAAATTGTTAATATTCAAATAATCATAGAGATATTTGTAAATAAATTTAAGTAATGATATTGTGTTCCGTAACCATTTCAATAAGTAATAATAAATCAAATTCAAGGTCTACTTGTTTGAAACTTTCTCCTTGCATATAAGTAATCCATCATAGAGAGTCTTACATTCAGCAATTACGGGGGCTTGCTGCTTAACTATTTTGTCTAATTTCTCAAAAGGAACTAAGGGTTTTTTATGAGCCGTGTAATCTATATTGTAGTTTTTTATAGATTTAATTCATCTAATGATGGCTTTGTTTTCAGTCCCTATGATAATCCAATTTAATATAGAAAGAATACTTTGATATATAATTGAAAATGATATTTCTGACCCTTTGAAGTTAACTATTTTGGTATATACTAGTCCTTTAAGTGATTTTACTTTAATTCTCTTTGATTTTTTCCTAGTAATCTTCTTCAATTAACTAGTTTCTTCTAATCGATGTTTTGGATGAGATATACAGAGGTTTTGGCATTGGGGTTCATTGTCAAATTTGTTAAAGTCACTAATAAAAGAGAATGCAAGCCAATTTTTATTGAATGTAAGGTCTCTATTATCTCATAATCCTTGTCTTTATCAATAGGCTTCGTAGAATTAATATTTTTAGAAGTATATTTTCCTTTAATATTGTTTGCATCTTTTGAACATCTTTTTCTACTGAAATCTAAATGAGAAGAATTGTTGATTCTGTCATTAATTTTTTATCCTTCATTAGCTATATCTCTATCATTTATCTTCTGATCATTCTGTATTTCACATTGTCCTTAATTTAAAGTTTCACATTGATCATTGTTCTATGTTTGGGATCAAGATCATTTATAATGATCGATTTGATCTTGGGCACCCATGTATTGTTTTTAGATATAGGTTTGTAGCTATGATTCTTTACATGTTAAATAGGTTGATGGTTTTTACTAAGTTAATTCCTTATGTACTTGTTGTTATTTTCTTACAATTTGAGGCTTTATGTCCTAAGTGATAGCATGACGAACAATATTCTAGAAAATTATCATATAATATTTCTTGCCAGAATCTTTTATTCTCACAAAAAAATCTAAATTTGTTAACTGGTTTTTGTGACATATCTATTTTCACTCAAGCCTTGCAATAATTTACTTTAGCCTCATTTTTATTGGTACCCAAAACTATAATGGGGTCACCTAAGGACTTAGCAATATTATAGATTGTGTCTAAGTTATACATATATTCCGGAAGGTTAGGTAGAGTTAACCAAACTGGGGAAATTGACGATTCTCTTTTGGGATTAAAGAATAGCAACCATTTAAGAAATCTCATTGTATGATTCTTCAGAGACCATACATTACGTTTTCACAATTTTTTTAAATCATGTTTATGATCTATCTTTATAATTACACGTCTATTATCCTATCTAGCTAAACCATAACTACATATAAACTCTATATTGCCTGGGAACTTGTGTATAAATGAAATTTTAGGGCAACCAATAGAAAATTTACCAATTAAAGAGAATTTGGTAATAATTAAAAGACTTTCTTGATCCTGTATTGAGAATTGGATGACTTTGTGGTCTCATTGTTCAAGAATCTTAGCTTCTTCATGACAAAAATCCTTATTGATTACCTTTGTCATAACATCATACAATTTATTATTTTCTTGGTAATGTAGACTCACATTATTGTTCTTGATCTTGTGACTTCTTTTAATCCCCGATTAAAGGGAAATCTATTATATTAGAAATCTGGATTTGTTTTGAAGCTCTATTACTAAAAAGATGGGTTGTTTGTTTTGCATGATGATTAGTATTCATTAGAATGACTGATGAAGATTCTTGTGGAGAATTAGTTTGATGAAAATGTTTATCATCGCCCATTGTAACCCGGCATGACTAGAGATGGCTACTAGCCAATCTTAGAGAAAACCAATGATTGTTGTTAATTTTCAAGACTCCATTTTGTGAAAGAGAAAACATAGTGTCATAGTTATACTCATTCAATTTTTGTATAAGATTTATTATTTCTTCTATTTATTAAAAAAAATCAAAACATGCTTTTACTAATTTACCTTTCATTTAACTTCCAAATTTTTCCATTTTCTTTTCATCCTTATTTTCTACAAACACCAAAACTGAAAATTATGTTTATAAATTCTAATAGTAAATCCAAAAAATTGAAAATAAATAAATTAAAACATAATAAAAGAAGAACACACATAATCAACACCGTAGTGTAAGAAATACTTTACGGATTTCTTACTTAACTTATTGAACCATGAAATTAAATCATCATGTAATAATGCGGAATAAATAACTTGTAGGATGTAGACATTCTTTGATCTTCAGATTCCAAACTTGAAGCAGATGATCCGCGATCTTTTGCTAGGTTATGATTCTTCTAAAAGATGGCAACCAAAACACAATTTTGTAATTAATTCGAAGGAAGAATCAATTCGTTTTTCTTAAAGGATTTTTCTCTTTGTATTTGATCTCGTGTCTTTTAAGAATGAGAAACTCATTCTTATATAGAACTTAAGTGAGAAAAACGGTTCTTCTTTTTTAACCGTTTGTAACTTCCAGATGGTTACTTAATGAAGACCAGTCCTTATTAAATTTCCACCCTTAGGGACCATAACCCGGTATTATTTTGTTTTACAAAATAACCCCAAAACTTTACGTTTTGCTTAAGTTGTTTATTTCCGAATCCAATCCTTCACAGTATTCGAAATTAAATCTGGTATCTATACAATTACCTCCATGATACATATTTTATCTACTAGTCCGTTCTTTTCTTTATGATTACTTTTATTGGATTAATATTAACGATAGTTCAATACATCGATAAAACATGTGACGGTCCAACTTAATGGAGAAATTCAAACAATCTCCCACTTGGATGCTTGGTGTAATAACTAACACTTATGTTTATGATTACTAAAGTGGTGGGGTGTAAGGTATCATGTAAAAAAAGTAATTAAGTAATTTATGTGTTAACTACTTGTACTATATAAAGGACCACCCCTTTTGGGAAAGATGTTCAATCATTAGTCAATCATTATCTCATTGCTCTATTTATATCTTTCTCTCTCTACTTATATCGTTTTTCTTTCTAAAATACTTTCACACAAATATTGTTGTAACAGAAAACAACATACGAACATCATTGTTGATAGGGTCAGATATTTTTAGAAGGACATGAAAGTGTAAATCGAAAGGGCAGTTCAGGTATATCTTGGACCACGCAAATTAAGAATAATCTGACCAGTCAATACATGACTCACCTATATGCTAACATTAAACCGGATCAAGAGTTCGACCCATAAGGCCCATGGGATATAAAATTATTATAAATACTCCAACCAACTTCATTTAAAGGGTTGGACTTTTTCTAAAATATTAAATACAAACATACACCTCATTTATCTCACTACTCACTACCCTGAAAATAATGCAACTCGCAAACTCCCTAAAATAACCTCCAACCACAAATTATCCACACCAACTATGACAGATAACCCTGCTAAAAAATATTTGAAACTATCAAGTATGACAATCAATGTGTGAAAGTTGGCCAATACAAATGGGGATTCCATGTATTTCACTAGAAGATAACTGACCTTGAACATTAAAATATTGATGATATCAGCTTTGATGGTTGGGTTGATCCCAAAGAGATGTGACTTTTGTCGGGACTGACATGAAGATACGAGACCGAGAAGAGGGAGTTAAGATCCTCATGACAGAAAATCATTAAGTCATCAACAAAACAAAGGTTCACTATTTTGAGCCTATATCACTTATAGTGGAAGTTGAAATTCATGTTATTGCTTTTCTCCTTAATAATACAAGATAAAACTTTCACAACGAGGACGAAAATGAAAGGAAATATGGGGTCTCCTTGCCTGAGGCCTTCCCTTCCATTGAGGTTACTGTAAAAATCACTATTAATTTTAATATTGTATGAATGAGTGATGATATCTTTGATATTACAAGTGATCATCTTCTCCAGGAATTTTATGGTGACCAGAATATCGAGAACGAGGTGTCAATGGGCATTGTCAAAAGATTTCATGAGGTCGATTTTTTAACACGACCCTTCTGCCTTTGTTGTTAAGGTGGTACCTCCCCCCCCCCAATAAGTTATTGGGAATGCAAAATGTTGTCTGAGAATAACGTCTACCAAGCTAGTAATATAAGGATGTATAAAGGTCAGGGTGCACTCTGGGTACATAATTAATTTTCCATTGTTAGTAAATATTTTGACCGACCTAATTTTTTTTTTGCGGTGGGAGGCTTAGGTATTACAAATGAAGTCACTTCTGAGGTAGTCATGCTACCTAATGTGTTAATGGGTGTGCTAGCACTCGCGTTTTAATCAAAGGCATATTCCCAAGAATTAGGTTCCCATTTAGTCGATCGGTCTGGACCGACTTTAGTCCTATCTTAAGTAAAAATCGGTTCTTTAGGCGCTACAACGTGACTAGTTTCAGGATTTAGGATCCGCATAACTCTATTAATAATATGATTTTGATGTTCATGTAAGTAACAACATATGGAACTATCTATGGGAAAAAGTTTTTTTGATCGAGCATCTTTATGTGTAATGTCATCGTTTTTGATGATGTCTAGTATTTTCTAAAATATATCCAAATCATCCTTAGGAATGGATCTACCTTCATTTTCAGTTATTTTACATGTGCAAGGTAATACATGTGTTTTCCTAAGGATAAATCTACACGCTACGCATTATACGCATATTTGTTTAACACGTCTAATAACATGGGAAATTTATTCCAGGCTTGCATTGGATGCATAACTTAATAACTGTGAGTTCAATATATTTCTATTACCCGGTACAATATAAAACTTACTTTGTTAGAAAGATTTTAGAATGTTTCTTAAGTAAGAGCTTATAAACTTTGTCTCATACAATTCAAAATTATATTGGTTAATACCAAGGTTTTTTTTCAGGGTTGTGTGAGCACTCTTGCACATACAAAAAAGATAAACTATTCTTACAAGATTGATTTTTTGTTATAAAAAATAATCACATTTATAAATAAGTTTGTACTTACTGATTGGTTGATCAGTTGTTATAATGTTTGATCTCGTTGGCTCGATCAGTAATAATTTTGCAGTTGTATTTTGTTATTCATGATGACATAACATATTCTATACATTTTGGATAACTGACGAACAATTGACACAATTATGCTAGACTTTGATCATAATCTTCTACCGTGTTTGCATCGACAACAAAATTGTAGAACTCCATAAATTTCTTCGAAGCGTCGTCAGGTATCAACTTTCTAACTGTGCCAAGAACGTTCTTGTTTATATGAAACTTGTAAAACAAGTTCATTGCATCCGGAAGTATATCTTCAATAGCTAGCATCATGCTAACTCCTGATATGTCAAAATGATGTTTGGGAACGCACACACATTATCTATCACCACACCTTGTAAAACACTTAACGACCACCTATAGTTGGCTTCCTTCTCACCACTTATAAATATGTAAGCAATACTAAATGTAATTTATGTTGAAGTTACTCTAACAGTCTCGAGCAATGACATCTTATACTAGTCTATAATAAGTACACGCGGGAATATATGCTACAAATCAATACTTGAAGGATGCGTAAAAAAAATCGATGATCACGTCTGGTGTGGATAATTATCGCCTGAGGGTAGGCTTGTAATTTGGTTGGTGTTTAATAGTAGTATGCGGGTGTTAAGTATTTAGTGTAGAGAGTAGAGAGATAATTGAGCTGGCTGGTAGCAGTTAATTCTCATTACCTACACTTAATGCAGGTGGTTGGGTATTTATACCCTGATGTTTGGGCCCTTATGGGCTTTCGGGTCATGTTTAATGGACCCGGGTCATGTTCAAAGACCCATGAGCTCTAAGTAAGAGAGCAAGTAGCTTAGTCAAAAAGTGTTTAGGTATTTTAGTACTTCTGTCATAGTTCGAACAGTCATATGGTCTGAGTATTCTAAGTGGTCTGTCCGGTCCGGAGGCCTTAGACCGATCTGTCCTTGTCCGGGGAGCATGCAGAATTCAGACTCATCAGGAGCCCCTTTTTTAGGTGTTTGTGCACATACTCTTGTCAAAGACCTGAAAAACAGTCCGACATCAGGGATAGTTTTAATCCGGACATGTCTATCAATTTGGGCTATGGGTTTATCCGGACTGATAAAGCTTCACGAATTTCAAAACGGTTTTTGCTAGAGTTCGTAGGACACATGTCGCTCTCTGATTGGTTGCTTCAGCCGTTTTTTCACCTTGAATTTCGAGCCCACCTTCTTCGAAAAGCAACCTCTTAATTATAGGTGGTGACATCAGCGCCGTCTTTTAATCATTACCAACCTTTTCGAATTCTCCTAGGAATCAACTTCTTTTTTTTCAGATTTACTATAAATTCAAACTCACTTTCCACTGTTTTACCATCTCTTTCACATTTACTCTGTAAAATTTCTCAAGGCTTTCTCTCTCTAAGGCAAAAACTTTGTTTGATAGTTTATGTTTACAGCGAGGAACGCTCTTGTCAAAGGCAGGTGGCTCAACCTTTCTGAGTTAGAGAAGGCTCAAAAAGTCGAAAGAGAAAGACGAATTGCGGTAGGGTTACCCACTTCGCCTGTTGATAGACCAATCACCTCTGCTACAGAGTCAGATCAAGGCTCTTCTTCTTCCAAAAGCACTAAGCCTAGAAAGCTATTCCAAACTAACCTCTCTCCTATCATCTCTGGTTCTTCGGTCCAAGAATCAGAACCTGCTGTCGAGCCAGGAGTTACAGCCACTAGCCTCAAAAAACCCTCACCCTTCATAGCAATAGGGTCGGATACGGAGCACTCCCCTGAGAATCTAGTTGATAGGAGGAAAGGCCGGTTAGTTAAAGGCCAAGGGTCTAAAAACACTCCCTCAAAGTCGGGGGCAAAAAACAGCAGCAACGGGTCAGAGGTGCCTATTAGAGCCCCCAAGGACAGACTGTCCGGACCGGAGGGCACCAGTCCAAGTCTTCAACAAGAAACTTCTGTTCCAGAAACTTTACCGGAGAGCAAAAACCAAAAGGACATTGAGGCCCATCAGTCCGGAGACAAGGCTGAGTCAAACTTGAACCCTCCCCCCACTACAGCTGCTGAAATCCCTTCAACAATCATGGAGGAAGTAATGGAGGACTCTGTTGAAGAGGCTTCATTTGAGTCTGAGCCCTCCGGTCAGACCATCAGAGAGATAGTGTCCAAGAAGGACAAGGGCAAAGAGAAATTGTATTTGAGGCATCCGGATCTGCCGGAGAGCCTAGAAGGAAAAGTGGGGCCTTGTTTTCACAAGGTCAGTGTTAATTACCTCCTCTCCTTGCAAAAAAGCAATTACGCATTCATCCACACAGCTGAGCTGGGCAGGATGCGTACGAAGTGGGGCATACAAGAAAATGTGAAGATCAGGATTCCTGTACACCTAGAGACTCCTATGGATTGCAAGTTAAGCGAAGTGGTCATGTTCACGGAGCTATTCAACTGGGGGCTCAGGTTCCCATTAGACCCAGAGATTGTCAGATACTTCCATCTGATAAAACTCTGTCCGAGCCAACTGAGCCCCAACGCCTGGTACACCCTCATGTCTTGCATCATGGCATCAAGGCTGTCCGGGATCCCTCTGCCAATGGAGGAGTTTGCTGTAGTGGCCAGCCTTTGTAGAAACCACCACATCCCCTTTTATCACTTTAACATGGGGGATGATTTCAAGGCGGTGGATGATTTGCTGGAGGCGGAGAGGAATTGGAGGACCCAATTCCTGTTTGTCAGTTGTGCCTGGGAGAACAGCAAGAAGATCAAATCTGGAGAGAACCCAAGCCTCCTCAGAAGCAGGTGGAGGAGTGACCCTAAGTATCCTGCCTTATATTTTTGTCTCTTTCTCTTTTCTTTTTAGACTTAGTTTATACTAATTGGTCTTACTTTTGTCTTAGCAGAACTGCCCAAGGATTTTAGTGACCACCTAAAAGCCGGGCAGGTTACTTGTGGCAAGATTAATGCCTGGGCTACTAAGAAATGGGGGAACCGATTCCATGCTGCTTTCACCAGTGGCAACTTGGCAAGGTCTCACTTGTGGAACACCACAGGTCGGAGAGACTTGACTTGGGAGGAGCTCTCCACTCAGCCTCCTCCAGACGTTGTTCTTAAGAGGACCCATGAGCTAGATGGGACACTCTTCCTGCCAGGCCGGGCCAAAGCCCCGAGCAAGATGAAGGGCAAGAAGAAGAAGGGCAAGAAAGTGGTAGGTGGTACTAACCCTGCTGATGCATAGAAGGATGCTCCAATAGACCCGGAGGGGCCAGCCAAGAGCCAAATTGATGCTGCTCTCTTGGAAGTGGTGGAGCAAGAGACTGAAAAGCAAGAAGCGAACCTCCCAAAACCTCCAAGGGCTTCCAAGAGAAATCGTAAACAGGGAAGCGAAGGCACAGACCGGGAGGCTAAGAAGAAGAAAACTTCTAAGGGAGACGAGCTTTCTCTCCGGCCTCCGGAGCCTTGTTTCTAGGCTGATCCTACTGACCCAATGCATGCCGAGGAGATTCCGGGTGACTTTCACACCGATGAGGTTGAGGGGGGAGATATCAATATTGATAGAGTAGACATCACCGGTCTTGGTGAGCTTGGTGAATACTTCCTCAATCTTCCCAGATATGATTTTGACGGGCCTTACCTTCCTCCGAGCCGCTCCAACACGGTCACTTTTAATGGTAATACCTTTATTGTTTCTAGCGAAAGGGATGTTATAGCCCACTCCTTGTTAAGCAACGTGCAGCTTGTACTTGTGTTGGAGAGACAAGTTCGGAGTCAAGAAGACATTATTAAAGACCTTAAGTCTGACAAGGAGAAGTTGTCTGATGACCTTCGCACTGCCACCTCCAATGCTGCCATGTTAAAGGAAGAAACCGAGGAGTTGAAGAGAGGCCAAAAGGCAAGCACCACAAAAGTTGCCACTTTAGAGGATACCATTAAAGACCTCCGGGAGAAACTGTCCAGTCTGGAGAAAAACCTTGCTACCTCAAATGGAGAATCCAAGGCCAAAGACCAAATCATCTCCAACTTGACCAACGACAAGATTGCCCTTGAAAATACAGTGTCCAAGGCTGTCGAGGAGAAAACCACTTTGTTAAGGGAGCAAGAGGCCAAGATCCAAGCCAAGATCGATGCTTATGCCAACCAGATGATCGAAAGCCAAGAGCAAATGTTCGCCAATGTGAAGTCTAACATGGTTCTACTCTTCCATGAGAAGTTTCCGAAGAGGAACCTAGGGGACTTATGGCTTCATGTTGAGTCTGATGACCTCCCGTATCATACAATGGCTGATGGAGACTTGAAAGGTTACTCTAGCGCTTCCTCATCCGATGACGAAGAACGTACCGGAGAGAGCCCAGACGAAGAGGAAGATGATCCCAAGGGAAAGAAGAAAGTAGATGAAGGTGAGCCATCTTCAAAGGCTCAACCTTAACTTATGATTTGCTTTTTTTTACTTTTTATCCAGACTAAAGTCCTTTGAAGGCCAAGGCATTCTTTTTGTAATTGTGTCTGGTATCTGACCGGATAGGTTTTTTGTTCTACTTTGACCATTCAAAAGTCCTTGGAAGGCCAAGGCACTTTAAGTTATTTCAATGAATGTTTCTGTTTTGCACAAATCTCATCTTCTTTCATTGTTTGTTCCAATTTTGATGGCTAGAGTTTAAATAGCCTTTAGTTATTTCATAGTGAGAGTGTTTAAGTTCTCCGGCTAGAGTTTAAATAGCCCTTAGTTATTTCAATCCGGATAGTGTGATAAAGAACAAAATTTAAAACGCTTGGAAAATTTTTAAGAAGGCATCAAATTTTATTCAAAAGCCCAGACACCTCATTAAAACCTCCCCGTGCCACCAGGGAGGAAAGAGTATGCACCCAAATATTTACATGGATGTTTAAACAAGTAAATATTTACACAAATTCTACTCCAAGTACATCCGGAGATGCTCGATATTCCAAGGATGAGTCAAAACTCTTCCATTTTTGTCTTCCAACCAATATGTTCCAGGTTTAATTCTTTCAACAACCATATACGGACCTTCCCAAGTTGGGGCCAGCTTTCCGAACAGCTTTTCTTTAGTGTGTAAGAAGACTTTCCTCAATACCTTATCCCCCGGTTGGAAATCTCTTCTTTTAACTTTGGAAGCAAACCTGCTTCTCATCAAACCCTGATAGTGTGCAACTCTAAGGTGAGCTTTAACTCGTCTTTCTTCTATCAAATCAAGTTGACCTTTGATTGCCACCTCGTTAGCGTGTTCAGAGAAGTTGTGAATATGGAATGATGGGAGAGTTGCTTCTATGGGAGCTACTACATCCATCCTATAGACCAAAGCAAAAGGTGACTTTTGTGTTGCAGCCCTAGGTGTTGTCCGGTAGGCCCATAAGACCTCTTGTAGATAACTAGGTCACTTCCCAGTAGCCCCTTCCAAATTCTTCTTTAAACAGGACAGTATAGTTCTATTAGCCACTTCAACTTGCCCATTCTCTTGTGGGTGGAAAGGTGAAGAGAAACAATGTTGTATACCCCTTGAGGCACAGAAACTTTCCATTTCTCTATTGTCGAACTGTGGCCCATTGTCTGTTGTTATCTTTTGTGGGACACCAAATCTGCAACAGATATTGGATAAAATGAATTTTATAACAGCTTTTGATGTTGTTCCTGCTAGAGGGGCTGCTTCAATCCACTTCGAAAAGTAGTCTATGGCCACAATTATAGTTTTGCGTCCTCCGGACGCCACAGGGAGAAGCCCTACTAAATCCAACCCCCATCGAGCAAAAGGAATAGGCTCAGAAATTGACTCTAAAGGAATGGCTGGGACATGAATTTCATTGCTGTACCTCTGGCATGGATCACACCTTCTTACCAATTCCTTAGCATCTTTCATGATTGATGGCTAATAGTAACCGGCCAGTAAAACTCTTCTTGTTAAAGCTCTGAATCCACAATGGGCTGATCCCTCACCATCATGCAATTCGGAGAGGACTACTTGTGACTCTTCATCCCCCAAACAGCGCAGGAGAGGTTTACTATAATATTTTTTATACAACACTTCTCTCAATATGATGAAACCACGAGCCTTGTGTTTCAATGTTTTGGCTAGTGACTTATCCGGAGGCACGACACCATCAGAGAGATATTGCAGGAGAGGAAACCTCCAGTCTTGAGGTTGTTTCACTTGCACTTCAAAAATTTCCTCTTCTTTACCCTTACTAAGTTGAATGGAGGGGCTTTCCAGCACATGGATCCATGGATATGACTCCGTATATGCTATGGTTGCTAACGAGTCTGCTAGCTCATTTTCTGCCCGGGGTATGAGCTCATAGACAACACCTTTAAACTTGAGTGCTTCATTTTTTAGGAGGAGTAAATATTTCACAAGCTGATCCTTCTTAGCCTCAGATTGGCCTTGGGCATGATGGATCAGAAGCTGGGAATCACTTAGTAGCTTGACCCTCTTAGCCCCACAAATGTAGGCTAACTCTAAACCAGCTATAGCTGCTTCGTATTCAGACTCATTGTTAGATGCCTTGAAAGCAAAACAAATAGCCTGGTACGTTTTGTCTCCATATGGAGAAGTTAAACACACCCCTGCACCACATCCCATAGTGCTAGATCCACCATCTGTTCGGACGACCCATTCCTTTTTATTTTTTATGTCAGTAGTTTGCTCCGAATCCCTGTCAGAGTGAAATTCAACCAAAAAATCAGCCACATCTTGGGCCTTGACTGCTGTTCGAGGAGAAAAGTCTATGTCGAAGTCCCCCAACTCTACTGACCACTTAGTCATTCTGCTTGAAATGTCTGCCTTTTGGAGGACATTCTTCAGGGGAAAAGAAGTCCGAACGATGATGGGATGAGCCTGGAAATAAGGCCTTATCTTCTTGGCAGCTATCACCAGGGCTAATGCTAATTTTTCGAGTTTCAAGTAACGCTTTTCTACATCTATCAAACTTTTGCTGATGTAGTACACTGGATGGGGATGACCATTGACCTCTCTTACCAACACAACACTGATGGCACAACTTGAAACTGCCAAATATATGAAGAGTGTCTCCCAATCAACTGGTTTAAACAAAGTTTTGGGGGAGGATAGGTGCTTCTTGATCTCATTGAAAGCCTCATCACACTGTGGGGTCCAATCGAATCCCTTTGCACCCTTTAAGGTTTGAAAGAAAGGGGCACACCTGTCCGAAGACCTTGAGATAAATCTGTTTAAGGCAGCTAATCTCCCCGTTAACCGATGTACTTCTTTAATATTTCGAGGAGGCTCCATCTGGAATAGAGCATTGAGCTGGTCCGGATCGGGTTGTATTCCATACTCGCTTATAATATAGCCTAGAAACTCCCCGGACTGCACTCCGAACACACATTTTTCTGGGTTTAATTTCAAATTCACTTTTACCAAGTTGGCAAAAGTTTCTTGGAGATCGGACAAGTGCAATTGCTCATCCACAATCTTCACCATCATGTCATCAATGTACACTTCCATATTTCTTCCAATCTGATCAGCAAATACCTTGTTTACTAATCTCTGATAAGTAGCCCCAGCATTTTTCAAACCAAATGGCATCACCTTATAGCAATGAAGACCTCTGTCAGTGACAAACGTGGTATGCTCTTGATCCTTCGGATTTACTTGAATCTGATTGTATCCGGAGAAGGCATCCATAAAGGAAAGCAGCTTGTTCCCAGAGGTGGAGTCTACTAACTGATCAATCCGGGGGACTGGATACAAATCTTTTGGGCAAGCTCTATTGAGATCTGTGAAGTCAATGCACATGCGCCACTTGCCATTTTTCTTCTTTACCAGAACCGGATTGGCAGTCCACAAAGGATATTGAGACTCCTTGATGTGCCCCATCTTTGTGAGCCTGTCAACTTCTTGCACAATGACATCAGCCTTCTCTTTAGAAAAAGCTCTTCTTTTTTGAACTACTGGTGCTATGTCTCTCCGAACGGATAGGTGATGTGATATCACTTCTGATGGAACCCCAGTAACATCAGCATTGCACCAAGCAAAAACGTGCTGATGGTTCTTCACAAACTTTAACATTTCATCTTTCAAAACGGGTGGCATCTTGTAACCCTATCTTGACACTTTTCCTTCTTCCAGACAGTGTGTTTCTACCTCTTCGACCGGTATCAATACTCCAGGGGTCTCTCTGGGGTCATCAATTTCACCCTCACCCCCAGAAAGGCCCTCAAATTGCTATTGTTCGTTTATACGGACTGCCCCAGCGTTCGAGGAGCCAGGGCGGTAGCATAACATTCTCTTGCAATCTTTTGGCTGCTCCGGACGAATCCAACCTGTCCCTGAACAACATATTTCAAGCACTGGTGGACTGTTGAAGCCACTGCATGCATCATAGAGAGCCAAGACCTCCCTAGAATAGCATTATAGCAAGTGGGACAATCCACCACAATAAAGAGTATTCTGACCATTTTCTTGAAAGGGCCCTTGCCCAAAAGAACTTCCTCTTCGAACTCTCCGATCACATCTGCTGAGCTGCCAGTAAAACCCACAATTGATATGTCCGAACTCTGAATTACAGCTGAATTTTTCATTCTCTTGTATGTGGTTAAGAAAATGATATTGGTTGAGCTTCCAGTATCCAACAGAATTCATCTTATGTCGTTGCCCCCTATAGATGCTCTTATGACAACAACATCCTCATGAGGGCCAGCAATGTCTCTTAAATCATCTTCATCAAAAACAATGAAGAGGAATGAGTTTTGTGACTGATAGGAAGTCATGCCTCCTTCTAGCTGAGAGGCTAAAGTATGAACGTGGCTCTTCCTCGAAGAAGCAGTAGGAGCTGTCATAGTGTCCCCTCCGAAAATTGTAAGTGACTCGAAAAACTTAATGAGTCCGGAGACCGACCTAGAACATTCCTCAATTGTACCCACTCTGTTTCGAGTTGGATCAGGATCCAAGTACTCAGATTCCACATCAAACCTCTCAATTATAACCATGGCTCCCTCCGGAGCAGCATTACTTGGACCAACCCGGTGAGTGTTGTCAGGCCTGTTGCCTCCTCTTCTTTTGACGTAAGCCCCCAACTTTCCCCTCTCAATCAAGTTCTGAACTTCTTGTTTCAATGCTATGCAGTCATCAGTGGTATGACCAATATCATTTTGATATTGGCAAAAAGAGTTATTGCGATGCTCTCTGGGAGACTGCAATGTGGCTGGTCTCTCATAATGCACCTCTTCATTTGTTTTATAAAAATTGGTGGCCATATTTTCTTTCAATTCTGCAAACCACTCCGGTTGGACCCATGGCCCTCTCTTGTTTCTGGATTGCTGACTCTGAGCAGGAGCAGCTGGCTGAGACTGAGCTTTTGCCCTACCATGCCCCTGTCTGGTCTCTCTTGCTTTGTTCCCGGACTGATTCTTATTGAGATTTTGTGCCACCGGGGTAGACCTCACCTGCCTGTGCACTCTGGTTTTCTTTGTTTCATCAACGTTTATTTGTTTTCCAACCTGATTCAGCAACCCTCCCCATGTCATGACCTTCTTTCTGGTCACTGAGTCAGCCAAGTTGTCAGGGTTCAAGCCCTGTCTTAGGGATGCTATTTCTACTTGTTCGAAGCAATCAGCCAACCCATTCTTGGCGTTCACAAAACGGTTTATATATTCTTTCAAGGACTCATTTGGTTCCTGGGCACAATGGATTATTGTGTCTCCATTGCCCTTTAGCTCTTTACTCCCTACAAACTGCCTTCGAAAGGCTACTCAAAAAATATCGAAATCTTTAGTACAACCCTGAGGCAGGTTGTTGTACCATTTTATAGCACTCCCCGTAAATGATTGGGAGAATGCCCTACAAAGTAGTTTATCATCGTCGTCAAAGTTCATCATGAAGTTTTTAAATTGTTCCAAATGGTTGTTTGGATCAGTACTACCATCGTACTTCTCTATTTTGGTGCTGTCAAACCTCTTAGGGAGGTTTCCGGACAGAATTTTAGAAGATAATGGAGATTGCCTCCAATTTCTTCCACGATTGAACACAGTATCCTCATTGGGAGTTGCAAAGATACCTGGTTCATCGTGAAAAGCGAAGGGATCCATCAACATCCGGTCCATATGCCTTCGGCTGTTAGATGACCCTTTACCAATATTCTTCTTCATCCTTCCATATCTATCCCTTTTTCTTGAATATTTTTTGATCTGCTTTTGCTTCTTTCTAGTTCGACCCTCATCGCTGCTAGAGGATAAAGATTTTTCAACTCCTTCATCGTCCGAAGAGCTATCATAAGATTCTGAGCTTGAGTCAGAACTCTCCACCGGCTTGGACCGGTGAGACTTTTTGGAGCCGGCATGAGTATTTTTGGTGCTCACATGAGTTTTTAAAGACTCATGCTCTCTGGGGTTGTCGGTGTGATGAGCAACTGATGCTTTGGACTTTTCTTTCATGCCCATCTTAGCCTTTTCTGCCCTCAGAGCTTCTATTTCACCCTTTAGCCTATCGCGCTCTTCGATAGTGTACTCATCGTTCTCTCCCACCACTTCGAGCAGAGCTGGTGGTACTTTTGGATTGTCCGGATTCATTCGGACAGACTTTCTTTGCTGGTTTTGAATGCTTGATTCAGGCACCTTCTTCTCCCACTGTGGTCGCCAATTTGGTGTGGATAATTATCGCCTGAGGGTAGGCTTGTAATTTGGTTGGTGTTTAATAGTAGTATGTCGGTGTTAAGTATTTAGTGTAAAGAGTAGAGAGATAATTGAGCTGGCTGGTAGCAGTTAATTCTCATTACCCACACTTAATGCACGTGGTTGGGTATTTATACCCTGATGTTTGGGCCCTTATGGGCTTTCAGGTCATGTTTAATGGACCCGGGTCATGTTCAAAGACCCATGAGCTCTAAGTAAGAGAGCAAGTAGCTTAGTCAAGAAGTGTTTAGGTTTTTTAGTACTTTTGTCATAGTTCGAACAGTCCTATGGTCATCGTAACGTACACATGTTGTAAACCTTATCTGGGTTATGCATCTTCAAACCAACATATATTTCCTTAGGATGCGAACCAAAGAAAGACAAATTACTGATTAGTTTCTCTTCATTTTCCTTGAGTTATCATCTAACCAGACATATTTTTCGTGGTGGTGTCTCCCCATTAGTCGTCATTATTAACCTAGTGCATCAACGAATATCTTTTTAATAAGAATGGGCAAATTGTTTCGTTGTACACTTTATTTTCTTCAAAGTATCGGGTATAGCTTTTGATGTATAAAAACCGTACTTCGCGCATCGCTAAGTTATCTTAACAGTTTTTGCCATTTACCAGAGTCGTATAACGTATAAATGACGATGAATCCCGTAATTTTCCCTTTAGAATAAATTCATTCAACCATTTCAAGTTTCATAGAATAGGTCTCGTTTATAAGAATATGTATGTAATCAACCATCGTAAATGGTGGTTGCCCATATTCCTATAACATATAAGATTCACTGAGTCAAGACAATGATGCCTAAATCGCATAACGTGATCGACAAAATATCATAAATCGCACTAAAAGTCTAACAATTCCATATTAAATCACATACAACTTTGCGTTGATATAACCCTTAAGTCGTATTTGCATTGATGCTACCATAAATCGCACACTACGTGCTACAATTATAAAGCTAACCGAACACTCGGTGCGACAATATTAATGTTCATCGCGTAAGTCACGCTGATTTTACGTTTTATAGCTATAAAAGTTTAAAAATTACCTTCATTGCTGTGGTTTCGACTTCATCTATAAAATATTCTAAAGGATACTCTAATTTTTTATTTTCTATTATTTTTTATTATTTGGAAGCGACTAAGTTAAATAGTTTATGTATAAATTAGATGAAATATTCTTAGAGTTTGAAAGATATATTTAAATTTAGTCGGTGCGACAATACCAATATTTATCGCGTAAGTCACGCTGATTTTACGTTTTATAGCTATAAAAGTTTAAAAATTACCTCTATTGTCGTGGTTTCGACTTCATCTATAAAATCTTCTAAAGAATACTCTAATTTTTTATTTTCTATTATTTTTATTATTTAGAAGCGACTAAGTTAAATAGTTTATATATAAATTAGATGAAATATTTTTAGAGTTTGAAAGATATATTTAAATTTAGGTTGATCGACGGCTTGGTAATTATGAGTTAATATGAGAAAAAGAAAGGATCAAAATATAGCATGTCCAAATAAATGTCTCAAATCAGAAAAACAAAAAAATGCAAATTATTTATAGCGTTACTCTTAAACGAACTCCAAGAACTGAAAACTAAAAGCGGCCCAGGTCGACCAATCAATAATCGGGCTTGGTGATTCGATAAATCGGGGTTCTAAAACCACTCTATCTCTTCCTCTCTCTTTAGGTACACATTCTCGAGATCTCGCCGGCATTTAATTCTTTATTCTTTCGTTGTTCTCTCCTCTTCTCTCTCTCTGACGATGGACATCGAAGAAAAGCAAGGTCCGATCATCGATCAATTCCTAGAAAGAGTCTCAACGCAGAAAGGCTCCTCTTTGGGTCCAATCATCGTCGAAGCGACGTCGCATCCCTCACTCTTTGCTTTCTCTGAGATTCTCGCAGAACCTAACATCATCGAGGTCAGTTCATAACATCTACCGCTCTCTCATGTTAGATTGTTGTTTTCCTAGTGTTAGTTCTACTTTCTCAAAACTACTTGAGGCCTTTTTTGTGTGTATGTTTAGTGTTTAGTAATATTAGTCTACTTAGTAGTATTAGTTCTAATTGCAGAGATTATGTGTATTCGTGTTTGGTGTCTATAATGACCGGTGAAACTCGTTTAAAAAACTCTTTGAATTCGTAATTTAAAGTGACGGTTTGTATTGAATTTGTTTGTGTGATGTATCTTTCTTTTTACGCTGCAGCTGGAAGGAACTGAACATTGTGTGTATATAAAGATGCTTCATCTGTTTGCTCACGGAACATGGAGTGACTACAAGAGTAAGCATTGTTCATCAAGGTTTAAATTTTGGTAGTAGGAACTGAATAGGAAATTTAAGTTTTGGGTTTGTGTAATTACTCAGGTTTTATTGAAACACCTATTATGTTGGTTCTCTTATACCCACTTAAACCTTAATAAATAGATCACATTACCTCTCGATACAATATATGCATGTATCAATAGGCAAATAAAATATTAGTTGGTGTACTTCTGGAGGGCTTTAGGGATTTGTTTCGTTTACGAATTTATTATTACTTCAAGTCTTTCAGCAAAAACACAGTGACAGGAGTATAGTAATTTCAATGTATGATATGTAGGCAATGCTGGTCGTCTTCCGCAGTTGGTTCCTGATCAGGTGCTAAAGTTAAAGCAACTTACCGTTCTCACCTTGGCCGAGACAAACAAGGTAGATATTCTTAAATTTTGAAACTTTCTTAGGGGTTGTTTTTGCACGTAACACTTTTTGGCTTATAAGCAAAGAAATGTTTGCTTGGTCTAGTCTTTAATGGCTTGAATTTTTCACCCAAGAAGAAGACCAAGAAACCCAAAAAGCTAAAATCAGTTTTTTCATGTTTCTTCAAGGTTTTTACTCTTTAATATCCAATATACTTTCTCGCTCTCTCTATATCATTTGTTTTCAAATACGCCTATGTAGAGATGTTTGGTTATATTTCTTGCTTCATTATGTCGCCGAACTTTAACTTACAAACTAGCTTGCTTTCAATGCGACGGAACAACCTTTAGCTTTGTCTTAAATGCTAACCCTTATTTATGGGCTTAAAGCCATGCACCAAACAAACACTGAATGTGGAAGTTCATTCGCTTATCTTTATTTTTGTCTCTTTCGAGTTCACTGTTACTTGATTATAATAGGGCTCACTCACGTGTGTTATGAGTGCACTTATCTCTGGCTGTTAATTTTTTCGCCAGGTACTGCCTTATGATGAACTGATGGTGGAACTTGATGTTGCAAATGTACGCGAGCTTGAAGACTTTCTTATTAATGAGTGCATGTATGCGGTAGGTATCTTATTTTATTAAACAAATCCTTGATTTTCCTTTCTTTAAATGAGTTTTGCATATGGTTCGATTGGCTTCATCCATCCAGTCTAGCGCCTACATGAATGCATTTTGTTCACCTTTGAATCTGACATAGCCGTTCTATTTCATCAATGGAAGTAAACTTCTTGGTGGTACCATTATTTTTTAGAAATGCTATTTGACAAGAATTTTGAAGTAGGAACATGAACAATCTTGGACAAGTGACCAACTATCGAAGTAGGAACATGAATGCATTTTGTTCACCTTTGAATCTGACATAGCTGTTCTATTTTATCAACGAAAGTCATAGTTATTAATAGCCCCAATAGCGCGCGCAATAGCGCATAGCGATGCGAGGCGCACCGTTTGCGCTTCGCAGCGCAATGAAGCGCTGACTTCAAATAGCCCACGCTAAGTGGGCTATTTGGGCTATAGCGCAGCGCAAAAGCAGTGCGCTATAGTCGGTCCAATTTAAATATTTGGGCCTGGCCCATAATTACTCTAAAATACAGAATAGTCGTGAAACCCTAATCGAGAAGCCTTACCCTTACCACCAGATTTGACATCGAGGAAGGAAAATAAAATCGTCGAAGGTTAAAAGACAGAACTTTTTCCTATCTTCTTCGACGAAATCTACGAAGATATGTGGCATGATGAAAGTTAAAATTGGTTAATTGTTTGATATTATGGATGGAAGAATTCTTAGACTTGTTTGATTTAAGAATGATTTGAGTTATCTTTTTAAGACATGTTTATTTTGAATATTTTGAGTTTTAATATTAACATATTATTTATATTTATATTATTATATGTGTGCGCTATATTTACGAATAGCGCGCGCTAATCGCGTCGCTATGCGCTATTGCTCTGGAGACCCTTTGCGCTACGCTGCGCAAAACGCTATTAATAACTATGACGAAAGTAAACTTCTTGGTGGTACCATTATTTTTTAGAAATCCTATTTGGCAAGAATTTTGAAGTAGGAACATGAACAATCTTGGACAAGTGACCAACTATCCAAATTGAGTTAGAACCTCATTAGGTAACTATATTTGAGTATCTATAGAATCGTTTGAAAATTCTCTAAACTGAGCACAAAACAAGTAAATGACGGAACTAACTTCTCCTCGTCCCTACCAGAGGTGATTCGTATTGGTAGCAACTGCTCTAGGCGGTAACACTTTCTAGAGCACTAGGCACCTAAGTTCGAATATTCTCTTTGGCCACACCAAGGAACTAAAATTTTAAAACTCCTTTGATCTTATAAGCTGGTACGTGCTGGGGTGAACTGAAACATAACCATGGGTCTGTTGCTTCTCGGGCGTGTCATGAATGTGGCTGGTCTGAGGAAAGTTTCTGCCTTAAAAATAAACAAATCTCACCTCCTCCCCACGACAAAATAAATTTTTTATGTTTTGGTTTCCTTGTTCTTTCATGATGACTAACTGACAGAATAACAAATGCTCAAGCGTTAAATCCTCGAACAAGATTAGCACATTGCAATGTATAACAACCTCGAAGAGGAACTTAAACCCATACAGTACAGTGCGTGCTTGCCCGACTTTTTATCAGCTTTGAAACCTATGCACATTTGCAATGCCCCGCTGTAGTTGTCTTTCTGCATCAGGTTGCTTATTGCGTGGAATGATTAACCAAAAGGCTATAACGGAATATGAAATATGTAGTGTTTGCTAATTGCTACTTCTTTTTCAGGGTATAGTTAGAGGAAAGCTGGATCAATTGCGGAGATGTTTTGAGGTATGACTTAAAAATCTTCATCCTACTTTTTTCTGTTCCCATCCTACTCCTCTTTATTCTATTTACTACTATCATTGAATATTTTGATAATAACATCCTTTAAAATTAATTATTCCACATCTCATGACATGCAGGTTCAGTTTGCTGCTGGGAGAGATCCTAGGCCAGGACAAGTTGGGAGTATGATACAAACACTATCAAGCTGGTACTTTCTAAAAACTATTCTGTTTGAATTGTGTCTATTGTCAAACTACAAGTGACGTTGCTAATCTGAAGCTAGTTTACAGCACCTGTTTTTGCTACTCACCATAGTTTAAAAAAAATGAAATATAGGTTGACTGTGTCGGATGGTCTTCTTGTCACGATTCAAGATAAGATAAAATGGGCTGATAACATGAGTGAGGTTGACAACAAACATCGGAAGGGTGTGGAAGAAAAGGTGGAAGAAGCAAAAAAATCTATGGTCACTCTCAAGGTCTGTTGAATCCATTTTTATGTATATTTTTTGTTTAACACTTATCATTATTGAATGCTTGATCAAGGGATTCAAAATTGCACCCAGAAAAAAAGATCAATAAAAATTATGGTCTATTCTTACTGCGTATCTTGATTTGCATCAGTGCACTGAACGATTAGGGGCTTCAGCTGCCTAATAGATTAAAGGCATTGACCATATTATATAACCCAACTGCCTGCCTGATAGAATATAAGCATACTAAGAAATAAAATAAAAAAATTATGGTAGTGCGTCTTTTGTCCTAAATTGCAACAAAAAAATCTGGGGATTTACACATTGAGAATGATCGTTTTCACTACATCATAATAGATTGGAGGAATATGGGGGAAAGAAAGGTTGTGTAAAAGAGAAATGATTTAGCTAATAGATTGGAGGAATATGAGGGAAAGAAAGGTTGTGTAAAAGAGAAATGATTTAGCTAATAGATTGGAGGAATATGAGGGAAAGAAAGGTTGTGTAAAAGAGAAATGATTTAGCTAATTAATGGACATATTTTGAGCCACATTGGCATAAGTGTAGAATCAGGGAGTATGATGTACTTTTCCTTATGTCTAGGGATAGTAACATTTATTTAGTCGATGTGTCTTACTTACTTTGTGGCAGAAGCTGCAAACTGTAAGCAGGCCGACATTGACTTTCGGGGGCACGAGGAGATCTTCTCTGAGACTGGCGGAGTGATGGACTTTGAGGAAGATCGTAGCCGGCCCAAGAGGTAATTATACATGCTCAGTCTTAATAATTTTAATTTATATTTCGTAAATTTCATTTTTAGGCTCTATTTGGATCTTGAAAATACTTAAAGAGGGGGAAAACATGAGGGCAAAAAATTATCAAGAAAAAAAGTTGAGTGAAAATTCTGGATAAGAATTTTCTTCTCACCCATTAAAGATCTGAAACTTCTACTTCCAAACAACTACTAGGGGAATGTTTTGTTTGAGAAAATCTTCAATTTCCACTGAAAACAAAAAAGATGTTTGGTTGCTAAATATGAAATCTGTTTTTAACAAACAAAATAAATTTAAAAAACCCCTCAAATTTATGTTTCTGTGTGTTTTCTATTGATTTTATTCTATAAAAGGGAAGTTGTTCTCTACAACCCATGGATTTATTCTATAAAATGGAAGTTGTTTTCTACAACTCATCTATTTATTCTATAAAATGGAAGTTGTTTTCTACAACACATTGATATGTTGATTTTTGTATTTTTTTACCAAAAAATGAAAATGAAAATAGTCCTCTGAGAACTTTCATTGAGAATGAAGACAGAATACGTTTTCACGGAGTCTAAACTTCCCCTCTAGTTGTATTTGGAATGGGAAGTTGTCAATAAAATTCCTTCCTATCTTTCCATCGAGCTAATGAACTATAGACCTGCAGGAGGAGACACCCAATATCTTGATAAACAGAGCGGAGCATATTGGATCGATGTTTAGGCGACTGGTTACAAAATGTTCTTCCTTTCCGGGTTGGAAGGGCAGACGAATTCTGACTTTTGGTGAATCAACTAGCTTATCCTTTCTTTCTTTTTTCCGTTTGACAGTTGAGGAATGTATTTAGTTTTAGAATTTTAGTTTGGGATAACAATGATGTAATTTGGTTGCTCAAAACTATATATGTTTATGCACTCTATTTTGCGTTGTATTGCTGGCTCTGTTTATATTGGTATTGGTTTTTGTTAACAGTCCTAGTTTTTTAAATCCATGGCTTCTTTTCAGCCAACTACAATTTTGAATAAATCAAACCATGAAGGATGAAAATGTTACAAGGAGCAACCGTAAATTGTTCGTTAAGATCTCTTATAATCAGCCTATAAGAATATGCTAATGTGTGTATCTGAAAGCATATATTACATTAATGATCGAGATTAAAAAACTTTTAAAAAAGTTCTTCAAGCCTGGAATGGTACTGTGATAGCTTTTTGTTAGTTGAAGTGCTGAACCTGTCACTGCAAGCAAAAATATATTTTGACAAACGGTATTCCTGCTATATAATAATCTTTAGAAGATTATTTAGCCAAATTTTAGATATCCAAAATTGATGCTCACTGAGTGAATAATAGTCTTAAGTTCGGTTGGAGATTGACTTTCAATGAATGAAGTCACAATTTAATTTATTATTTTAGTGTTTAATTCAAGAAGTAACACAATTCTGTTCACAAAATCCATGTTTTAAAGTAGCGCTAATCATGTTAAATAAAGATAGAAAATCAATTTCAATATATTCATGAGCTTATAATCATTGGATTTACATAATAAAATATCATCTAAAAAAAGCTCTTGATGCAGTAATAATAGATGAGTTTTTTCCATAAAGAATTTATTTTTGCATAAATTAACTTTTCCAAGTTATTTTTATAATAAAAGCACCATATGCTTTACCATTACACAAATAAGAGCTAATACAATTCAATTTTAATATGTTAACTACCAGAGAAAACCATTGAACATATGCAGATTTGATCAAATGTTTCATATGATTAAAACAGCCTAAGTATTTAACATTTCTAAAATCTCGAGACTATTATTTTGGTTTAATAAGAGAGGTAGAGTCAAGTTTGATTAAGTTATAGATTACTTTGTCTATTATATTTTTTGGAGAAAGATTTTTGTTCTTATTCTTTGCTTGATTTCTTGCATACCAAGAAACACAAGTAATTAACAAAGGAAGTATAGTTCTTATATGTGTTTTTTTAGGATAGGACATTAGCTCACAACTCATCAAGTGTATATATAACCATTTAGGATTCTAAAGAGTAAATGAGCACTTCTTAGAGGTGATTTTATTCAAGATTTTATTAAATAGTTAAGAGGTTGGCTTATGCTTTATATATTTCAATGTTTGGGAATGATATACTTAAAACACTCATCTATGAATGAAACCAACTTCTCTATCGCTACCCTCCCAATAACCTTCGCACCATAAATCCAAAACATATATTGAAGACTATAGTTAATTTATATTTTACGTATTATTGTTAGATAATTTATTTGCTTGAATTAGTTATGATAATGTTAAAATATAGTCGAGGGTATTTTCATGATTTGGTCAAGAAATTATCAATGTTTTGTAGTATGTAATGAGATAATTGAGCATATTATTGATTAATGTAGCTAATTTTTTGTCGTCCCCTCATTAATGAAGTCTCTTAGGGTATTTATAGCCAGTTTTAGGGTCATGGATTGGGTCATGGTTTGAAAACTAAAAGTCTCATTAGTGTAAAAACTATTTTAGGAGACATACAACTGATTCAAAAGGTAAAAAGTGTTTCTTTATGTACGTCTAAAACACCCTTTGTGATATGGTCTAAATTAACTCATTTGAGGAGTCGATTTCAAAAATATCTGACCCTATCATATAGCCGTCTTAGTCCTCTTAAAGACTTATTTGGAGGACTAAAAAGTATTTATTCGAATCAAATTTACTTAATTTTCTGAATCGCTGTTCTTATCTTTTTTTCTTAAGCAAATTCGAACCAGCTTCGAAGGGAAAAAAGTTACCATTTTTATCAGCCGTATTTTATGCCACGTGTCAACTGTTTATTGGACCTCAGAGTTGTTATGCCATTGGTTAAATAATCTAATCAACGAGTAACGTTTCCACTTCCATGGATATTTTCTTAGTGGACATGCCTTCACCTAGTTTTTAAGGTACTTAATAACTCTATAACCTCATTAATAAGAATCTTAAGTACTTCTTCACTATCTCTATATAAACTAAATTCTAAATTTTCATGTTTTACATATCTTTAAAAAGATAAAGTTCATCACATAAGAAATAAAAAAATCAAAGGCATTGGTGTTTGTATGTTTACTATTAGAAACACTTTAATCAAAGGCGGTTGGTTGAGCTTATATGAGTTAGAGGAAGATGAAAAGAAAGCTAGAATCACTGTTGGACTACATGTTTCTTCACCTCCGATTGTCACTACTCAGGTTATTGATTACAGTGGTGTATATCCTTACAGATGGAATATTCCGTGAGAGCCTTGTACAACTGCTCAATCGTTCACTTCAGAGAGACATTCCTTAAGACTATCACAATATCAAAGGATCACAAGTCACCGAACTCGTTCAACATTTAAAGATATAAGATCAGGTTCGGAGTATGTCACCCCACTCAGAGTGACTAGACAATCAAAGGGCAATGCTAAAGTTGTTATTGGTGTGGGTTATTTCTGATTGAGGGTAATTTTGTAAAGTGTTTTAGGAATTTAATGTTTAAGGTGAAATGTAGAGAGACAATTAAGGTGTGTGCTAGTAGTAAATTCTGATTACCCTCATTAATGAAAGTAGTTGGGGTATTTATACTTAATTAACGACCCATGGGCCTTTCGGGTCGAATTGTGGGCTTGTGTCAAGTTTAAGAACCCATTAGCCCAAGGGATGAAAAGACCAACACCTAGCTGAGTCATGTTCCACTAATTTATTCTGTTTGGTTGGACATGGTACTGGTTTTGTCTGAACTGCCCTTCGGATTGATATAAGGTGTAGTGTCAAAATTATCCGACCTTATCATTAGCCCCTTTAGGTCTTGCAATAAATTAAAAAATAAAAATCAACGAATTTTCAAGGTGATCCTCCGATCTGTCTTTTATATCCGAACTGAAGAGATTAACTTTACCATTAAGAATTCCAAGAGTCAGCCTGATCGGATTTTGAAGAGACTAACTATACCGTTAAGAATTTCAAAAGCCATTTTTCTACGTGGGACACGTGTCGAGTTTTCGTTTGACCTTTTAGCCGTTTTTTCTCCTAGATTCCTGTACTTACTTGGCTAAAACGCTACTTAGGGTGTAATACCCTAATCATTACTTTGATCGGTTTGTCTTGCCCTAGGTAAACTCCCACATTTTCATCTTTATATAAAGTGGTCCCACTGTTATATTGTTACTAAGAACATAAACATTTCTAGAGAGAGAAAGCTTGATAATCTTCTTCAATTAGGTCTGGGTAAATTTATGTTCACAGCTAGAAACACGTTGGTAAAAGGACGTTGGCTAATGTTTATTTTTATTTGGAGAAAGCAAGAAAAGACGCAAGAGACACAAGAATTGCAGTTGGTCTCCCTACCTCGTTGGGCGAATAAATCAATCGACCAAAAACAAACACAAACGAGGGCTCATCATCATCGAAGACATCAAAGATCAGAAAATTACTTTTTGTCCCAACCCAATATCCTCTTTAGTCAGGGTCTTCTGTTCAAGAGTCCCAAAACCCCATACCTAAAGAAAAGACAGTTTCCAGTGTTAGGAAACTTTTACCTTTCCTGGAAATAGGTTCGGATGCTGAGAAATCTATTGAGAAAACCACCCCTCGCAGAATAATTCGTCAGTCCAAAGCTAAAACTACTCCTAGTTCTTCGAAACCTGCTAGTTCGAAGATGGTAAAGCCCCTAGTAGATACTAAACCATCCGAACAGCAGTCAATCGTAATGGAGGAGACCATGGAGGATAATATAGAAGACTTTCCCTTTGAAATATCCGGATAGACAGAGGATACTCCAATAGATCGGAAATGAAAAGGTAAAGTGGGTCTGCCCAACACTAAGTCACTTCTGGAGTGCTTGGAAGGGAAAATGGGGCCAAACTTTCAGAAAGTCAGCGTGAAGTACCTAATAGCCCTCCAAAACATAGCTTATGTGTATACCCATACTGCTGAGTTGGGTCGTCTCCGGATGAAGTGAGGCTTCCCCGAATCTGTTAAAGTGAGAATCTCAATCACTCTAGAGACTCATATGGACTGCAAGTCCCATGAACTCGTAGTATACACTGAAGTGATGAATTGGGGACTCTGGTTCCCTTTGGATCCAGAGATAGTCAGGTACTTTCACCTGGTAAAACTATGTCTGAGCCAGCTAAGTCTGAACGCATGGTACACTTTGCTGGCCGGTATAATGGCATCAAGGTTGTAAAACATCCCACTACCCATGGAGCAATTTGCTGCTGTGGCGAGTCTGTACAAGAACCACCGCATTCTCTTTTACTACTATAACATGGGGAACAATTATAATATGGTAAATGACTTGTTGGAATCCGAAAATCCATGGAGGAACTAATTTATGTTTATCAGTGGAGCATGGGAGAATGGGAAGAAGATAAGAGTTGATACTAATCCAAGTCAACTGACCAGTCGCTGGAAGAGTATATGTAATCTTTATTTATGTTTTCTTTAGTTTCTAGACACAGTGTTGTTATTCTGAAATGAAGGTTGGGTTTCCTTGTAGTTTTTCCAAAGAATTTTTCGGATTATTTAGACGCAGGCCAAAGCACCTATGTTAAGCTAAATGAATGGGAATCAGAGAATTGAGGGAACGGTTTCAATGATTGATTTACTTTAGGGAACTTCGTAAGGTCTCACCTATGGAACACTTCAGAGAATAGAGACCTCACTTGGGAACAACTGACCACTTATCCCCCTACAGATTTCATCTTGAAAAGAACTGAGGCTAAGGATGCCAAACTTTATTTGCCTTCCAGGGTCAAATCCCCTAGCCACCTGGACAAGATTAAGAACAAGAAGAAGAAGAAAACCATAGCGGACCCATCTCAGTAAGTCACCGAAGGGGTCAGTTCGGAAAACCAATGAGGAATCAACACTGCTTTGCTATAGGAAGTTGAAGTTACAGTCAAAGAGGCTGGTGGATTGGATGATCTGCCTCAGATCACAAAGATAAGAGATGCAAGGCAAGCAGTGACAAAAAACTGCAAAGAAAAAGAAAGTTACCCTGGGATCAGAGATAATTCTGCGTTCAGAAGAATTCTGCATCCTTCTGAACTCTCTTCTCCTATTCTTGTTGATCTTACTTTCCAAGAAGAAATTCCACCTAAATTTTATTTCGAATAGGTAACTGCTGAAGAGATGTCAATCTAGATGTGTTTCAGAATATTAATATGTATTTTAGTGATCTGGATAAGGATGATTTTGCGGGGCCTTATCCTCATGCCAATTCATCGAATGTTGTAACCCATAACGGTGAGACATACATGATATCAAGCGAACAAGACGCTGTGAGTCATGCCCTCTTAGGTTATATCCGCCCGGTGGTTGACCTGGAAAGGCAAGTGAGGGAACAAACCACTACCATAACCTCTTTGACTACATAAAAACAGGGCTTGACGAATAGTCTCTCTACCGCTCAGCAAAGCATTGAATCCTTAAAGAAGGAAACAAATGATTTAGCCGCCGAACTGCGCAAGTCGCAAGATGCTCAGAAAGATCTCCAGACCAAGTGTTCCGAACTAGAGACTTCTTCCTCTAACGAGATCAAAACTTTGAAGGATCAACTAGATGCTAGAGATAGTATTTTCAAGACTTTATCCAAAGACAAACTCAACTTGGAGAATCTTCTGAAGAATAAGACAGAGGAGAATACATCTTTAGTAAACAAGCAAGACGAAGAGATAGCTGCAAGAATAGAGAAGTATGCTTCTGGAGTGGTGAACTCTTTGGAGAAAAGAAATGATGGGATTAAGTCTGACATGGTCTTGCTATTTCACGAGACTTTTCCCAAAAGGACCCTTGGTCCTTTGTGGAAATTCATGAAATACGAAGACCTTCCTTTCTATACAATGACAGATGGTGATAAGCACAACTATGCAAACAGAGAAGACTCCAAAGATAATGAAGGAACTGGTGAGAGTTTGAGTGTTGAACTCAAAATTCCTAAAAAAGGTAAACATTATGAAGAAGCTGAAGGGGAAAAAACCCTAAGGTTTTGTTGTTATTTTGTGTTTAAAACTAAATTCCTTGGATGACCAAGGCATTTATTGCATTTTCTTTGAATTTTTATCTCATGAACCAAATTCCTTGAAAGGTCAAGGTATTTGTAAACCGTGGATCGGGTCTATTCCGATCAGGTTTTAATATCGTATCTTTCTTTGTGTGAATCTCGTTTATCTCTTTGTATCTAATGTTTAAATAACCTTCAATATTTCTGATTCGTTAAATAAGTGTTTCATAATCATTAAATGATTCCAATCATAATTTTTTAATGAATGTGATCAAGTGTTTAACGAATCCGACCAACTCAAAAATATTTGAGAGCCGGGGTGTTTAATAGGAATTTAATATCCGATCACCTCATAATATGGTTAGGTCAAGAAGAATTTTGCACTAGACTTTTGAAGAAGGCAGAAGATATTATTGAAATAACTCGGACACCTAATTAAAACCTCCCCGCACCACCAGGGTAGGAAAGAGTATGCCCCCTAATGTTTATACTGACGTATCAAAAAGTAAATATTTACAAGAGAGTTTTATTCTAAGTATAACGTGAGATGTTCAATGCTCCAAGGGTGTTTTAGTGTTCCACCCTCTTTGTCTTGAAGTCTGTATATCCATAGTTTGACTTTTTCAGATACTACATAAGGACCTTCTCAGTTCGGAGCCAGCTTGCCGAACTGCTTCTCCTTAGTGTGCAAAAAGACTTTTTTAAGACTTTGTCTCCGAATTGAAAATCTTTTCTTTTAATTTTGGAGGCAAATCTACTCCTCATTAGACCCTGATATTATACTTTTCTTAAATGCGATTTAAATCTTCTCTTTTCCATCAAATCCAACGGATTTCTAACTATCATACCATTTTCTTGTTCGGAATAGTTCTGGATTCTGTAAGATGGTAAAGTAGCTTCTATAGATGTGATTGCATCTATCCCATAAACGAGGGAAAAAAGGATTCTTGTGTAGCAATCCGAGGAGTAGTTCGGTAAGCCGACAGTACTTATTGTAGATAATTTGGCCATTTTCCTCCAACTCCCTCCAGATTTTTCTTCAGCCCAAACAAGATTGTTCGATTAGAAACTTCAACTTGCCCATTGGCTTGAGGGTGGAATGAAGAAGAGAAACAATGTTGAATTCCTCTGGAGATGCAAAACATTTCCATGTCTTTATTATCAAATTGTGGCCCATTATCTGTGGTGATCTTCCGGGGAACCCCAAATCTACAACATATATTAGATAAAATAAATTTTATAATTTCCTTAGAAGTGGTTCCAACTAGAGGAGTTACCTCTATCCACTTAGAAAAATAGTCAATAGTCAATAGTCAATCAAAAAATATTGGTTTAGATATGGACTGCATAAGAACTGCTGGCATATGGATTTCATTTCCATATCTCTGGTAAGGATCACACTTCTTTACCATATCTCTGGCATCTGCCATTATTGTTGGCCAATAGTACCCTGATATTAACATGGTGAATAAGTAGCTGGGAGTCGCTCATTAATCAGACTCTTTTGGCCCCACATACAATGACTAGCTTGACACCAGCTATATCTGCTTCATATTCAGATTCATTGTTAGAGGCTCTGAAACCAAAACATATAGCCTGGTACATAGTATCACCATAGGGAGAAGTTAAAAAAATTCCAGCCCCGCACCCCATAATACTAGATCCGTCATCGGTTCGGATTACCCATTCTTTCTTAGACTGGTTTTCTTGCATTTGTCTGGGGACATATCAGCATGGAATTCTACCAAGAAATCGGCCACTGATTGGGCTTTAATCGTCGTTCGGGACGCAAAAATCAATATCATAATCACCCAGCTCAACCGACCACTTGGTAATTCTACTTGATACGTCAGTTTTCTCGAGAACATTCTTCAAGGGAAAAGATGTTCGAACGACAATTGAATGAGCTTGGAAGTATGGTCTCATTTTTCTTGCCGCAATTACCGAAGCCAATGCCAACATTTCTAACTTCAAATATCTTATTTCAGGATCCAACAGACTTTTACTAATATAATAAACCAGATGAGGGTAATTATCAACTTCTCTTACTAGCACAATACTTAATGTATATTCTGATACACCTAAATATATGTAGAGCTTTTCCCCTTGAACATGTTTAAAGAGAGTCGTGGGTGAAGACAAATGCTTCTTGATTTCAAGAAAGACTTGATCACACTGTAGAGACCAATTAAAATCATTGGCATTCCTTAACACTTGGAAAAATGGAGCACATTTGTCTAATGATCTTGAAATAAAATTGTTCAACGCAGCCAATCGTCTGGTTAATCTTTGAACTTCCTTGGTGCTCCGAGGAGGATCCATAGCTAATAGAGCATTAAGCTGATCTGGATCAGGTTGAATTTCTTTTTCATTTATTACATAACCCAAGAACTTTCCGGACCGGACCCTAAAAACACACTTTTCAGGGTTTAGCTTTAAATTCACAACCTCTAAGTTGGAAAAATTTTCTTGAAGATCGGATATGTGTGCATCTTCTTCAAGGATTTTCACCATCATGTCATCTATATAAACTTCCATATTTCTGCCAATCTGGCTAGCAAAATCTTTATTTACTAACCTTTGATAGGTGGCCCCAGCATTTTTTAATCTGAACGACATCACTTTATAACAATGAAAACCTCTGTCTGTAATGAAAGTGGTATGATCTTGATCCTTCGGATTTACTTGTACTTGGTTGTACCCTGAAAATGCATCTATGAAGGACAACAACTTGTTCCCTGAGGTGGAGTCCACCAACTGATCTATCCGATGGACATGATAAAGATCTTTGGGACATGCTATATTAATATCAGTGAAGTAAATACACATGCCCTACTATCTATTCTTTTTCTTGGCCAAAACTGGATTGGCAGTTCATAATAGGTACTGAGATTCTTCGATGTGGCCCATTTTGGTCAAGCGATCAACTTCTTGAACAATTACATCTACTTTTTCTTTAAAGAATGACCTTTTTCTTTGTACAACTGGTCCAACATCAGGTCGTTTGGACAACTTATGACAAATTACTTTAGCAAACACTCCGGCAACATCATCATTGCACCATGCAAATACATGTAGATTATTCATTAAAAAATATAATAGCATGTATTTCAAACTTGGCGCCATCTTGATACCAATTTTAACAGTATTCCCTCAACTAGGGAATGAACTTCAACTTCCTCTATAGGTATTATGACACTGGGGCTTCCATGAGATCAGTAATTTCATTCTCATCGGCGGAAGGCTCCAATAGCTACTAATATTTGTTAATCTTGACTGCCTCCACAGACTTAGGGGCAAAAGCTGTTGCATAGCATTCCCTAGCTACTTTCTGACGGCCCCGAACAACACCTACTTGTCCCTGGACAACGTATTTTAAACACTAATGGACAGTAGAGGTGAAAACATGCATCCTGGAGAGCCAAAACCTTCCAATATCGCATTATAATATGTTGGGAAATCCACCACCACAAACAATACTCTTACCATTTTCGTAAAAGGTCATTTTCCCAGCAATACTTCTTCTTTGAATTCTTCAATCACATCTGCCAAACTTCATGTGAAGCCCACAATGGTTCTTTTCAATCGTTGTATGACCAAAGGGTTTCTTATATGTTTGTAAGAGCTTAAAAACAAGATGTTTGCCCAACTGCATGTGTCAATCAGGATTCAACGTATATCATTCCCTCATATCGATTCCCCTATTACTACGATGTCTTCATGAGGTCATGCAATATCTCTTAGGTAATACTCATTGAAAACTATGAAATGAGCTAGAGTTTGGTACAGGTGTGTGGACATTCTTCCATCCAACCGGGTGGTCAAACTATTGACATGCCTCTTCCTTGAATAACTAGAAGGTGCAGTCACAGTGTCCTCCCCTAAAATGGTTAAAGATTTAAAATACTTAATTAAACCGTACACAGTAGTAGTCTTGTCTGTTATTACCCCCACCCGATTTCGACTTGGATCTCGATTAAGGTACTCAGAGTCCACATCAAACCTTTCAGTAATTACCATAGTATCTTCCTGTCTAGACGTTCCAGGATTGATTGAAGAAGTAGTTCGGGGAGTATTGGCATTGGATTGTGCATTATCCGGTCTGCTCCCCCCTTGTTTTTTAATATAGCCCCCCAACTTACCTCTTTCAATGAGGTTCTGGAATTCTTGCTTCAAAGCTTTGCAATCATGGGTATCATTCCCAATGTCATTATGGTGCTTACAAAAACGGGTACTCTGTTTTTCTCTGGGAGACTACAACGCTGCTGGTTTTCTAAAATGTACTTCATTTTTAGTTTTATCATACATTGTAGCCACTATTTCCCCCAATTCGTCAAACCACTCTGGTTGGACTGATTTTGTCTTGATCGGTTAGATGCATGTCCAATCTCCTTTGATCTGTAACCGGACTGATTAGCCACTTGAGGTGTTAATGTTATAGTGGTGGACCTAGTCTGGCGAGGCACATTGGATTTCTTTGTTTCCTCAACATTAATATGTTTTCCAACCTGATTCAACCCCCCCCCCCCCCAAGTCATAGCCTTCTTCTGAGTCATTGAATCAACCAAGTTGCCCGAATTTAAACCTTGTCTGAGGGAAGCAATTGCAACTTGTTCAAAGCAATCTGGTAACCCATTCTTTGTATTCACAAACTGCTCGATGTAGTCTTTTAGAGACTCATTTTTCTCCTTAGCGTAATGGATGATGGTATCCTCATTACCCTTAAGCTTCTTGCTTCCTACGAACTACATCCGGAAGGCAACCCAAAATTTGTCAAAACAAATTATAGATCCCTGAGGGAGACTATTATACAACTTGAGGAACCTTCCCGTGAAGGTTTGGGACAAGGCTCTACACAACAGTCTGTCCTCATCGTCAAAGTTCATCATAAAATTCTTAAACTGCTCAAGATGGTTGTCCGGATCTTTGCTCCCAACGTATTTTTCCATCTTAGAGCTGTCAAACCTTTTCAGAAGATGTCCAGCTAGTATTTTTGCAGATAAAGGTGATTGCCTCCAGTTTTTGCTACGACTAAACACATAATGTTCATTTGGACTAGAAAAAATACATGGTTTGGACTGGAAAGCAAAAGGATCAATCAGTAATCGGTCAATATGCTGATTGGCTGAACCTTTTACCTTCCCATGATGTTTGTTGAGCCTGCCATGTCTATCCTTTTTTCTTGAATACTTTTATGTAAGCCTTATTTTATTTTTTGATCGTTCTTCATCACTGTTGGATGAGACTGACTCTTCAAGTTCTGCATCATTGGATGAGCTGCTAGAGGATTCCGAAGTAGATCGATGCGTTTTCTTGGAGCTGAGATGAGTCTTTATGGACTGTTTGTTCTCTCCATGATTGTCAGTATGGTGAAGCATCGACGCACCAAATTTTTCTTTAACCCCTTTTTTTTGCTTGTTTTAGCGCTCTCAATTCCTCTATCTCATCCCTCAACTGATCGTGCTTCTCAACAGTGCACTCGTTATTTTTGTCGGATACTTTCACCTTAGTATGCGGATTATTCTGTGCATTCGGATCCATCCGAACTACTTTGTTTGCTGGTTTTGAATATGAAATTTAGGCACCGTCGTGCTCCCACGGTGGTCGTCAATTTGGTGTGGGTTATTTCTGATCGAGGGTAATTTTGTAAAGTGTTTTGGGAATTTAATATTGAAGGTGAAATGTAGAGATACAATTAAGGTGTGTGCTAGCAGTAAATTCTGATTACCTTTAGTAATGAAAGTAGTTGGGGTATTTATACTTAATTAACGATCTATAGGCCTTTCGGGTCGGATTGTGGGCTTAGGTCAAGTTTAAGAACTCATTAGCCCAAGAGATGAAAAGACCAGCACCTAGCTGAGTCATGTTCCACTAATATATTCTGTTCGGTTGGACATGATACTAGTTTTGTCCGAACTGCCCTTCGGATTGATATAAGGTGTAGTGTCAAAATTATCCAACCTTATTAGTTATGAAGCCATTAATACTGTCTGACTCTCCCTCTCCACCAAATCCGAATAGGGAAGAATCACCTGTTACGAAAGATGCTGTCAGTACCCAGCCTATCGGGCCATCAGGATCGAAATCGAATGTGATAGACTAAGTTATGGAAGATCTTAATGAAGATTCTCCCCTTGAGACATATGGTCAAACATGGTAGACTTCAAAGCCCTTTATTGACAAGGTTTTAACATGAATTAAAGCTCAAAGAAGATGTGAAGATCTAGAAGAAGAATCCGAAAAGCTCCCGATCTCGTTGGTTGGACGCGTCAGACTCAATTTTAAAAGAGTAAGTGTAAAATATATTTTAGCACTGAATAAGATATCTTACGTTTATTTTCACGAAAAAGAATTAGATGTTTTTCGTACTAAGTGGGGATTCCCATACACGATTAGAGTTAGATTGCTTAAACTTGGGGAAACTCTGATGAGTTACACGTCTAACGAGTTTGTAGTTTATACCGATGTGCTGAACTGGAGCCTTCGGTTTCCCCTCGATTATCAAATATTTAGGTATTTAAATCTAGTTTGGTTATGTACAAGCCTGGCCAGTCTAAACGCATGGTTCAATTTAATGGCTTGTATCATAGCATCTCGACTTTCCAAAACTCCAATGCCCATAGAACATATGGCGGCTATTACGGGTGTGTCTCGCAGTTCTTATATCCCATTCTACTACTTCAATATGCAGAATGATTACAAAGTAGTGGACGATCTGTTAGAGACATATATAATATGGAAGACACAATTTATTTTTATTAGTGGACCGTGGGAAAATAGAAAAAATATTTATTCCTCAAAATAAAATCCAAGCCAACTCACTAGATTTTGGAAGAGCTCAGGTAATGTTCCTTAAATATATTTTTATCATTTGTTTGATTATTTAATCATCGATTTTGATTTATATTTCTTTTCAGTTATCCCGAAGTGCTTTACACATCATCTGAATAATGTAAAAGTAACTTTTAAGAAGTTGCATGACTGTGTAGAGGAAAAATGGGCTAATGACTTCTACGAATATTTTACTCCCGCTAACTTAACTTGTAGCCATCTTTGGAGGACCGGTTCCAAAAGAGAATTACCATGGGAGGAATTCACCACTCTTTCTTTGTCTATTGCCATTCTATTGAGGGTCGAATCTTTCGATGGCAAGCTACATCTTCCGACCAAGAAGAGAGCCCCCATTCATCGGCCTAAAAAAGAGAGAAGAACAAAGAAAGAAATCCACAAAGCTCCGTCGAAATGGCCACCGAAGGACAGTCCCATGAGATTCATGCATCATTGTTAGATGTAGTCGCTACCACTATGAAGGAAGGTGATATTCTCACAGATATTCTTGAGTCTAAGAAAAATAAGATAAAAAAAGCAAGTAAGGCAGTTATGAGAGAATGAAAGAAGTAAGACTTCAACCATTTCAGAGTTAGTATTATGTATGGATACTAGTGTTTGCACCAATCCTCCACCCGACCCTGCTTTTCTATTTCCAAACTTCAAGGGAGAGGCTAATTCCGGAGTTAATAATCTGATGGATGAGTTGATAGGGTTCGATTATGAAGCATCCGACAAGGCGTTCCCAAGTACTACACCTAACATGATATACGATGGTATAGCCTTTGAAGTTTCGGAGGAAATTCATATAGTTGGGTATCCAATAATGGGTTATGTGAAACCTGTTTTGAACTGGAAAGGGAAGTCAAATCCCAAAAAGGAACCATTTCTTCTCTTCAAGAGAAGAACAAAAAATTACAAAGTTCCCTAAAAAAGGAAAACACTAAAGGCCACAGAGCATCCGGAAAGGCTGATACACTTAAAAAAGAGGTTGAAACACTTAAAACAAATGTGGTCAAGGTACAAGAAGAACTTGAGAAACTATGGACATTCAGTTCCACTAAGATTACTTCATTGAAATCTCAGCAGAAAATAGACAAAAATATTATGGATCAGATATTGGGTAAAATATAGACTCTCGAATATTCGAAAAAAGAGTTAGAAGAATAAATCAAGCCTATAAATCCAAGTCTACACAGAGGAGATAAATGAGGCTGTTGAAGCATACACCGAAGACACTATAGTTAAACTAAATGAGCGGGACACCTCGATTAAGTCGGACATGGTCTTGTCATTTTATAAAAAGTTTCCAAAAACTAACCTTTGGCTCTTTATGGGGGTGGATTCCAGAGAAATTTGTTCCCCCGAACATATCTTTGGCATATCAAGTGAGTGCTTTTTATGAGTCGTCCAACAAAAATTATGATGGTAAATGATTCTGAAAAGGGAAGTTCGAATGAAAAAGAAGAAGAAACTAAATGGAAAAAAACTCAAAGGTTAACAATTTCAAGTTTTACGATTTTGTGTAAGTATTTATTATGTAAGGAAATTTTGTAACATCATATCAGATATTTTTGTAAGCCTATGATAGTACTAAAACATTTTTTATTATGAATCCTTGAACCATTCGAAGAATTTTTGTAGTTGCTTTTGATGTAATGAACTTTGTTCCACTTTTTTGTATCTCTTCCAACTTACTTTTAACCTCCAATTTATTTTGAATAGCATTCCTCTTTATAAATAAACCATTTGATGGTGATCCATTCGAAGGCATTACATAGGCCATTCGAAGGTAATCCATTTTAAGACATACAAATTTTCAAAATATACTTAGAAACACATTTTTTGCTTCGAAGATAATCCATTCAACGGTATATAAATTTCAAACACATGTCATTCGAAAGTAATCCATTCGAAGGCAAACAAATTTCAAAAACCTACCATTCGAGGATAATTCATTCGAAGACATACAAATTTCAAACACATGTCATTCAAAGGAAATCCATTCGAAGGCATACAAAACTCAAACACAGGTCATTCGAAGGCCATTCGAAAGCGTACAAATTTATAAAATATATTTCGAATCAAACTTTTTGAAAGGAAAAAAGTAGTAGACTGATAATGCGGGTACCTCGTTTAAACATCCCAGATCTACCAAGATAGGAAAGAGTGTGCCCCTTAAATATTTACATTAAACAAGAGTAAAGTAAATATTTACATAAAAAATTACTCAATGTATAGTCTCATATGCTCAATGTTCCATGAATATCTTAGTGGAATGCTCTTTTGATCAACTAACCGATATGTTCCACTCTTGATTCTTTCTATGATAGTATAACGGCCTTTCCAATTTGGAGCCAACGATCATGAACACTCTACTTCGTATTTTGGATGTATATCTGCTTCTCATTAAGCCTTGATAATTCACCGTTCTTAAATGAGCTTTGGCTCTTTTATTTAATTAAATCTAGTTGAGGCCTTAATGTAGTCGCATTATCCTCTTTAGAATAATTTTAGATTCTGAAAGAAGGAATAGTAGACTCTACTAGAGCTATTGCATCCATCACGTAAACCAAGGAAAATTAGACTCTTGTGTAGCAACATGTGGAGTAGTTCGATAAGCCCACAACACTTCTTGAAGATAGCTTGACCATTTACCTGTTGTTATTTCTAAATTATATTTGATGCATTTTAAAATAGTTATGTATACTACTTCTACCGGTTCGTTGGCTAGGGGATGAAAAAGGCGAAGAAAAATAGTGGTGGATTCCTCTTGATGCAAAGAACACTTTTATATCTCTATAGTCGAATTGAGGTCCATTTTCTATCATAATACTCCTAGATATTCCAAACCTTCAACATATATTGGATAGAATAAACTTTATTACTGACTTAGAAGTAGTTCCAAAAGGTGCTAGAAAAATAATGAATGAGTAATTATTTTCAAAAGTTTCGATGACTTTTGAGTGTAAAGAGAAAAAAGAATGTGTCACAACCTTAATATAGGCTCACATAAGGTGAATCTGACCTTTTATTTAATTTAATCCAATGTTTTAGCTTCTTATAAAACCAATGAATTTGATGAGCGCGCGATCAACGACCACTATTGAAGCAACCAAAATGCCAAACACATGTGTGGCTACGAGTTGTTAATACTTTTGGACAGATGTCGGCTGATAACGCTTTTCCTTCCAACGTAGTTCAGAAACTGTAATTTAGTCCTCAAACTCCTTTCACTTGACCACATTTACCTTTTACAGCTTATTTCACTTCAGACTAGCCTATTACTTAACCAGCTGTAGATGTTTCCAAGTATGTTCTCAACATACTAGTTCTAATCCAGAAATCACCTCTTAATCTTTATTTATTCTTTCCTTAATCTTTTAACAAAGATTTGTGGGCTACTCCAGAAACCAAAAATCAAATATGAAGATTCATTTTCTCTAGTATTTCCCTCATCCTTCAATAAGGACTACTCAACTTCCAAAACCTGAAGATGACAATTTATTTTTTCCACCAACAATGATAGTTTTTCATGTATGTTATAAAATGACTACGGGGATAAAACATCATACCTAGAAGTAATATGATTTTTTTTCCGAATCAATTCTGAAGTAGAGGAAACATTTAAGTACACACAAATAAATTTAAAATAAGGTCTGAAACTCTAACACTCTGCTACTTATTCATGTACTATTTTATGTTCGACATTATAGAGTATTTTATCTTCGAGTGAGGGTTTTGGCCAACAAATGATTTTTAATATAGACAAAAACAAGTTCAACACAAATTAATCTGGAGACACCTCTAAGGTTAGTTCGGCTAGACTAAGAAACCAATCTATTAAGGTGTTTAAATACTCTCAGAAGTCTGACCAAAAAACGTTGCAATACGAATTCATGAAAAGCATTTTGGAAAACACTCATCAAGCATCAACAAACATATATAATGCAAACTACTCTAGATAATCAAATTTCACCTAAGGTAGTTATTCCTTAAATATTTTTTAAGGACTAAAGGGCTACTTATAAGGATCAATTTCACCCACTCAGTCGAAGGCCCTTGGCAGTAGCATTCTGACCGCAACATCATTTAGCCAAATGCCCTTTGGCCACAATACCCTTCAACAGAAACATAGACATTTTAATGGTTAAGAAGTTATTAAGTTAGTTATCTTAGGGAAATATGCTAATTTCCTGTCAAATCAGATCAAAAGAAAAAAAAGAAAAGAAAAGCACAAAAACAAAAGTGAAATCAAAGACACAATTGTTAACGGAGTTCAGCAAATTATGCCTACGTCTCCGGACCTGCTGCAGATCGATTTTATTAGGAAGAACACAGTGACTGCCGTTTCTTGTGAATACACAAAAAACCCTAACCCCAACACAAGGTTTTATAGAGACTGTAACACTTAAAAAAGGGAAAAAAATATTACAGTCCTTAATGTGTAATTTATAACCCCCTAAAATTACACTGTCTTTTCAATTCACTCCAGTTCTCTTTAATGTGCTTAGCACTTGCCTCATCTCCACTGTCTTCACATTCTACTTGAAGGTTATGATACATTTTACTCAAGTGATGGCAAACTGGCTTCATTGGAAATGCAGATAAGTTCATAAAAACTTAACAATCTCCCACTTGAAGACTGGTTTCAACCTGTCTTCACACCTTGATCTATGCAACAGATCTTTCTGGTCTTATTACTCTTGTAGACCAACTGAAGCTGAACACAACTTCAGTTTTTCAATGGCTACTGTCTTTGTCAACATATCAGCTGGATTCTTGCTTCCTTGGATCTTTTCCAGTATTAGCACCTCATCTTCCAATAAAGATCTAATGAAATGATAACGAAGACTGATGTGCTTGGTTCTTGAATGAAATGTTGAATTCTTCGCCAATTGAATTGCACTTTGACTATCACTATGCAGAACGTTGTTCTTCTGTTTGAATCCCAACTCGGTTAACAAACCTTGAAGCCATATCATCTCTTTACTGGCTTCGGTCACTGCTACATACTCAGTCTCTGTAGTTGATAAAGTGACAATTTTCTGTAATTTTGACATCGAACTAACAGCTGTAGTTCCAACAGTAAATATATAACCGGTAGTGCTTTTTCGGTGATCAACTTCACCTCCAAAATCTGCATCTACGTAGCCTTGTACCGTTAACTCTCCCTTACCAAAGTACAAACACTTTTCTATGGTACCTAGCAGGTACCTCAAAATCCATTTGACAGCTTCCCAATGAATTTTCCCTGGGTTTGACATAAACCTACTCACAACTCCCACTGCATAACTAATGTCTGGTCTCGTACATACCATTGCATACATCAAACTTCCAATAGCTGAGGCGTAAGGAACCTTAGCCATGAAGTCTTTTTCTTCATCCGTCTTAGGGGATTGATCCTTGGATAAACGAAAGTGACCTGCCAATAGTGTACTAACTGGCTTTGCATCACACATGTTAAATCTCTTCAAAACGCGATCGATGTACTCTGACTGAGATAACTGCAAAACTTTTCTATGCTTATCTCTTATGATTTGCATTCCAAGAATCTTCTTCGCCGGACCCAAGTCCTTCATGTCAAATTCTTTTGACAATTGTAGCTTTAATCTTCTAATATCATCCATATCTGAACCTGCTACTAACATATCATCAACATAGAGTAGCAAAATGATATAACTGGACTTACATCTTTTAAAATAGCAACAATGGTCCGCATTACACTTCTGAAAACTCTTTTTGTGCATAAAACCGTCAAATTTCTTGTACCACTGTCTTGGAGCTTGTTTTAAACCGTACAAACTTTTCTTAAGTCTGCATACCATGTTTTCTTTCCCTTCTTTTAAGAAACCTTCTGGTTGATACATGTATATCTCCTCATCCAAATCCCCGTGAAGAAATGCAGTCTTCACATCTAACTGTTCAAGATAAAGATCTTCACTGGCAACAATACTCAACACTGATCTAATAGTATTGAGCTTCACAACTGGAGCAAAAATATCGGTGTAATCAATTCCTTCCTTTTGTTGGAACCCTTTGACAACTAGTCGTGCTTTGTATCTCTTAGAGCCATCATGCTCATCTTTCACCCGATACACCCATTTGTTATGAAGTGCCTTCTTACCCATTGGTAACTCAGTTAGGTCCCATGTATCATTTGAGATTAAAGACTTCATCTCATTTTTCATAGCAAACTCCCACTTACTAGCATCACTGGTCTGGCAAGCTTCATTATAGCATTCAGGTTCTCCTCCATCGGTAAGTAACAGATAGTTCAAGTATCTCATGTTAGGTACATGGGGTCGGGAAGATCTTCGCAAAACAGGAACTGCCTCGGTCGGCTGTAAGGAATCGGATTGTTGTCGATCGGTTTGTCCAACTGACTCTCCTTGTTGAGGGGTTAATATGATCGGCTCTAATTCTTGACTATCTGGGACTCCCTCGATATCTGCAAATACTGATTCATACGGCTTTGAGTCATTTGCTTCAGTTTTATGTGTGTCCTTGTACATCACTGTTTCATTGAAGATCACATCTCTACTTCGTATCATCTTCTTGTTCTCCTCATCCCAAACACGATAACCGAACTCATCTTCGCCATAGCCAATCAGGAAACATTTTTTCGATTTCGGATCAAGCTTGTTCCTGCCTTGGTCACTTATATGAACATATGCTGTACAACCAAAAACTCTTAGATGTGATAATTTTATATCCTTACCACTCCATACCTCCTCGTGTATTCGATGTTCTAAGGGAACCGACGGGCCTTGGTTAACCAGGTAAGCCGATGTGTTGATTGCTTCTGCCCATAACTGCTTCGGTAAACCAGACTGTATTCGAATGCTTCTGGCTCTTTCTGTCAACGTTCTATTCATACGTTCGGCAATACCATTGTGTTGAGGCGTACCTGGAACGGTTCTCTCCATCCTGATACCATACTCATAGCAAAAGTTCTTGAATTTGGTGTCCTCATATTCACCACCATTATCAGTTCTCAGCTTTTTAATCTTCACACCTGTCTCATTCTCAACCATAGATTTCCATCTCCTAAAAACATCAAACACTTCAGATTTATGCTTCAGAAAATAAACCCATACCTTTCGAGAATGATCATCGATAAAGGTCACGAAATAGTGTTTCCCTCCTATAGATGAAATAGTTGTTGGCCCCCAAACGTCAGAGTGAACAAGCTCCAGCCTTTCTTTCTTTGGGGTTCTACCACTTGTCTGAAAACTGACCCTTTTCTGTTTTCCAAGTATGCAATCTTCACACATGTCTATATCGACTGACTTTAGACCTGGAAGCTTCCCATTCGAGTACATAATTTTCATACCCTTCACACTCATATGGCCAAGCCTCTAGTGCCAAACATTTGGATTTTCGTTTCCTGCTGTTATTGCAATTGAACAGCTCGTCTCTGCTGTCTTGTAAAGAGTACCACTCTTCTTTCCGCGAGCAATCGTCATTGCTCCCTTTGAAATTTTCCAATTGTCACCATAGAAGATCGTACTATAGCCTTCGCTAGCCAACTGACCTACTGAGATTAAGTTCTTTCTCAGACTGGGGATATGTCTGACATCTTTCAGTTCCCATACAGACCCATTCAACTTAATCTTCACAATACCTTTACCAATAATATCACAAGGTTGATCATCACCAAGATATACTTTTCCAAGGTTACCAGGGACATACCTCTCGAAGAATTCTTTCTTCGAAGTCGTGTGAAACGATGCTCCGGAGTCTAATATCCAAGACTATTCCCTGCTTTCTAAGGAGCATATTAACGCATCATCTCCTTCTGAAGTGATATTTGCCTCTATCTTCTTCTCTTTTTCCTTTGGTTCTGTCTTGCACTGATATTTTAAGTGCCCGGTCTTCCCACAATTCCAACACTCCATGTTTCTCAACCCCTGGGAATTTTTAGGATTCCTAGACTTAGACCTCCAGTCTCTTGATTTGCCTCGGTAGTTCGACTTACCACGTCCATATACTCTGGTTGAATTTCTTCCTCTCGATTCTGTATGTAAGAGTGAGGAGATTGATGACTCACCTGATTCTCTCCTTCGAATCTCTTCACTAAGAACTAGGTCACGAACATCATCAAATTTCAACTTATTGCTTCCTGATGAGCTACTCACCGCAGTGACAGTAGCATTCCAACTATCTGGTAGTGAAGACAACAGTATCAATGCTCGTATTTCTTCATCAAAATCAATTTCAACTGAACTCAACTGGCTTGTGATTGTATTAAGTTCATTAAGGTGTTGAGCTACCGAAGCACCTTCCATCATTCGCAAATTGAATAAACGCCTCATCAAGTGAACTTTGTTAAACGCTGATGGCTTCTCATACATACTGGAGAGAGCCTTCATAAGACCCGCCGTGGTTGTTTCCTTTATGATGTTAAAAGCAATGTTGCGGGATAGCGTCAATCGGATGACTCCAAGAGCTTGTCTATTAAGAAGTATCCATTCTTCATCTTTCATACCTTCTGGTTTCTTTTCTGAGAGGGGTTGATAAAGTTTTTTCTGGTACATATAATCTTCAATCTGCATCTTCCAGAACCCAAAATCTACACCATCGAATTTTTCGAGTCTCACCTTTCCTTCGTCTGTAGCCATTGCTCCCACTCAAATCTGATTTCCTTTGGATCGCTACCAACTTGGCTCTGATACCAGTTCTTAGGGAAATATGCTAATTTCCTGTCAAATCAGATCAAAAGAAAAAAAAAGAAAAGGAAAGCACAAAAACAAAAGTGAAATCAAAGACACAATTGTTAACGGAGTTCAGCAAATTATGCCTACGTCTCCGGACCTGCTGCAGATCGATTTTATTAGGAAGAACACAGTGACTGCCGTTTCTTGTGAATACACAAAAAACCCTAACCCTAACACAAGGTTTTATAGAGACTGTAACACTTAAAAAAGGGAAAAAAATATTACAATCCTTAATGTGTAATTTATAACCCCCTAAAATTACACTGTCTTTTCAATTCACTCCAGTTCTCTTTAATGTGCTTAGCACTTGCCTCATCTCCACTGTCTTCACATTCTACTTGAAGGTTATGATACATTTTACTCAAGTGATGGCAAACTGGCTTCATTGGAAATGCAGATAAGTTCAGAAAAACTTAACAAGTTACACTACCAAAGTTACAATATGAAAATCATAAACACTCATGTATTAACTTATTCGAACCTTACGTTTTTAATTAGTTAATGAAAATTTTGTATGTATGCAATAAATATAAATGTATTACACTCTCCTCTATATAAGGAGAATAATTCAATAATAATACTATTTATACTTTATCATATTTTCAATATCATATACAATGATGGTTATCTCACGAACTCCTTGCTCAACATTAGATTCTTTATTGTTTGAGGAAGGACTTGAAGAATTATCTCTAAAATAAGGCTTAAATCGCTGTCTAGTCCCTCGACTAAAAAATCACTGGTGAGGGTCCCTCGACTATCCCATTTTCTTTCATTTAGTCCTTCGACTTTAAAATCACCGGTGAGGGTCCATGGACTTTGAAAAATCTATAAATTTAGTCCCTTAATATAAGAAAAAAACCCCAAATCCTGGACTAAATTTATAGATTTTTGCAAAGTCCAGGGACCCTCACCGGTGATTTCAAAGTCGAAGGACTAAATGAAAGAAAATGGGATAGTCGAGGGACCCTCACCGGTGATTTTATAGTCGAGGGACTAAATGAAAGAAAACGTGATAGTCGATGGACTATTTCCTGATTTAAGCCTCCAAAATAACCCATAAGGTCTTGGTTATGACTATTATATCATTTTTGTTAGAGTCGTGAAGTTGTCTTCCCATAGATCTAGCTATCTTGAATTTATAGAATAGTCGAAAATAAAAAGTTTGAAGAAAGAAGAATAAGAGATAAAGAAATTGTGAAAAGCTTCCGGTAGAGAGTAAATACAGAGTTTTAGTTAAAAGTATGAGATGAATGGTGAACAACCCTATTTAAACAAAAATCTAAATCGTGACCTATTTAGCTACCAAGTGGATTATATTTGTCTTGCATATGAATAATTATTATGCACTTATCTCCAATAGTCACGATTGCCAAAGTTGAAGCGGCCGTGATGTGGTTGTTAGGGTAATAATTATTGCCCACGCGAGTGACACCTGTTGAAGGACTAATCAGCTCCCCAAGGCGTGGTAGCCATAATTTTAGATTTTATCGTTACTTCATGACCCATATATTTAACTTCTTTATGTTACATCGTTACATGAAAAGGTTTGGTCACCCGACGATTATCGTAACCTCGAGATGGTTTGTTATACTTTCTCCATCATATTGTTCGATCCTTTATCACTTGGGCTCTTCTATAACATGAATAAACAGTTCAGATCTTTAAAGGTACAGTATTCTTCCTTAATCATTTTTCATACTTAAAAGGATTAGAGGGCTACCTTCACATGTAGCTTGAAGCTACTTTCAAGCATTCTTTCAACCACCTACAAATCTACCACTGGAAAATTTAAAAAAGAAAACAAAGAAATACTACTAGTAAGTGTACTGTTTTTCATGTGGCATAATTAAAAAAAGATTTCTGCAAAATAAAGTTTTGGACGACTAAAATTTTAATAAGATAGATGTACAACACATATCTTAAGACTTTTACAAATTTAACTACGATTTACATGATAATTACAAAATCTGTTCAGCAAAAAGAGTGTCGAAAAAAGTTCGATGGTTAAATCCAAACATGAATCTGAGTAACTTAAATTCAACAACGAGCAACCAATGCAGAAATACTTAAATTTATAATCCTCGCGCACACGAATATTATAAGACCTACCGATAAGATTACAAATTGTAAAAGCTTTTAGCTTATTAGATCTGAGCCTATCTCCTGCATGTTCTTTTATTCTTTTGACCACGTTTACTCTCTTTTTTTTGTCTTTTTATCATTTTTGTCGACTAACAAAAAAGAATTTCTTATTTTCTTCATCATTTATTTATCACCTTACTAGGTATATTCGTTATATTTTACCATTGGGAGTATTTATTCTGCATCCGATACTTATATTACTGGGCTCTTAGTTTGATAACATTTATAGCTCTAACCAGAGCTTTTTATTGATTGATTTGGTGGGATCGGATTGGACCGTTACGTTTATTTGTTCGGATTGGATTGAATCGTTAAATTTTTTGTTCTGGTTTTTAAAATTAGACCGGAATGTTAAGTTTTTGGTTCGGTTCGGTTTGGACCGATTATGTTTCGGTTCGGTCCGAATTTGTTCGGTCAAGTTTGGTTTGGTCCAATTTTGTTTCGGTTCTTTATAGGTCTAGTTTCGATTCGGTTTGATCAAAAAAATCAATTATAATATAATTTTCAATTTAATTATTTAAATGAATGCTATAAAAAATAAAATCCAGCAGTTAAATTATTTTAAAGTAAAATTAATCTACTATTTGTAGCGATATAATAAATTATAAGTTTTAACAGTTTTATTGGTTATCGGTCTATCGGTTTTATAAATTCGGTTTCGTATCATTTTTATCGATTTATTAATTTTATCGATTTAGTTTTAAATCGGTTCTACCAATTTATTAGTCTTATCGGCTTAATTATTCAATTTAACTAAATTTATTATTTCGATTTGTTACCGTTTGAAGCTTTTAGAATAAAACTGCAGACCAAACTTTTTAATTTTAATTAATTCCGGTGTTACAAAACCGTTCGCAATGTAAACGAAATACATTTGAAATAACTAAAATAAAAACCCAATACTTATAATAAAAAATTAGAAACATGAAATGAATCCTGCTAACTGAGCATGAACTTATTAATACTTTTAATAATTCTAATTTATATATTCTATTTCCTTTTCTTTTCTTGTCGTATATTTGAACTTTTCCATGTTCTTTTTTTTTCCTTTTTCTTTATACTTATAATTAAGCTCTACAACCAAAAAGTAATAAAAATTAGTAAAAGTATTTATTGTTTTTAACAAGTAAATCAATTCTCCACGTTAGTAACAAATAATATTATAATATCAAAAGTGTTGTAAGTAAAAGAAACACTAAATATAGTATATTTAGATTCAAATCACAAAACACTCTATTTATCTTTTGAACCAACCAAACACTTATTCTATATTAGATCAGATTCTATAATAGTAAATTTGTGTGAAGATTTTCAAAATCAACTTCAACATTTCAACCACTTTTAAGAACATTCAATGCCACTTTGAAGAAAAATACAAAATTGATTATGATTGAGTGAGAGCTAGGGATTAGCATAGAAAAGTTGATGTTGTCGAAAGTGAAAGATGAGCTAATGTCGCCGGAGAAGGAGGTAGAGTCGTCTGAGAATGAGGTAACTTCGTCGGAAAAGTTGGTCTGGTCGAAAGCACTATCAGTTTGGGCCTTAGAATCGATGGTGTGTAGGGTTTTTATACCCGGTTCTGGGGCCTTGTACCGGCGGTAATAGTGGTGCATGACCACCGGTTTTGTGGCCAAGCACCACCGGTTCAGAGCCCCTGAACGGGTAGTGCATGGCCACAAAAAATTACATTTTCCCCCTATTTTAACATATTCCCTTAACTACGAATTGTGTTTTGATGTTTTTAATTAAGGAGCGGATATTCCGCATGGATCCGAGGAAGCTTTCGCTACCGACTACACTCACGTATTTTTCACTACTGAGTATTATACTTGAGAAACATTGATTAAGTAGGTAAAGAAGACCAGAAAAGTTAACAGCCTGGTTATCAACCTAAGGCGCCGTGATAGAGTAAAGAGTAGATAAAATCCTCGAATAGTTTTTCAGTGCGAGAGGTCGGGAAAGTGTATTCCAACGGTAGCTGAAAAAGATCGTAAAAGAAAGTAAACGGGAACAAAAAAAATTGGTTGTCCATCTGAGCTAAAGGGGTCATTGGTGGAACCGGATTGATGGAAGTTAGAAGTTGCTTGTAGGATTCACAACCATGAAATTTCGAAACAGCTTGACGGTCTCTTACACTGGCCGTTTGAATGAAAAGAAGATGGAATTTGTTGAAAGGGCGTCTTATATTGGAACATTCCCTAGAGAAATATTGAACAGTGTTAAAAAGATGAATGAAGATAATGTTTCTTTTATGCGCACTATCTACAACGCCAGGAAAAAAAATCGAGTTTTGAAGAAGATGGGCAGGTCACAGCTACAGTTCCTGGTGCAAGTCATTACTAATATATTGTTTGCGCATCCAGTTAGTGTTGATTTGTTGCGGACATTTCCAATAGTATTGATCAGGAATAACACGTACAAGATCATAAGATATGGTATGCCATTATTTGATATAGTAGGCGTGACGTTTACTGGTTTGACGTACTCTGCGGCTTTTCCTTTCATGTCTGGTGAGAAGTTAAACAACTTCAAATGGGTATTAGAATGTTTAAAATCGTTGGTTGATGCACACGGGATTAAAGAACCATTTATTATTTGACTGACAGAGATTTAGCATTGATGAACACCATAGAAGCAGTATTCCCAAAGACAACGCATATGTTATGCCGCTAGTACATATAGCAAAACGTTCGGAGGCATACAAGGAATTCTTTCCCTGAGAAGAGCGATCATGTGAAGTTTGTTTCTACTTGGAAGAAGATAGCGTATGCGGCATCAGAAATTGAATTCGATCACACTAGACTTGAGATGCAACTAGACTACAAAGAATACCCTATAACAATCAAATACACTGAAAAGTCTTGGCTTGATAAATACATTGATAAGTTCGTTGTTTGGAAAACGAACAGCTTCATGCATTTGGGACATTGCACCATTAATCGGGCCGAGAGCGCACATTCTAACTTGAAGCGTTACTTACGTACGACCAAAATAAAGTTTAAGTTATTTTAGGCTCGGGCGCATTCACTTGTCAAAATATAACATTCTTCAATTAGAACTTCATTAGAAAAGAGTTGTTACATAGCATAAAATAAATTTGCTGACAAACTATTTGAAGAAATTTGAGGCAATGTTTACCACATAGCATTGGAACTATTTTATAATGAATTAGAAACTGTGGAGGATTGAAAGAAAATCGCTATCAAAGATAGGGTGGATATTAAACACAATATAAGCAATTTCATTTTCATATGCGCGATAAGATCTACACACAATCTACCGTGCTACCACCAGATTCACGAGTGGCGTAAGAATGAAAACATTATATCTTTAGATGCGTTTCACGACCATTGAATGAGGTTAGGAATAAATCCTCGTACGAACGGAACAACAATGGAGATTCTTAAAGAGGATTTGGAAAATCTTGTAATCGATGTTATGGAGACAAAAGACGAAAGTCGTATAAAATACATTTACAAGAAATGGTTTGAAATTGTTTATCCGGAGACATCCCTCTTACTAAAGCCATTGGAGAAGCAGAAACACCGCGGTCGTCCACATGTGAAATGAAAATTTTTCGTTGATGCAACATCCACCAAACGAGATAAATGTCACTGGGAACATATGGATGTTGCTGATAAGGCTAGCGAAGCTTCGGTGTTGAACTCTTTTAAAACACCAAATGTGATCGTTCATAAAGCAGTTCCAAGTGTGAATATGATTCGTGTCGATGTGCCTATAGTATTTCATACTTATTACATTGCCTCGCTTGCTAGAAATAGTGTACCATCATCTTAGTTGGTGGAAAACAACTTATAGATGATCTGAAAGGATTTTTGCACTGGTTTTCGACTCACTTCATTCCGTTTATATATAGTATAAACGACGTTAGCGCAGATACACCTCTTATGATGTCCAAAAGACGTGAAATTGGATTTGGTTTTGTTGATACTAATCATTTTGTTAATGTAATTCATTTGTCTCATACTTATGTTATTTTGTACTACTATTTTAAAAACAATCATAGAGTAATCCTAAATTAATTTTACAGCTAGATGTCAGGCCTCTATGTCCTTGCGCATGTATACATCGTACGTGGAATGCATTTCAAAACGAGGACGCTTCAACTTGGGAGTTACCAATACTTAGTCGCTACAAGACATACTTGGAGCTCAAAGAACGAAAGCCAATTGGTTCCTACCCAGAAGTAACTGATCTGGATGAATTTGTTTAGTTGGTTTATGTTGTTTAGTACTTTATTAACGTATTACTTCAAACTTTTCGAACTTAGTTTTAGTTTGTTTTTGTTCTTCAGTACTTTATTTAGTTGGCTTGTGTTTTTAGTTAGTAAGTTCGTTTCGTAGTTAAATATGTTGTGTTTTGTTTTTATATTGACGATAAAGCAATTAACTGCCAAAATAACAAAGAAAAACTTGTAATCTCAAAATCTCATAAAATTTCATTAAAGGAACAACGACAACTTGTACTTGAAGACAAAGCAAAGCTACATAACTTAAGAAAATATACAAAATTAATTGAAATCATAGCCTCTGTTGCCGGTAATACTACGCGGTGTTTCCTCTTTCAAGATGATTTGATCCTCAACATATTGCATTATTTCGTTAGACTATAGACCGTGACTATTATACCAAAGGAGTCAAATGTCTCATTCATAATATCTTGTGCCTGGTTAAACACCAAAAATATTGGTCCACTTATGATATACCTATACTTAGTCGCTACATCTTCATGGCTACGAGGGGGAGGCATTCTTATAGTCGTAGACTTGCCACCATACAAGAAATACATCATACATATAACCTCATCGAAAAACCCATCAGTATTATCACTCGACCTAGTAAACTTCACATGTTTTGCAGCTTTGAGTAGATGAGCATCCTCAAACACGTTCTACCCCATGGTTAAACAAATTAAGAAAGAATAGTTGAAATTTTGTGTTTGGTGTAACGGAATTCAGTATCCTTATATAGAAGAGTTAAATTTTAGTTTGGCGGCAATTAAAACGTAAAAACAATTTTCCTGAAAATAGTAGCACCATAGATCTGTCTACTGTACATCGTTGGTGCACAATACACTGTACTGATTGTGCCTAGCCGGTGGCACCATCGGTGTATCTCCGTCCGCAACAATGGTGCAAAAATGGTGCACCATCAGCGCTGAGGGTGAGGCACCGATTACCAGTTGGTATAATCAACATCGACCGGTGCAGGCTACCATCGACCTGAGGTGCCTGTACCCATCAGTACATGCACCCTACGCAACTTGTATTGTGCACCATAAGAGAGTACATATGGTGCACACCTATTTGCACCATGGGTGCAGAGTGGTGTGCACCATTGGTTCTCATGACTAAGCACCCATGGTGCACAAATACTTATAAATTTTTTCGCATCCCAATATATTTTGGTCTATGTGTTTTTCTGGAATTGTTTGACCGTTTACTATTACTTTCAATCATATTGGTTATTTTCGTACTTTTTAGATTATAGCTGAGGCAAATCAATAGGTTTTACTCATATCATTTTTTTCGTAGTTTTTAGGTTTTCAAAGTTTAGTGTAATGTTTTTGTCTAGTTTTGATTATAATTTATAGACTCGAGTAAAAGATATAATTTAACAAATGGATAAAACATATAAAGATGAACAAAAATAAAATAACGTTCAAATTATAATTACAAAATACTAATACAAATCAGCAATCAATCGTCCAATGCGATACCAAATCATAATCGTCCAATGTGATACCAAAACATAAACAAAAAGAGAAACAAATATCAACCTAGCATAACTAAAAAAGTCCAATAATAAAAACAACTAGCCAAGGAGAGAAAAGCTGTAAAACTTGCTCTCTCCACTAGAGTGCACCTTCTAAATCTTGACGTATAGGCAAAGTGGTCAAATATTTAACTGCCTTCAACAGTCTATCATCGGTAGTGTGTGGCGGTGGGGTGATCACATGCCAACTATACTCAGCCAAGTACCTTCAATATGTGTTTGTCGTCGATTGCTTGTAAGTATCGATGGTGACGGTCAACTGTTCATCTGAAAGTAAGTGTTGACGCTAGTCTAGCCATGCACTCTCACGCCACGTATATCGAGCCATGTCTCCCTCCTTATACCCAGGTCTAAGTACGAATGGGAATTCAGGTTTATCCTGAACCCATCTGAACTGGTGCATGACTCGATCAGGAATGTATCCATCTACAGTACTCATCATCCGCAAATGATAAGCGATGGTGCAGATTTCTTGCACGGGGAACTAAACCTGAATGCCTTCATATAGGTGGAACACCACCTGTAAAAAATATTATAACGAATAAAAGATAATAACAAATGAAATAGATAAGTTCCTAATAAAAATATGGTTACTTACCTCTGTCTCCTTCTGATCTGAAAGAATCGATCACATCGTCGATTTTGGGCGGACATTTGCTCTGACAATCCTGTTAGGTAGCCACCTCACAATCCTCAGCTGACTTGATACGTGATCCGCGTTCTATGAAGCTTTAAGTGCAGGGAAGTGATCGTAAATCCAGCAGTCTAGCATGGCGACAAATATGTAAAGGTTGCTTTGATGATTTTGAAGCATCACCCAAAGCACGGAACAAAAAGGCCAATGCACTGGTACCCCATGCGATGTTCCATAAACCCTGTCCATGTCTCCAACAAATAAAGGTAATCAGCCTTGATACTCTTCTGACTAGTATCCGCAATAGTGCAACCAAATAAGAGCATCAGGTATGCTCGTAATACTTGAAGGTTAGTGGCGGCGTCAGTTTGCTCGAGGTAGCGGCCCTTTGTAAACATCTCCCACAACCACTTAATATTGAACCCAACACCTCGCGTAGACTCCAACTCCGCGCGGATCTCCGCAATACTCAAGCCCAACATAGTCGCGTAATAATTATAAGTCTTGTTTCATGGAGTCGTAACCACGTCCAAAGTCCTACCCACTACAGGGAGACTTGTAATGCAACTAACATCATCGAGAGTGATGGTCATCTCCCCGAAACTGAAGTGGAACGTGTTGGTCTCCTGATTCCAATGCTCGACAAATACCTCATTTAGTATGGAATGCGTGAAGTACTGAGGAAAGTGAGCAATAAAGCGTCCAAAATAAGTGCGCGCTAAGTGTTACTGAACCTCTAGGTGAGCGCTAGCCGCTAAGGTTCCACATACGTCGCACATTATAATGTGTTTGTATGCCTAATGATGTACGAACCTGTAAACAAAATAGTAAGTAAGATAAAATACAAGGTGAAACTTAACTATCAAAAATATATAACAAGTTAATTATAACATGTCCGACGAAGACGTGGAATGCCTCGTGATCCTTATATTCAGGAAAGACGAGTATCTTGTTGTATTTCAAAAATGCAAACATCTACCTCTGCTCCTCTGTGTGGATGATATCAACCGTCTTTGAATCCAAAACATCCTGTTCGAGATCACCAGTATCATCCACCCTATCGCTAACTGGTGGTGGTCATGCCAGTATATGCATTGGGGGTGGCGAACGAGCAGCGTATGGTGGCGGTAACACAACATAAGGTTGGTGAACGGTAGGTGATCACACTGGTGGTGCATCACGTCGTGAAGAGCCCTCATCTATATCGTCAACTATTTATCTACAAATTTTATTACCTCGTTCCTTTGTTGATGCGGTGTAATGATCGATCACTATAGATCCTCTCTGCATGGTCCTCCTTCAGATGCTGCTTTTCCCTCTCATCTGTTGTCGAGGATCATCCGTATTTGTTTTCGCAGATCCTTTCATCTTCCACATCCCTAACAATTTTCAATTTTTTCCTCGGGTGAATAACCTTTGATCAAGGACAACCACTAGGTTGGTCGTCAACAAACTTGGTATTGAAATGAACAAATAAATAATAAGGTTAGTCGCATAAAACATATAAAAAATCTTAAAATTTTAACGTACTTGAATATAAACTTATTCATTTTTTTAAAAATATTTTTTTAAAAGTATGGTTGTGTGGTACGCAAGACTTGTACCGATGGGTACATGCCCTACACACCGGTGGGGTGCGCCAAGCACCCCATCGGCACGTATGACCAGTACGATCAGTATTGTCATATGTACCTATAGGGTGGTTGGCGCACCCCACCGGCACGTATGACCAGTACAATCAGTATTGGCATATGCACCTATAGGGTGGTTGGCGCACCTCACTGTTGCCGACCATTTTCCAGCCGAATTTGGGCTGGAAAATAGCTTCCAATCAACCCTAAACTACCTAATTCTACCCTATTACAACCCTAATTCAACCCTAAAACTAATTTTGATTCTAAATCCTAAATAAAATCCTAACCAAATTTATAAATTTCTATCATAAGCAACCTAGAAATAAAATTTTAGAAAACTTACTTTAGTGATGGTGGATATTTCTTCATCACCATGATGGAGGAGGAAGAGGATGAGGAGTTTCCAGATTTTAGTTCACCGGAAAGGTTAGAGAGAGGTTGGAGGTTTTAGAGAGAACAAGAGTTAGGTTTTTAGAGAGAAGTAAGATAAGTGGGAGAAGTGAAGGAGAGTTAGAGAGAAAATGAGGTGGATGAGATTTAGTAAAAAAAATTTATATACCCCTAAAAGGGTATTTTTGTCTAAAATTGGGTCAACTTATACCAATAGTGGATAAACTCAAAACTGGGTAAACTTGAACCAGTTTTGGGTATGTATAGATTGACCCTTCAATAAATTACTTTACAAATTCTCTAAATGTTTCTCTCTCTATCATGGTACAGAGCTCTATAAAAATTATACTTTTTTTTATGACAAACTCTCGTGGTAAGAGTAAAGAATCCTAATTTTTAATATATATAATTTTTCTTTTAGGAATGATTACTCGATTTGCTCAACCCATACAAATACTTAATATTTTCCTACAAACACATAATTTCTTCTTACAAACGTATTATTAAGCTAATAGAATCCTCGTGGATTGCACCACAATGTCATACAATGTATTATAACGATCTCTATGGTGGTCATGTTATTGTCTTGGGTATTGTGCACGAAAAAGACAAGCAGGAGGGGCCGATGGTGTCATCTCTTACTCCAGAATCGTGGGATACTTTCAAAAACCTTCTCGTTTCTATGGAAGTTTATTCATAAAAACAACTATCAGGTATTCCTAATACTAAACGTTGGATAATGACACATGTGCTACAAATCATTTGACAAGTAATTTACAATGTTTGAATAATATTCGAGATTTCTAGATTCGCTTGCCGTATGGGAAACGGGTTGTCGCTACAACAATGGGATCACTGTATTTAATTGCCACTATGATGTTGGAGATTTTTTTTATTTTTTCAGGAATTAAATGTGATTTGCTATCTATATCTAAATTGATTGATGAGACTAATTTTATTGTCTAGTGTTTTGAGAAAAATGCATTATTAAAAACTGAGCAACAAAGAAAGTGATTGGTGCGGGTAAGGAGTCTGGTGGAATTTTTTTCTTACAACATGTAGATGTGTGCAGTATGCATATCTCCTCTCAAGAGAGTTCCTTTGACATACGATATAAGCGATTAGGACATCTGTCTCATAAAGTATTATTTTTCTTTCATGCAACAATAAGTGATTAATTTAGTAGATAGAAGAATAATACTTGTGATATTTGTATGTGCTAAACATATTCTTAGTAGTTCTCCTTTGAGCTCAAATAAGACTAACGTTATCTTCCAAATTATTTATATTTGATGTTTGGGGACCTTACCGTATACCCAGTTTTGATGGTTTTACTTATTTTTAAACCATTGTGGATGATTTTTTCTCGTTGCACTTGAGTCTATTTGTTAAGGTCCAAGTCGGATGTTATGACTATTTTCTCTCAATATTTTCGTATGATTGGGTGTTAATTTAATCATCTCATAAAACATGTTTGTAGTGATAATGGGACAAAGTTTAAATATCGTGGTGCATTCTTTAAAAATAATGAGATCATTCATGAGACTTCATGCAGTGGGACACCTTATTACCTATCAAGCTTTAAATGTTAGGTGTGTTTTATGGTTTCAATCTTCATTACCTATCAAATTTTGGGGCGAATGTATTCTTACTGGTGCATACTTGATTAGTCGCACTCCCTCGGTTATCTTACAAGTAAAAACTCCATTTGAACTATAATTTGATAAAGCTCCACCTGTATCACATTTGGGTATTTGGTTGTAGATGTTATGTTTATAATCAGAATCATGGTGGTTATAAGATTGCATAAAAAAGTACTCTGAGAATATTTATGGGATACCATTTTAACCAAAAGGCATGACACATATATTGTTCGGGCACTCGCAAGATAAATGTCTTTCGTGATGTTATATTCTGTGTTTTTTTTCCTTTTCATGAATCCACTATCATTACAAGCCCTACACCTCCAGAGCCATTTTCATATATTGTTGATGAAAATCCTATGTACGTCACGAGAACTACGACATCGAAACCTATGGGGGTACGCAAGCTTCACATTCGTTGAATTTAGTCCCTAACCCAAAACTTTATCATCTATTTATGACGTACAATAAATTGATTTGTCCATCTCACGCAATCTTGACAATGTCCAACTAGTGTCCTTAGATGATACAGTCACGTCAAACCCCACAAGGAAGGCTCCGTTGATCCAGGCTGAGGGTGAAGTTGAACATCTTGGATGTGTCCAACGGGTGGAGAATGATAATGTGTGGTTGTGTGATTATCATATGTACACAGTTCAACGAGATATTCAAAGTTGTAAGTATCATTTACATGCATATATCTCATATGAGAAATTCTCTATAGAACATCAGGGCTTCATGGTTCTTTTGATACAAATGTGTAACCTAACTCTTATAAATATGATGTTCAGTTTGTGGGATGGTGGAAAGCGGTGTCTGAGGAAATTGCATCTTTAAAGGCAAATAATATGTGGAATATGGTTCATCTTTCTTTGAACAAGAAAGCTTTAATGTGTAAGTGGGTATACCATATCAAATATCGCCCTAATGGACAAATAGAAAGGTTCAAAGCACGACTTGTCATCATACGAAATGAGAAGCAAAAAGGTCTCGATTATACTGAAACATTTTCTCCAATTGTCAAGCTCACTACCATTCATGTACTTTTTAATATTACAGCTGTTAAGAAGTGAGAATTACATCAGATGAATGTTCACAATGCATTTCTTCATGGTAATCTGCATGAATAAATCTGTATATGCCCCCTCCTGATTTCCAACCAATGCATAAAAAACTTGTATGAAAGCTTGAAATATCTTTGTATGGACTAAAACAAGCTCCACGATGTTGGTTTTCCAAAATATCTGGTGCACTACGTAGCTATGGTTTTACTCGGTCACACTTTGATTACTCTCTTTTTTCTTATCATTGTGGTCAGTCCATGATGTATGTCCTGGTGTATGTTGATGATTTAGTCATTGTAGGAAATAATTCTGACACTATAATTCAATTTAAGAAATACTTGTTTGATTTCTTTCACATGAAGGATCTTGGTATTCTAAAATATTTTCTATGTATTAAAGTTTCTCGTAACTCATCTGCCAATTTTCTGAGTCAACACGAAAATGTGATTGATATAATTTCAGAAACAGACCTATTTGGATCTTGTCTTTTTGGTGCTACGCTTTATCAATACCATCGACTGTATCTAGATATAAGGGATCATCTTGTTGATCATTCTGCATATCATCGACTTGTAGGACGACCGGTGTACTTATCAGTCACTTGTACATATATTGTTTATACAGTTCACACTTTAGCTTAATATTTGCAAGAACCCGGAATAGATCATTGGCAATTCGTGCTTTGTGTTGTTCAATATCTAAAGGGTTCTCCATGACTTGATATTCTCTTTAGATCAGACATTTATCTTAAACTTACAAGATGGTGTTATTTGGATTGGCCGCTTTCCTAGTCACCCGACGATCTTTATCTGGGTGATTTGTCCAAATTGAAGAGTTCCCAATCTTGTATAAGACAGAAAAACAACATATTGTTGCTCGCTTTTTAGGCAAAACTGAATATCGGTCTATGGTTCTTCTCACGTGTGAATTTAAATGGCTAAACGAACTTCTTGGTTTTTTAGGATTCAATACGGGTCATTTTATGCGGGATGAGTACATCTGTGGTCTAATTAGACCATCTCATATTTCCACTCACACTTAGTTGCTATCGAGCTTTACTAAATCAATTGGCAAGAGATTATAAGTAAAATAGGTTTAGATATTTTAATATATGACTATAAGATTATAAGTTTTAGTGTAATATCACCTAGATAATCTATGTAAAAATGGGTCGACTAATTTTGTTTATATATTTTTGTGGTAATTACGTAAGCTTACTATATATATATATTAAAATTTGTATACATTATATCTTGAAAAAGAATTGTAATAAATTGATTCGAGAAATGCAACACAAGTTAATGTAATCTCGATACGATCGCTAATTTACATTACTTGTTTGAACAATTCAAATAATATTTAGGCAGTTAAGTAACCATAACTCTTCATATGTTATCTTTCTATCATATTTGGTTACATTTATAGTTTTATCAGTTCCATATTGTTTATGAATGCGTATTAATATTTCGTATTATATTTATTAATTTATTTTAATTCATTTTTTAGCCTCGGGTGAACCTATGTTGCTACTGTATGTATGATAGTGTTCATAAATCGGGCTTAAGCCACCATAAAATTAGGGAATGCTTCGCAGGTTATGCGTACTTTGATCAAGCTTTTTATCAATTCTCTCTCTCGTTGGCATACCAATATCCATATGATTGAGGTACTTCTTGAGCATAAGGATGCGGAGATATTGTCCTTCCGTTTATTATTCAGTGAGATGACTGTGATACTTGACGATGTCCACGTTATTACGGGTTTTCACATAGCAGATATGCCTTTCACTCTTGTTACATATTCTGGTAATAAAGAGAGGTATAGGGTGCGTGTACAAATATACTTGGTATTACATCTGAGCAGTTGGGTTCCAGAATTGCTAGGGGTAGGAATAGTATTACTCTAGCGTTGTTGAGGGATACCATGTCCGCTAAACAATATCAGGATGATAGTATGACCAATCAGCATATGAATCATGCTAACCATGCTTATATATTATACGTGTTATGTTGTTTTTCATGATTTTATACAATTCATTCACCATTACAAGACGATGGGTAAATATAACTAGGGTCAGATGGTTTTGGCCTAAGTATACCATGCCCTTGGACAAAGTTTTTTCTATGGTACTTGTGGTATATGTAGGTTTACTCGGATGCTGGAGGCTTGGATTTATGATCAATTTCATTGGTTTACGGCTTTATGGTACAACTAGTATGATATTGTCTCACCGCATATCTGTCATTATGCATCATTTTATATTAGTTCCTCTCAAACTATTCGATTTGAAATCCAATACACCCTAGATATGTCTCGCACGATCGATATAAGTTTTGATTAACACTTTAAAATCTCAATTTTATTTTTGTTTCATATATTTAAATTAACGTTAATATATATTAATTTTTGTAGGATGTATAGGTCACTTTTATGCCATATGTTGATCTAGGAGATGTGTGACCGTTTTGGGAGATTAGGTGGATTGATCATACATTGAGGTCGTGGGACGTAGTATAGACATATTATCCAGAGTGTGTGGCATGCCAGATAAGGCACATTTAGTAGATGTCATGCTTTTTACTTGTAGTGTTTTCCAAGAAAGTAGGTAGACGCACTGGCTTTAGGTTTCCATAGGATGAGAGAATTGGCAGAATTGGCATCATCATGTTATCATTGAAAAAATGATGTATCTGAGTGTACGACGGTTGGTACTGACTCGATGTAACCTGTTTGGGTTAGGACCAACTAGTGGTGTATAATATGCAACTTAGACTCGGTAGGTCCCGATATATATATATATGAGGCCAAACCCTCCCGTAAGCACTCATGGTACCGTGGCGGATGTATTAAACCATATACTAGAGTTTTAAGCACATAGTGATACAATGACATTGGATGAAAAAACGGATGCATTAGAAGAGTATCTTTGTGTTGTGGAGCACTATCGAGGTCGTTCATAGGTCGTAGTTCGCATTTTTTATTACTTCTACCACATACTTGAGTCTTTGGTTATGATATTTGTTTATGATATATATTTATGACTATTATGATCTTGTTTATGGCTATTATGATCTTTGTTTATAATATCTTTTATGAATATTTTGATATTTTTTTATGACCATTCTCTTTGTTTGGTACGGACCCGATAGAAGCATCGCACTAAAAGCAATAAAAACTAACATAAACTGAATGAATATAGAATATACATAAAACATACATAAAACATAAAAACAAGTACATAGAATATGAATTGAAAGGTACATTTATAAACTGAATAACGTCAAAAGAAAATACATAGAACAAAAACAACTAATACATAAAACATCAACTGAAAACCCATCATAAACTAAAATGCGGGAACCAACTTATTTTCATACGTTCTTCGCGTAAGTGATCATTCCAACTCTATGTGTTCTAGACGTTGTTCGAGAAGGTGATCATCAAATAGTCAAGCATATGTTTTTAATGAAATTAGAAACGCGGAAACCAAATACCATATTTGTCGCTTCCCTAACATCCTCTTGGAGGTAAAAAACTTGAATAGTTGGAACCAAATTCAAATAATTGTACCTTATAGATACTTCTTCACGAATACATTGAGGCTTAAGGAGAGCTCTATGACGTTGGAATTTGTTGTATATTATACATATAAACTTATTAAAAAAACCTGTCGGTATTATATTATGACTGTTTTTTCTTAACAGTTTTGGCATCTTTCAATAACTTTTAGTCTTATCCAATAATCCATTTCATTTTTTAAAAATTTAAAGTTTGAATATTTGTGATATTTAGTAGAATAAAAACGTGCTACTTTCGTGAAGTTATATATAGAGGGAGAATGAAGTGGGCGGGTATCTTTATGGATTGGGAAATTGATGTTAGAGGAAAAATATAGCGGGGGAAGGAATTTATTTGGTGCTATATTCATTTTCAGTTCATACTTAGGGAGGCAGGAAATATCATGAAATTGCATAGCCTTAACGATTTGCAGTTCAAAAATTGCTAAGGCTATGCAAAACCTATGCTCCAGTCTAAAATTTACAATAGATTTTTTTTACCTTGGTTCGCATACTTTACGTGACACAATCGAAAATAAATAGCCTAAAAAGGATTAAAAACACTATAACACATAACGTTCGTGAAAATTGGACCAATTGTCGCTTTTTTTATGCAAAACGCATGCTCGTATCTAAAATTTAGAGGTAATTGTTTTTTTCTTTGAGTTGCATAATTGGTTTGACAGGTTGGTTGTATATCGCATATATTGCGCGATTTTAAGTACTGTATGTAATTTTAGACCAAAAAATCATACATTAACCATAAATTAAGATAACATTATACATTAGATGAAAATACATCAATAAACTCTTAATACAAGATGATATTAACTTAGAGAAATAACATTTAACATCAAAGTACAATAAACATTAAAACTTATTAGTCGAAGTCATATTTGAGGTTAAATTCAAAAGGTGTAATTTGTTATTGCACCGACTTGTTCAGCAATGAGCACCTCCAAGTAAGCTACCATATCTATTGTAATGAAATCACTAATTTTCAATTGTTAAACATTGAACGCCTATTGCCTTACTTCATATGTCAAGTCAAACACCCAAACCATTGGTTGAGATTTTAAAATATTGTACCTAGACGGCCACATATATAGTACATTATGCACAACAGTTTATCAAAAAAGCATCGATGGTCTCATTCGACCTTGTTCTCTTAACATATTTGACAACTTGAAGCAAGTGGCTTTCTTCGTCAATGGTCCATTCCATACCTAACATAGTTCACGTTTTTATACGATGCAATAACTGTTATATGAATATATATGTCGTGCTTGAGTAACTACATAAAGAGAAGTGAAATATAGGGGGAAGGTCGGGAAATATTACTAAGTAGAAAATTATATTTGGTGAGAATTCAACCATTGACGGGTAATTGACGTTAATTTAATACAAATATAAAGAGTAATTAATTTCCAATATAACATGCAAAATCAATATTACATAATTAAACTCGATAGTGTACTAACATAATATAATGATGTGTAAAAAAGTTTGATAACGTAAAGTAACATAATCAAACGTCATCCTTCATCAGGTCGGTTGTTATTGTTGGTTACACATTAGTTCCTTTGCGGCATGATTTGGGTAAATTTATTAAATCTATCATAGTGGAGAGTCGACAAAACACTCACTTTGTCGGTATATGACCGATTACATACAGATTATAATATCGACAGTAGTCCATCCAGAGGAGTAGTTGATAAGGAAATAGAACATTTGGGGATCAAAATGTAAATGAATGAAACATTGTATGATAAATTCTGTAATTGTCAGAGAGATTTAAAGCTTTGTGTATTGATAAAGGACTAATATGTAATTAGTCCTTTTATGTACCAATTTTTGTTATATCTGACTTGCGCCTATATATAAAGGCCAATGATGACTTGAGAAAAGGATTTGACTTTTGAGATTAAACTACTTGTACTTCTTGATTTTCTCTCTCTAGAAACTACTTCTCTCTACTTTACTCGGCTATTTTGCTGCTTTTGGATCGATTACATACAAAGTATAATACTGACACTAATCCAGAAGAGTATTAACTTATAAAAGTAAATTTAAAAATTAATGAAACATTATATATATTATAATATAATAATAATAATATTGTCATTGATATACTTACATGTACGAAATAGATGTTATGTACAAAGAAACTTCCAATCTCTAACGATTATGGAACAAACGGGTGGACAATCATGTACTGGTAGATACGTTAAACAAGAACTTGGAGATATATGGTATACACGACATTGATATCGAGTGATTATCATTAACCCGATATCAGGAAATGTCATATAATAACGTTTTACGGATGATTTTTGAACCAATTTAACATATGCAGTATATCATCTAAAATATCGACTAAACCATAAACTATCAACCAAAATCATGATTATCATCTAATTTTGAAATTAAATCGCATTTAACTAATTCCCAATTGTCCTCTTTACCGTATATCGCTCCTGATACGGTCCGATAACCATATTTTCCATTTGGAATAAATTCTACCAAACTAGTAATATAAAGATGTAAAAATATTGGGATGCACTCCGAGTACATATTTAAATTTCCGTTGTTAGTAGTTTGTTTTTGTTGACCTACTTTACTTTTTTGTGGTGGGAGTTTTAGCTAATACAAATGAAGGAAATTTTGAGGTAGTCGTGCTACCTAACTTTTTCATGGTCGTGCTAATACCCGAGGTTTGATCAATAACATATTCTGAATGCAGAGATCTCTTTAGTCGATCGATCCAGACTGACTTTTTTCTATCTTTAGTAATAACTGATTCTTTAGGCTCTATATTATGACTGGTTTCGGGATTTAGGATACTTATAACCTTATTAATAATATGATCTTGATGGTCATGCTCGTAACCACGTATAGAATTATCTATGATGGATACTTATTCTAATAAAGCATCTTCATGTGAAGTTGCATCTCTTTGAATGATATCAAGTCTTCTATGAAATATATCCAAATTTATATTAGGAGTGAATCTATCTTCTCTTTCTATTGAATTTGTTTCACATGCACAAGGTAACCATGTGTTTTCATAAGGACATGTCAGCATGTTTTCCGATATACACTGATGTAGCTTAGAAAGTCCAAACAAAAACCTTTTTTATTTTATTTTACTTTATTCAAATATCTTATGTATTTAAATCAAATGTAATTATATTAAGATTTGATTTTATTTGATTTTAAATTATTTATTTTATTTCCTTGTATTTTAATTTAGGGTTTTGAGAAGCTCTTATATAAAGCTCATATACCTTAAATTATTTTGAAGTTTTTGGAATAATATATGTTTTATCTCTGAAAATTTCAATCTTTGTTACCCTTAGATTAGGGTTTCATCATGTTACCCTTGAATTAGGGTTTAATCTATCGTTGCTTCTTCTTCTATTTCCGTTGTGCCATAAGTTTGGTATCAGAGTCTCAGTTGGAATCTTGATTTCATCTTATTCAAGGTCTAAAGGAGAGAACAATATCTATGGTCATGAAGATATCAAAGATCATTTGGTATGCGGTGGATACATTAGGCGTTTCGACAACGATCTTATTGACCAGTTACAGAAGGAGTTTAAATTGGCTACCAATCATTGGATCAAGATAAACTTGCTTACCGAGATGCTGTCTCGGGTTATGAAGAAGTTTTCAAAACCATTTTTTTCATCAAGTGGACATGGGGATGTTGTCTCCAGGCTATGAAAAGGTTTTCGAAACCAATTTTTTTTCATCAACTGGATGGCTTCAATGTGACTATAAATAAGGAACACTCGAGAAGAATATATTTTATTCTGATAAGGTCAACAATTATAATTCCTAATGTAACAACTGAAAAAAAAAATTGGTTGTTGATGGTGATAGTGCTGTGAATTCGAGGACAAATTCTTGTCAACTAGGGGAGGATGATGTAGCCCAGAAAGTCCAAACAAAAACATTTTTAATTTTATTTTATTATATTCAAATATCTTATATATTTAAATCAAGTCTAATTATATTAAGATTTGATATTATTTGATTTTAAATTATTTATTTTATTTCTTTGTATTTTAATTTAAGGTTTTGAGAAGCTTTTATATAAAGCCTCATATACCTTAAATTATTTTAAGTCTTTGGAATAATATATTTTTTATCTCTGAAAATTTTAATCTTTATTACCCTTAGATTAGGGTTTCATCATGTTACCATTGAATTAATGTTTAATCTATCGTTGCTTCTTTTTCTATTTTCGTCGCATCATCATACACCTATTTTTCTAGCACATTTAATAGCATGGGATATTAGCTCTAAGCCTGCATGAGATACATAGTTAATTAGTTTCACGTTTAGTGTATTTCTATTACTCGGTACAATACAAAACTTACTTCACTCAAAAGATTCGAGAATCGCCAAATGTAACTTACGTAAAAGCTTGTGAACTTTGTCACAAGAAAGTTCAAAACTGAATTGGAATGGTACCAATGTATTTTTAGGTTCATGTGCGCACTCTTACACCTATAAAAAATTAAATTATTTTTCTAACATTGATAACGAAATTTGGGCTTACCAATTAGTGGTTCTATTTTCATAGTGTTTCATCTCGTTGGTTTGATGATCAAGAAATTTTTTGATATACTTTATTATCCATGATGAGATAACATATTCTATACAGTTTGGGTAACCAATGAATAATTTACACAATGATGCTAGATTTTTTGCATAAGCTTTTGTTGTGTTTGCTTCGAAAATAAAGTTATAAAACTTCATTAATTCATTTGAAGCAACATTAGGCATCAACTTTCTAATCATGTTAAGAATTTTTTTTATTTATATTAAACTTTCATATCAAGTCCATTACATCCAGAAATATATATTCAGTACCTATAATCAATACCTAGAGTCAATGTTACACACAAATTATCCATCATCACACCTTGTAAAACAATTAAAGCCCACGTGTAATTGGGTTTTTTTATCTGTACCATAAACAGATTACTAATACTAAATGTAAGTGACGTTGAAGTCACTGCAACAATCTCGAGCAATGGGATTTTATAACCCATCGTCGTGTTTGTACAATCCATGATAAGTGTATGTTGGAATCTATGCAACAATATAATGCTTGTAAGATGTGCAAAAAATAAATCGGTGTTCACATTCATTGTATCACTTCTCGATCCCAAACATAGTATTTATGTTCTTTTAAATTCGCCAATAAATATTACATTTGAGATTGACCACCGTGATCACATATTGATGTTTCTTACGATAATTGTAGATTATATGCATGTTTGAAACATTTTCCGGGTTATGAACTTTCAAACCAACATATATATCCCTAAGACGTGTACCAAAGAAAAAAAAACTAGGTAGTTGCTCGTCATCCGCCTTGCGTCTCAAGCTTGCGAATGACCGACTAACCGGATAGGGTTTTCATGGTTATGTTTCCCGTTTTCAACGATTTATCGCCACTGTTGAACTAGTGCATCAATTGGATGGAATTTTAATTCGAATTGACAATTTCATTTATTGTTATACTTTTTTTTTCTTCAAATTTTATGGTTTTAACTTTTGATACAATAATATTGTACGTCTCACAAGTTATCCTGTGATTTTTTTCCCATTTACTGGAGTCATATAAGGTGGTAATGATGATCAATCATATCCTTCTCTCTTCGGAATAAACCTATACATCCAATTCAAGTTTAGTAAAATACATATCATATGTAAAAATATGTGTAATCAATCATCATAAATGGTGGTTGCTCAGATTCCTACAACATATAATCATACGCTAAGTAAATATAATAATGCATAAATCACCTCCATTGCTCGATAAAAGTATCTGAAATCGCACCTAATAAACGACACATCTACAATACCTCGCATGAAGGTTTGGGATAAATCTAACATGCACACGGTATATGCTATTAAAATAAGAAAAACCATACACCAGACGTGAAATTTCTACAATATATTGACAATATCTTGCGATTTATTATTTTACAACTACAAAAAATTTAAAATTACTTCCATTATAATAACTTTGTTTTCATCAATAAAATCAAACACCATTATAATACCTTTGTTTTCATCAATAAAATCAAACAAAAGTACATTTTATTCTTAGCCTTCCATGTATTTTTCACAATCTTGGATTAATCGTAACATTTATTATATCTGAATTTAATTATATAATCATAGAGTTTTAGAATAGTTATTAGGTTCAAGTTAAAAATAAAAATTACTAGGTTTACTTGGAACAGGGGTAGAAGATGGAAGCGTTTGGATAGAGCATTGGTTAATGATAAATGGAATGAGGTCTTTAATGATACCAGGGTTTTTCACTTGATTAGGACTTGTTCTGATCATTCGCCCTTACTTATTTCTATGAATATTGGTGTTAATATTTGTCATAAGAAGGGTTTTAGGTATATGAATATGTGGGAAAAGGATGAGTCTTTTTTAGGAGTGGTTGAGGCTAACTGGAAGATGCCATTGGTTGCTCCTCCTAATATGTGTTTTTGGCAGAAAATGAAGAGGCTCAAAACATGTTTAAAGGAGTGGAATAACAATAGCTTTGGTAATATTTTTAATAGTCTTGAGGAGGCTGAGTGCAGTGTTAAAAGGCTTGAGGGGTTGTTGGCTTCTAATTATAGCCCTATTGTTAAGGCTGACCTTGACAAAGCGAATAGTCTTTATGTTAAGAAGCTGAGAATGGAGGCTGATTTTTGGAGGCAGAAGTGCTACAATGGTTGGCTTCAAGATGGGGACAGGAATACTAAGTTGTTCCATGGTTTTGTCAACAAAAAAAGAAGAAAAGGCAGGATCAAAAGTATAAAGGATGGTGACAATTGGTTGTTTGATGATATGAGTATTGGTCAGTGTGCTGAAAATTACTTTAGGAAAGCTCTTTCTTCTGCTTCCTATAGTAGTAAGGAAGATGAAGTTCTTCTTTTAAATGATGAAATTATGAATGTCATTCCTTCTTTAGTGTCTGTTGAAGATAATGTGGCTTTGTTGAAGCATGTTTCTGAAGATGAGGTTTGGGGTGTCATTTCTGACATGAAGGTGGACAGCGCAGCTGGGGTTGATGGATTCAATCTTCAGTTTTTCAGAAGCTGTTGGAAGGTTATCAAATGGGACCTCTGTATTTCTTTTAATAGTTTCATTAATGGAGATTATATGCCTAAAGGCATGTTTGCCACTGGTCTTTGTATGGTGCCTAAGTCTCAGAATCCTACTGCTTAATGTGGTTATAGGCCGATTGGTTTGTGCACCATGTATAATAGAATTTTTTCTAAGCTAATCAATTCCAGATTGGCTCTCATTCTTCCTAGGATTGTCTCCAATTGTCAGAGTGCTTTTGTCAAAGGGCGCTGTATTCATGAGAATGTGTTGGTTGCTAAGGAGATGATCTTCGATATTAAAAGAAAACCTAAGACTGGAAACGTTTGGAAGAGACTGGCTAGTGTTAGAAAGGATGCTGAGAAGTATATTAAATGGGTTCTTGGCTGTGGTAATATAGACTTTTGGAGGGACAATTGGACTGGTGTTAAGCCTATCTATGAAGACCTTAATAATGAAAATTACCTGGAGGCCAAGGTGAATACCTTCTGGAAAAATGATGGCTGGGATGTTGATTCCATGGCTCAATTTCTCTCTTCTGAAACCTGGAACAATATTCAACAGATTAAAGTTAATGCCTCTAAGCAGGATGTTATGATTTGGAGCTGCTCTAATGACTCTGCTTTTGTTACAAAGGATACTTGGAATGTGGTTAGGCAAAAAGGGACCTATTCTAGCCTGTTCAAAAAAGTCTAGTGTCATATTATTCCTAGGAAATTCTCTTTTCTTCTTTGGAAAGTTATAATGCAGTTTATTCCTATTGATTCTGTCCTTCAAAAAAGACATTTTCAAACTGTTTCTAAGTGTCAATTCTGCTGTCATTGTGAGGATATAAACCATGTCTTTGTTAATTGTTCTCAGGCTTGGCATATATGGATCCATTATAGTCTGATTTTTAGGATTAAGCTTAAGAGGACTATGGTTCTGACTCATGTTGTTAAGTCTTGGCAGGACTTTCACAAGGAGAAGGCTCACATTGTCTACCTAATGCCTGCCATAATATGTTGGGCTATCTGGTCTAATCGTAATAGGTCCAAATTCAAGGGAGTTGTTCCTAATCTTAGCTCTACGATTAGATACATAGATAATATTGTCCTGTCTCTTAATGTATCTGTTCTTACTAAGAAGCATTGGGCTCATACTAGAAATGCAGGATTATTAATGGGCTGTCAGATTGCGAACACAAAACCAATTTACGTTACCTGGAAGCATCCTCCTGTGGGAAAAATTAAGCTTAATGTCGATGCGTCTGTGTTAAGGAATGGGGAAGCATCTGGAGCCGGTATCTTCAGGAATCATTCTGGAGAGGTTCTCAGGTGCTTTGGTAACACCTATGGCAAAATGTCCCCTCTTCTCGCTGAAACTCGCGCTCTGTTGGATGGTCTTCTGATTTGTAGTCAGAATCAATGGCTTCACGTCAACATTGAGACTGACTGCCAAATTCTTGTCAATTTCCTTGCCGCCGGTGTCTCTCCTTGGTTTTTAGATCCTGTCATTAAGATTTGTAGATCTGCTTTTGCCTCTTCGATGAGCATTAGGTACATTTCTCGAGTCCAGAACCAGGCGGCAGATTGCCTGGCAAGATGGACTCTGAAATGTACCCAAATGAATTTGCTTGATATAAATTCCTTTCCTTCTGATTTGAGAGCCATTCTTCTTCTGGAGGAGATTGGTTTGGGTTACTTGGTCTAGTCTGTTGGTTTGTATTTTTCGTTTCAGGATTTGGTGGAGTTAAAAGGAGGGGAGTTCGAACTGTTGGAGCTTACTGTTAGAGACTTTTGCTGATGGAGAAGCTTGATGGTTTCTGTTGTCATTTTTGAAGTAGGATGGTTTTTGGGAGCTTGATTGGAGTTTCTATGGAGAAGACGAAGTCTGGTTTGGCTTTTTGAAGGAGACAAGCTTTTGGAAAGTTTCTGTATTGATTAGTCTAGGGTTTTTTCCCTTATTTTGACCGTCCTCTTTATTTTGACCCATTTTTTGACTTTAGGGTCTCTTTGATTCCTTTTGTCTTTTTGGGCTTGTCTTTTTGTATCATGAATTCTTTAATTCTGTTTAATAAATTGAATTTCTGATTAAAAAAAAAAGTTAAAAATAAAAATTGGAGTAGAATAAAAATATCCAAAAAAAAGATAGGTAACCGTGTCGAGGATGAAAACATTGGTATGGAAAACGATGGAATATTAAAACATTACGATAACTACCTTAAAGTCACGACACAATTATGTTAATGTTAATGTCCATTATCAACTTTATTCTATTCCATTATAATTTTTCATATAATTTAATCACAGTAACAAGCACGTGAACCTTATGCATGCCATCCATAATTTAAACGAATAAAACCGAAAGTTCTTAGAAAGATGCATTTCAACAGTTACCAACACCAAATCTATCGATGCACATTCCTATCTTCTACCTTGTTTCGCTTATACATATATGTTCTTTAATCGATCGATTCTATTTCAAACATCAAAACAAATTCGATTGCACTAAAACATATCGGAAACTTAAACCTAAACTTATTACACGTGTCAGAAGGAAAATGTCTGATTCAGTTTTTTCAGGTGATTTTGGGTCTTCCATAAGCTTAACGGACGGAGATTCGCCGTCGTTTTATCGGAGTTTGAGCTTTAGTAACATTTTTTTAAACGAGATGTGGAGTGACTTACCGTTAAAAATAGACGACTCAGAGGATATGGCGATATATAACGTTTTAAACGACGCCGTTAACTCCGGATGGACTCCAACTGACAACGAAGTGACGGAAACGGGAACAGCGACGACGGCGATAATGAGGGAAGTTAAACCGGAGACACGAGAAACAGCAGCGGAGGAGAAGATCGACGAGGCAGTAGTTGCGACGATGACGAGTGATATACACGCGCCGAAGCGAGGAATGCATTTCCGAGGAGTGAGGAGGCGGCCTTGGGGGAAATACGCGGCGGAGATAAGGGATCCAAAGAAGAATGGCTCTAGAGTGTGGCTCGGAACTTACGAGTTGCCGGAGGATGCGGCATTGGCTTACGATCGAGCGGCTTTTAAGCTCAGAGGCTCGAAAGCCAAGCTTAATTTTCCTCATTTGATTGGATCTAGTGAGTACGAGCCGGTCAGAGTTAGCCGGCGACGTAGGTCGCCAGAATTACCTTCTGGTTCTCGGTTGGTTTCCGATGTTAGCTCGTCGATTAGTAATGGGGCGATAGCATATCCAAATTCATTGGATTATTCAGTAATGGAGCGATTCAGTTTAGATAATGAAGTAGCGGGAAGCTGGTTTGAATATTGAGATATGATCATCATAATTTTGTGAAATAGTGTATCTTTCTATTTAAAATAAAACTGTCCCATTCGTTAGTATTGTAATATAAAAGTATTAACTAAATATTCAAGTATATACTATTACTTAAAGCCAAAAAAAAACATACTATCGTAATATGATTTTCTTTACTATCTATTTTAGTTTTTGATAAACTTAATTATTTTACTTATATAATTAATTATGGGGTATGTTTGTATAAAAATATGTTAGAGTGTGAACGCTAGAATCAATAATATATCGGCGTACCCTCAATCGGTGTATTTTCAGCATAGCTTTTATCAGCCGGTGTATTTCCAGCGTAGCTTTTATCAGCCGGCGTGTTTCCGGCGTACCCTCCATCAGCTGGTGTGTTTCCGGCGTAACCTCCGTCAGCCGAGGTGTTTTCGGTAGTTTTTATGGCAGACAAATCATATTCTACAATAGACCAGACAACCTCTCCTATGTCACGTGATGCGGTAGTGGGGTTCCGGAAGATTGATCCGACTTCTCCCTATTATCTTGGTTCCAATGATAATCCTGGTAATATTATTTCCACTGTTAAATTTGACGACACTAATTATCAGGTTTGGTCTCGTTCTCTGCGTTTATCTATGAAAGGTAGGAGAAAGCTTGGTTTTTTGAATGGAAGTATTGTGAAACTAGTAGATCCGAAGTCTCTGGAGGATTGGGATGTTGTTCAAGCCACACTCGTTCAGTGGATTCTGAACACTATTGATGAGTCGCAGTGCAAATATGTTTCGTATTTTGAGGAGGTTAAACCTCTGTGGGATGTTCTGCAGCGTCGTTTTGCTGTTAGCAATATTCAGCGCAAACATGAGTTGAAGGAGGAGTTGGCTGCTTGTAAACAGACCTCTACTATGTCTGTTTCTGAATACTTTGGGAAACTCGAGAAAATCTGGGATGAGTTGAGTGCATATTCGTTTACTCCTACTTGTGTTTGTGGTGGGATGGCTGAAGCATATCAGCAGAGTCAGGATGAAGAAAAGTTGCATGCGTTTCTTTCTGGTCTCCATCGGGAGCGCTTTGGAGCTATTCGCTCTCAGTTACTTGCTCAGGATCAGACTCCCACTCTAGATGGAGCATTCAATCAGGTGCGTGGTGAGGAGCGGTTACAGGCCAGTGCACCTGTAGAGAAGCCTATCTCAGAGGCTCTGATGGCATTTGCAGTTCAGTCTACTCCTCGAGGTACTTCTTTGTCTGCCCCACATTATTCTCATCGTTTTTGTACCTATTGTCACAAAAATGGTTATGAAGAATCCAATTGCTACACCAAACATAGGTATCCTGGAAAGCAGACCACCGCCTTACGTCCGGATACTACACTAGCTTACGACCGTGGAGAAGGGGGTCAGTGCGGACCGCCATGCAGTGGCGTTGCTCCAAGGCCACGCAACGCAACAGCACAAACAACCACCGTGGGTCCATCGGCTGCAACTATCGCCAAGTTGCCTGTTGGTGAGGCTTCTCGTCTTTCTGGTCAGTTGCAGCAGTTGCTTTCCCTTTTTTCAACAGACAAAGTTTCCCAGACTGATGAGCTTCTAAGTGGTGAGTTGTTCAGTACCCCTTGGATTATTGATACTGGGGCTTCTAATCACATGACATGTGACATCTCTTTATTGCACAATGTTACTGTTATGCCAGCCTGTGTAGTATCTCTGCCTGATGGTTCTCAGGTTACTGGTACACATTGTGGTATTGTGCGTTTGTCTTGTCAGTTGTCTTTGCAGAATGTATTTTTGGTTCCCAAGCTTACATGTAATCTGTTTTCAGTATCCCACTTGACTGATGATCTAGATTGTATTGTTTACTGTGTTAAGTTTGGTTGTCTTATTAAGGATCGACGATCAGGGACGGTGATTGGACTGGGTGAGCGGAGAGGTGGAATGTACTATTTTAGCAGTGTTGTGAAGACCAAAGTTTGTAGTGCTGCAGTGGTTGATAGTGATGCTGAGTTGTGGCATCGTAGGTTGAGACATCCCTCAGCTAAGATAGTTCAATCTTTACCTTTTGTTTCTAGTACTCGTGATATGAGTGTAGCTCACCCGTGTGATATTTGTTTTCGAGCTAAACAGACTCGTGAATGTTTTTCTGTCAGTGATTCTAAAGCGGCTACTTGTTTTGAATTAATTCATTGTGATTTGTGGGGTCCTTATCATACCTTGTCTTCTTGTGGTGCGCGATATTTTCTCACTATTGTTGATGATTACTCCCGTGCTGTATGGATTTATTTGTTGGCTGAGAAATCAGAAGAAACTTCCATGTTTTTAAATTTTCTTGCAATGGCTAAGAAACAATTTAATGAAGTTATTAAGACAGTACGCAATGACAATGGCACTGAATTTTTCTCTATACGTTGTACTTTTGATGAGTTGGGTATTATTTTTCAATCTTCATGCGTGGGTACTCCTCAGCAAAATGGTAGGATCGAACGAAAACATAGACATATTTTGAATGTTGCCCGTGCTCTCAGGTTTCAAGGTAACTTACCTGTTAAATTTTGGGGGGAGTGTATTCTGACTGCCGGGTATTTGATTAATAGAACTCCTTCTCAATTTTTGGGTTCTAAGACTCCATTTGAGATACTTTTTGGTGTGCCTCCCGTCTTCTCTGAGCTTCGTGTGTTTGGGTCTCTATGTTATGTGCATGATCAGAGGTCTAAGGGTGACAAGTTTTCGAGTCGTAGTCGTCGATGTGTTTTTGTGGGCTACCCATATGGAAAGAAAGGCTGGAAAGTATATGATTTGGAGAGTCAAGATTATTTTGTTTCCCGAGATGTGAAATATTTTGAACATATATTTCCATTTGCATCTACTCTTGTGTTCTCTGAGTTGGGTTGTCATAAGACTGAAGTAGATGCACCTCCTCCTACTGCTTCTGAGTTTTGGGAGAAGGTTGAGAAGACCTCGACGATTGACGATGAAGTGTCACCGGATAGCGGCGTCCCTTTGGTAGCACCACTCGCGGAGGTTGCAGAGGTTGGTGATGTGCAACCTCCGCCTCAGGTTAGTGACAACGGTGTCTCAGATTCGCCAATAGTTTCTGATGTTATTTCAGATACTTCGGGTATTTCTTCAGACCTGGACGGGGAAAGCGTAGTAAAATTCCTTCTACTCGTTTGGCGGATTTTGTGATGACTACAGTAGTACATTCAGCACCATCTGCTTCTCCTGCTCCTAGTCCTAGTCCATCTCCTGATCACGGTATGCCTTATCCTCTCACTCATTATATAGATAGTTCTCGTTTTTCTTTGGCACACCGCTCTTTTCTTGCGGATATTACCTATGGGGATGAACCTAAGTCATTCCGAGAGGCTATGCGACATCCTGGTTGGAGAGAGGAAATGCAACAGGAGATTCAAGCACTAGAGGATAATCATACTTGGACCTTGGCACATCTACCTCCAGGGGAAGAAAGCTTTGGGGAGTCAGTGGATTTATAAAATTAAATATCATGCGGATGGGAGAGTATAGCGCCTCAAAGCTCGTTTGGTCGTGTTTGGTAATCATCAAGTAGAAGGGGTTGATTATATAGAGACTTTTGCCCCGGTTGCCAAGATGGTTACTATACATCTTTTCTTAACGGTTGCAGCAGCTCAGAATTGGGAACTACATCAGATGGATGTACACAGTGCTTTTCTGCATGGTGATCTAGATGAGGAGGTTTACATGAAAATTCCTCCAGGCTTTGATAGAGGGCATGAAGGACAGGTCTGTCGCCTTCGCAAATCGTTGTATGGGCTGAAGCAGACACCTCGGTGTTGGTTTGCCAAGTTAGTGACTGCACTGAAGAGGTATGGGTTTGTTCAGTCCTATTCATATTATTCTTTATTCTCTTATTCCACGAGTGATTGTCGTATGCATGTTTTGGTGTACGTTGATGATTTCATTTTATCCGGGATTGACCCTGGTGCATTGGTGGAGTTTAAGAAATACTTGAGCACTTGCTTTCATATGAAGGACTTAGGTCGTCTCAAATATTTTCTTGGAGTTGAAGTAGTACGGAGTCCCACGGGTATCTTTCTCTGCCAACGTAAATATACTCTGGATATTATTTATGAGACAGGTTTACTTGGCAGCAAGCCTGCACAGTTTCCCATGCAGCAAAATCAGCAGCTCGGCAAAAGCGAGTCGGCGGTACTAATTGACAGGTCTGCGTACCGCAGGTTGGTGGGAAGACTGATTTATCTGGCATTTACACGTCCAGATATCTGTTTTTCGGTACATATTTTATCTCAATTTCTTCAGAAACCACATGAGGATCACTGGCAGGCTGCATTGCGAGTTGTTCGTTATGTAAAAGGAAGCCTGGGTCAGGGAATTCTTCTGCCAAGTAGTTGTAATCTCACTCTGACAGGATGGTGTGACTCTAACTGGGCTGGCTGTCCTAAGACTCGGCGTAGTGTGAGTGGTTGGATGGTGTTCTTGGGTGATTCTCCTGTTTCATGGAAGACTAAGAAACAAGGTGTTGTTGCATTGTCTTCCGCTGAAGCAGAGTGCCGGTCTATGGCAGGATTGACCTGTGAGTTGAAGTGGTTGCACGGCTTGCTCAAAGATTTTGGGGTCTCACACTCAGGGGCTATGCAAGTTTTCTGTGATAGTCAGTCAGCTTTACATCTTGCCCACAATCATGTGTTCCATGAGCGTTCAAAGCATATTGAAGTAGATTGTCACTTTCGACGAGATGCGATACTTGTTAGGGTTATTTTCACATCTCGTGTGCCCACTAAGTTCCAACTTGCATATATTTTTACCAAAGCACTAGGCAAGCAGCAGTTTGAGTTTTTGCTTGGCAAGTTGGGCATTCATAATCTTCATGCTCCTACTTGAAGGAGGGTGTTAGAGTGTCAACGTTAGAATCAATAATATATGGGCAGTGTTAAAATGTATATGGGCTATTTAATATTAGTCTGTATATGGGCTAGGGTTTCTAGGGTTTACTTTCTGCCACACTATATATATACACTATTATTGTAATTATATGATGGGGATTTTGGATTAACGCAGTTCTTGATCCTACCCGCTCAACTCAAGCTGTGTACTATTTCTGTCTCATACACATTCACAATTCTCTTATCAAAATGTGAACAATAATATAAAGTTAATAGATAAGTTGAGAGTTTGTAGAGTGGAAGAACGACTAAAGGAAATTTTCGAAAGTGATGAGATTAGAGTGGTAGAAATTAACCTAAATTAATAGTGAAATATGGAGTTAAATATTAAAAAGTGAAATTAGTTGGTTAGAAAATAGTAAGTTATTTATTGGACAAGATATTTGGAGAGCGTCGTAGTTAAAAGATACAAAATAATTTTACAAAAGTGTAAGAACTTCGTGATTGAGAACTCTACTAATTTTTCGAGTGAGAATTTGGGGCATGAGCTTTATGATTTTTGGCATAACTTCTAAACTTAAGTTTTGTATTGCATCATCTTAGCCTTACATGTTCATTTTCGGTCTAAAGGTCTTGTTAAATTTAAAATATTCTTTCATAAAATGAAAATTAATGGGCTATAACCCTTATATTTTATGATTCCATCATTAGTCACTATAGTCTTTGCGAGAGAATCGATTGAGGACAATAGTCTTGAGGTATTTCTCATTTATTAGGACATGGACCGTCCACACTTGATCTTGTTTGAAGAATCTTTTGTAGCTTGCATTCTTTGAAGTATGAAGTTCATGTTAAAGCATTTATATGTTAAGTCAAACTACTAAGACGCTTTTAGTTAGACTTATGAGAGTCTTCATTTACCGGCCAAAACATCATTTGAGGATAAAAATCTTTGTTTATCCGAAGAGAAATGAGTACAAGCATAAGTAACGTTTCCTCAATTTTTGTATTTACCAAGTAGTTGGTTATCTTAGATGCATAATGTTTATCCAATTTAAGATGTATAAGGAGTCGAAAATTTTACTTTAAAAGTTGTTTGGGTTACATGTTCAGCTATAAAAATAACCCCTCACAAGTCCTTCAAAGTATGAATAAAGGACTATAACTATAACTTGAAGCTCAATATGTGAACAGGTAATTCAGAACTTCTTGTTTCGGCCGAACTCAAATTTTCTTCAGCTGGAAAATGTATTTAAAGGGACTTGTGCCTTCATAAATTTTATTTGTCTCGACTTTTATCTTTTGAGAACAAAATGTGAAACATTGATTTAACTATAATAATTAAGAGTGTATTTTCCACATGTTAGAAAAATAAAGAAGTCACTTGACACGAGTCGAAGTCATGGATAACTGTAATTATTTTGACACGCATGGATCTACCTTATCAATTATGTTTAAATTTTGGTCAGGCATCTGCAAAATAATATGGATCATTCATTAAATAAATAATCAAGGGGTGTGATTTGTTTCCTTAAAATATCGTCATTTTTTTTGTTTAAATATTTTATAGTATTCTCCATTTTTTTCTTTTGGAGATTTTCTAAATGCTTTTGCTTTATTATTTTTTTGTTTAAACTTTATTATTTTAATTACCTTCTTTCTTTTAAGCCTCAAAATTATTTCATTTTAAACTTATTTCTCTTAAATATGGTTAGAACGCTGAATATACAAATTCGTGATGCATACAAAGAATACTCTGATAAAATGGAATTGTAGCAGATTTTTTAGGGAACTCTCTTGAAAGATTATTATTGATGTTTAGCCTTTGTATGTACTAATGATATAGCAACTATTTAGTGTAGAAAATTAAGGTACTTCTCTTTTTGGATTATTTGGTTCTTTTAGTGCCAAACTTGAAATTAATTAAAGTTCTTACATAGATAATGTAGAGGTTGAATATTCTCATACTCCAAAGAGAATGAAGAAGAAAATATCTTCAGAAACCAATAAAGGGTCTCGTAATCTCATAATGATGTATTTGACTCTCGATGCGTTGATTTATTTACACTATAAAGTGTACAAATATATTAAACAAACATAGCTTCCATATAAACTTGTAGATTGGGGAATTCTACAAAGGATGAATGTTCGATTATCAAAAATGAAAAATATTTATGTTGGTGTTAGATTCAATAAACTCATGGTTTCACCATTTTGGTTAATATAAGGGTTCGATTCCAGCTCGACCAAGATCTTATCAATTATTTCTGAATGCTTCGTATATGTTGCAACCAGCCCTTGATTTTTCAGAGCCTTCAGATGATCAGACTATAAAGCAACATGGTATTGAAAGTTATCAATTGGTAAAAAAAAGAACATAGACCGAGAAAACCTCCAATATGGGTTGGAACAATATTGCAAGATTTTATATTCATTTAGATCAAATAGATATTTATACAGCCTTTCTGCATGCATAATTAAAATGGATGATTTACAAGTATCAGTCGAAACCGTTTGAAGAAAAAAAATGGATAAGATGTGCGTTTGTTGAAGAGATCTCAATATGGACTGATACAATCATCGAGGTAGTGAAATAGAAGATTGAATTATTTTATGAGAGCTATCATGTATGTCTGAATGTGTTATGACAACTATGTCTATTGTAATAAAAAACACACATAGAGAGACATATCTTGTTGCTACTGTATGTTGATGATATTCTAATAGTTGGAAATGACTATAAGCGGATTAAAACGGTAAAGAAGTATGTGAATAAATAGTTTAAGATGAAGGATATGATAGACTCTAAAAGGATAATTAAATTGAGATCAAGAAAAATATGCTGAATAAGAGTTTAAGATGTGGTTAGAACTCTCATTGGTGCCAAATTTAAACTTAGTGCCACCTAAGCACCAACCAAAATACCATATAAGAATTCATGAAAATATATAATTTATGCAAATACTATTGGAAGCATTGTGTATGCAACGATATGCATAAGACTTTATCTTGCCTACTTTATGAGTATTTCTAGAAAATTATGTCAAATTTAGGGTAGTTTTATTGGCATTCTGTAAGTGGCTTGTGAGACACTTGAAGGGTTTGACTAAAGTTAGGTTATGTTATAATCATAATGATACGAATGATATAATATACAGATGATATTTTGACTCTGACTATGGAGTGTGATAGATACCAAAGAGTGCGGAACATCTCTATAAAAAATAAAATACCATTAAAAAATATTATAAAGGTTAAGTTATCCGACTTATGAGGTATCCATTTCATGGGACCATTTCTATTATTTTCAACAATAAATATATCCTATTTGCAGTTGATTACGTCTCCAAATGGCTGGAAGAGTAGCCTTACCCATAAATAATGCGCGGGTGGTAATAAATTTTGTAAATAAGAATATATTTTCACGATTCAGAACACCAAGAGGGATAATTAGTGATAGAAGATCACACTTTTCAAATCGTTAACTGAATTCTATCTTAGTAAAAACTGGAGTTACACACAAAGTATCAACACTATATCATCCTCAGACTAGTAGACATGTGAAGGTCTCAAATCGATAATTGAAAAGGATTATTGAGAAATCAGTAAGTGCTTCTAGGATATATTGATTTTTAAAGCTCGATGGTGCTTTATAGACATATATAACTGCTTTCAAGACCCCAATTGGCATGTCTGTTTATAAGATGGTCTATGAAAAATCTTGTCATCTCCTTATAGACTTGGAACAACGATCATATTGGGCCATAAAATTGTTGAAGTTTGATATAAAAACCGCAATGAAAAAGTAACTATTGTAGCTAAATGAGCGAGACAAGTTTCCTAATGAATCATATGAGAATTCTATAATCTGTAAAGAGAAGAAAAAACTTTGGCACGATAAAAATATTATTCAGTGAGACTTTTACTCGGGGGCAGAAAGTATTGTAGTACAATTCATGATTGAGACTCTTTTCTGGAAAATTAGGATAAGATGGTCATAAATTTTTGAGATAACTAAAATCTCTCTGCATTGAGCTATCTAGGTATCACATCCAAAGAAGATAAAATTTAAGGTGAAAAATAACCATCTCAGATCATATTTTAAAGGAATTATTGACAAAGATCAGATCTCAATCATTCTCCAAACTGCAAACTAGTGATTCGACAAGTCAAATTACCGACTGTAAACGAAACATTTATTGGAAGGTAACCCAATGTGAGTATTTTTTTTCTAATTTATTTTAATATTTTGTTATAAAACAATGAATAGTATGTTCAAAAAAATACTATTTACTTTTGATGCTCGCTTTCAAAAACTAGTGTCCACTATTCGAAAAACACTGATCATAAAAAAAATTAATTTTAGTTTCAGGTATTATTAATTTTTTAGGTGCGTTTAAAGATATAGTTTTAAATTTTATGGTGCTTTTTATCACTTGCCCTTTTATTTTCTTTCACATTGTCCTATGGCAGAACTACAAAATTTCAACAATGTAGCTTCAATTTTTATTCACTCATGCAATTTCGACCCAAATATATTTATGAGATACTATTTTTTTATAGTATATTTCTTTCCGTTTTAACAATATTATGGTCAATAATAGATTTTAAGTTTATGGTAGTGGGAAAATATTGAATAAAAATATCATATTATTTTAATAATTTGATAATGTTTATTATATATTTTAGGATCTTAATAATTAATTCAAACTTGTGAAATGATTTGTAAGTTTAAAAAGTAAACAATTACATGTTTAGATTATTATTTGATTATATCTTCGGATTTCTTTGTGTCTAAAAGTTATTAAAATAAATTATATGCAAATTTACTTGTGATAAGGAAGTAATTCGCCGAGCCTAATAGAATATGAGTTAATTGCAAATAGGAGAAGTGAAATATATCCATTAGTGTATTTATTATTTATTAGAGAACAATGTGTACATAAAGTAGGTTGTAAATGACTAACTATGAAATAATCAAAGACTACTTAGGACATAAATGGGTCCCACTTTCCCCACTATATAAGGGAGCCCCTTTATTCTTGGGTAGGTGGACATTCTTTAATATATTCTCTTTCTACTTTCTCTCTCTACACTTTTAGCTCTAGTCACATCAAGCACAAGATCCAAGATTCATCATTCTTGTCATTTATTCTCTCATCATTGGTGCCGTCTGTGGGAACACGTGATACCTAAAAGAAAACTGTTCTTCGAAAATCACGACTTAATCTTAAGTAATTAATGACGAGGCAACTGGGGAGAGGGTCAGGAGAGATGTGGCACGAGCCAGTTCGCTGTCCGAGGGCGAATAGGCACCGGACCGTGAACATTATGTGCATGGTCGGGATAAGCGATCAACTCTTATCATGACCAGGAGATATTTAATGGAAGACATCGCGAAGCTGAACGCTGAAAAGGAGAGGGCTTTAGATGACAAAAGAGCTCGGGAAGGCAAAGAGAAAGAGCCGATGATTGACAACCGCGGAGAAGGCTCTCCGGGGGTAGACCACCGTATCGACGCCCGACCTGTTCAAAATTATCAAGAGCCTCACCCAGACAGAGAGCAGGATGGAAAACCGGGCGATATCAAAAGGATGATCGGGGTATTCTTGCTAATTATACTTCGGACGATTCGTCAGGAAGAGAATACCGACGCAAGGAAAGACTAAACAAACACGTGCGAAAAAATAATTCCCGACGTAATAGGGCACCCCGTTCTGATTCACCCAAGTTCAAGAAGGACAGCACCGAAAAAAGAACACCAATTTCACATGAAAAAGAAGAAATGTTGACGGCCAGTAGAGAGGAGCGGGTAATTCTACCCCAGGTTTAGTGGCAGCCGTCAAATAGCCAGACGCAAGGGTACAGGGTCAGTAGCCAGTTCATCAACCTGGGCAATGAAGGATTGTATGAAATTCCTATTGAGGGGCTCGGCGGCGGTTCTTTCGGATTTGGAATGAATTAAGGAACATCGCCGTTATCAGACGAAATATTGTCAGGACACCTCCCGAAGAGGTTTGACATATCTAAATTGGAGAAGTACGACGGCAAAAGAGATCCGGACAACCATTTGGAAGCCTTTAAAAATTTCATGTTGAGTTTCGATAATGATGACAAGTTGTTATGCCGAGATTTTTCGATGACCTTCAAGGATCAGCATCTAAGTGGTACAACCGGTTACCGTAGGGTTGTATAAAGAATTTGGGATGTTCTGGATGATATTCCGTCAGCAATTTGTGGGAAGCAAAATTTTTTGAGCCAACGGTGACACAATCATTAACTGTAAACAAAGACTGTGAGGGAGCCTCAAGGACTACATCAGGCGCTTTATCGATGCCAAGACCGACCTTGACCACTGCAAGGAGAATGTAGCTCTGACAGCATACCGTTTAGGGCTACTCCCAGGACCGATGAAACAAGCAGTCACTAAGAAACAAGCTTTTACTTTTTCCGCCCTTCTAGCTCAGGTGGAAGAACAAATATTGATAGAGGAAATCGAGGCGTCCAAGTTGGCAGCGCAGATCCAGTAGAGTGCGCAAGCATTGGTTGTTATAAAGCAGGGTACTCAACCTTGCTACACCTCGCAAGTTCAGCCAATCAACACAATACCACCGACCCAGTCCGCACTGGCCAAGCCTCTGGCATCCTAGAGCCAAAAGACAAAACAGACCAACCAGGTGGTCTCACGACCTATTTCCAACAAATGGATCTGACCTGCTTACTTTGCTGACTTAACAGAGCGTATCCACAATCTATGAAAAGACTAAGAAGAGCAGGATTTATCGGAGGCCTTTTCCCATTCCAACGCCTCGGGAAAATAAAAATAATCGATACTGCCGGTACAATGAAGATGTGGGGCACGATACCAAGGACTGTATCGCCCTCAAAAAAGAAATGTAGATGCTGATAGAAAACAGAAAATTACTCAAGTATGTGAAGAAAAAAACACAACAAGGTGCGACTTCAAAAGGAATCGTGACGGTACAAAAACCAGAGACAGACATGGCAATTTCCGAAGTAACCGATCTTTTTGACGTACCCGTCGAATATCTTGATCCTGATGTCAGTCGTAACCTCATTGGGGTCATTGAGGAAGAAGCTGTGGAAAAGAGAGGAAATGTAAGGAAACTCTGTCAATTTTTCGAATCGTTGACTATTTTTTGGGGTGATTCTATGGCAAGGATCACGCATTCTTCCCAGAAGCGACATAATGTAAACCTAGCAACTCAGTTGGAAGCTTGGACTTATCCTCATTCGAAAGACAATCCTTCACTGATTCTATATTTTGACGACGACATGAGAGACATAATCGGTCCTCACGAAGATGGCGTCGTTATCGGGGCGGCCATTGCGAGAGAAGAGGTCCGACGTATTCTTGTCGACACCGGAAGTTCGGCAAACATAATCTTTGCATCAACGTTCGCCAAGTTCAGAAAACCCCCAGTGATTACACGTTCGGACCGAACTATCGTAGGATTCACTGGATCGGCTGCAGAAGTGATAGGAGAGTTCGAAGGCCTTGTTCAGCTAGGCCGCGGGCCTTTCAAGAAAGAGGTCACTGTATTATTCGTCATGGTAGATGCGCCAGCTTCTCATAATGCGATCTTTGGCAGGTCATGGCTGTCGCGAATGCACACGGTAACATCCACTATTCATCAATGCTTGAAATACGTGGTCAGGAACAATGTAGGGGTGGTGAGAAGCAGCCAGAAAGCTGCAAGAGAATGCTATCGGGTGGCTTCAGCGCCAAAAAGGGACCAAGAAATGGAGCAAGTTCGGGACTAGTAGTTAGCGGAACTTACATTGGGGTCGCTACCTGTTGACGATCCCAGGGAAGCTCCCAGTTTTTTTACTATCGATGAAGAATGTGAAAAATACCAGTTTACCGAAGCAAGAGTTTTACAGAGCGGAACTAATTTATCGCCAAGTTTCAAGAGATAGTTGATTTTATTACTACATGAGAATTTAAATTTGTTCGCTTGGTGTTCAAAGGACGTTACCGGAGTCCCAGAAGACCTGATAATTCACAAGTTAACCATCAACAAAAACGTCCGACCCATCTCACAAAAGCGTCGGGCCTTTTCACCAGAAAAGGCGGAAATTATTCTAGGTGAGGTGGAAAGAATGCTCAGCGTCGGTTATATTAAAGAGTCAAGTTACCCACTATGGATATCCAATCCGGTTCTGGTCAAAAAGAAAAATGGCAAGTGGAGGATGTGCGTAGATTTTACAGACCTCAATCGAGCATGCCCTAAAGACCCTTTCTCGATGCCAAGAATCGACCAGTTGGTTGACTCGACGTCGGGTAACAGACTACTCTCTTTTATAGATGTATATGCAGGCTATAATCAAATCAAATTGAACCCAGCAGACCAAGAAAGCACGACGTTCGTTACTAAGGCGAGGTTTGTATTGTTGTAGGGTTATACCATTCGGGTTGAAAAACGCAGGAGCGACTTACCAAAGATTGGTGAACAAGACTTTTGAAAGCGAGATATGGAGAAACATGGAATTTTATATCGACGACATGCTTGTGAAAAGTGGCACAGACGATGACCATCTCGCTGATTTGAGAGAGACTTTTGGCAATCTAAGGAATATAAATCTTAAATTAAACCCGGAGAAAGGTTCTTTTGGGGTAAGGTCAGGAAAGTTCCTAGGCTTCTTCGTCGGCGAGAAAGGAATCGAGGCAGATCCGATACAATTACAAGCTCTTCCCAGCATGACCCCACCAGGGAACATCAAGGAGGTTCAGATATTAACCGGGCGCTTAACGGCTCAGAATCAATTTATTTCTCGTTCATCTGACAAGTGCGCTCCCTTTTTTCAGGTCTTGAGAAATGCTAAGTCTTTTGTTTGGACACCAGCTTGTGATGAGGCCTTTTTGGGGATCAAAACTTACTTATAATCCCCGAACCTTCTGACAAAACCCCTGAAAGGGGAGACTCTTTTTCTTTATATAGCAGTTTTAGATTTCGCAGTGAGTGCGGCATTGATCAGTGAATCGGGAACAATTCCCAAAGCGGTATACTTCGTGAGCAAGAGCTTATTAGATGCGGAGACGAGGTATTTGAAGCTGGAAAAAATGGGTTTGGCTTTGGTGACCGCGGCGAGAAAAATGCGACCATATTCTCAAGCCCATCCCATTGTCGTTCGAACTTATTTTCCACTCAAGTATGTTCCTCAGCGACCGGACTTGTCAGGTTGAATGTCTAAATGGTCGGTCAAGCTAGGCGATTTTGATATCAATTTTGAACCAAGAACAGTCATTAAAGGCCAGGTCTTGGCTGATTTTTTAGTCGAATTTCATTCCGACCGACCAGACCAAGAAGAGCCAGCCGAGGAAGACAAGCAAGTCGAGTGGGTAATTCGAACCAATGGGGGATCGAACGTTAGTAGATGCGGCACAGGTGTACAGATAGTCACTCCTTTGGGCATAAGTATGCATCAGGAAATTCGATTTGGTTTTACCACCTCTAACAACGAAGCTGAATATGAGACTGCCCTAGCTGGTTTTAGATTAGCGTAGGTGTGCGGGGCTAGGAATATACGTCTCATTAGTGATTCTCAGTTGTTGATTAATCAAGCCTCGGGAGCGTCAGAATCTAGGAAAGAGCACATGGTCCAATACTTAGCAGTGTTGCGCGTGTTAGCCACGTCATTTGCCAAAGTAACATATGAGCACGTCCCCAGGACCGAAAATGTGATTGCCGACAAGAAAACCCGTCGATTATAAAGAGCACAGAGCTAGACAATCGTCTAGAGATCGCCTCTCAGATATCCTCGGTAACCTTGTCGGACTGGAGAAGGGACATTATAGTTCTCCTGGCTGAAAGATTGTTACCAGACGATAGCATCGCAGCCCGAAAAGTACGAAATAAGGTCGGAGGTTACATTTTATTGGGAGAAATATTGTACAACAAGTCTTTCAGCAGGCCTTTGCTGAGATGTTTGGGGAAGAATGAATCATAGATAATTGTATCCGAGTTGCATGACGAAGAAGGCGCAGCTCACTGCGGTTACAAAGCACTAATAAGGAGAATTTTTCTTGCCGGTTTTTACTCGCCGACGGTAACTGCCGATGCTCAGCAGATAGTGAAAACGTGCGACACCTGTCAAATATTCGCAAACGCAATCAATATGCCCGCGGCTCCTTTGGAATCAATATCTGAAGGCTTCCCTTTTGACCGATGGGGGATCGATCTAGTAGGGCCATTGCCAATGGAGTCCGATGGAAGACAAATGATAGTGGTGGCAGTGGATTAATTTTCGAAATGGGTCGAAGCCGAGCCACTATCAGAATCGAAAACTAAAGACATCATTAAATTCATTTGGTCAAACATATGATGTAGGTTTAGGGTACCTCAGAGGCTCACAATGGACAACGGACCTCAGTTTAACAGCAACGAGATGAAATCCTTTTGTTTGACCCACAAAATCAGACAATGCTTTTCGGCCCCTTTACACCCTCAGGCGAACGGACAAGTTGAAGTCATGAACCGGACCATCATAGACGGACTCAAAAAGAACTTAGAAGGAAAATCCGGTAAGTGGCCGGATTATTTACAAGAAGTATTATGGGCCTACCGTACTACCCCTCGAACGACGACTCAAGAATCGCCTTATGCCTTTGTTTATGGAATGGATGTCATCACCCCCGCGGAATCAATCTTCCCATCTTTTAGGGTCGGAAACTATGACGAGAGTAAAAACGGAGACGACAAACGACTAGCTCTGGACATGGTAGAAGAAAAAAGAAGCCGAGCCCAACTGAATTCTTTACATTATCAGACCTTAATGAGGAGCCTATACACGTCGAAAGTACGTCGACGAGAGTTCAAGGTCGGGGATAGAGTTTTGAGGAGAGTTTTCCTGCACACAAAAGACAAAAGCCTCGGCAAACTCACCCCGAATTGGGAAGGCCCGTATAAAGCTGTGGAAAGAATCAAGAGCGGGACATATCGGTTGCAGGACAAGCACGGACGCTTATTGAGGGTCCCTTGGAATATTGAACATCTGAAGATATATTTGGAGTAATTTTGTTGATCTTTGTAATTCATTTATAATTATTATTGTTTATGTAAGAACCTTTGGTCGGGGATGCATTCTTTCCTACCTCGGTGGCGCGAGAAGGTTTTAATGAGGCATCCATGGCAACCAATCTTTTTAATATAATCTTTTCCTTTAAAATTCGGAAGCGTTAAAAGGGAAGTCCATCAGCTAACGAGCTGATAGACAACTTTTGGCGATCTTAATTGATCAATAGAACCTTAATAGGTTTTTCAGTTTTTTAACTGATCTATATTTTGTTCCCGACCCTATGGGAAAATTTTCAATTAAATATTGATCAACAGAGCCTTAATAGGTTTTTCAGTTTTTAACTGATCTACATCATGTTCCCGACCCTATGGGAAAATTTTAAATTAAATATTGATCAACAGAGCCTCAATAGGTTTTTCAGTTTCTAACTGATCTACATTTTGTTCCCGACCCTATGGAAAAAATTTCAATTAAATATTGATCAACAGAGCCTTAATAGGTTTTTCAGTTTTTAACTGATCTACATCTTGTTCCCGACCCTATGGGAAAATTTTCAATTAAATATTGATCCTGACCTTATGAATTTTTTTTAAGATATCAATCAAACTTTCTGCATTTGTGTCCGATCCTACAAGAGGATTTTCAATCAAATATCGATTTGCAGAAGCATAATGGTGAACAACCGCAAAAGCTGTGGGAAAACTTAAGATTTTAAAATCATCGGTTACAAGACATTCAAAAGGGTTCAACAGACCCTAAGGGTTACAAAAAGTTTGATACAACAAAAAAGGGGGAGAAGTTAAACGTCTTCATCCTCAGGGTCGGTCTCTGTGGCATCCGACTCTTCATCTTTACAGACCATACCGGATGGGCGATCGGCCTCGGGGACATCTAACCACATCGATCCAAGGGGAAGGTCGGGGAAACGATTGTGAAAGGTCAAAACATAAGCAGATTTAGCCTCAGCAGTTTCTTTATCCGTCTATTTCTGGCACTTGTTAGCAAACATAGCATTGGTGGTTTTAAGGTCATCAATCTTTTTCGTTTTCTTCGCTGCAGAGTAACATAAGAAACGGCTCTGAAGTTTAGTCACTGCCAATTTCCTAGCTCGATCGTCGCGGTCTTTCCTGACCCCCGCCAAGGTGTTTTCAGCCTTTTTAAGCTTTTCTTCTAAGAGCTTCTTTTCCGCATCTCTCTTCTTGACTTCCTCCTCAAGCGCGACTATTCTCCCTTCCGCATCTGTCAGCCTTTGGTTTAGCTCCCCGGTGCGCCTCTCTTTCATTGCTAGAGGCACAATCATGTTATATAAGGACAAGGACAACACATCATTTGCCTGCAAAGCAAAGGTATGAGGGCTCCCAGGAACGGACACGACGGGAAATTTGGGGCCACTTGATGAAGCCCCGTCAGCTTTCGCTGCCTTTGAAGGACCAATGTTTTTACCCCCGACCTCGTCATCCTCAGGAATCACGACTACTGGAGCTTTCTCAAACGATACTGCTGCGGGAGCAGCAACATCCCTACCTTTAACCTCTTCATAATACTCAAAAAGCGTCGGGATTGTCGCATTGTCGGCAAGGACGGGAGCGTCGGCAGGCAGTCTAAATTTATTAGTCTATTCTAAATTTTGGGGACTGAACTACTCGAAGGCAACCAGTTTTTTATATTCGTTGTATAAAAAAAAACGATTTTTTTTACTTTTGTTATTATTAGGATTTTTTAGGTATGAAACTTAACACTATAATTTAAACTTGAAAATAATTTCTTATAGTATTTTACCATTTCTTTTAAATCAATTATTGATTTGCATCAATTCCATATTCAACCAATTGAAAAATTGAAGTATTGAAACATTAATTTTGTTGAATTATGACAAATAAATTTTACAAACAGTATCTAAAATATTTCATAAATATTTTTAAAGAATACTCTATCGAGTTGCATATTGTATATGGTCGTTTTTTCTGATCTCTTGTATAAATAATAATTTATTACCATATTCTTATAGATATCCAAGCGTTCCAACCAAACAAATATATCATTTTTTCCATTATATATGAATAATTTTCAATAGGTTACCTAGGGTATAACAATATTATATAAGAGAATTTAAATATAATCATCGCACATATATAGCATAAAATGACTGAAAGGTTATCAGATTAGGGATTGTGATTGAGAATTATATGTACCGCACTTGTCGTAACCAATAACTGGGATGGTAGGTAGTGTGCTATACATTACTTCTAGAGCCAATAATTTAAGGTTATGCAGTGTAGGTTTTATGCCGTATTCGATCAGCAAAACCTTTCATAGAGGAAATACATGATTGATCATGGCAACTAAACAAACCTTTCAACACTAAAAACCCAATTATACATGAGTATGGTGTGTATAAACACATCAACAATATCATGTAATAGACCATTAGGAAATATGTGTGATAATATTTTGTAGTAGCAATCCTACACGCACAATAATTGTTCCCTAAGTTATGATGCCCTAAGCTTATTTCATTTCAAGACTGTCATAGCATTTCCTAGTAGGCGGGGTTACCATGTCTAGAGAATGAACATTTGAATGCTCGTATAAAATCCTTTCCTTTCATGACTCAATTTGAAATCCCACTTCGATGGGGTTACCAATCAGTCTTAGAAATGAGCATATGAGTGATCAGATAAAAGCCTTTCATTTTATGATTCACCTGAAAAAAATCCTAGTAAGGTAGGTTTACGAGGTCTGTCAATTAGTCCTAGAGAATGAGCATCTGAATGCTCGTATAAACTCTTTTTATTTTATGAGTTTCCTGGAAAAAAATCCCACTTAGGTGGGGTTACAAGGTCTTCCAATCAACCTAGAGAATGAGCATATGAATTCTCGCATTATATTTTGTATCCTCATGACTTGATATTTATCTTACAAGATAATAGCTAAACTTTTCGTACCACAATAAGCTATGAGTGTCTGAAATAGTTTAAGGATGTAATATAATCCATATAGTGCCGAGACATCTAAAAGGAGATAAATATCACTAAAAACTTCATGTATTTGAAACAAATAATCCCTAGGCATACAAGTAATCATTCTGTACATCTCAGAGTTCAAGTGTAGCAACAATGGATAATTACATCATCTCCCGTGACCATACAATCAAAGCTCTAGATGTTTTATAATGTGAATACAGTGGAGTCACATAATTGTGAACCTTTAATAAATTAGCATAACACCCAATTAGCCAACCCAAACATGCAAAATATTCAAAATATTGGATTACCAAACATATTGTTCTATTATACATACATATATAACTATACTAAACATGCATTAAAATCTACATACATACATATAATATTTTAAATCGTTGACTAAGTTAGTTATACCTCTAAACGGGGTATGTACAATAACATCACTCAAAAGTATGAATGACAATGATTCGTCCGCAGTCCAGGTTCTGATCTTTTCCCTCGAGACAATTTTATTTTGTACTTGAGCCTGAACCCGACTCGAGCTGCTTCGGGCTTAGTATATTTGAACCTCAACTTGGCCCACTCGTGCATGTGTGTTAATTCGGTCGGACATGTAAATTAAAAACCCATATGCGACTCAACCCACTTATGACTCATAATTATAAAACATGTACTGAGCCTATTCTATGTTTGGGTCAGACAAATCCAGCTCGGGTCGGACTAGGTCAGATCAAACAAGACCCACTTTATCGTCTCTACTAAAAAAACAAAAAAAAAACAAAATTACATATATTGCAGTCTTAGGGTTAAACCGCTAAGTTATTCAACATAATAACTAAATGGTTATGTAGATATTTAAATTTTAGGTGAAATAAGATAAAAAAATCATCCTAATCGGATAGTCTAACACTAAATTATGGCCTTCTAAAGTCAGACACCCATAGCTGAAACTATAGTTCGAGTTCATCGTGACCATATTAGGGGTGATCGAGATATACTATAGTTTGCAGTGGTGACCATGATACTGGCCGCGAAGAACTACACATGAGTTTGTCGTGGAGACCATCCCTTGGTTGCTGGGAACTCTCCGATTAAAAACTTTTTTGAAACCCTCACCTTCTGAATTAGGATTTCATCCTGAAATGTTTTCAAAATCGTTCATGCACATAAACATACAATAAAAAATAAAAATATATATGTTCTTGATTGCATCCAACAGTCCCTAACATGTGATTCTATATTATATATTACCAACTTCATGCACATGTTTTTACTTTTTTTATATAAAATTAAAAATACCAAAGTATTCTTCTCATAACCGAATCAATTAAATAATGTATTTTAATAGTTGAATTTTGGGAGTCAAAAAAAATTTCAGTTCATATTCTTACACGAAGAGGGAAAAAATGCGGTTATGTGGCACTTCTTACAACATATAGTTTAATCGAAGGTATCCATACCCACCAATTAAATCCTAAAATTATGATTATGTTATGGTAAGAATAAAAAAAATATGAAATAGTATAACAAAACACTTACAAATTTTCTATAGCGATTCCCTCGAGTATTAAAATGTTGAACCAAAAGTTTTTTGATGATTCTGATTAGAGAAGTGATCATTCCAAAAATATTTGGAGGAGGTTTTCTGGGTAAAACAATATTTAGAGGATTAAAGTGTTGTACAAATAACTTGAACAATGTTTTAGAGAGAGAAATACATATTTTTAGATAGAGAAAGTCAATGTAATAATTGTTTTATCATTTATCAATCACCCATATAATATGAATAGTAGGTCTCACAAGCTTAACAATTTAATAATTATGGTCATATCCTCAAATCTATTGTTTGCTTTATATTAGTCTTTTTTCTTTACATAATTGACAATTTCTCCTAAGAAACTTTCTTTATCAATAAAACAACTTTATCTTTCCTAGATCTTTAATCATCTCTTATCAGTAGCCCCCCAATCCTTTTGAAAATGTTTTAGACAATAATTGTTGTATACCATTAACTCCGTATGATTTTGCACAGTGCTTTCTTATCGGATTCCAGCTCCTCGAAATTTCTGAAATTATGCTAAAATGAATCCAATCCCCTCGAATTTTAACCAAAACTTTTGTTACCCATACCAAACGGTCTCAAATCAAACTGTGATGTCACACCTTTTTCTGACACCACCAATGAAAATTCTTCTCTATCGTGATAAATATCAGCTGAAAAACCTTTAACGTGTTTCTCTTCTTGACACAACATAGTCTAGGGGCGGTATATCAGTTCCTTACGCACTCATAAGGCTTATTCTTGACAATTAGCCCTTAGGCAAACGACTCGTCAACTCTCTAGGCCTCGTTGCTTTCATGCCCATCTTTTGTTTATAAATACTACTCATTCATCATAACCCTCCCACATCACTTTTAGAGAGAGAAATTTCTAACAAATTATTCTAGAGAGAGAAACAGTCGTATATGCCAAGAATATCTCGCATACCAAAGTGGCTAACTATCAGCCAAAATTTTGAAGAAAGAAAAGCTGCTGGTTTATACGTTGCACAAGAGCCCTAACCCTCGGAAGTCGTTTACTACGGTACTTGGCCTCCCACAAAAAATTCAACAACTATTATCCTATCAGATATTTGCTCTCAGCCCCCTAGTCAGTCTTGTTTACCGATCTACAAGAGTGACTCCAAAAACATGGGGAAGACAAAAATTCAAAAAGATCTTATTCGAAGAGAAATAGACACCATACAGATAACATACACAAAAATTCAAAGCATCCCAAAGAATACCCATCTGACGTTCTCCCAACATGTTATGCTACCTCCCATGGAACTCCAATGCCAACACCTGAGATTCCTCCCCGAAAATTGACATGAGATGATGTTTCCCTGATGACCATGAAGCCTCTTGAAGCAATTTCAGAAATTAACTTCTCAAACGAAGAAAAAGATCATACAACTTCTGAAAATAATGGAACTCCTACTTCCGAAAAGAACCCAACCACTGTTACTGCTACTTCAATCTCCGATGAAAAAATTGTTGCTAAACAACTTCCTGGAGAAGCATCTCACTTTTCTATTCCCCACAATATTAAAGAACAAATCACTACAGTGGATCGCCTCGAAAACACATCCAATCCTGTTAATTCCTCTCCAAAAAAGAAAACAAAACCAAAGAAAGACGTCCCCTTGCCCCTAGGAATCTATGCCATGGTAGGATACAATCTGAAGGCCGTCGAAAATAGGAATTTTCTAGCCTTGCACAAAATCCAATATAAATATCTCGAGCGTTCCAGCGAGGAATTATTAAGGCTTCGATGAAGGATCCCTGAATCAATCTCTATTCGTTTTCCTATCGTCGTCGAAACCCTTTTATCATTCAAGGACAAAGAATTGATTGTTTATACTGAAATACTAATTGGGGGATCCGATTTCCATTAGACACCTTCTTCGTCGAATACTTTTCAAGGATTGAGCTTTGTCCCACCCAGGCGGGTTCTAATATGTGGTTTACCCTTATAGCTTGCATTCTGTCCTCTAGGATTTTTGGGATCCCATTCTTCTTAGAATGATCAATTGGTCTTTCGTACTTAACCAAAAATCCATATTTCCCATTCTACTCTCTCACCTTTGGGCGCAATCATATGGTAGTCAAAAATCTTCTTGAGGGAGACAAAAAATGAAAGCAAAGCTTCCTCTTTTTCTCGGGGCTTTGGGAGATCGGATCACATAATTTTTTATATTTCTATACTGAATTTATACTTTTATGACCAGCGATGGGTGGTGTATCAAAACCTTACGCTGACTTTGTTCCTCATGCCAAAGATATTTTCTCTGAATTGAGCTCGTTTGCTAAAACTGCTTGGCTTAATAAGTTTCGACTCATATTTACCCCTTTGAACCTTTCCAAAAGTAGGTTATGGAGGTTTAATCCATCATAGAGGCTATCACTAGAAGAGCTTATGATTCCCCCCTCGAAACAAGATGTATTGGACAGGTTAGACAAAAAGGAAGTAATCCTTTATCTTTAGATGAGAGATAGAGCCAAAATTCATCTTCATGAAGACTTAGATATTCCCTCGGAAGTAGAGGAAGTCTCTTAAAGAGCTGAAGAAATAGTCACCAATAAAGGTTCAAAAGAAAGGAATGGTGACAAGGTCAACAAGCTTTCCAGTCCCTCGAATACGAAACCTTTCACTCAGGCTTCACCTAAAAATAAAGTTCAAAGAAAGTTGAAGACTATCTCCGAGGATATCCCAAAAGATTCTAATGATATTGTCGTCCCGGAAGCAATAAAGGATAACTCGGTCAATGCCTCCCCAGAAAAGGTAACTTTTATACCCAAGCTTATACCTCTTCCATTGGTTAATCAGCCTTCCCAAGCACTTCAAGAGAATGTTCAACCCACTGTATTATCACCGATGAATACTTTCGAGGAGGGTTCTCCATCTAGCTCCTTCGAAATTCCTATGAAGGTTGAATTTTCTCTTCGAATTCGAAGACTTCTTCACTACTCTGTTTCTATCAGGAAACAGATGTAATATCTCAAAGATTGAAGGGGCCATTATAAATCTGAACTTTTGAAAGTCAAATCAGAACTCAAAAAACTCAAGAAATAATATTTCACACTTGAACGAAAAGCTGATGCACTTTTCAAGAAATTTGTTGCAACTGAGCACTACATCATGCTCCTCGAAAAATGTTGTCAAGAAGAAATGGATCTCTTCGCACAACCAAACAATGTTAAGGAAAAACTCATTGCTCTTTACAAAGATTCGAATGCCTTAGCCACAAATGGTTTTGACAGATGCTTTAAAGATTTTGAAAGGGTTTTAAAAGAAATGTAAGTTCTTTTAGACAATGCGGAGAAAGAAAAATACAATGTTGTGGAAAATTATGCTGCCAAATGTATTGACCAGTTAGATTTGAGGGATGCCACTATCAGATGTGCGTTGGTACAAGAATTCATGAGCACTATCCAGACTTTAATTTAGGGAGGTTCTCGGAGCATGTCCCAGCCAAATTTTTCCCTCCTTGCATAGAGTTAAATAACATTGAAAGTGAAAATTCTGAATCCGAAGACACTGACTCCTCTAAATCTTCAGAGTAAAGAAACTTCTAAACCCCTTAACATTTGTATGTATTTTTGTAGAACTCCTCATGAACTTTGAGGCATTTTTATAAAGAATTCCTTATAAACATCGAGGCATTGATGTAAAAAGTCCTCAAAAACTTCGAGGAAAGTTTGTAAAAAGTCCACCAAAAAACTTCGAGGCAATTTTGTAAGAAATCTTCTTGAATTTTCATAATGTCTTATCTTTTTTATTATTCCCTCAAATAATTCAAACCATCCTTAGTAATTGTAGGCCAACTTTTTTTGGAAACATAATAATTGTAAACCAACTTTCGTTGAGAATATAATAGTTGAAGACCAACTTTTATTGGACATATACTCGTTGTAGACCAACTTTCGTTGGAAGATATACTAGGTCCAACCATCAAAGTTTCAAGGAAAAAAACTCGTATATATATAAATCGGCTTAGAATGAAACGTCATTAAAACCTTCTTGTGCCTATCAGGATAGGAAAGAGTGTGCCATCGATGCTTTACACAAAGATAAAAATAAAAATAAATTTTTTACATGTTTACATTCACTCTATGTACAATTTAAGATTCTCTATATTCCAAGGGTGCTTGAGATTTCTTCATTCTTTATCCTTGATCCGATATGTTCCAAGCTTTACCTTATCTGCTACTTCATAGGGCCTTCCCAATTAGGACCTAACTTCCAAAGATGTTTCTCTTTAGTGTGAAGAAAAACTTTCCTCAATACTTTATCTCCCACTTTAAATTCTCTTTGTTTTACTTTGGAGGCATACCTGATTCTCATCAACGTTTGATAGTGTAATGCTTTAACTTGTGCTCGCCTTCTTTTCTCTTCAATCAAATCAAGTTCAATCGCTCTGTTTACATCATTAGGTTGGAATATGTCAAAACCCGGTATGATGGAAAGATTGCCTCAGATGGTACTACAACATTCATCTCGTAAACTAATGCAAATGGAGATTCTGATATTGTTGTTCGAAGAGTCTTTCGATATGCCCAAAGAAGTTCTTACAAATAATCAAGCCACTTCCCAGCTTTTCCCTCCAAATATTTCTTCAATTCATCAAGAATTTTTCGATTAGTAACTTATACTTGCCCATTTGCTTTTGGGTGAAAAGGAGTTGAGAAACACTGTTGTATTCCCCGATAACTACAAAAGCTCTTCAAATCTTTGTTATCAAACTGAGGCTCATTATCTAGTAGTGATTTTCATTGGGACCCCAAAAAGGCAACAAAAATTTGATGTAATAAATCTGATTACATATTTGGCATTTGTTCCTACTAGTGGCTCTGCTTCTACCTATTTAGAAAAATAATCCACTGCCACTATTATTGTATGTCTCCCCCCGGAAGCCATTAGAAAAGGACCCACCGGGTCAATACCCCATCGGTTAAATGACAATGCATCTAATACACTTTCAAGGGGAAATCCTGGCTTATGAATTATGTTAACAAACCTTTGACATATATCACATTTTTAACCAAATATATTGCATCAGATGATACCGTTGGCCAATAATACCCTGTAAAAAATACTCTTCTAACAATGATTTATACCAGCAGTGTGCATATCTTCCCCCTCATGAAGTTCTGATAATATCACTTGTGATTCGTTTTTTCCCAAACACTTAAGCAAAGGTCTACTCAAAGATTTCTTATACAGTACACCCCCCAAAATAATATACCCATGAGATTTAAAGCATATTTTTTTAGATAATGAATTGTCAATTGGTAACTCATCATTTTCTAAAAATCTAATTATGTCTTGCCTCCAATCTTTATTTTCGTAGCTAAGTACTTTGTTGTCTTCATTAATAATCCTAACTATTTAATCCGAATTTTTACTTATTGATGAATTTTTCAACGTAATAATCCATGGGTATTTCTCAGAATATGAAATAGTAGCCAAAGAATGTGCAACTGAATTTTATTCTCTTCGAACATGCTCATAGCTTATTTTTTTTTCAAAGCTTAAATTTAGGTCTTTTAGCACTTTTAAGTACTTTACCAGTTGTGAATCGCTGATTAACTTAACCTTTTTAGCCTCATAAATTTGGCAAGCCTTAACCCTGTTAAAGCTGTTTCATACTCCGCTTCATTGTTTGTTGATTTAAACCCTAACCGAAGGGCCTGCGACATTGTTATTCCTTCTAGCAAAACCAATTGAATCCTAACTTTATTTCCGAACGTACTTGACCCTCCATCTGTCTGAATTATCCATTCAGCCTCGAAATTATCTTTATCAACATCCATATCCAATCGATCATAATGAAACTCCACTAAAAAATCTAATAAGGCTTGAGCTTTAATCACATTTATTGGTTCAAATTCGATATTGCAATCTCCTAACTCAACCGACCATTTTGTCATTCTCCCTGAAATATTAGGTTTTTGAAGCATATATTTTAGTGGAAAAGATGTTCAAACTATAATATAATGAGCTTGAAAATATGGCCGCAATTTTTGAGCAGCAAATACTAATGCAAGATTCCGCATCTAATAAACTTTTATTTATGTAATACACAAGCCTTGGGATATTCTCCTCTTCTCGAACTAACACAAAACTTACATCATAATCTGAAACATCTAAATAAATGAACAACCTCTCCCTTAAAGAAGGTTTAATGAGAATTTTTGGGGAATAAATATACTCTTTAATCTGGTGAAAAGCCTCTGAACATTATGTCGTCCAATTAAAACAATTTGCATGTCTTAACACCTGGAAAAAAGAAGCACATTTGTCCGATAAGCGCGATATAAATCTATTTAAAGATGTCAATCTTCTCGTTAATATCTGAACTTCCTTAATATTTTAAGGAGGAATCATAGATGTAAGAGACTTCAGTTGTATTGGGTCTGCTTCAATCCCCTTTTCACTAACTATGTACAAGAGGAATTTTCCTGAACGGACTCCAAACGTACACTTTTCTGGGTTTAATTTAAAATTTACCATTTTTCAAATTAATGAAGGTTCCTCCAAATCAGCAAAACGATTCTCATCATTCTCTTAACGAGCATATCGTCGATATATACTTCCACGTTTCTCCCGATTTGTGATTCAAAGGTCTTATTTACTAGACGCTGATAAGTTGCCCCTGCATATTTTAGACCAAATGATATCACTTTATAACAATATAAACCCCTTTCAGTAATAAATGAATTATTTTCCTCATCCCCCAGATACATCTTAATCTGGTTATACCCTACATAAGCATTCATAAAAGAAAGTAGTCGGTTTTTAGATGTTGAATCCACTAGTTGATCAATCCTGGGATTGGGAAATGATCTTTTGGGCATGCTCTATTCAAATCTGTGAAGTCTACACACATTCGCCATTTACCGTTCTTTTTTTTAACCAAAACCAGATTTGCAGCCCACTGCGGATAACGAGACTGTCAAATGTGTCCAACTCTGGTTAAACATTCTACCTCCGCTATTACTGCCTTGAATTTCTCACGGGAGAAAGATCTTCTTTTTTGAATTATTGGTATTACATTGTTCTTAACTGACAACTTATGACAAATAATTGTTGGGGGGGACACCAGTTACATCTTCTGAACACAAAGTGAACACATCTAACTTTGACGATAAAAATTCAATCAACCTTTGCTTTAAATCCGGGGACAAATTTGTTCCAAATTTTAAAATTCTACCTCCTAAGAATATATGATCTTTGTAATTTTCATCAGGGACCAAAACAATGGGGAACTCCCTTGGATCATCAAAATGGGTTGGCTCCGAGGAAGTCCCCACTAGGTATAATGCTTGTTCTGACTTATTACCTCGAATTTGCTTGGAAGACAAAGCAATTTGATAACACTCTCTAGCCATTTTGGCTGCTTCTAATTGTTCCCACATTATTCCCCACAATATACTTTAAACATTGATACACCATAGAAATAACATCGTGCGTCTTTGATAACCAAAACCTTCCAAAAATAGCGTTGTAAGAAGTTGGTGCATCCACGACGATGAATAAGATTTCAACCTCTATTCTAAAAGGTCCTCGACCTAATTTCACCATGCTTTCAAATTCACCCACTACTTTAGCAGTTGCTCCTGTAAATCCTATCTATCAGATCTTCGGATAACAGACGGGTCAACAATCTTCTTGTATGTACTTATAAATAAGATGTTAGCAGAACTTCCTATATCAATTAATACCCTTTGTATATGATCACTAGTTATCCTTCTGCAATTACTACCACATCTTCATATGGACATGCCACATTTCTCATATCATCATCTTCAAAGTAGATTATTGGAGAGGGAGTTCGATACTGATGTGTTGAGGATCCCACCTCTAACTGAGTAGTTAAGCTGACTATGTGACTTTTCTGGGAACTGTTCAAATTTCCTGCCACGGTATCACCCCTCAAAAATTGCTAAAGACTCAAAATAAGCACATAAATATCTTGGGACAATTTCCTCCACCATGCTAATATCATTTCTGCCTTCTTTTGGATCTAGATACTCAATTGCAATATCAAGAGAATCAATTTCCTCAGAAATAACCAATGCAATTTCCTCTTCTTTTGAATTTTCTTTAATCATTGGATTTTTTTCTAGAATTCTTCTTTACAAAATCTATTAGCTTTCCATTTTCAATTAGTGCATAAATTTCTTTCTTCAAAGCAATGCACTCTTTTGTGTCATGGCCAACATCTTCATGATACTTGCAAAACCTACTATTTCTATTTTCCCTTGGAGTTTATATTCGGAAAGGATCGAAATTGTATATGACCACGAGTTTTATCAAATACAAATGCAATGCACTCAGTTAGTTCTGCAAAGTAATCTGGTCGTATCCACTTGTTAGATATAGACCTTCCCACTAGTTGTGTACTATATGTCTGCTGATTTACATAGGGTCTCGGAGGATACTGACCCATTTCCTTTATGCATTAATTCAAGGAGGTTGAACAGTATCAACAGATGTTTAAAACTGATTTTGCTCCAATTGATCACTAGTTCCTTTTTCTGAAGCTTGAGTTTCTTCCACTAAAATCCTCTTCTCAACCTGATCAAGAAGAGCTCCAAACGTCATTGTCTGAATTTCAGCCACTGTATTATTTAAAATTTTGGGGAGAAGCCCCATTCGATATGTTGCCCAAGCTACAGAATATTTACAATATTCCTTATCAATCTTTGCCTTAACAAAACAGTTGGTATAATTTTTTAGACTTTCCCCAACCTAATTTCTGCAATATATTATAATATTTCCATTAACATGAAACTTCTTACTTTCCACAAATTGCTGGTGGAACACATTCTAGAACATATCAAAATTCTTGATGTAACCCTGTGGTAATTGATTATACAATTTTGAAGCCACCCCCTTATAAGTTTGAGAGAAAGCCCAGCATAACAACTTATTATCATCATCAAAATTGATCATGAAGATTTTAAATTGTTCAATGTGACAATCAGGATCTTGAGTCCCATCGAATTTCTCCAGCTTAGAAATATTGAAATGATTCAGAAGATTACTAGAAATAATCTCTGCAGACAAAGGAGAAGACCTTCAATTATGACATGCTCTATAAACATTAGTTCTTAGAACCTCACGAGCCATCACGTAAAGACCATCATCGGAAGAAAATGTGTATTGATTACTCACACAATATTCAAAATTCTGACTTCCTGACTGATTTTGAACATTCACAACATTATCTTTCTTGACATACTCCTCGGGAATCTAGTCTTTTCATTTCAACTCATTAGAACGATGATTCGAACAATATTTCTTTCTATACCTCTTCAAATATTTCAATCTAGCATCTTTTTTTAGACGATACTTTCTTTCCGAAGAAAATTCAATAGAGTCATAGATTGAACAATCAATTGACTCAGACGATTCATACTTATACCTTGGTTTCAACTTCTTCCTTAGAGAATTACGATGATGCCTTCGATACTTGTTCTTCTTACTAATCTGATGATAATGATCTGGCTCATCTTTCTCAGTTTCATTTTATCTTCGGACTTCAAATCAAATTTTTCTAGCAGCAATCGCTGCATCTCTTTCAGAATTTAACCTTTTAATCTCTTCCAATAACTCATTCCTACGAGCCACCAGTATAGACTCTTCCAAAATTTCACCAACATGTTGATCATCATACTGTTAATCAATTTCCATATTATTTTCCGCTCGGTTTTCCTTGAATGTTTTTTAATTTCCAAGTCATTACTCATGTTTAAATATCCTCGGATTTTTGTTACTTTTTTCAAAATTTTAGATTGGTTTTGGAAGATGATTCATAGTACCAAATCGTTCCCACAGACTGCGCCAATGATCGTTTCAGAAATCTTTGGAGGGGGTTTTCTGGGTAGAACAATATTTAGAGGACTAAAGTGTTGTATAGATTACTTGAACAATGTTTTAGAGAGAGAAAGACATCTTTTTAGAGAGAAAGTCAATGTAATAATTGCTTAATGATTTATCAATCACTCATTTCCAAAAAAAGAAGGGTCTATTTATAATACAAATAGTAGGTCCCACAAGCTTAACAATTTAATAATTATGTTCCGATCCTGAAGTCTATTGTTTGCTTTACATTATTCTTTTTTTTACATAATTGACAATTTATCCTAAGAAACTTTCTTTATCAATAAAATACCCTTATCTTTCCTAGATCTTTAATCTTCCCTTATAAAAAACGAGGGAGAAAAATATTGAAGCCTTAGATGAACTATGCAAGTATATATGAGCGAGCAAAAAGATATGTAGCTTTTTGAAAATCGGCAAAAACTAGAGGTATGGATTTTCTTTTGTATTAAGTGAATTAATTTCACTTAATTAGATAGAGCCCCTCAACTATTTACTTAATTATCCACTTGTGATTTTGTTTTCTTTATCAATCTTTTATTATATACCTTTTGCAATTACATCATGATGAATTCACCGCTAATATGGACCATAACTTTTATTGGACTTCTAGAACCAAATACTAAATTTTTGAATTAAAAAACTATCCCTCTAAATACAATTAAGCTCAATTAGTATCCACACTTTGTTTATACTCCTATAACACTAAACGACTCTGATACCCAAACGACTCTTTATGCATCTCAACTTTCGACGAACATCATTTGGTGAACGTCTCAATAATCGAGTATATCTCTCATACCCTAGTGCTAATTTCGAATTCGACTAATATGCTTTTCACAGGGAGACTTGTAATATCAGACACGTCGTCGAAAGTGATAATCGTATCTCCCAACAAAAATTGGAAAGTATTAGTCTCTTAATGATATCGCTCGAAGAAAACCTCGTTCAACATAAAGTTTGAGTTCAACTTACTCAAGTGATCAACAAATGGTCCGAATGACTCCCAACCAAAAAATTATTTCCTTTCTTCAAATCCCATTTCTGTAAATCTCTATAGGGGAACAATTATACTAGTACAAGACTTAAAAATAAAAAAAACATAAATAGATATAAACCAAAATATAAAATTATATTTAATTTTATATTTTCATTGTAGATGGTGTAGGCCCCTATTGTTTGGAATTTGAAAAATATATAATATTGATCATCGATTTAGTTTCATTTAATTTTAAAAAATAAAAACATTAATATTTGTGATATTTCTTCAAACCACTACCTAAAATATAAAAAATGAATTTCACGATATAAAATTTTAATTAGGAACATTTACCACATGTTTTATAAAAAAAAGAATTTGATGATATAAAATTTATAATTAGAAACATTTACCACATGTTTAAACCCTAAATCACCTATAATTAAATAATATAGGACTGATCGTCATCTTAAAAGTCAGTCTAAGTAGTTTTTACTCGAATTGGACTGGGAAAGGGAATCGAAGATTAAAATCTCCGACCCCACTCTTTCATCCGTTTTTCAAGTACGGTATCTATCTCATCTTAGAAAGGTAGGTGGTCTGGTCGGTATGCTGCTCCTTCAATTCAATCTCCTAACAGTCTTTCACACATTTTTACCGATTTGATTGATTGCCTTTGTCCCTCACGTTTTCCAACAGGTCAAAATCTTAAGCATCCAAAAGAAACTCTAAAGAGCGACAATCGATTTATTCGATGGCTTCATTCACTGTATTAAGCACCTTCTTCCTAGCGTTGACGTTCCTTTCACTAGCTCACTCTGTCCCTTTCATCGTTTTACACGGTAAGAATCATTTTCTATCTCTCTCTCTTTCTCTCATCTTTTCAAATAATTGATTTCAGCGACCGTTCGAGTTGACATTATATGTTTGTGATAATTGTAGATGGTTTTAGCGTTTTTTAGGTCATTTGGTGTTATTGTATTTGTTGTCCGTCCTCATTAGGTTTGTAAGCTTGGGTCGAATTACAGGTTTTGAGTTGCGGTTTTTAGATGACAAATGATTAGAGGATGTTGTAATTGCATGAATATAAGGTGGGCTGTGATTAGTATCATTAGTTGTTTTGGAGGAAGACCATATTGTAGTTCTGGTTATGCGAGAATCCAGTAAACTTAGTAATCTCGCGCTGGTATCTTTATATCTATGCTGAATCCACTGTTATTGCACTACAATGGAAGAAAATGTTAAAGAAAAAATGGCTTTGGTTTGAGTTGGTATGAACTGACAATGAGCTTGATAGCTTTTTGGCTAACTCATCAGCTGTTTTGAAAAACTATTTCTTTTGTCATACTTATATTAAGTAAGCATTTTGGCTTATAAGCAGGGCACCAGGCAACATCTTAATTTCTCTTAAAAACATGTGGTGCAACAGGTATCGGTGACAAATGTAGTAACCGAGGAATCACAAGCTTCACTAAACTCTTAAGTGACTGGTCTGGGTCTCAAGGATATTGCCTGTATGCGTTCTTCTTAAATTACTTTCAGACAAGTATACTAAAGGTTTCACTCTTCTTCTTTCTGCTCACCTTCACTTTATTTATTGTAGAGAAATCGGAGATGGATCATGGGATTCTTGGACTATGCCTCTTTTGGAGCAGGTGACGCTGGTATTGGTAGTTACTGTAATAATGTTTAATATATTTTGAGAAATCTCATTGTCCATCTCTTGTTCTTGCAGACGGCGGCCGCTTGTGAGAAGGTCACTAACCTGTTTGGTGACATGGTTCATTATTTCGGCTTCGTTTATGAAGTTTTAACAGTGTGTTTACAGAACGCGTCGAATTAAATTTACAGGTAAAGGAGATGAGTGAACTTAGTGGTGGCTACAGCATTGTTGGACTTTCTCAGGTAACATTGGGGATTTGTATGTTCTTTTCTACACTTTATGGGTTTTTCGAACTCTGTACTTTTGCTTCTGTCAGATTATTATAAGATCAGTATTGCAGTTTGATATACTGTGTACAGTCATTTCGGTGATAACCCCCTTCTATTGCCGGTTAAAAAATGTTAACTTCATGTCTTAGTGTCTTGACATTTGGAATATATTTGAATTTATAACATTTTTCTTTGGTATAGACACTCCCCATATTCTGTTTTATATTTCAGGGTAACGTGATTGGTCGAGGGATTATTGAATTCTGTGATGGAGGACCTCCTGTAAGACTTTTGTTCAACCATCTCTCTTTTTAACATCTATGTACTTGACTTAGCTATGCATAAAATTCTTGGAGGCATATTGACTCCAGTCATGAGGAATTTGAAAATTTAATACCCACTCTATAATAGTTTATTACAATTTGTGTGCTATTAAGGACTGATGACAGTATCTATTTCTTTTAGTAATTAACCGATCTGACAGTATTGTGGCAAAAGTCCTGTTAAGCTCAACTCGCTTCTAATTCATCTCAAGTGCTGTTCGAAACTCCATTTTTAACCTAATTTTAATTTGAGTTGATTGAAAGTCCTAGAGTTCAATATTAAACTTAGCATTCCTTATGAATCAGGTTAAGAATTTCATATCACTTGGAGGTCCTCATGCTGGTACTGCTTCAATTCCCTTTTGTGGAGTAAGTTCTTGCGGTTGTATTCTTTCCATTTGCTTGTGGTTTTGATTTAGGTTCAAAGCATATTTGGAAGGTTCCGTTGACTTTTGTTTTACGAGAGGTGCTTTACTTTTGCAGTCCAGCTGGATATGCATTCTTTTAGATAGTATGATCAAAGGGGAGATTTACAGCGACTATGTCCAGGTAGTATAAAGTTTTTTAAGTGTAATTAAGGGTTGTTTGTGTCCAGCTTATATGCCAAAAAGTTGATCTTAAAATAAGTAAATAAATACGTTAACTTTTGACAAAAACTCTTAGATTGTTTGGTTGCTAATGGCAACTTTTCGAAGGTAAGAACAAAGGTATAAAATTAAAATGTGCTTTACATGAAAACAGTGTATCAAAGGTACCAGTGATAAAACATTGAGAATAATGCAACTTTTGATCTTATAAGACTAGAAAGCTCACTTAAAGACTAATAAGATAGGTCCAACGAAAGAGTATTTTGCTTATAGCCAAATGAGTTGATGACACGAAACAACCCCTAAGTTTGCTGATACGGAAACAATCACTTCTACTGAAAAGTTGAAGGTTAGTACACCTTCTTTCTGTCAATTAAGTAGCTCTACTGATCTTTGATTAAATTGCAGCAACACTTGGCTCCGAGCGGGTATCTCAAAATTCCAACTGTGAGTTTTTCTGTTAGTTTTTTGTTGATGGATATATAATCCATATCTTCATTATCTTTTTAAAATCTATGGGGTATCCCCGATCTTTATCGCTTATCCAGGACGTGGCTGACTACATAGAAGGTTGTAAGTTTCTTCCAAAGCTTAACAATGAAATTAAAAATATGATGAATTCTACTTACAAGGCTAGGTTTTCCAGCTTAGAAACTTTAGTGCTTGTTATGGTGAGTTTCTTTATATAGCCCTCTTCTGATGATGTATAATCTAATACTTTATCCATGATATACCGGTGCTAACTATCCACTTTGCATGCTATAATCAGTTTGAGCATGATACGATCTTGATACCCAAAGAAACTTCCTGGTTTGGGTATTATCCAGATGGGTCGTTTGATACGGTTTTACCACCTCAACAGGTAAACCCTGTGTAACTTTTACATGACGATGTTGATAGATAAAATAAATAAGACTGTTTTTATTTGCCCCTGCTGCTAAGGGTGTTCACAGTTTGGGTTATATAACTTGGTGGTTTTGCACTTAGTATTTTAAATATATATTAGATGTGTACAATTTGGATTATTGACTTTAAGTAGGCTCTAGTGTTTTAACTGACTCTCTTCTAAAAGGCCCAATTTTTCCATAGTTAAAAAATGATTGGCTTCTTAAGATAGCAAATATGATAAACTAGTAACAAAGAAACCGAAAAGAATTCAACATTACATCAAACACTAGACTATATATGCATATCGCTGTAGTTGAATTGAAACCAACCGAAAACCAAAACCAAGCCGGCAGGGCAGTTCAATTTTATTGTTCTCCAACCAAACCAACCTAAGTCTCCTCTAAAATAGACGGTTTTGGGTTCTTTCGGATCCATTTTGGGGGCTGTAATTTTTTTTAATCACGCATTAGCGGCTGCTAATACTGATATAAACAATCGAAACATTTATAGCTGAGCTGTTTAATTTGAAACTGATACGATACCCCTCCACAAGACAGGTCTATTTTGTTGTTGATTATAGCACATTTTATATGGTATGCAGACAAAGCTCTATACTGAAGACTGGATAGGTTTAAAAAGCTTAGACGAGGCTGGAAAAGTCAAATTCGTAAATGTTTCTGGTAATCACCTTCAGATTTCAGATAGTGACATGGAAAAGTACATAGTGCCTTACTTGAAGGAGGATCAAGCATTGAAGCTTCGTCCTAGGTCAGTATGGTATCAATCTTACCATAGCATTCCAACTATATGGAGTTTGTTCATGGATATACTTGTTGGACACAGTGATGAAGATCATCATCTCCTGCTACCCAACGTATAATGCTTTTTTAACAATTGTGAAACTTTGTATAGTGTGTCAAATCATATTTTAACCTCTTTCTAAAATGTGTGAAAATGCCACAGTGGCTTGCTTGTCTATGTATCCATTGGAAGATCTCCTTTTAATTTTGATATCTTCCTGAATGACGGAATTGCTACTACAAACTTAGATTTAAACAAAGAGAAATAAACTATAGAAGTTGGTTGGTTCCGCTGAACAGACATGAACAGTAAACAGTGGTAGACGCACACATAAAACATGTAAGATTGAACATTATTGGTGCATAATCAAGGCCATTATTTAAAATTTTAAATTATTGGTGCATAATCAAGGCCATTATTTAAAATTTTAAGTTATGTATCAATTTTATTGGATAGCTGATCTATATTTATTTTGTTATATATTTTATTTGTTAAACAAAATAGTTTACTTCGTAGGTTCAAGTTACCCTAAATAATTAGGGAGATTGCATTAAAGATATCTGTTCGGACGGTACTACCATCTTTGTTGAAGATCCGTCCCAATTAAATAACTCTCATTCAAGAGTAACATAATGAAACCTTAATCTAAAGGTAACAAAGATAGAAATTTTTAGAGATAAAAATATATTATTCCAAAAACTTAAAATAACTTAAGGCATAAGAGGCTTTATATAATAGCTTCTCAAAACCCTAAATTAGAATACAAAGAAATAAAATAAATATTATAAAATAAAATAAAATTATATCTTAATATAATTAGATTTGATTTAAATAAATAAGATATTTGAATAAAATAAAATAAAATTAAAAAGGCTTTTGTTTGGACTTTCTGGGCTACATCATCCTCTCTTGGTTGACAAGAATTCGTCCTCAAATTCACAGCACCATCACCATCAAGAACCCTAATTATATATTTTATTTTATTCAATCGTCACATTGGGAATTATAATTGTTGACCTTATCGGAATAAGATAAATTCTTCTCGAGTGTTCCTTATTCGAAGTCACATTGAAGCCATCTAGTTGAAGGAAAAAAATAGTTTAAAAAACCTTTTCATAGCCTGAAGACAACATCCCCATGTTCAGTAAGACAACATCCCCATGTCCAGTTGATGAAAAAAAATGGTTTTGAAAACCTCTTCATAGCCTAAGACAGCATCTCAATAAGCAATTTTTACCTTGATTCGACGATTGGTAGCCAATTTAAACTCCTTCAGTAACCGGTCAATATGATCGTCATTGAAACGCCTATTGTGTCTCCCGCATACCAAACGATCTTTGAGATCTTCATGGCCGTATGTTGTTATCTCCTTTAGACCTTAAATCAGATGAAATCAAGATTCAGAAACATGCTTGACCCGTAGCAGGAACTGAGGCTCTGATACCAAACTGGGGTATGTTGTGTCAAAAGATGGGCTTTCAGTGGATCAGTCGAAAGTAGAAGCCGTGCGAGACTCACCTATTCCTACTTCCATCACTGAAGTCCGCTCTTTTCACGGATTGGTCTCCTTTTACAGACGGTTCATACATAACTTCAGCACTGTTATGGCTCCCATTACAGAGTGTATGAAGGGCAAGACATTCTGTTGGACCCCTGAAGCAGCTAAGGCGTTTGAGGAAATCAAGGTAAGACTTACCACTGCACCGATTCTGGTTTTACCTGACTTTTCTACAGGATTTGAATTGCATTGTGATGCATCTGGATTGGGCATTGGCGCTGTACTCAGCCAACGAGGTCGCCTTGTAGCATACTTCAGCGAAAAGTTAAGTGGAGCTAAACTTAACTACAGCACCTATGACAAGGAGTTCTATGCAGTTGTACGAGCTTTGAAGCACTAGAGTTCCTACTTGGCCTACAATGACTTTTTCCTGTACACCGATCATGATGCCTAAAAGCATCTGCAGAGTCAGGAGAAACTCTCTTCCCGTCATGCACGTTGGGCAGCATTTACTCAACACTTTACCTTTTCCATTAAACATACTTCGGGGACAGTTAACCGCATAGCTGACGCACTGAGCCGACGCAGCATGATGATTCGTATGGAAGGAGAAGTTGTGGGATTCGAGATGATGAAGGATCTATTGGCTACCGATCCATATTTTGGTCCTATTCTAGAGGACGTCAGCGCAGGTCTGAGAAAAGATTTTGCAGTGAGCAACGGTTACCTCTTCAAAGGTAATTTACTTTGTGTTCCTGAGGGCAATTTGAGCTTACTGATTGTACAAGAGAGACACAACGAGGGGAATGTGGGTAGAGATCAAACCCTTCACTCTGTATCCAGTCAGTTCTTCTGGCCGCATTTGAGGCGAGATGTCATCTGTTTTGTAGCTGGTTGTCGGGTTTGCCAAGTGGCAAAAGGTATATCCTCCAACGCAGGTCTATACCTACCACTCCCAATACCGGAAGGACCGTGGCGAAGCGTCAGCATGGATTTCATCTCTGGGCTGCCAAGAACACAGAGAGGTAACGATTCTATTTTTGTAGTGGTTGACAGGTTTTCTAAGATGGCCCACTTCATTGCCTGCAAGAAAACAACAGATGCTGTGAATGTTGCTAATTTATACTTTCGTGAGGTCTACCGCTTACATGGTCTACCCTTGAATATCGTTTCTGATCGCGATGCGCGGTTTGTGGGGCATTTTTGGAGGAGTTTGTGGCGCCTCACAAACACAAAGCTGAGTTTTAGCAGCGCATATCACCCGCAGACAAACGGCCAAACCGAGGTAACTAATCGAACGTTAGGCAACATGTTACGCACAGCGGTCTCTGGGAACTTGAAAGCATGGGATTCCCGCCTTTATCATGTTGAGTTCGCCTACAACAGGCACCACAAGCGCAGTACTGGATATAGTCCCTTCATGGTAGTCTATGGTTATAACCCACGGGGTCCTATGGACTTAGCTTTTCCAACGCTTGATAAGGTCCCAGCTAAGGTCGAGAACGCCATTGCTGATATATGGGAGATCCATGCGAACACCCCCAAACACCTGGAGGAAGCAACACAGAAGTACAAGATTGCCGCAGATAAGAAGCGTCGTCTGGTGGAGTTTGCAGTGGGAGACTTTGTATGGGCTGTTTTGACCAGGGATCGCTATCCTGCACACGAGTACAACAAGTTGGCTGCAAGAAAGGTGGGTCCGTTTGAAATTATTGAAAAGATTAATCCCAATGCGTACAGGTTGAAACTACCCAGCCATATGAAGACCCATAACGTTTTCAACGTGAAGCACCTGATGCCATTTACCACTGCTGCTGAGGATGATGAAGCTGAGAACTCGTGGGCGAATTCTTCCGAAGAAGAGGAGGATGATGTAGTTGCACAAGCCCATGACTATATGGCCCTTTTGGACAAACGGAAACAGGCTTTATTTGGGGCCCAGATATCAGAATTAGGCGATGCGACCACTCAAATCGAACGCGTCGAGAAGCCTAACGATTTTCGAAAGCATCACAACGTGATGAAGTCCAGGCCCTAAATTTAGTCGTTTAAACCCTCATTTTGCTGTTTTAGTAAATTTTCTGCATTTTCCTATTTTATTTAGATTTTATTAAAATACTTAACCAGCTCCAATCGCTTTGAAATTGGGCTGGGCTTTATTTTATTGCATAAGGAAAAAAGATGTAATTTTGGGCTAGGGTTTCGAGCACTTCTATAAAAGGCTCTCAAACCCTAGTTTTGCCGCAGACTTTTTAGAACAGAATTTTGATTTTTCTGTAAAGTCTCCTTTAATCTAACCTAGGGTTAGAACTATCCATCGGTTGTTTTGTCTTCTTCCTCTTGATTTATGCAGCCGACGACTGTGTTTCAAAACCAGTCGCCTCTATATTGGTATTTAAAGACTGCGTTTCAAAATTTTGATTTACACACATCGGTTGTTCTGAAGACTGCGTTTCAAACTGATAACGCAGCGGAAATAGAAGAAGAAGCAACGATAGATGAAACCCTAATTCAAGGGTAACATGTTAAAACCCTAATCTAAGGGTAACAAAGATTGAAATTTTCAGATATAAAAAATATATTATTCCAAAAACTTAAAATAACTTAAGGCATACGAGGCTTTATATAAGAGCTTCTCAAAACCCTAAATTATAATACAAGGAAATAAAATAAATATTTTAAAATAAAATAAAATAAAATAAAATCTTAATATAATTAGATTTGATTTAAATACATAAGATATTTGAATAAAATAAAATAAAATTAGAAAGGCTTTTGTTTGGACTTTCTGGGCTACATCATCCTCTCTGGTTGATAAGAATTCGTCCTCGAATTCACAGCACCATCACCAGCACCATCACCATTAAGAACCTAAATTATATATTTTATTTTATTATATATTTTATTTTATTCAATCGTTACATTGGGAATTATAATTGTTGACATTATCAGAATAAGATAATTCTTCTCGAGTGCTCCTTATTCGAAGTTACATTGAAGCCATCCAGTTGAAGGAAAAAAATAGTTTCGAAAACCTTTTCATAGCCTGAAGACAACACCCCCATGTCCAGTTGATGAAAAAAAATGGTTTTGAAAACCTCTTCATAGCCTGAGACAGCATCTCCATAAGCAATTTTTACCTTGATTCGTCAATTGGTAGCCAATTTAAACTCCTTCAGTAACCGGCCAATATGATCGTCATTGAAACGCCTAGTGTGTCTCCCGCATACCAAACGATCTTTGAGATCTTCATGGCCGTATGTTGTTCTCTCCTTTAGACCTTGAATCATATGAAATCAAGATTCAGAAACATGCTTGACCCGTAGCAGGAACTGAGGCTCTGATACCAAACTGATGACGCGGCGGAAATAGAAGATAGAAGAAGCAACGATAGATGAAACCCTAATTCAAGGGTAACATGTTAAAACCCTAATTTAAGGGTAACAAAGATTGAAATTTTCAGATATAAAAAATATATTATTCCAAAAACTTAAAATAACTTAAGGCATACGAGGCTTTATATAAGAGCTTCTCAAAACCCTAAATTATAATACAAGAAAATAAAAAAAATATTTTAAAATAAAAAAAAATAAAAAAAAAATCTTAATATAATTAGATTTGATTTAAATAAATAAGATATTTGAATAAAATAAAATAAAATTAGAAAGGCTTTTGTTTGGACTTTCTGGGCTACATCATCCTCGATATCTAATTATTTAATAATTTTTCAAAATACTCATGCTTAATTACCAATCACGCAACCATTTCTAATTTTTGAGCTAATTTTTTTTAAAGATCCATTTTTTCAAACCGGAGCTCGAAAAAAAAGAATCTAAAAGTACTTTCGACTTTGTTTCCTTAAGACGAACAAAACTAGATCCATTGATGATATTTTTTGAATTCTTTTTAACATGTGAGTTCAACCATGAAAGTTTTGTATATTTTCAACAGTTCGAGTTCGTTGAACAATTAAACATGCGAATTCTTTGGAAAATAGTCATGCTACTTTTTTAGAAAATTAAACATGCGACTTCTTTGAAAAATTAAACATACGATTGCTTTGAAAAATTAATTATTCTACTTTTTTGGAAAGGTAAACATGCGATTTATTTGAAAAATTAATCATGCTACTTTTTTAGAAAATCAACATGCGAGTTCTTTGGACAAGAACTAAAAAAATTTAAAAAGAGAAATTGCACCTTAAGTACCTACTCAAGTATTATAGTGTCATCTGATACCTAAGTTTCCTTTTATTACTACTTAATACCCATCTCAACTATCTAACTCACACTTAATACCCAACATGTTTTTAATACATACACTACCATCTACCCACTATATAAGGTCAATTTTCTATTTTCTTCCCCTTTTCTAGCTTTTTAACCATCATATATTTTAGTAGTAGCAAAGTAAAAAACCCTAAACAAAAACTTATTTCTTTCTTTTTCTCTCTCTAGTAAACCGTTCGGAAAAAAATCCAAAAGTACTTTCGACTTTGTTTCTTTAAGACGAACAAAACTAGATCCATTTATGATATTTTTTGAATTTTTTTTAACATGTGAGTTAAACCATGAAAGTTCTGTATATTTTCAACAATTTTTGTTCGTTGAACAATTAAACATGCAAATTCTTTGGAAAATAATCATGCTACATCTTTAGCAAATTAAACATGCGAGTTCTTTGAAAAATTAAACATACGATTGCTTTGAAAAATTAACCATTCTACTTCTTTGGAAAAGTAAACATGCGATTTATTTAAAAAACCAATCAGGCTGCTTTTTTGGAAAATCAACATGTGAGTTCTTTGGACAACAACTAAAAAAAAATTAAAAAGAGAAATTGCACCTTAAGTACCTACTCAACTATTATACTGCCATCTAATACCCAAGTTTCCTTTTATTACTACTTAATACCCATCTCAACTATTTAACTCACACTTAATACCCAACATTTTTTTAATACATACACTACCATCTACCGACTATATAAGGTCAATTTTCTATTTTCTTCCCCTTTTCTAGCTTTTTAACCATCATATATTTTAGTAGTAGCAAACTAAAAAACACTAAACAAAACCTTATTTCTTTCTTTTTCTCTCTCGAGTAAACCGTTCGTATACCCATACCTTCAAACTCCCAAACTCTCAGCCTTTAGTCACCGTACTCTCTGACGTTCTTCACCAAAATTCGACCGTCGACCGTCGTACCCTCCCTGAAACAAGTAACGGCGAAGCCTTCCACCACTCGCCGTTGAGTTTACGCCGGCCGCTGAAGAAATAATACAGTTACATTTATCAGGTATAATTTTCTCTAAAAAATGTATCTTTTTTTTACATATTTGCTGATTTCAAATTGCATGTTGGTGTATTTTTGGGCTTGAAACAATATATAAATTCAACATTGTTGTTGTTCAGGCATGCGTGATAGAGAATGCGAGTTGTTTGGAAGAGGATGCAAATTTTTTGGAAGAGGATACATGATACGGGTTACATTTTACGTTTGTAATAATGTGAATTGTTTGTAACAGACACAACGAGAGTTTTTTGGTATTATGTTAATCTAAATCGTTAATCGTTGTTTAACTAGTTATATACTAATTTTTAGTGTATTCGATATTGATCTTGAACGTGAAACAGATTATAGACTAGGAGTTTAGGTGTCCAAGCATTCATGAAAGAGATGCGAATTGTTTACTGTTTTTATGTAGAATATGCGAATTGTGGTGGCTATTTTAATTGAGAACAACACTCAGATAATAGAATATTAAACAACTCTTAGGAAATAATGAGAGTTGTAATCAAGTCCCAGATTATAGAGTTGCAAATAACTCTCAAGAAATAGAGAGAGTTGTAAACAATTCCCAGATTATAGAGTTGTATACAACTCTCAGATAATAGAGTTTCAAACAACTCTTAGGAAATAGAGAGAGTTGTAGAAAACTTCTAGATTATAGAGTTGCATATAATTCTCAGGAAATAGAGAGAGTTGCAAACAACTCTTAGGAAATAAAGAGATTTGTAAACAACTCTTAGGAAATAGAGAGAGTTGTAAACAACTGCCAGATTATAGAGTTGCATACAACTCTCAGGAAATAGAGAGAGTTTTAAACAACTCTTAGGAAATCGAGAGAGTTGCAAACAACTCTCAGATAATAAAGTTGCACACAACTCTCAGGAAATAGAGAGTCGTAAACAAATCCCTGATTATAGAGTTGCAGACAACTCTTAGGAAATATAAAGATTTGCACACAACTCTTAGAAAATAGAGAGAGTTGTAAACAACTGCTAGATTATAGAGTCACAAACAGCTCTCAGGTATGTTTTTCAAACAACTCTCAGGTTAGTATTGGTGCTGACATTGTGAATTGTTTTACCCATCGATGAAATGAGATTTGTTTGCATGTTCTTCCCACGAGTCTTTACAACTGAGGGAATGTGAATTGTTTGTATATTACTCCCCTGATAGTTATTTGAAAATAGATTAAGAGAGTTCTTTGTAATTGTGAACTCAGAGTTTTTTGGAAAATCTCATAAAAGTTTTACACTGATCGAAAGTTTATACAAAAAAATAAATTACATAGCCATAACAGGCTTCACGCACTAAACACTTCTGATAAATGGCCTTTACATCATCCGTTGTTATCTTCACCATCTTTGATCCAAAACGGAAGACGTCTTGCTCTACCAAGAACATCTCTATAATCCATAGAATGTTTGCATAAAACTTCCTCTTCGCTAACTGCCCCTGCTGGAGGTTGAATATCATCTTCAAAAGCGTGTTGAAGGGTGTGTTTCTCGTAGCTTCGATGTGGGCAGAAATAATATTGTTATTTCTCAGCAGTTTCACAAGGCTCAACAATCCAGACCAGTAGAAGCTTGATTTCATGGTCATATTTCCTGCAAAAACATAAATCAGCAACTGTATATAACAAACAACTCTCATAAGGGAACAACAACACAAATACCTTATAGTTGCTAAAAAATGTAAGATTATAGAGTTGCAAACAACTCTCAGATTTGTTTCTAAACAAGAAAACTACCTTATAACTACAAACAACTCTCAGTTTATAGTTGCAAACAACTCTCATATATGTTTTCTAAAAAACGTCTCCGTTCATAGTTGCAAACAACTCTCAGAGATGTTTCCAAACAACTCTCAAATTATAGTTGCAAACATCTCTCAGAGTATAGAGACACAAACAACTCTCAGATTATAGTCACGAACAACTCTCAGGTATGTTTTTCAAACAACTCTCAAGTATATTTTTCAAACAACTCTCATGTTAGTACTAGTACTCTTAGATAAACCCAATAACTAAAATACCCACTAACGATCATAAATACGTGATTTCAATATAAATAAGCAACGTTGATTGTAAAAAAATAGCAACATGTACTAAGAAATTACCAAAATCGCAAAAAATAGACATTTTCAAAAGTTGAGACGTACCTAGTTAATGTAACTCTTCACCGTCCGACGTAAACTAAATGGAAAGTTGTCGAATGGTTTGTGCTTACTTGTTTCATGGAAGAGACGACGGTGGACGATCGAGAATCGGTGAAGAACGAGAGAATTTTAGGTAAAGAAGTTTAGGGGTTTCTAGTGTGAAAAGGGAAGTCGAACGGTTTGTTTTTGGTTTAAAAAAAATAAAGTGTGTTTTATGGGTTTATAGGGTCTCAGAAGGGGGGAAAATGGGTTTGAAGAGAAAAATATGTATATCGGGGGGTATTTTTGTGCAAATTTTAGATAGAGGTACCAATTGACATTATTCTAGTTTTGGGTACTAGTGGGTAATTAGGTAGTTGAGTGGATATTTACTGGTACTTTTCTCTTTAAAAAATGTCATTAATGGATCTACTTTTGTTCGTCTTAAAAAAATAAAGCCGATGATACTTTTAGATTTTTTTCTTCTGAACTACGGGTTGAAAGATACAGACTAAAAAAGAAAAAGTAAAAAAGAGAAATTTGGTTTAAAAAAAGAGAGGGTTAAATGTGATTTACCAACACGGTGGAGGTATTTATTGGTAGTATATAATCTTTGGGTATTAGGTGGTAATGAGATAGTGGAATATGTATTTATAGATACTTTTCTCAATTATTTATCGATTGCTTTATTTATATATATAATCTATTTTATATGAGAAAATTGACTACTACTATCTTGTTTTTTTTTCCAGCAAACCAAAAAATATGATCATATCGGTTATATTTTAATTTAATAAAATATATTCTGATAGTTTAAAGTTTTTAAATATAATTTAATCTCAACAAGATATACATAATTATTTTTAAATAATTAAGATTTTAGATTTAAAGCTTAATTAGATCTGAAGCTTAACCATGTAAAATTTAAAAGATGTATGATCCATACATGAGCTTTAAGGAATAACTTCTTACTTTTTACACATGGAAAATGTTTTTAAGTGGATAAAAAAAACACTTTAATAATGGATGAGCTGAAGTTGAATGTGTTTCTATACAAATAGATGCACATGATTATGATGGTAGGTGTTTATTTTTTGTACAATGCCATCTTCAACATGTTGGTTGGACCGAATTTATACAATAACTTTAACTATACACTAGTACATTCGTAACATAATCAAAGATCGGGCCAACATGATCCGAAACAATTGAAGACTTGTCTTATAGTGTCAATCTATTTATTCAACGTTAAAAAAACAACTACAAGGTCTTCCGGTCATCTTTGTTGACATGGATGACCCACTATAAGCCCACATTTGGTCATGGAAAGAATAGTCCTCAGCATCGACAGTCTAAGTTTTTTCTTCCCTCATCAGTCTGAACTTACCAAGCTTTCTCATGATGATATACCAAAGGTAGGGGTGTCTCTGATTGGATTTCAGTTAAAATATATAAGCACTTGAGCTTTGATGATAGTACGTGACTCAAACATGATGTCAAATTGTTTTTACTTTACTGACTATTTGGTCATTCTACCAAATATATCTAGCTGTTGTAATACATTCCTAAGAATAAATTAAGTTCTGATTACTAAGCTATGGACCTGAAAATAATGCATCATATTTATTACCCGTTACTATCAGAGCTAGGGACGCGTCTAGAAGGATTTACTAATACAATATATAACTCGGGGTATATTATGATCTTCCCTAACTAGACCACACTAACCGCATAATCAGACACAACTAAGTAAAAAAAAACTCACAAAACTTTGGTTTCGTCAGGATTTCGAGCGAGTCTAGGATTTTCTTAATCTTATTGAATGCCTCGTCATAATAGTCGAGTTGAAATGGTCAAGCCTTTTGATTTTTTTGGAAGAAAGGCTGACACTTTTTCGACGAGCAAGATATAAACTGGTTTAGAGCAATGAGCCTTCTTACTAGAGTCTACACCTCCTTAATGTTTCGTGAAAGGTTCATTGCAGCCAAGTATGATAGTTTTGTAGGGTTTGTTTTGATTCTTTTCTCGTTCATAAGATACTCCATAAAAATTCTTGTTGACTTGCCTCTTATAACATCGACATTATTGAGCCTGAATAACATAATATTGTAGCAATACAGTCCTCGATTTGTGATGAATGTAGTACTTGAAAAGAGGTGCATAACCATTAGTAATACCCCTAGCATTACATGTGGTCAATCGAGATACGATTCTTCTAATAGTTCCCCCAGCACGTTAACCAAGCCTCTGAAACGCTAGTCCAACATAACGACATGATCTACATGCACACCAACTAACAAACCCAGGGAACTACGCCTTCTCTCTTGTAACCAAACCTTGGTCTAGCCAACATGTGGTCAACCAAGATACAGAAATTTAACGATTCCTGCTAATAAGTTAACAAAACCTCTAAAACTCTAGTCCAACATAACTGTATTAAATAACATGTCCACCAACATTGTAAAATATATATGGTCAACCGAGATGCGAGAGTCTTCAAACGGTTCCCTTAAACAAGTTAACCAGGCCTCTGGAATGTTAGTTTAACATAATCACATGATCTACATGGCGAACAACCAACAAACCCAGAGAATTACGCCTTCTCTCTTATGACCTAACCTTGGTCTAGCAAGTACACCATTTTGTTGGATCGGTGCATCAAAGCTACACTGGCCCTACCATTATGAGATTTTGTTTTGATCTTCATTGGATCCAAAAATCATGTATGAATATTTTTCACCGAAGTTCAACCAATATAAAGTGGATAAGTAAAATGACATACGAGATCCATCGCATTATATTAATAAATTCAGAAATTAAACGTTAGGCTTTAAAGGAGATGACAGACTGTTATGCCAAGCTTCGCTACTTAGAAACACCCAGTGCTGACCAAGTCTTTCCTGACCTTCAGAGGAATTGTTTTAACATAGTTCAACCAAATTTCATCTGGGTAACATTCAAAGCTTGAAGATATTGCTGGCCATATTCATGTGCGAGTTTATCGACTCCAAGGTCATCAAATGAGTCAATGACTATATTATTCATTGTAAAATGAGCCAAATGAGAGTTTGCATGTATACACTAAAAAGTTTATCTAAACCAAAAAAACTTGGAAGAATGCCACGATCTATAACCTGTGTATCTTACAGATAGGGAATAGTTCCTGAACTTTTTCCATAAATCATTATACAAAAGAAGGATTTGAAATTTAACGATGTATTAGCCTAGGTAATTGAACAAATCAAAATCGACAAAACAATTTAACCCTTTAACGAATGTCAATCGGCCCCCAAAAATGGTTCTAATCTAGACATACAAGACTTTAGCCAAACCTCCCGTGCAGCTTATGCAGCAAAATAAAAGTCAAGGCTTCTGAGGCAGAATCATGAGCAATTATAACAAGAACAATTACAACAAATTTGATGTAATGGTACAATTGACCTCCGTTATGAGAGAAAATTTGAACCACTCCAACAAGTTTGGCTTCGCTGTTGGAGGTGGCAAAGCCAATTATAAAGATGATATTACATGATTAATGATTGTTTTCATCTATCAAGCATGGAGAACAACAAATCCTCATATATTCTTAACTCGTAGTTAACTAGGCCTCGAGCCAAACAGAATTTAAGAAGGACAATTTGATTTAATACTTAAGGGGTTTCACCGCCAAACTACCTTACTCAAACAAGTTGCATTCTAAAAAGTGCGAGAGTATAAAATGAAACGATATATGTTGTTATAGATTTGACATGTGTGAATTCGACATCATGGATAATTCTTTAAAATAAGCTTCCGGTGACTCTATAAAACGTATTTATCTGCAATTAATCATTGCCTAAAGCAATACTTGTAGATGATAAAGGCAACTGGAGATCAAACATCATAGCATACCTCACTTAACGTATTTTGTTTGTAGACAGAGTCAAAACTAAATGCATTAAAATTAAAGCATCCAAATACATATGGTTGTCAGACATGCTATACAAATAGATTCTTACTAGACAACTCATTTGTTATCTTGGGCCATAAGAGTCTGCCTTTTGTATTGGAAGAGCTTCATGACAGAGAAAATAATGATCATTGCGGCTAACCATATTGGAAAATTTTAAAAACTTCGTCAAAATATAAAACGCATACCAACACTACATAAATTCCATTCATTTGTTCATCTATAGACAATCTTAAAAGTAATATCATTGACATGTGAGGGCTTCATATAATAGGGAAATTTCCAAAGGCCTCATGAGATATGCAGTACTTCATTATGGTTAAAGAAGACCATTTGCAAAATATCAGGGTGAATGAAGTCATCATCTTCCTCAAAATTAATATATGTTACAAATATGGAGTACCAAGAGTCATCACTACTAACAACAGTCTGCAATTCTAAAACGATAGTCTGGTGTTCTTCTGCCAAACCTTAGGTATCATGAAGACCCACTGGAAAAATGGTCTAGTGGAGGTTATGAACATATATATATTGGAATGCATAAAAATAACATTGGAAGTTGCAACTGGGAACTTGTTAGATTTTCCCCACGAAGTTCTATGATCATACAAGACCACTCTACAAACTATTACTACTAAGATTCTCTTCGATCTTTTTTATGTGATAAAGATGTATTGTAGTCATAAACAACCATGAATTCTTTTCGAGTATCCAATTATGATAAATGTACAAATACCGTAAGAGAAAAATATCAGCTAGATCTAATTGTAAAGAGGCGGATGAAAACTCACTTACAAACAAAACATTACAAAGTGCTCATGATGAATATATATAATTCTAAAGTTTACTTCTGAATATTTATAGGTTTTGATAAAGTTCATAAACATGTATTTTTCTACACCATGGATAGAGCACTTGGCAAGCTCGAGCCGAACTTGGAGATACCATGCATGATAACAACTAATATTAAACTTGGACCCATAAACTGATGGGGGAAAGAAGACAACCTCTTCAACGCCATTGGGACATATAAACATTTAAATCTTTATACTTCTTAGCAAATATTGTGAAAACTTAAACTCTATATTGTAAATATGTTTATATTGATTTTTAGATGTTTTTCTACGAGGTAAGAAAAATAACTCTACATTTTTAACCCTTCAACAACTTTTGGATGAGCTGAAAATTACTACCAAAAGAACATTTATGTAATATATTCTCTTGTCAAACAAATAACAATATTCTTGGAAAAGTAAACTAGTCATCCAAACTTTCTTGTTGAAGAGACATTTACAACAAATATTATTCATGTTTACATTTTAAAGCAACTTACCAATAATGCAAAGAGATAAATTTTTTTGGATCCATCACAATTACATCAAACCCCAACAATAATTCTTTTTTTTTCTTTCGCATTTCAAGCTTCTTTGTGGTAAGTGAATGATCAACTTACAACTAATAAAATAATCTCATTTCCTCCATATTGTAAATATATTTTAACTGAACTGGTCTAGTTCTAACCGGATCCTGATCCTAGATAGAACACTTTCAATATCTTTTATGTTTACAAAACCGTTTTCACCACATATTTGGTAAGACTTGATTGAATATCTTATCATGAACCTATCTAGTATTCCACTAAAAAATTGAATTCTAGATTTGTTTCATCGTACATTTTGTCAAAAATCCTATTGTGCTTTACTTTGAATCATTTGTCCTGATATATTTACCTTGTCTTGTATTTGAAAAAACTATTCAAATAAATTTTTGTCTAAATAAAAAAAATGCACCGTCTTGAACTTTTCAACATTGCTATATTTCATCTCTTCAGACAAATACTCTTCTGATCTTTTGAAAGTATTTGACATTGTGTTTTGGCTAGTATCCGAACCAAATTTTTTTTCCGCATATGATTGCATCTCTTTTTTTGTAAAATTTGGATGTTCCTTCTTATATTCATGTATAATCTTTTTTATGTGGTCGATGCAAGTTCTTTTTAATTTTATAATTTTGCTAGTGAATGGAAGTTATCAAATAGAATATTGTTATATCGAATGATTAACCAAATCAAAAATGTAAAATTGTATTTATACCGTAATATATATATATATATATATATATATATATATATATATATATATATATATATATATATATACTGTTAGTATTTTTAAAGTTGACCTTAAATATTTTATACATAGAATCATATTACTTAATGAAACATGCACATGATATGATAGATGGTATTCCAAATATACATTTATACATATTATTCCAAATATAAAATCTAAATAATTCATTAATTAAATATTATAAATACACAATATATGTATATGCAAAATAATCAACAATAAAAATAAATATTTATCTTCAAAATGAATACAAATTTATTTATCAATAAATAAATAATTGCATCAAATTAATATTTAATCTTATCGTAGTTTTTTTTATTAATAAAGCTTTCATTGTAAATTCATTAGTTAATATATATATATATATATATATATATATATATATATATATATATATATATTACAATACTATACATAATATAAATAAATAATACATTTATTATGATTAGGACATAAATTTAATTAGACAATTCTAAACTAAAAATATACACAAATTAACTTTATTTATTCATATTATATATCTTAGTTACGATCTTTGTTGGAAGTAAAGTTTGCATTCATAAGGTTGTATCCATATAGCCATTTCCGGCATATATTATTGATCATGTATCGTATATATTCTTTTGGTAGGATTCGAATAATATGAAAGTCTAATGTAATCATTATTTCCTCATTATCCTCTTCTCCTTAAAATATTAACTATAATGCTACAAATCATAATTCTCATTTTTCCTTTCGTTTCAAGGCCATTTACACTTTTAATGATGGTCTGGATCATTATTAGGGGTACCCTTTGAGTTACCCTTAAGGATTTTGATGTTATCCGTAAGATGGAGGAGCGTATCGACTCCTCACGTCATTGGTCTCCTATTATCGATGAATTTAACAATTATTGATATTAGTGTGAGCCTACCGATCTATGTTCCACTAGGTTCTATTTTACATGACTCAACAAGAATCATATTAATCATATCTTCTCTAAGATTATTATTTCCTAGTCAACAATAATTGAAATTAATATTTCTCATGTCTCCCGTCTATTAGGGGTTCCTCCAATCTTCTTATCATATTATAATCACTATTCACCAAGGCATTCCCCACCATCTACAAACTAATATAGATCATTCATTACGTATATAATTAAGGGGTGTGATTTGTTTCTATAAATATCGTCATTCTTTTTCCTTTAACTATTTTATAAGTATTCTCCATTTTGTTTTATCTTGAGATTTTCTCAAGGAAAAAAACAATGACATCAAATTCAACTTCCACTAGAAGTGTCATAAGCTCAAAATAATAAGCTTTTATTTGGTTGAAGATTCAATGATTCTCTGTCATGATGATCTTAATTCCTTTCTCTTGGGGTAAATCTTATCTTAAAAGACGATCTCATCAACATTTTAGGTATAAGGTCGGCCCCCTTCCGGTGAAATATCTAGGAGTTAATATACTAACGGGCAAACTTTCACATACTGGTTTTCGATCCTTAATTCATAATTAATTTTGCATATTGGTTCTTGGACTTCTAAGCATCTTTCTTACGATGACCGGCTTCGGCTCATCAAATCTATTCTTTTTGCTGGCCATGTTTACTGGTCATCAATATTCAATATTTTTTCGAAGATTCTTAAAGACCTTTCTCAGTACCTTTTCCGATTCCTCTGATCCATCCATGAGATGAAAATCTCAGGAGGAAATTTAGAATGGTTTGCTATCACACGAACCACAAAAGACGACGGTCTTGGGATTATTGATCTAAAAATTTAAAATCAGGTGACTATTCTTAAATTTTTATGGTCCTTAATTATTAACAGCAATAACTCTATCTGGTGAGATTCGATTAAAACTAAGAAAATTTTAAAAAATAACTTATGGGCTTTAGATCTTGGCTAATCTCCCCCATGCACTTGAAGGAAAGATTTACGTCTTAGGCTTTTGGCTAGTAACTTATATAAGATGACGATCTAAAACGGGGAAAAAACCACGTTATGGTACGATCATTGGCTTCTCCGTACTTCTCTAGTAACCCATTATGGATGTGAGATCATCTATGATTCAAGAATCCGGAAGAATATTAAAGTATCAGAAATTATCCTCGATGGGCTTTGGAACTGGCCATACCATTTAAGATATGCAAGTGCTCGAAATTGCAGAAACCTCCACGAAATCAACAACCTCCACGAAATCAACAACCTCGTCCTCCCCCCAACATCCTCTACGAAGACGTCCACTATTGAATTTCTAGGTGAGGAATCATCAAGTTCACTATCAAGAACACCTACAATACCATTCCTACGCCCCTCCCTTGTGTTGGGTGTGCTAGGATAGTATGACATAAAATTTAGTATTCCCCGTCCCTCGGTTTTCATTTGGATTTCTATCTATGGCAAGCTATCCATCCATGATAAACTTCTAAGTTGGGGGTTTAATACTCTCCCCACCCTGAATTGTGTCTTACGCAATTCCGACTCTGAAATTATTAATCATATTCTCTATGAGTAGTTTCAGTTAAAACATTTGGGGTTATACAAATTTGAAGCCTAGGTTTACTTTAATTCACACTAACAATTGGTTATTTTGGATACAAGAGACATCCAACTCGTCTTCCTCCAGTTGACGACACTTACCTCATTGGGCTCAATTACCTATGATGCTACTATTTTCTGTAAAAAAAATATATAATTTTTTATAATAATTCGTTATAAAAGTTGTCGATTTTTTTATTTGTTGAAATATTAACATACTTTATTTGTGTTGAAGTTTAAAAAAATTGTTGATCTTTTTTAAAAAAACCTATTTTTTATGTGCTAATTATTTATGTATTTTATTTGAAATCTTATTCTTGAAGATTTTTGAATGTTTAACAAGATTTTCAGAAACATCAGAAATGTGTAGCAATATGAGGTTTAATATACAAAATGAAAGTGTTTTTATGGGTAAGGTTAGTAAACTAGGTGGTTTGGGGTTTTTGGTAAACTTGGGGGTTAATTTGGTACAGAAACAAGTCAAACATAAGTTAAAATTATTTTTTGGTTAAACTTAGATTGATTTTGGGCATGTATAGTCTGATCTAAAAAAATCATTTTCTTTGCTTTGCTTTGCTTTGCTTTGAATTGGATTGTTATCTTTTATATAAAAAATATCTGTAAAAAGTTATGATTTATTTTTTAAAATTTTTAAAAACGAATTTAGACAATAATATGATATATAATGTTACTAATTTGTTTTTGCGAATAAAATAAAATAATAATAATTTTATTATCTTTAGTAAATTAATTTCAAATCCAGAGGTTAATCGTACTCTGGCAACTTTACGTAAGGCATAGTTTGGTTTTTTGGGGGTGATAGTGGAAAAGTTGACAGACCCTTAGGATGGCATAGCCTTAAAGTTAAGGGCGAGGTTCAAACGAGGAAAGGCTTACGGTGGATACCTAGGCACCCAGAGACGAGGAAGGGCGTAGTAAGCGACGAAATGCACAATCAGGGAAATGAAGGCACCAGCAGATATGCAATTTCTTAACCGCTGCAGTTTCTACTCCTGCTAATAGTTTAGCACATTCTTTGTTGTTACTATGGGGCCCTGAAGCACAAGGGTTATTAGGTATAAATATTTGATAATTTCAAATAGAAAAAAGAATCAAAATCTTAAAATAAAAAATATAACGACACAGTTTTTGGAACAATGTTATTTGTTTGAACTTTCAAACATATAGTTATCTTAAGTAAATTAATAATATGTCTAGAAAACAAAATTTGATATAGTAAGTATTTTTTTTATTTAGATTGGTGTTGGCTTCAAGAACTCTCCTAGATCTAGGGAAGCTTCTTGATTCAAGCTAATCTTTTCGTTTGCTTCTCCCATGCCTTATTGGATGCTCGCCAAGCTCTCCCCCATGGCTCATAACATCATGCAAACATATACAGAATCCTTCAGAGCTCGATTCCCTCTTCTATGTAACCTTCCTAAAGTTTTCAACCCTCCTGAAAACACAAACCATCCTTGAATAATATCATTTGCAACTATTATAAACCCTTCTTACAACAGTCTTCGCATCAAACCCATCTGCACACATGAAAAAACTGATCACATATTGCAGTTTTAGGAATATGACAAAGAAACTATTCTTGCCTTAATAAAAAACATCTTGATAGGAAAGTATTCCAAAGGATTGCCGAAGGCAAACTCCCAATCAATTTTTTGCAGCAAAAAAATTCTCTGGAGAATTCACATACTCAAACTAGGACTCGAGACACATTTTTATAGAATTTTCGTTAAAACCAGACCTATTTAAGCTTTGATCTTTTGGAGTTGGAAAGTTGGTGAATCATTTACGAGAGTCTTTAAATGGTTGCGATCATTTAATCCCGAATTCGAATGCCCCATGGTTCCAATATGGATCAAGATAGAGAACATACCTGAATACCTCTACAAAGATGAACTCATTCACTCTATAGCCTCCTCCATTAACCAGCCACTGAAAACTTGGGACTCTGCTAAAAATAATGCAATTTGAAATGCCTACTGCGCTTGGATTAAATTGAATATCTCCAAGAAACTACAACACCATGTATGGGCAGGATTTGGTTGAAATGAAGGCTGCGGGTTCCACATAAGTTACAAAGATATCCAAAAAGTATTGCACTCAGTGCCGCCATATTGGTCATGATCAGGAAACCAACAAAATCACCCAATAAAATCAATAACAATCCAGGAAAGACAATCTTCAACAATAGATCAACTTGAGAGAGAATGCATCTAATCAAAGTGAAGAACCCAATGATTTTATTGAAACAATGAAAGATCAACAAAGGCTAAAGTCTATCATTGTCAAATCCAACCTTAACGAAAGTCTAAGCAAAGAAATGAAAGAAGATTCCTACATCAATTGAAACAATTCTCATACAGTTTCAGAATATAAATCTACTATGAATGAAGAAATTACTGAAGCAATCAAGAATTTAGATGAAGATTTCTCTCCTCATAACAAATATGATTCAAAATGCTATACTCCAAAACAAATTAACACAAGCAACATCCCTCATACTCTTTTGCTAAAAAAGAAAGATGTTGAGAAAGATTTCCAAATACTCATAAATAAAAGATTAAAAGAAACCATTATAATAAAAATAAAATGCAGTGTTGTTATCAAGTCCCCCTATTCGGGGCCAACCACTCTCCAAACTCCAATCAATCTAATGATTAAGTTCTTTTGTTAGAACATTCGAGGTATCAGAAACAAGACTTTCATCAGAAGACTCAAATCCATCATTACTAAAGAGAATCTCAATATTGTTGATATTCTTAAGCCATTCATAAAAGCTGAATCCATCCCTTCAATTGTTGTCAAGCTTGGTTTTACAAATTACTACTCAATCTCCAGCAACAAAATATGGTTATTTTGGTCTGAAGACTTCTGTTGCAACACTATAATCAATCACCTCCAGCTTCTTCACTCAACTGTTACTCACAAATATCTAAACAAAGTCTTTTATTTAACTACTATTTATGCTAAATTTGAGAGACTTAACATAATTTAGCTATGGAATTCTCTTAAGTCCATATCTAATCTGTTAAAGAATGACTTATGATTGGTGATTTTAATGCTATTACTTCCTCTGATGAACATATAGGATGCAAAAACTTCTTCCTATACAACTTTAAAGATTTTAATGAAACCATAAGAGATTGCTCATTGGAAAACACTGAATATATTGGCATTAAGTTCACTTAGACAAATAAATTCAAATGGAAAAGATTGGATCGAGCTTTATACAAATCTGAATGCTCTAACTACTTCAACAATACCAAAGTCACACACATAGCTAGAACCTGCTTTGACCATGCTTCTCTTATTGTCTCCATATCTAATGAAAAGTATCTCCCTAAATCTAGCTCTAAATTTCTTAATATGTGGACTCTAAGTGATGATTTCTTACCTAATGTTGAAACTAATTGGAACTTAGATATGCAAGGTTAACCTTTGTTTATTTTTTGGAACAAAATCAAAAGATTGAAATGGGCTCTCAAGTCATGGAACAACCTCAGTTTTGGAAACATTTTTTATCAAGTAATTGAGGCTGAAGACAAGGTCAAATGCATGGAAAAAAATTATTCAAGAGAATAATACCACTGAAAACAAAAAAAATCTAGCTCAAGCTAATGCTTAGCTTCTTCAAGCCCTTGCTAGAGAGGAATCTTATTGGTTTAAAAAAACTTACACCAACTGGATTAAGGAGAACATAATTAATTGCATTAAAAAGAACTCATCCTGGATCATAGATGATCACCTTATGGTAACTCTACTCTTTCTTACTCTAATGAGATCTTAACTAACAATTTTGATCTTTATCACATAGATAGTGGCAACTTGATTAACAGTCATATGTTCCAATACATTCCTAGGCTAGTAGATGATGATGACAATGCAATGTTAATGAAGAAGCCTACTGGAAGATGAAGTTGCAACACAATCAAAATCCTTAATCCATCTAGTGTTTCAGGCATGAATGGATTTAATTAATGATTCTTTATTACCTGCTGGAAGATCATCAAAGAGGATTGCTGCGCTGCTGTCACCTTCTTCTTGCAAGGCCAAAACATCCCCAAAGGCATCCTATCTACTGGAATTTGTCTCATTCCAAAGTATTGTAACCTTACAAATTGGAGTCAATACAGACCAATTAGTCTATGCACCTTCACCAACAGAATCTTATCTAAAACTATCAACACTAGAATCTCACATCTGCTTCCCAAAATCAACTCTGAGGTGCAAGGAGTTTAGATAATTCTATTCATGAAAATATTCTTATAGCCAAAGACTTTTAGCTCAATAGAAATATGAAAGTTGGGAACATTCTTATGAAAGTGGACATGGCTAAAGTATTTGATAGAATGTCTCACACCTTTATTATTAAAGTCATGTTCTCTTTTGGGTTTGAATCTAAATTTTTATACCTTATTGATAGTGTAATTAGAAACATACAAGTTTATATCCTAATCAATGGTAAGAAAATTGGTTACTTTAAAACTAAGAAAGGTCTAAGACAAGGGGACCCTTTGTCCCCGAGTCTCTTAATTATTGATGAGGAAGTCCTCCTGAGAGGTCTGAACTACTTTTACAATCAAAATAAAACTTTAAAGTACACTACTGGAAGCTCAATTACAATTCCCTATTTAGCTTCCGTAGATGGTTTTTTTTATTTTCACTAACATTCTATCTATTTTATATCTACTTTTAGTGATTTTTTGCAGGACTATCAGAATCTCTCACGATAAACTATCAACAAAGAAAAGACCAAGATAATATTCTCCAACAAGGCTCCTCCTATCAAAATTTCTTCTATCTCAAATATAATTGGCTTCTCCTCTGGATTTCCCCCTATTCCATACCTTGGGATTACTATCAGCAACGACAACAATGCAGCTAATTTTGAGCCTCTACTTAATAAAATCAGTTAGAAAATCTCTGAATGGGAAGGGAAACAACTATCCTATGGTGGGAGGATAATTCTTATCTCTTCAGTTCTTATGGCTATTCCCACATATTGGCTCCAATGTTGTTCAATCCCTAAACGCATCATAATCAGAATCGATGAATTATTTAATAAGTTTCTTTTGGGCTCTAAACAAACATTTTCTAAGATTCACTGGTCTAGTTGAACTAAGGTTTGCAAGCCATTCAATGAAGGAGGTCTGAATGTTAGAAATCTCAATGACATTCACGATACTTTCTCTTGCAAGCTCTGGATCATATTAAGGCAAAAAAATCTCTTCGAGCCAGATATGCTCACAGTATTTACTGCAATAACATCCACTATCTTCAAGCTAACTTATCTTTGAAAACCAGTTCTCATGTCTGGAAAATATTGGCTGCTATTAAAAATACAGCTGAGCCATACATCAAGTGGAAAGTTGGTTATGAAAACATTGATTTTTGACTTGACAATTCGTTCAGGAAATCTCGTCTGATTAAGCTCGATGACAATTGGGATAATAACTAGTATAGAAGAGATAAATTCTCTAATTTTTGGGAAGGTAACATGTGGAATACCAAAAAATTATCTAGCTTTCTAGATTCTAAAGACTTGAAAGCTATATACAAGATAACTCTCAATGCTCAGCAGATAGACTTCCTTAGATGGACTGCTTTAAAAGATAGCAACTATAATACTAAAAACACTTGGAACTTGATAAGGATCCACCGCAATTCTTCTAACTTTGACGGCAAGATTTGGAATACAATCACCCCCATGAAGTGCTCTTTCCTAACTCGAAGACTAATAAATAATTATCTACCTATAAAAATAATTCTTCAGAAGAGACACACAATTATGGTCTCCAAATGTCAATTTTGCAACACCATAGAATCAGTGAAGTATTTATTAGTTGAATACAGCTTTTCTTGGAACATATGGTCTTATTTCACTAATATTCTAAAGATTAACATTAGCAGATATATGAATATCCCTCATATACTTAGAAGCTGGTTTTGGATTTCTGGCAAAAAGGTTTAGATCAACTCAATTTTGCCTCCAATCCTCTACTGGGTTATTTTGTATTTAAGAAACAAATCTAAAGTCAGGGCGATCATATCTCATATTTATCTTCTATCAGCTATATCAAGAAAATTTGGAGTGGTCTGGACTAGGCTTTTCTCCTTAAGAACAAGCATTGGTCTAATACAAATAACACTTCTACTCATATGGAATGATTTAATCACATTAAAATAAAAAAAAACAAGCCAACTTATTATACATGGATTCCACCTTCCGGTAGCATAGTAAAGCTTAACATTGATGGATCCTCTCTCACGAACACAGAAGCTTGTGGAGGCATCCTTATCAGGGATTCTGACGGTTAAATTTTCTCTGGTCTTGGCAATGTGTATGGAAATATGTCCCCAATAATGGCAAGAGCATGTGCTCTCCTTGATAGCCTCCTAATTTGCAAGAAAAATGAATTTGTTAACGTGGGCATCAAGTCTCATAGGCTCACTAAATGGACCTCCAAATGCAAAATGAGAATCGAATTCAATTCTCACAATGCTCCTAATCGGCTGAGTGCTATTATTTTCCTTGAAAGTATATGACTGAGCTACATTAGAAACAATCCATAACTCTTTATTCTAATTGCTTTTCACTGTGAATTCTAGGCTACTACAGAATCCCCTGACAAGTTAGGCCTACTATTTCTTCTTAAATATTTTGCAGGTGTATGTATTACCTTTAAAGCTCTTCTGTCTGCTATAGCAATGGTTGTTGGAATGCTTATTGATTATTTTTCTATGCTCTTGATCCTCTGTTCCTATCTAATCTCAGCAAGCCGTCATCCATCTTCCTTTGTCTTAAATGCCACTCAATCATTTTGTTTCTCTGCCGGTTCGCCTCAAGCCACCAAGCCACTCAGCCATTTTATCAAACTCCCTTGGGCATCATCTAGGACCAAGTTGTCGTTGCTCTGATTTCGTTCATATTGAAGTTGGAGTCTCCTTGTCTCTTAATGCATCAAGATTTCATTCAATTAAGCTATGGCAATAACTTTGGAGGTTATGCTTCAAAATTTTCCAAAATTTTAAGACAGAAGAATAAAATAGAAAGCTGAAAAGTCGTTTATGGCAAAATTTTATCTCTAAAGCAAAAGATTTAAAATAAGAAAGATGGAGTTTATATTCTAAATATATGAGGATTCCAACAAAAACTTCGATTAAAGTTAATTTCAAAACGATAGCTAAACTTAAAAAATAAAATAAAATCAGTGGATGATTCGGACTCTTACTCTTTCAAATTCAATCTGGTTCCCAATATTATCATAATTTCAATATTGAAATAGGTGGGATAGTGTTTTTGTAAATTTTTCTACTTAATAATAACCCCGGCTTTTGAAAAAGAAAAGTAAATTAATAATGGAAATAACATGAAAAGAATAATACTATATATATATATTTATTTATTTTTGTTGTGTCACCCACTACAATATTGGTCACTGGCGGCCATTGCAGGTCAAAGCTGAACAAATTCTAGTATTTTAATGCAATTTCGCTGGAAAGATGCTCTATAAGAAGCACATGAAAACTATCATTTCACAAAAAAATATACAATTTAATAATAAAACAATTTATTATTTTCATACATATCCTCCTCTTCTTCTTCTCAATATTGAAGTTCATCAATACATATCCTCAGTTCAGTAGTCTTCATCGCTTTGGAGCGTCTACAGTATGATCCTATAAAGGTTATACATCTCTAAGTGTGTTAATAGTAATTAAACTCATATAAATACTTTTTTTCATAGCTCGTTCGATAATTGTGAGGTTTTATTCTTATTTTAATTTTGATTCTCTCAATCTATCAAATTTTAAGGCAGAACCCGAAACTTTGGTTGATCTACTACAACTGCATACTTCAGTTGATCTACATGTGTTGTGTTGCATATATTTAGGCTTGTTCTATCAGTTTAAGAAATATAGAATATATACATATAAACATATTGTTGATATTTTAGTGTCATTCACTTGATTAGACCAACTAGATAGTTTGGAGTGCAGCGCTTATTAGAATATATTATTCACTCGATTTGGTTCGGAGTTCACGCTTGTTAGAATATATTCCTGTTATAATATATTGCGATGGGTTACAAATACTATTCGGATTGTATTGCTGTTTTGAGAATTCATTAGGTTTTAGACATACATGCCGAATTGAAAGTTGGTTCAAATTAAAAAACTATGGTATTGGTTTGAGTGAATTACGCAACAATTCATGCTCTTGTTCATTAAGATTTTTTATTTTTCTATCCGGTTGACTTTTGGAATCAATGCTGGATATCACTTAGGTTGGGTCGCTTTAGCATCCTAAAAACATAGAACTAAAAAGGCAAGATGTTGTATAACATATGTTTGCCTGTTTCTTTACAGGTTTTAAAAGTCAGATAAAACAAATGGATTTCGAGGTATTAACCTCAGGTCAAGATGATGAAACTAATGTCGACTGGACTAAGTTACCGAATGAAGCAACAATCCATATATTTTCACGTCTAAATTATCGCGATAGAGCGAATCTATCGTCAACATGTACACCTTTTAGAACTGTAGGTGCTTCTCCGTCTTTATGGACATCATTAGACATTTCCACCCACAAATTTGATGCTGCTGCAGCTACTTCTCTAGTTTCGAGATGCGTTAATCTACAAAAAATTAAATTTTGTGGCTCCGAAGCAGCTGACGCCATAATCCATCTCCAAGCCAAACATTTACGAGAAATATATTGCGATAGACGCGAAGACGATATTGAGGATGAAACTCTATCCTTAATCTTTACTCAGAATGAAAACCTCGAGAAGATCCAATTCGTGTCGGGTTTTATGACAAACATCACAAGTGGTCCTATATTGTCGATGGCTTCTTCTTGCTCCAACTTGAAAGAACTCCGTCTGTCTGGAGCATTGGAAGTCGACAATGCAGACGTCATTAATGGTTTAGCTAGTGGATGTCCGAATATAACTGATATAGGTTTCTTGTACTCTTTGGATATCGACATAGTTACACTTGGAAATTTTGCAGCACTAGAGTTTCTCTCGCTCGTTGGGTCCTATTCCAATTGGGAAAACATCTCGCAACTTTGTAATAAACTTCCAAAACTAACAGGGTTGGATGTTTCTCGAACTTATATAAGCTCTTCTGATTTGTCTGAATTGCTATGCTCGTCACCAAGCTTGAAAGTGGTATGTGCTTTTGGCTGTCCTTACGTGGACGTTGACACTATCGAGACTAACGGCAAAGTGTTACTTACATATTCGTCTGATATTTTCAAAGAAATATCTTCTTTATTTCCGGAAACAACAAGGTCGCCAAGTTTTGTGTTTTCCGACTGGAGGAAATATTCGACTAAAGAAGACAAAGATATTGACAAGACCATGCTTTGGCTTGAATGGAGTCTGTCGCATAGAATTCGAGGTGCTCCAGATAGTGATCTTGAAGGTCTTGAAATTGAAACTTATAAGATGGAGAAAATGGCACGGTTGTGGCTTGATCTAATGGATAGTTCACAGGAGGATGTTCAAGAGGCAGGGCTTGCGGCTTTTGATGAGGCGGTTTATCTTCCTGAATCTCTTACTGAAGAGCAAGTTGTAGAAGGGGGATTCATATTTCCGCTTTTAAAATCAGCAGAATCTTGGCGAGAAGGAATGCAGTTAAAGGCTGCAAAGGTACTTTTCTTGTCTGCTAAGCTATCGATAAACCTAGCATTTCATATTTATTTTTTACTTTGTAAAATATAAGTAACAATTATTATATTATAATCCATCACTTGGTTAGTCCACAGTTTTGTCTCTTTCAATGAATGTTTTCCTTGTTTAAATTCCGTAGGCCCTAAGAAACTTGTCAGCGAAGCCGATTTGTGCCAAGGCCATTGTAACTGGAGGAGGTTTTGAAATTGTAGCTGGTTTGGTAAGGTCCATGAACAAACTGATTGGCGAAGAAGCTGCTTGTAGTCTATTGAATTTGTCTGGTATAGACGAAATTTTGGTATGTAAAAATGGTCAAAGGATGTTAAATAAGATCAATCTTTAAACAAAAATTGTATACTTTCTGATCATTGGTATAATTGTTTGAATTCCAGCCTGCTATTTCTGAGAAGGGTGGTGCGAAAAATTTAGTTGATCTTATAAATGATTGGTCTTCCGGTGAAGAAATCCTGGTAATTTTTTTTACATTTGAGAGGTATTATCATTTCATTTGAAAAGTATCATATAGATTAGTCTAGTAATCTGCTTCCTCGTTTATGTTTTTTCAGAAATGTGTAGTTGGTGCATTGGCGAATCTGGCCGCAGATGACAAATGTGGTACGGAAGTTGCAGCTGCAGGTGGTGTACATGTCTTTGTGACACTTCTTGAGTTTCAGGGAGTACAAGAGCAGGTAACTAGGCTTTTAATGTTCTATGGTGTTATCTGAACTCGTAGTTTGGACATAAAATTCTTGTCTGTACACGTTTTTGTTTTTGGATGAGACAAAACCTGTGCATACCTGAACCAACCTGGATTTCAAACCAGATGAGATTTCTTTCTCCAAACCCGAATTTCAGACTAAAGATTTATGCAAATGGTTTTTTCCGGATTGGCCAAAATCTGTAGGTAGCCTACTAAATGGTACTTGTCCTTACTGAATCTGTCGGAATTGGACAGGATTATGTGGGATTTATACGAAATTTATGGCATGGTCCGGGGTATATGGTCAATGCAATTTTTTCGTTGAAGTATATTATGATATTCTTTAACATGGTTTTAGTTGCTAAATAGGTATTCAATTTTTTAAATTAGGCTGCTCGTGGCTTGGCTAATTTGGTAGCTCATGACGAAAGCAGTACAATTGCTGCTGAACCGTTTTTTCAACTCTTACAATCGTCTCTCGAAGGCGTCAGTGTTTCCCCTGGAAAAGACAGTGGAGTATCTCAGATCGCACCAATACACTCTTATATTGAGGTATGTAATCCGCGAAGACTAGAATCAGACCAATCATCTAGTCATAGTCAATCCCAACTGTGGCTGTCGGTATATGACACGATCCCTGAGCCCAATACAAATCTAGTGACAGTATTAGGACACGATAGAATTTCAGGTCAACCCAATTATGACACAAATCCAGGTTGGATTTGGGTCATGTACTTTTTTACCGAACTTAATCCAGGACACAAAATTGCGACTCATAGCTAACAATATAGGACACAACGTGCTAACCCGAAATGATATTTAAAAAGTTTACGATCGAGATACTTAAGATACGATGAAATAAGGGATCAAATTCACAAAAAGACATGAAGAAAGATGGATTGGTATAGGTTCATGCCACAAAATGGACAGTCCTAATCCCAACTTACTAATTATTTGTGTGTGGAGATATTTTAAGATTTGTCACGAACATATTGTTCATGATCAATAATTCATGTGTCGACACCAATTACTAGATTGGACTTTATAAAGCCATGACTAATTAGGCATAAACATCACCAAACAAAGGATTGAACTAAAATGCGTGTCGGTAAATTGGCCCCGAATCTTACTATACGTCATTGTGTTACATTTTTAGATTGCAGATGAAACTGATGATCTAGCAATCTATCCTATCAATGCTCTCCGCATTATAGTGGAAGGAGGCGTTGAGACGCTTGTTGATCTCTTACATTCTACGTCGGCTTCAGAAATGACCAGGCTCATGGCTATGGTGATATTGGCAAACATGTTTGACGGACGGTAATTAAACTTAACGTACTTGTTTATATACAAAAAAATATGGCTTTTGGCTAAAAAAATTCGACTATGACTGCAGGATGGATAAGTTTGGTCTCCTTGAGACATCATCAGAAAATACATCAAAAACCTTAAAGCACATTGAAGTCTTTCTCCGTAAAATCTCATCTCCACAGCTATTAGCATATTCCGGGTTACCATCATCATTATCTCCGTCAGCTAAAATTGAACACATAATCTTCAACGAACAAGAGATTCGCATTGTTGAAGCAGGACAATACAAATTCAGGTATATATGAAACAACATCTATTTAAAATCCGTTTGCGTCTACTGTTTAAAGGTTCCGGCAAACTAGTCAAGATCAAGTATTGAAACTATACTCGATTTCGGTCGGTCAGATTTATGTGAGCTATAACTCAGAATTGTTGATTTTTTACAGCACTATACTGATAGGAAGATTAATAGGTATGCTACTAAATCCTTCTTCGATGACCATCCAATCATGTGCCGCATTCGCTCTTCTCCAGGTAAGAAAATTTATTGAAGATACTCTCATATCCTTAGGTGATCTTAATTTGCAGTGTACAAAAGCTATCCCTCTGAATTTTTTTGGTTTTGGTTACTTAATGCCCATCTTCATGTTATGTTGTTTTCTATGTATTTCAGTTTAGTCTTCAAGGCGGTCGCCACGATAGGTATCATGCAAGTTTTTTACAAAATGGTGATGGAGTTTTAGACGTTCTTCGTTCTGTAACTCCGGAAGATGCTTTGCGGTTCAATGCTAGAATTTTTTTCATGAAAGCTTTACTTCAAAACCTTGAAAACCTCGAAGCGATTACTGAATGGTCTTAGTCCGAGAATTTGGAATTTACGGGTCAAATGTTGTACGGAAGATTTTTAATTTACACACCTGTTTATTATAATATTTTGTGATTCAGTAATGAATTGTGAGTATTGGAGTTCATCGAATTGAACAATCGTTTTTTTCTTAAATATATATAAGGTTTTTTTTTGCTATAGCCACTTTCTTTGCTTTTTGGTTCCTGCTTATCTCCACATGCAGTGGTGGCAATCCGGTCCCATCTGTTCTGTCCGGTCCGGTTTAAACTCATTTAGGTTGTTTTTGTTTAACCAAGTTTGTTTTGATGAGAGTTTTGCCTGAAATTTCCTAGTTTCGTTGTGTTATTTATTTTAGTGTAATTGGATTGACTATTCGACCAATTTAATCATGATATATTATCAAACAAGTCGTAGAGTGCGGAGTGCACGCTTGTTAGATTAAATCATGATTAGCGGGGTTAAGGAGAAAAGTTTTATTTTGGTTAAATCGGCTATTGTTGCAAGTCAACAGAATTTCGAAATTTTAAATTTGACCGTTTTTTTTCAAATTTTAAATTTCAGCCGTTTTATTACAAAACCACTTTAGAGACCCTAACTGCCCTAACTTCCGAACTGTTTTTTGGTTGGTCGAATTTATAAATATGGGTTCTGTTGAAAAGGATATCAGATCATTTTTTCATCCTCTCTGTTTAAAATTATATCTCTGATTTTATCCAATTGAAATTTTCGGAGAACCCCAAAAATATTTCAATAAGAAATTGTTTGCAAGACTTTAGAGATTATCCGGAAACAAAACACTATTTTCTACACGTTGTAACGTTTTTTAGAATTTAAAGAGTATTTTATTTGATGGGTCTAAATAGAATAAGACAAGCGTTTAGGTACGCAATTAATTTAACCTATTACAATTTCGAAACTTTAAATTAGCGTCCCATTTTTTCATTCCGAAACTTCCCTCCAAAAAAGGACAGAGCCTCCTTGACTCATGAAGCCAAAAATTTCAAAAATTTCTCATGGAGTAGAAACATTCGAAAAAAACATCAAAAATTTGAGAGATGCCTTCAACTACATTTCTATTGAAATCAAGCTTGCCCTGAAAATGAAGCCCGCTCTCCAACTCCATCTGCTCAAAAGAAGATAGCGACTCTGATTAACGCCAACATGTGTGAAATTAATGATTTGAGTCGCAGAGCGATGATTTCATATCTTGAAGTTAGTAAACAATCCAGATCTCCTAAGCCTGCAAAAACAGAAACAAAAATAGAGAGGTGTTCGTCAAGCATTGCTTGCTGCCCAGAGTTAGGATCAATTCAATCTGATCGATCCGGTCAATCATCCACATTCAGGTAACTCAGGTTCATGCTTTCAAGAGTTGTAATGGCCTTCAAGTCATTTGGAGCTTGATTATCAGTATATTGAATTTTCTTCTTACATTTCAAGGTCTACTTGGAAAGCCAGTCAGCTCCCATATTCTGAAACCTTGAAATGTTTGTGATGTTCATGCTAGAAGTGATAAGATTTTTACAGCATTTAAGAGTTCGATTAATATAATAAGGATAGTTACCACTTGCAAGCATATTTGTAAGAGTTTGAGAGTCAGTTTCAATGTGCAATTTATTCCAATTATTACTTTTGCAAATAATTAATCTATCGAGGAGAGCCCTTGACTCAGCCATTAATGGATTTAATTTTCCATACAAGTTAGTAGCGCCTAGGACAATCTCACCTTGGTGATTTCTGATGATAATACCACCTCCAACTTCTCTAATTCTCAGACAAGACACATCTGTGTTAATTTTGAGAAAGCCTAGTTTAGGAGGAGTCCATTGATAATAGGTGATGTTGTGAGTTATTGAAGTTCTACAACCCATCTTTCTAGCTATATGTAGATATTTGTTCCAGTGCTTTTTCCTGAGACAGTTAGAAATGTCCAAACTTATAATAATGTTGTTTATATACCTGATTAGCAGCTCAGTATTGCATGTTTTTTCGTTTAATTTAGGCTTGTTTATGTATTTCCATATAGTCCAGAGAATTATGACGGGGATAATTATTCTGACGTGAGTTTTTGCATCAGTGGACCAAAACCAAACTTTCAACATGTGAGCAATAATACATGTATTTGAAGATTTCAATGTTGAAGAGGGTAGCATAATGACTCAACATACTTCAGGAGATGTCACACTCTATAAAGAGATGCTTAGGGCATTCAATTCTCTTACAGGATTGGCATTTAGATGCAGTGCTGAAATATTTCTATTGCATAATCGTTTTAACTGGAATGAAATTCTTAATAATCTTCCAAGCTAGAAACGAGCACTTTGTAAGAGTGACAGAGTTCCACATTTTGTCATAGATGCTAGAGCAGTTGTGCTTGGTTCTCAAATGGTTCCAAGTGTACTTAGTACTAAATTTGGTGTCATTTGAAAGCCTCCAGATGATTCTATCTTCATGGAGAGGGTTAACAGTCAATGTTTTGATCTTTTCAATAACATATTCTTTAAGAAACATGTTAAGTTTGTTGTAGTCCCAGTTTCCATCCTTCCAGAACTCGTTGAATAACTGTTGTCTATACCTAGTGTTGTCAAATTTTTCATTCAAGAGGATCAATGGAGGGTCCCCATACCAGCTTTCAAATAAAAATTTAACGTTTCCTATGCCAATCTTCTAGGGGATGTTTTCCTCAACAATTTTCTTGATTTTGGTAATCCTTCTCCACGTGCATGAACGAGGCTTATTGTAAGGAGCCTGGAAAGGGTAGATTTTATTGCACTATGTCTTATGCATTAGAATAGACCATAAGATTCCGTTACTTCTGAAGTTCAACCATATTTTGCAAGAGTATGAGTCTTGGAGATCAGTGATGTTACGCATGTCCTCTTGATAAGTCTTGCAGATAGATTTTCAGGTGGATCAATGAATTCTTTTCTCAAAAGAGGAGGAGCCCTAGAGAAACTTATTATAGATGGTTTATATTCTCTAGATGAAATACTTAGGAATTATAGAGCTTTGGATCCAGTATGTAGAAAATATGCATCAGGGCAGTCTCAATCAGAGTGAATCTTCCTGCAAAGGACAGGTTTTTGTCTTTCCAATCATTGATTATTTTGTTGATTTTATTGAAGAGGTGTTAAAGGAAATAATAATATACATTGACTAAATAATTTATTATAGTCAATATTCAAACGTAATCTATTATAGATATTATTAGATTAAATTTTATTACAGTAGACTAGTATAATAATAAGATATTTTCAGAGCCTATATATATGGCTTTAACTTGTATAGAAATTCTAAGTTATAATAAATCTTTTCTAGTTTTTACATGGTATTAGAGCCCTTAGGGTTTCTATAAAAAATCTAGATAAAAAAATCTAGATGGGTGTTCGTGGTAGATATAATGATTATGGTAGTCATGGTAGATCAAACTACTATCGTGGTAATCGTGGTGGGTGTAGCAGATATAACGATTATGGTAGTTGTGGTAGATCAAACGATTTTGGTAGTTGTGGTAGATCAAACTATCGTGGTAATCATGGTGGGTACAATATTCGCAGTAGTCGTGGCGGATACAATAGTCAAGATGGATACAATAGACATAACAGTTCCGGTAACCATGGTGGTGATCTAAACAATGTTCAATTTGCTAATATGGCAACGAACGAGGAACCTCATGTGCTTTTCGCCGAGGAATATGCTCAATTTTCCAAGTACCAAGAGTCTCTAAAGTCACAAGATCTTAAAAACCCTGCAGCTTGTGTGTCAGGTGCAGCTTGTGTGTCAGGTAACTCAACTACATGTCTTATTTCTTCTTCCTCTGATTGGGTCATTGATTCTGCTGCCACAGAACATATGACAGGTAATAAACAAGTTTTTACTTCTCTTTCAAATACACATCATTCTAATGTCACATTGGCAGATGGATCATCATCTCGTGTTTTAGGTTCAGGGACTGTCAATCCCACAAAAAATATCTCTTTGACATCTGTTTTACATCTCCCTCAGTTTTCATTCAACCTTATTTCTATTAGCCAACTCACTAAAACACTAAATTGTTTTGTTACCTTTTATTCCGATCATTGTTTGTTTCAGGATCTTACGACGAATAAAATAATTGGTAGAGGGCATGAGAGTGGAGGTCTCTACTATCTTGATAAAGACTATCATACATCTACTGCATGTTCTAGTATTACATCTCCATTTGAAGCACATTGTCGTATGGGTCATCCATCTTTAATCTCTTTAAAACAACTTTATCCTAAATTTCGGCATTTGACATCATTAGAATGTGAGTCATGTAGATTTGCTAAACATCATCGTCTTCCATCATATCCTCGTATTAATAAACGAGTTGCATTTCCTTTTGAAATCGTTCATTCAGATGTTTGGGGTCCTTGTCCCGTTGTTTCTAACACTGGTTTTAAATATTTTGTTAGTTTTGTTGATGATTATTCCCGTGTTACATGGCTGTATTTAATGAAAAATCGTTCTGAGTTATTTTCAATATTTTGCACGTTTACTGCAGAAATAAATACCCAATTTAATTGTCCTATTCGTATTTTAAGAAGTGATAATGGTAAAGAATATTGCTCAAATGCATTTCAATTATTTATGGAACAAAAAGGAATGATTCACCAAACTTCGTGTGTGGACACGCCATCTCAAAATGGTGTTGCTGAAAGAAAAAATAGACATCTTTTAGAGGTTACTCGTGCACTTCTTTTTCAAATGAAAGTACCGAAATTATTTTGGGCAGATGCTGTTTCCACTGCATGTTTTTTAATTAATTGTATGCCATCTACTATCCTTTCAAATAATATTCCATATTCTGTGCTTTTTCCATCTAAACCTTTATTTTTTGTTGAACCACGTTTTTTAATTAATCGTATGCCATCTACTATCCTTTCAAATAATATTCCATATTCCATGCTTTTTCCATCTAAACCTTTATTTCCTGTTGAACCACGCATTTTTGGCTGTACTTGCTTTGTTTTAATCCGTACAATGATTTATACAAACGACATACCTTTCCTCTCTCCCCCTGCGTAAAAAATCTAGGTGGTTGCTCCATATAGACTTCTTCTTGAAGGTCTCCGTGTAAAAATGCATTTGTAATATCTAACTGATGTAATGGCCAATCATTTGATGCTGCTAAGGAAATAAATAAACGTATAGAAGTAAACTTAGCTACCGAAGAAAAGGTTTCAGAGTAATCAACACCATAGGTTTGAGCATATCCTTTTGCAACAAGTCGTGCTTTGAGACGAGCTAGCGTCCCATCTGGATTCCCTAAGGGCTCTGATTAATATATATGCTCCAGGTTGAGAGGGAGTGTGATTTTGTTTCAGTCTTTGGATCAAGCTTGCACTTCAAGTACTTCAGTTCAAGCACTTTCGCACAAGCTTGAGGGGGAGTGTTAAAGGAAATAATAATATACATTGACTAAATAATTTATTATAGTCAATATTCAAACGTAATCTATTATAGATATTATTAGATTAGATTTTATTACAGTAGACTAGTATAATAATAAGATATTTTCAGAGCCTATATATATGGCTTTAACTTGTACTGAAATTCTAAGTTATAATAAATCTTTTCTAGTTTTTACATGAGGTTTATATAATTGCTCCTTTTGTTTTTTTTGTTTATAGTGATTCCCTAATACTCTGTTGGCAAGGAGTTAGCACTAAAACATGAAATGTTAGAGATAGTAGCTAGCCTAACATAGTTTATTCTAGAAGGGAAGATAATTTTCATTTTGTCTTTGTTAATTGACTGACCCGAAACATTTTGATAGATATCAAAAAAGTTACCAAGATTTTTAGCACAATTCACGAGGTTGTTTGTAAAAATCAAGATATCATCCACAAATACAAGGCTAGGTATAAGCATGTTACTTTTAGAATAATATTTCATCTCACTGTTTTCTGTAAACAAGTTGTGTAAGCCTCTTATAAAGACTTCTTCAGCAAGTATAAAAAAACTTGGAGAGAGGGGGTCCCCCTGCCTTAGGTCTGTGTTAGTTTTAAAGAAGTCATATACATTACCATATATAAGCATAGAGACAAAAACAGAGTTGATCAAGCTTTTAATTGTTTTAATGAAACAATTAGAAAAAGCTAAAACATTTTAAACCTTTAAGAATGAAAGAATGAGATAACTTGTTGAAGGCTTTCGACATATCCAATTAAATTAGAATATTATCAGATTTCTTATTTCTAATTAGATCATATGGAAGCTCTTTAGCTATAAGGACGTGATCCTGAATAGCATTGTTAGGTATAAACGTAGTCTGGTTTCTAGATATGATTTTTGGAAGAAGAGAAAGTAACCTGTTGTTGACTACCTTGGACATCCTATTGAGAAGGTTGCACAGGCTTACTGGACTGAAGTCCTTCCATGTTATAGGATTAGAGGTCTTAGGGACTAGACAAATTCTAGTTGCAAGAACACCTTTGGGAATTTTCTGGACATGGATGAATGATATCATTGTTTGACATAGATCTTCTTTAATAATGCTCCAACAAGTTTTGAACAAAACCCCATTGAAACCATCCATACCTGCAGTTTAATAGTCTCCTTGTAACTTAAATTCATTCCTGATATTATTGATAAAAAAATTTATTATAAAAAAATCTATAATTACTCAATAACGTTGTTTTGAAATTATTTTATAAGGTAATTATTTTTACTATTTTTATCTTTATTTCAAAAATTTCGTATAAATATAATTACTGCGTTAAGTTAGCAGACTTTTTTAAAAAGATGTTTTTTTCTCTCTACTCCTTTTTCTAAATATAATTTTTTTTCTCACCAAAAGTGAAAAGAATTGAAATTAAAACTAAAAGAAATTAAAACTAAAACGACTAATTAAAATGTTATTTTGCATTTTGAAAAACGAGCGCATATATGAATATTTAATTATTTACTTGCAACAACAAAAAATTACTTATGTATTTTGTTTTATTGTATACTAAAATTATTTTTAGTTAATATTTGTCTTTAGTTAGCGATAACGTATTTAAAAAATTATGAATAAAAACAAAACTAAAAAATATTTTATAACAAGTTTAAAACAATTCGGTAAATTAATCAGCAAATTTGGTCATGATGTTGTTCGCGTACATTTTGACGGACAGGATGACGTTCGCATCATGTTCTCACGTGTTCGCGAGGGCAATGCTAACATTTATTTGGCGGAAAATACCATCTGTTCTGTTAGGACGATAAGGACGAACACCACTTGGGTGTCATCGTCTAGCGGAACCGAGCGGTTTTGATTCTTTTTTAAAATCACATTTTAGAAAAACAAATAGATAGAATGGTGTATACCTCTCTCATGTTCATGTTGTTTTTTAAAAAGAGGTTTTGTTATCATTTTGGCCATGTTTTTTTTAAATTGTACGAAGTTGAAAAAAAAGAATCATATTGAGTTTTAGGTTTTGATTTTTTAGGATTTTTGTGAGTTTTAGGAAGTAAAATGTTAGGTTAGAATATATTTTATATTTTCCAACTTCAAGGAGTAAATAATGTGGTATACAAGGTAATTAAATAGACTTTTAAGGATATTTGAGGTTTTTTACGAGTGACAATTTTGTAAATATTGAAAAAATTGAAAATACAGGTTCACCCGAATAGTTTTGATCTTTTTTTAGCAATTTTCTTCAACTTATTGGATAATGTTTTTAAAAATTAAGATATTTATCATCATAAACAAATACTTCAGATATTTACTTGATATTTTTTTTTAATTCTTTTAAAATATTTTCAATATTTTATTAGCTTTTACCATATATTTTAAAAATAATATTTTTTATAAATAAATTTAATTGAACCAGAGGAAATCAAGATATTTATCATAAATGAAATAGACTAACTTGAAACTATGGGTAACAATTTTTTTCGAATTTGCGGGTACTTGACCCAAGCCCACGAAATGAGATGAGTTATGGGTTTTAAAAAGGTATACGGATGGATTGTGGGTTTGAAAACTTACTATTCACCACTTTTTGTAATGAGTTATGGGTGTAAAAAAAATTCCATATAAATTTGAAGCGGGTCAACATGTCATTTGTTAGTTATCAACTATTTTAATATTAATACATGATATATAATTATTTTATAAATTCTAAAATTATATTATAATCTAATTCAATTTGATTTTTACTCTTTACAATTTATATATTTATTATTTTATTTTTGATAGTTTTATAAATATTTTGCACTTTATTATATTTAAATTTATTTAAAATTAGTTTATATTTAACAAATATAAAGATTTAAATTGAATAAATTTTTAAAAAAACTTACAATTTTTTAATAAATTTATATATTAAAAAATAAACATAATTTATTAAAAATATAAAAAAATAAAAATCATAAATAATAAATATGTCTTATAAATTCTGTTACCATTTTTTTAGATTTGTCGCTAAATTTAAGATTTTATACTATGTATGTTATTATTTTTATACTATTTTAATATATTATTTTTAGTTTTTCTAATTTATTTATTACATATTTAATTATGAAAAAAAATATGTGATAGATAAATAATGTTAAATAAGTACCCGTGGATTGGATACTCTAACCAGATTGATTTAGGCGTCATAACCAAAATCTTTTAACCACACCCTAACCGGACTAATTTAGACGTCATAACCAAAATCTTTTAACCACACCATAACCGGACTGATTTAGATGTTATAACCAAAATCTTTTACGCGTACAAGTACCTGAATTCAACGGACTTTAAAAAACACGATTTTGACAATATCCGCATTCAGACCAATCCATTAACATCTATATTTGTAACCTTTGAAAATGACGCCCAACGTACCGACTAACATGTATCCCTTCTTCTTGATTAAAAATAAATAAAATGATCAAAATTCACAAGATATTAAGTTTTTAAATTATTTTTGTTATAAAATACTATGCAATTATCACAAAATGGCTCAAGCACATAGTATATGCGAATGAAAGATTTAAATGAAACACAGGATTTAACGTGGTTCGACAATTGTCTACGTCCACGGGCGCCGCCAGAGAAAAGAGTTTCACTATGATAGAAAAGGTTGCAGATTTCATATTGTGTTTTGTATCGGCCTAGTAATCTATTTATAGGGAATTAATAGACTTACTAGACTATGGGCCTAATGGGCTCATACCACAAAACTAACTCAAGTGATTGGACAATATCACTATCACAACACAAAACTGTACTGCCGGACACAGTACACTGTCAAGGACTATTCGACTCATTCATAACAAATCTTCCCCTTGAGGCGGATATCCTTTCTTCACTATCAACAAAGAATCTTCTCTTCTTCTGACTCACCAAATGACCTTAAGGCATTCACTCTATAGTGCCAACACCGATCCAGTTTAGACACTCCCTAAACTTTCGAACTGATACTGCCTTGGTCATTATATCTGCTGGATTATCGTGTGTAGACACTTTCTTCACATCAACAATTCCCTTTGATATTATATCACGAATAAAATGATACCTGACATCTATGTGCTTTGTACGCTCATGGTACATCTGGTTCCATGTAAGGTGTATGGCGCCTTGACTGTCACAAAACACTTTTGTAGTACTCCTATCCAAGCCCAAATCTGCCACCAAACCTAGCAACCATATTGCCTCTTTAACTGCTTCCGTTATCGCCATGTACTCTGCCTCTGTTGTAGACAAAGCTACAGTAGCTTGCAACTGTGCTTTCCAACTGATCGCACTCCTAGCTAGAGTAAATACATATCCTGTTAGAGATCTTCTTTTATCCATATCACCTGCAAAATCAGAATCAACAAAACCAACCAATGATCCTGCAACATCATTCAGCGATTCACCAATATCGGTTTTGTTAAAAGTTAAGCCAACGTTCACAGTATTCTTCAGATACCGAAGTATCTATTTCATTGCCTGCCAGTGTTCTTTCCCAGGACATCCCATGTACTTGCTAACTACACTAACCGCATGTGAAATATCAAGACGTGTGCATACCATAACATACATGATACTACCAACTGCACTTGTATATGGAACCTTCGACATTTGTTCCAACTCAGCATCGTCCTTGGCCGCTCCTACTGCAGACAACTTGATATGAGTAGCAAAAGGAATGCTAACTGTTTTAGCATCAAACATGTTGAATTATTTTAACACTTTCTCAATATAGCTTCGTTGAGACAAGTGTAATGATCCTAAATTTCTGTTCCCGATAATCTCCATACCAAGAATTTTCTTTGCTCTACCCAGATCCTTTATCTCAAACTCGGCACTAAGCTGCTTCTTTGACTGCACAATGTGTGACATACTACAAGCAGCAATAAGCATATCATCCACATACAACAACAAGTAAACATAAGAATCATCTGACATCTTTTGATGATACACACAACTATCATATGGACTCCTCGTGAACCCTTTTGACACCATGAATGTATCAAAACGTTTGTACCATTTCCTAGGTGACTGTTTCAAACCATACAATGACATTTTCAGTAGACAAACTTTGTCCTCCATATTAGGTTCGATAAATCCCTCTGGTTGTCTCATGTAGATTTGCTCCTCCAATTCACCATCTAGAAACGCAGTCTTCACATCCAACTTCTCAAGCTCTAAATCTTGCAAAACTACTATGGCTAACAAAACTCGAATCGAACTATGCTTCACCACTGGAGAAAACACTTCATTGAAGTTGATTCCTTCCCTTTGAGTAAAACCCTTAGCGACCAGTCATGCTTTGAATCGAGATGCCTCAACCCCTGGATTACCTTCCTTTTTCTTGAACACCCATTTACTGCCTACCGTCTTCTTTCCTTTAGGCAAGTCAACAAGCTTCCATATTTGATTCTTATGAAGATATTCAATCTCTTCTCCCATAGCACCAATCCATCGATCTGCCTCTGAACTTGCTATAGCTTCTTTGTAGCTACTAGGTTCCTGCATCTCAACTTCTTCTGCAACTGACAAAGCATATGCAACTAGATTCACATACCTTTTTGGAAGTCTAATATCTCTTCTTTCTCTGCCCAATACTATGCTATAAGGTTGTTGTTCTGGTTCAGGCGCATCATCGTTACTATCATCCGATGCTGACGCTCTACCTCCTGCTTCTGGATCCACCTCAGAACCACTTGAATTATTGGACTTGCTAGGAACTGATTCTACTTCAAGCTCCACCTGTTTACTCACAACCGATCCTGATTCGACCATTTCTCCTACTTTCTTCTGACTGTCTATAGACGCAAACTCATTAAAAGTAACTTCCCTACTGATGAGAAAACTTGGAGACTTTGGAGAGGTACACCATAACCTATATCCCTTCACTCCAGTAACATATCCTAGAAATATGCATCTCTTTGCCCTCGGCTCAAGCTTACCATTTCTCACATGAGCATATGCAGGACAACCGAACACCCTCAAATGTTCATAATCAGCCGACGATCCAAACCAAATATCAAAAGGAGTTTTACAATCAATAGCCGTTGATGGAGACCGATTCACCAAGTAACACGCTGTACTGATAGCTTCAGCCAAAAAATCCTTTCCCACACCAGAATGCGAGAGCATACTTCGTGCCTTGTCTCAAAGCGTTCTGTTCATTCTTTCTGCGACTCCATCCTGTTGTGGTGTTCTAGAACAAGTGCGATGGTGCACTATTCCCTCAGCTTCGCAAAACTCGTTGAACTCACGACTGCAATATTCTAACCCATTATCTGTCCTAAGACGTTTAATTTTTCTTCCTGTTTGCTTCTCAATCATCGTCTTCCACTTGACAAAGGTTGAATATGCCTCATCTTTCGTTTTCAGAAAGTAAACCCACACCATCCTTGAATAATCATCGATAAACTCATGTAGTATCTGGCTCCGCTCTTGGATGGAATTCTGTTTGGACCCCAAAGATCTGAGTGAATGTAGTCCACTGTACCTTTAGTCTTTCTTACAGCCGATTTGCTGCATTTGACTCTAGTTTGTTTACCAAACACACAGTGCTCACAAAATCCCAATGATTCTGCTTTATACCCTTTCAACAAATCTCTCTTTCCCAAAACATCTAATCCTCTGTCACTCATGTGACCAAGACGCCAATGGCACAACTTATTTTGATCCTGCCTACTTTGGCTATTACTCTCCGATGATGCTACTACAACATCGCCCATAACAACACTCCCCTGGAGAACGTAAAGACCCTTCTGCAAACTGCCTTTCATGCATAACATTGAGCCTTTTGTCACTTTGATTACACCATCTTCTGCATGATACTTGTAACCCCGAAAGTCTAGAGTCCCAAGAGAAATCAGGTTTCTCTTTAACCTAGGAACATGCCAGCACGTCAAGATTCTAACAACCCCGTCAAACATTCTGATTCTGACGTTACCAATACCACCAACAGTCAACGAATGATTGTTCCCTAAATAGACAGTTCCCTGCATTGGCTTGTACGTATCAAACCACTTCTTGAACTGAAACATGTGATATGTAGCGCCAGTATCAAGTACCCAAGAGTTTTTCCCAAAGTCTGAACTCACTGACAATACATCTCCTTTACCACTGTTTTCACTGTCGTCGGAATCGTTCACACCTTCAACAATGTTTGCTGCATTTTCCTTTTGATTTCCCTTCTTACCATTCAGTTTCAGACAATCTCTCCTATAATGACCCTACTCACCGCATTCATAACAGTTTGAGTGCTTTACCCTTGACTTGGACCTCCAGTTCTTCCTTTTTAAAGAACTCGCTTTGCTTTTAGATCTTCCCCTAGTCATAAGACCTCCCCCTTCAGCTTGACTGTCTGGTTGCAACTGTCTCATCTCTTTTGATTTCAGTGCCCCTTTGACATATGCTAGCGATAACTTATCCTTACCATACATAATGTTATTTACGAAGTTTTCATAGGGAGCTGGTAACGATCTCAATACAAACAAAGCTTGATCCTCATCCTCAATATTGATATCTATGTTCTCCAAGTCCATTATAATTGATTTAAAATTATCTAGGTTCTCTGTTATGGACATACCTTCTTTCAATCTGAAATCATACAAACGATTCTTCAAGTATAATCGGTTTACTATTGATTTCTCTGAGTAAAGATCTCCTAGCTTTTTCCATACGCGGGCAGCAGTCTTCTCACCACTAATCTCGCGAAGCACATTGTCTTTCACACTCATTAAAATCCAGCACAAAGCCCTTTCTTGAAGATTTTGTTTCTCCTCTTCTTTCATCTCTTCTGGTAACTTATTCTCCACAGCCTTCCACAACCCTTGCAGTACCAATGAAGATTTCAGTTTAATCTTCCACAACGCAAAGCTGGATCCCCCATCAAATTTTTCAATCATGTATTTTGTTGCTGTAGACGCCATTGTGAAAAACCCTAATTGCAAAAGCCATAATTTCACCATGTGGCTCTGCTACCAATTTTGTTATAAAATACTATGCAATTATCACAAAATGTCTCAAGCACAAAATATATGCGAATGAAATATTCAAATGAAACACATGATTTAACGTGGTTCGACAATTGTCTACGTCCACGGGCGCCGCCAGAGAAAAGAGTTTCACTATGATAGAAAAGGTTACAGATTTCAGATTGTGTTTTGTGTCGTCTTAGTAATCTATTTATAAGGAATTAATAGACTTAGTAGACTATGGGTCTAATGGGCTCATACCACAAGACTAACTCAAGTGATTGGACAATATCACTATCACAACACAAAACTGTACTGCCGGACACAGTACATTGTCAAGGCACTATTCGACTCATTCACAACAATTTTATAAAAACAAAATTAATGTAAGTTATGATCTTTAAAAATGACAATTTAACAGTTTTCATTTAAATTATAAATTTAATATTGTTTCAATAATATCATATTTTGTAACTAAAATATAATTGTAATATTTTATAGTATTCACAGGGAATCATTCTTTTTATAAACTAATAAGTAAAAAAAGACAAAAAAATGTATATAAATATTTGAAAATTTTAAATATATCATAGTAAATTTTCATTATTGATGATATATTCTTGTAAAAAAATAAATTATATTATTAATTTAAAAATATATAAATATTTATTTGATTAAATTTATTATATGGACTCTCTCTGGGGGCTTTTGAAGAGGAGAAGACGTTCTTCGCACAAAATTATTTTGCTTCATGTATCCTTACTAGTAAAGGTCCTCTTAGACCAAAGAATCCTCCTAGTAGGGAGACTGGCCACTGCATAAGTTGCCATCAGTCCATGAGAGAAACAAGGTCCATGAGAGAAACAAGGTCCATGAGAGAAACAAGTTACTTTTCTTTGATCCACCTTCATGGGCATGAAAGAGAATGAAAATAGGTCGTGGATTGTTGTTGTGGTAGGTATAGAGCGAATTTCTCTAACCTTTTCAATTTCTTATGGCTGCGTAGGTGTACCCACTTGCTCCTTCACTACTTTGATGTGAGATTGATTTAGCTTGGTCTTTCAGTGTACCCAGAATAAGTCTACCCATAGCGTCGTACAAGATTATTTAAATTTGGTCCGGTTGGAGGAGCTAGCCTTATAAAGTTTGATTATGAGGTTGTGCATAACTCATGCGGCTTCTACCACGCGATGTTATTTTATTTTATTTATTAAATATTTTAAAAAACTCTAAAAAGAAACAAAAATTATTTTTGACTACACAACTATTCCAATACACGAATTTATAATTTATGGTGTAATTTTCGTATTTTTTTTATTGAAGTGTTAGTTATTCAAGCTTGAAGTTTTAAAATCTAGAATCTATTTTTTCTTGATTTTTATTATTTTATTTGCTTGTTGTCTAAAGACTTTCGCACAACATGAGCGAGCAAGACGAATGTATTTGTATATGCCTGAGTAAACATCAAATTTTCGCACAACTTGTGAGAATATGACAATGTCAATTTCACTATGACGGTTATCAGTTCGGGCCGGCTTAATTGTTTTTGAATCCGAACCGGTAGTTATCAGGTCGGGCTGGTAAACAAATTGGACTCATAATTCAGATAAAGACTGGTCCGATAATTAGTCGAATTAGTCCATTTACTTTTTTACAAAATGATAACCAAATTATCTAAGTCATTGAACTACACGTCATGTCATGTGGTGTAAGTATATCTTATCCGTATTTATATATTAACGTCTCTCTCAAATATAAATATATTTTTCCCCATCACTATTGGTAACTTCTTAAATTGATGAAATATAAGGAATACTATATGAGAGATAAACTTCGTATGTTTACTATTTTCATATGAAAATCATCTGAATTTGTAAGAATTCTAATTTAAAGTTCGAAGTTTATTTTCTATATTGTAATTTAGTGAATTCATAGATTCATCAATTTACAGTTTGGGAATGTAAACCAAAATGATCAGTTTTGAACAAAAATTGTTCTAATTAGTATTCTTCTAATTATATATTTAGTTTATTATTTATGTATTTAGTAAATATATTTAATTTTTATAAATTAAAAGATTAAAATTATATATATACACATTAAAAAATACTTTCAATTAGTTTTTTTATCGAGTTTATCGATTCAGACCGCTAATCGGTCCTGGTTTAAACCTCAACTTGTTAACGACTCGATAACATTATCAGATCGATCTCGACGGATTTTATCGGATCGGTTCCGAACATGTTATTCATTTGGTAAGCTCAGTAACAATCCTAATTCTCATATATATATATATATATATATATGCAAAAATGATGATACTTATTTGCATCTTAACTGCAAAAAATTAATGGATATTTTACTAGTTTGTGCAAAGTTTGTTAATGAAGATAATTGTTTCTTGGTTTGAGTTTATATTGTTATGCGATATTTTTATATTGGTTTATATATGTTGATTTGTAAAAGAATATATAATGTACATTTTATGAGTATAATTGTTTATTCAGATAAAAATTTATTCGTCAAAAACCTATCCAACCCAATAGTCATTTATTTTGTTAAGATAGCTTAACGTATATCAAAGAGATTTATAAGTATATGCACAACTATACCAATAATATTTTTGAGTCAAACTTTCAACATTTAATCGTTGTTGGTGTAACATTACACGATTTATTCTCTGTTTGAGGCGTGTTCATAAACATATTTCTCCACACCGATTTATGTGGTGAGGAATATACTCATTCCTTTTATCTCCACCTTCAAATCAGGGTAGGTTGGCCAATGTTTCTCTTACCAATTCTTAAAGAGTTGTACCAACTATTTCTATAGTTTTTGAGAAAGCACTATCTCACATACTAGTTTCTATAAATAATACAAGAAAACACGACCAATAGTGTCTTAAAAATGTATATAACTTTTTGTAAACCATATGTTTTAACTACTACACCAAATTATAATGTTAATTGAGTTTGGTTTTTTTTTGTATTAGTTAGTTTGGTTAAAAATAATCGATTAGTTTAATATAATGGTCTGATTAATTTAGTTTGAGTGATTTGAGTTTGATTGATTATGTTATACATAATCCATTTAGTAGGAACAATCTTCTGGGTTGTTTAAATGATTTGATTAAATAAGTTTGACTGATTGAAATGATTAGTTGGTTTGTTATGATCTTTTATACCATTTCAAGTATTTTTTATTTATTTTAAGTTTGATGTTTATTATAAATTATATAGTACTGAAGACTAAACATGAAACACGTAATAAATGATAATAAACCTTATATTTGTACGCATGATACAAATTATCCTCCATCAGTTTGCATACACCATTCTTATTTATAGATATACACATGATTTTATATAAAGCGTGTGAATATATAGTCATAAGTGTGGTCCTATATTTACAAAAATGTATAAAATTGTAGTGCATGATTCACATAAACCATATAAATCTAGACCTGTATTTGACCATACCTTTTTAAACGTTGTGATATTTTCACACAAGGTGGGTGGACATATAGTCAAAATTTTCATATTTTTCTGTAAAATTATGGCATTCTATAAAAACAAACATATGCCTAGATTTTAATACCTTGTGTGAAATTACATGGCATAGTTCACATCTCATGCGCGGTTTTAGAATTATTTTATTGTCATTATTATACTCTTGGATTGTATAACACATAAATATTACTACATCAACATCTTACTAAAGTAAATCGTTACATAAGATATACAACAATAATTAAATAAGTTGAATTGAAAAACAATAACGGACGGTGAAGGATAATTATAGTTGTATTGATTTTTGTTGTATTTATAGTCTTGATATGCATCATAGTTTTCTCTCTCTTTCATATCATATGGTAATTCATATTATTGAACATTCATATTATTGAACAATTCTTCGATTACTGTTTCGGTAATATTAATTGAATAAATTTTGAATGTTTCTTGTCGTGCTTCGTATTAAAGATAAAAAACCTCATATGTTCTTAATCGTTTCAAACAAATCCATCTAGTTTGATTTCTTCATGACCACGTGAGGTTTACAGTGGAAAAATATATTTGTTCTCATAAATTTACTACATTTTTAAACCAGTGTATCAAAAGATATTTTATATTCATATGACATGGTTTTTACTACTTATACGATGACTTTTGTCAAACATGAACCATCAAATAAACTCCCCTTTATTTTTTAGATATATGATTGATTTTATCACGAATGATGCTTTAGTATATATAATGTTGGATTAATATAATATTATCTATGTTCCCAAATCATATTTCAACATGTATTAGATAAAGATAATTTAATAATCTATATTGCCAATAATATATCAACACGTGTTGAATAAATATAACATAAGCTATATTTGTGAATCACATGTTAACACATGTAAGCTAAGGATTTCATTTGATCAGTACGCTCTAATTTTATCATATCTCTCACCGTAGTAGTAAAAATATGTTTCTAAATCATATCTCAATACGTATCAATATGTTAAATTTGTTGTTTATAATAGATAGGCACGTGTATCGCGTAGGGTTATGTTAGATTAATATGTTATAATAGTATATAATTTAGTTATACATAATCAACTTCAAACATTACACACTCAACTTTAAATAGTATATGAATAAGGCCACGATTTTAGTTAGAAAATTACAACAAAATAATAACAACATTAACATATATCATACACAATAAATTCAAATATGTAATATATAAGATCCATAATTTTTTAGTCAAATCAATACAAATGATTTTCCGTCATTCAGAAAGATGTCATGATCTAACTAAATTCATTAACTTTTTGTTAGTACTGAACTGCTCATGCACTTGCTTCTTTTGTGTGGTGGTGTGACCAAACAAAATATATTTTGATGAATACCTATTTGGAAACCTATAAACATATACATCAAAGTAATAATTAGAGAAATCAAACTAATGTTAACCTATTTCTTAACATCCATTTAACCTACAGAGTCATGCACTTAAATGATCTCATTAAATCTATAATTTTCTTTATGTCATCGTGGGATAATGAATACTTAATATTGAATGACCTATATCACATATACAATGGTACATATTTAGAACACTTAAAGTATATATTTAGTATTTTTATAAAAGAAATTATATTTTATCATACATTAACCATCAGCATACATCAACAGTTCAATTTTCCAAACTTTTGAAATATTTTGTACCTCCTAAATTTTCAAATAAATCTTGAGATTTTAACTGAGAAAACTTATCTCAAATAAATTCAAGTAAATTAGAGGTTTTTCGTTGTCTATCATAACGCTTTAGCATGCCATTAATGTATTTATTTTGTGATAAACCAAAAGAATTATCAAAAGTAATCCTTATTATTCTTGGTTCTTAATACACAAGATGTCTTACCTAGAAATTTCAAACTTAATATTATTTATAGACCCAATTTTTAATGTTAGGCATGCAAGACTTTTCTTATACTAGATATCCCAAAATATACACAATTTTTAAATATTTGTTTCGTTATAATTAAGGTTTAATATACTAATTTTATTAATTATATCTCTATCAATTGGCTAAAAATGAATTATGGTACATTTTAACTTTATAGATCAAAAATATTAATTCATGACATTGTTCACTGAACTACCATACCTCTCTTCATTAGAAACTACCTTAGACATATATGATAAACTATTTGCAAAGTGTTAATGAACTCTATTTAAATTGAAATATGTGGACATTGGGACCAAAAGATATCTAAAAATAAAATGTATATGTATTGTCATGAATATGAATGAATTCCAAATAAATATCTAATTTTACTCAAAGAGTTTTATATTATAGTTTGCAACTTATTATTTTATTTGGTCTATTTTTATTTGATCAATCCATCATATGTATAAATATTCAGAATACTCAAAGGATTTTGAATTATTTTATCAACTAACTTGTTCACCTCATTTTGAGATATATAACCTGAATGCCTTTGATACATATTTATTTAATTTCCTAGCATTTCAATTTATTTTAATCTGTGTTTATATATATATATATATATATATATATATATAGTATCATTGTAAAAATCTATTAACTGCAATCCTTAGGGAAGACAGTGGATGTCAGCATGTTATACAATTATTTCGTTTTGTAATTATTTTATACATTAATTGTTTTTAGCTGTAAAGATGTTTACCATCACTTAATTTTTACGATTACGATTTAGTGTATCAACTGAATAAAGATCAAAGATCTTTAAAAGTTATAATACAACAATAAATCATCATTATATGTAAATATATTTTACCATCACTTAATTTGGTAATTCAATGCATCTTCTCAATGAATATAAATTATGATGGTTGAGTATAAATTAAAATATGGTATATGCTAAAATGTATGAATTTTATGAAATAAACTTTTCTTATTTTTGTTACTTATTGTATTTTATTTAAAGAATTATAATTTGTAAGTCGCTATAGTGATAAATAATAAAGCATTATTATTCCCCATTATTGTTCAATACTTAATAATCTTCTCACAGTTGAACTGAGATTGGAAAGTATGAAGTTTATAGTTAATATTGACAATCTTATTCAATAGTCTATCAAATATTAAATATGAAAAAATAGGCCTTACAAATTGACCTATAAATTATTTTCTTATTGATTATACAATTTCCCTTATTTGTAATGAAATCTTAATTTGCATCAATTTCCAATTCAGCAAACTTAGAAATAATTGACAATTGAAGCACTCGAAAAACTTAATTTTAGAAATAAACAAGAGTCCAAATGTTCTCTTCATAAGATTTGCTTATGATAACGAATATCCCTTGGATTATCATCACTGTATATGAATGGGTTTTAACCTCTTTAATGTAGTCTTTGTTTACCTCTCTTAAGATTCATAAGAAAATAAGAGTAGTCCAATATTATAGTTTGATAGTTACTATAGTATTCTTACTAAACATACGTACCATAATTTACATTATATCTGAATAATTTGGAATTATTTAGGTATAATTAAAATCTAAACATACAACATTGATTATTAATTATCGCGAGCATATCATATAAACGGCTTAATTTTATCATTCTTAACTTTGTAATAGGATATATATATATATATATATATATTACACTCGTCATAATCGTTAGTGGAAATGGTGTACACTCGTCATAATCGTTAGTGGAAATGGTGGGCGCTAGCGCGTTATAAATTACCTCTGGAGTCAGCAGTTTAAGGTTAGATAATGTTGGTTTTAGGCCATATATATAATCAGCCAAACCTTCTGTGAGAGCCATATTTGGCTGATTCATGGTAACTGAACGAACCTTTCAATATTAAGAAATCAGTTACAGATGAGCGTAGGTCATGTCAATGCAGAAAATTCATCATGCAACAGGTGTTCATCGTCATTAAAATATGTCTGGTAGCCTTTCGCGGGGGCCGACCTACACAAAATAATTATTCTTTAAGCTACGAAGCCCCAAACTCGTTTCCTTTTATGACTCATCTGAAATTTCCCACACGGGTGACATACGAGGTCTGCCAATCAGTTCTAGAGAATGGTCATCTAAATTTCTCGCATTGTAGTTATATAAACACTACTTGAATCGTCTATTTATAATATATTTGACCTTAACGAGTTGTATCTTAATATGATTTGAGCATTTGAAGTAGTTAAGTGATGTGAAATATCTCTTTAAATGCCTAGATATTTAAAGGGCGATGGATATGAATCAAACTCCATAATATGAAACAAACAATTATTGGTTATGTAGGACATCATCACGTACATCCAGAATCCATACATTAATGTGTAATTATATCTCATCTTGAGGTCATACATTCATCATCATTATATGTTTCTCATTATAAATCTATAAACATGTAACACATCACCTAAACATGGCATGCATACAACATCTCAACGGCCATCTTAAACGTGTTTATATTAATATATTATATTAATAAACTGATAAAAAATACAGTTAGTGATCCAAAAAATATAAAATATGGGGGTTCAATTCTAGCAAACTCAGATGCAATAGAAAAAATATCTAAAACTTATATTGTATCAGCTTGCTAAAATTTGGGATAACAAACACATATATTCCATATACTGAACTTATAGAACTGTACTACTCAGTTATTTAAAAATATAATTGAATAATTATTTAGATCTTTGAATTTTAGGTTGAATAAAAAAGATTGCCTAATGCGGATAATTGAACACCAAGTTATGGTTTTATGAAATCAGACATGCATGTTGTTATTTTTTCACAATCAATCTTCATGTTCGCTGCAATCAGAACAGTGATGGTCGGAAAAATATACACTTTATCGCGGCAAGGTTAAGTTTTCATAAACGAACTGCCTTGTAAACAGGTTCCTCATGGCACATTCAAACATATAAAACATATATTTAGTTTATGTGTTCACGATCGCAACATCCAATCTAAGCGCTTCTAGATTCTATAAACAGTTAATCATGCTTGAGTTTAAAAATCGAAATATAAAAAATTGAGGTTGTTTTTGAAACTGAATCGTAAGGTTAAAGATTTTGTAGACTCAATAACAGTTCTAAACATGCATCTCTTATCCTAAAAAAATCAAACTCTCTTTAATACCAATTGTTTCAAATAATAATATATTGGGATTTAAACCCTAGTTTCCGAAGATCTCATTCCTGAGATAAAATATATATGTAGAATAAACAGAAAACTTACATGTTTACATGTTTTCTTCTCTCACTAAAGTGTTGTTGCAGAATAGAGAGTCTCCATTCGTGGGAGATAGTTGTTATGATGTTCCTGCAGTTGGCGAGCTACAATAAATCCTACTTTTAAATGATAGAATATGGACTCTCTGGATGGATTGAATGATTCATGCAAAACCAATGATCATAGAAAAAAGGAATAGAAATGACTGAAAGCGACAATCATAATATCAATTTATTAGTGTCGCATATATGAAAGATGAAACAAATGTTTTAGTTTACTAATAGAATATATTTTACTTAATTTCCTAAATGATCTTGTTTTAAAACTTTTGTTCTTATTGCCTTTATCTCTTTTGTGCATTTCTCATTTAACCTCTACATTTTCTAATCTTTTATAATTCAATGTAGAGTTGTTGTCGACGATAATAACTTTTATTGGTTTTAAGGGTCCATTATTAAATTTTTGGACCAATAGACGCTTCATTAAAGACTGGATTGGATCTACTATGTACTTCTATACTTATAATTATATATTTCCACAAAAATAAATATTTTTTTATTATATATATTACATTGTAGTTGAGTTTTTTTTATAATTATGTAATACGTAACTAAAACAAACAAAAAGATAATGTTAGAAATAAAATAAATTATATTTATAAATGAGAGATTTATTTAGTTTGAAGTATATTTAACAATTAAATTATTTTTTATGAATTGAAATAATAAGTAAAGATTAGAACCTTTTTCTTTTATGTGTTAAAAAACCACGACTAGTCCATCTCATTTGCGACTTAACTCATTTTGATTCCACACACTCACATTTGTATCAAACCGGTCTCCATGTATCCAAGATGTTACAAAATCAGTCACTCATGACATCATCGACTATTTCTACCAAATTATACTATTTAACTATCCAAGATAGCCTCTACGTAGGACGATGACGTGGACGTGGTAACTAATTAAATAATTATCATTTATTTTTTATCCTTACTATTTACCTAGTATTTGGCCCACTACCCAATCTAGCTCACATAATAATCTGACTCTAACCCGATCCATTTCAATTTAAGAATTCGAATTAGTTACCAGATCACCTAAATAAATCTTTTTATTTTCCCAAATCACCATGTGATGATGCTACGGAAAACCAATGTGCATCTCTAGTGTTACCATATAACATTTTTTCCTTTGTATTTTCTAACCAAGATTTAAAAAGCTTTCGCTTCTTAATTCTTTTCGAAGCTTATTTTGCATCCTTGAACTGCTACATGGTTGATTCCCTTACCCAGTTGTTATGTGGGGATGCAATTCTGTTTTGAGAAGAAAGTAAAGATGTTCCAACCTATATATCAAATATGAAATTAAAGTTAGATTTTTAATACACCACTTATATAATATGTCCAAGATCACTTTAATGGCAAAATTAAGAAACTTAGAACTGGACCACACAAAACTATTAAGACTATATTTAAAAGGATCATGCTCAACAACACACTCAACAACACGATTTACCTTAATAAACATTAATATTATTACTAAATGAATGGAACATATAACAATAATATTGAACTCAATAACACACTCAACAAATTAAATTACTCAATAACATAATTTAAATTAATCAATGACACTCAACAACATAATTGACGTTCATTAGTAACATATAAGCACTCGTTAGATTATATCCTTTGATTATCAAAATAAATATATCATGTATAACATAATAGTAAAATCTATACTTACGTGAGATTGTAGACCTGGATTACTTACTCCATCTCTTTTATAAACATAATAAATAATTTAAAAATAAACAGTTACGAGTAATTTAAATGATAAATAACAACAATATAAACTTGTAAACACTTAAATGTACTGGTATATAGTTATTACCCGTGTTAAAAAGAGAATATTATGGTTGTCCTGCTACATGTACTGGTGTAGAGTGATCATCCACCGTTGATGTGCATCTTGATTCTTAACATGGATTATTGCTTGTCATAATTCTTGATTCACCCTTACATCTCATTTTATTATAGCCAACACCTTTACACATACTAATTATTTATTAGTTTTTATATATATTATTGTTATTATATATATATATATATAATATTCATTTTTATAATTTTCTAGCCAGATGGGTCGGACAAACTAGAAACCCGAACCCGGTCCGGCCCGGTTGCGGGTTATAATTTCTGAACCCGGACCCGACCCGTTCTATGTTCGGGCCAGACAAAACCTGATCGGGTCGGGCCGGACAGCATCCGAATGGTCATCCCTATGTATCATCTTCATTCACATTTATATTATTATCATCAATAGTTTATTGTTGATGTTTTGTATGACCATCAAACTGTAATGTGTCAATATTTGCGAAATACCTCTTCAAACCTGTCAACATAAATATCTCTTACGGTAGTATATACATATTTGTGAAACCAAACACCAACATCTACACCACTATCTATGTTTACATCCCTTGCAATACCATAAATATCCCATACAATACACTGAACTTGACAGTCTATATCCCCTTCAACATAACTCCACTTGTACATCATCTCTATATTTTACATAAAATCTACCTTGTATAACAAGAGAAACTCCATTATACGGCATTTACACCCTCTAAATTAATAGTCTCTTAAACATCTTCACCCTCTATACAATCTCTTTAATACCAACACCTTTTATATTTACAGTCTCTTTAACATCTCTACCTTTCGACATTTACGCTCTCCATCCTTTATATTTACAATATCCCTAATACTTTGTACAAACCCTAAAACTACATTACCTCTCAACTATACACCAGCCTCTCGTTTACCTTGTGGTGACGACTGAATTGTTGAATACAGATAACGGATGAAAGAAATAGAGATATAGAAAATGAAATAGAGGATATGATCTCTAACCCTATATAAAGATAAAGAGACTTAGGGAAAACTCCAATTATATTTCAAAAAGTTTGACGATAAAAATAGGGTTTGTGAGCCTTTTATAGGAAGTGCTCGAAGCCCTTATGCCAATATTAAACGTTGTTCCTCATGAAATAAAATAAAGCCCAACCCAATTTCAAAGCGATGGGCTTCTCGACGTGTTCGATTTGGGTGGTCGTCGCGTCTAATTCGGATAACCGAGTCCCAAATAAAGCCTGTTTTCGTTTGTCTAAAATGGCCATATAGTTATGGGCTTGTGCAACTACATCACCTTGCATACCCCCTTAGCTACTACAATGATGTTAACTCCATCAAGGTCGATAATATGAATTGTCTTGTAGTTTTTTAGTTATGTCGGAGATAAGACTTACATGGGTGGAGTCATATCTGAAGAGATATTAGCCACCCTATCATCACCAACTTTTTAATTAACGCATATGCGTCAACATCAGTATCTTTTATTTTAATTGATTCATCCACACCATGCAGTTTGTAGGAAAAAACAAAATGCCTGACGCTCTACATCTATGAGTCCATGGATGGAATTTATTTCTAAAATAGAAAACTTTTCCGAGTTTTCAAAGTATATTATTGTTGATTTTCCCCCTTATACTTCAACTTTTTCTTATCAACTAATTTACCGTCAAAGTAGTAATTGACAACAAATAGATTTTTATTTGGAGCTGAAAGACAAAAGATAATAAACATAAGCATATATATAACCTAACACGACAATCTCAATGAAACGATAAACAAAAATATCTACATACTTTAAGACTATACATTTATCCTAACACAGATAACAATCACACTCAACAACACAATTTACCTCCATGAATATGAAAATTATACAAATCTTAATCGCACTTCAATCTCATAAGACTATATAGATATCAATCACACTTTAACCGTATAAACGAAATAAACAAATGTGGTGGTTCTTATCCTTGTAACCGAATAACGTCATTGATGGGCCATTATGTTTCAAATTCTAACAATAATACTATTCGCTTGGTGAGTGAAATTAAGAAAAGGTTGGATGATTTGAGACTGAGGTTTCTCAACAAAAATGTAAAAAGGTTCTATGATGAGAAAAATTGATTTGGAAATAAATTTGGAGATAAAGTTTTTGGATCATTAAAATCGATTTGACAAAATTATTTGGATGATTTTAAAACCGATTATGATTCGATTTTTTTAATTAAAATGGATTGGATAACCGTATAGATCAAATTATTAAATTAAAGGGGGTTAGATTATAATATGAATTCATTCATCCATTCATAGGATGTATGGGATTGGATATTAAATTAATATATAATAATAATAATTTAATTAGTTACCATGTTTATATTTGCGTCCAAGCGTAATTAGTAAAAAATTCAATTAAATAAAACTCATAACGCAATAAAAAACTAGTTTCATTGCATTCGAAAAACACAAAAGAAGTGAAAGTCGAAACCATAATAAAATAAGTAGTCATGTCATTTTAACCACTTTTGCATTATCAACCCTTTTATATTGCTTTACATCCCAAGTTCATCGAACCTAATTAATATACATATTATAAAATGTTTGTGTGAAGCAATAAATAAGGTAAAAGTATGGTTTGAAAGTATAAATGTTAATATTAGGAAAGAAGTGTTTTCTATTTTATTTAAGCATACTATAAAAACAAAATATCAAATCAATAAGTGCTACAGTTCTTAGTTAGCCATGTGAAGATATCTATATATTACTAATAGATTTTCGAAATAGTAGTTATATTGCGTCACTATATTATTTTTGTTTGGTGACGTACAGTAATGTATAATGAAAAAGATGGGTTTTTATTGGAAATTTTGGCAGTTGTTGAACTGGAAAGTGGAAACTGAGTGGCGTACAATTAAGAAAATATAAATGGTTCAATTGAGTGGTGGAAGAAAACAAACGATTTCACATTGCCAATACGTACATATCTATATTTAGTGTAGTATTATCGAAAGAAGTTGAGATTCAACTTCGTTTCATTTAGATTAAATGATTTAATTTTTAATTTTTAATTTTTTTATATTATCTATTTAACATTTATTTTATTGTATTTTCTATTTTTTTTAAATAACATTTTAAATAGTCATGATTAATTATTAACCATTTATCTATTCTTTTTACTAAACTTTTAATTTATTTTTATTTTTATTTTTATTATTTTAATGTTTAAAAGATCAGTATATTTTAGATCGGAGTTTAAGAAAAAAAATTCAAAAATACGATTCGATAAAGAAAGAAAAATATAGATAACCGCGAGGTTAGTTATACAAAATATAATGCCTAAGTTTTTGTATCTAGTGATTAAGAATCAAAATAAGAAAAACATAAAAAGTAGAGGGGTTAGATGATGTACCTCAAAAACTTGTCTATAAATAGTAAAAGAATGGGGCGAAAATTCCACCTCAACGCGGTAATTATGTATTACAAAATATGTAATTTTACTACCCACCTCATGTACTATATAAAGGATATTTCGTTTTTGGAAAGAAAAAAACCAATGATTAGTCAATTATTGCTACATTTATTCCTTTTGTCTATTTCTCTCTCCATAAAATATTAATTTATTTAATTACTTTATACGAACATTTTTTAGATAAGTGCCCTCCTACGAACATTTCCGCTTCCGAACTAACCTAAGAATATTCTGAGTTCATCAGTAACGTCGTCTGTGGGAACTCGAGTGGTACCCGGAATTAAAGTTCCAAAACCTTGAAAACAATATATATATATATAAATAAATAGAAACAAAAGTTCGTGGAGAGACTAAGATGAATCTGACCAGAGATTCGAATGGTGCTGAATCTGGTGAACATTTGATGGAAGAAAAAGTCACTAACGAAGGAAACGATCCAAACCGATATGCATGATAGCTTTTAGAAGAACCAGTCTTGATTTCCAAGCGTAAAAAATTGTTGGAGGACATCGAAAGACTAAATGCGGAGAAAGAAACGATAATAAGCTATAGAAAAGTCAGATCTGAAGTCCGACAAGAGAGAGTCGTGGCTGATCAGATTCAAGATGTCATTCAACCTGAAAAAAGCGTCGGAGGAGAAGTCATCGATCTTCCAAAAGGCGAGCTAGATCGGAACAAAGATATGAGACATCAGAATCTAGTGAGTATACTTCTCTTAGCGCAGATGAGATTTCATCCTCGGACACCGATGCCAGGTAAAAAGCAGATCGGAAGCAAAGAGATGCAAAGACACGTAAGAACTCTCATCGGAACATTCAAAGAAAGAAGGAGTCGAAGAAGAAAGATGATCATGGGAAAAGAAAGTTGTATTCTGAGGAGCCCGACAAAGCAGGGAACGTCCGAGTGGGTCATATAACTCCTCGGAGGAAGCCTCAATCCGACAGTCACAATCAAGATTACCGAGTGAGTAATCAGTTTACTTTTTTGATCGAGGAAAGGCTCTATATGACAACTAATGAAGGTTTGGGGGGAGTGCTTACAAAGTCGGACATAATTGGAAGTCATCTCCACTTTCTCCGAAGATCTTGTCCGGACATTTTCTCAAGTGGTTTGACATTTCTAAGTTGGAAACGTTCGAAGAAATTCAAGATCCAGACAATGATATTGAGTAATTTAAGAACTTTATGATCAATTATGATTATGACGACAAGCTGTTGTGCATGCATTCTCCCAAACCTTTAAGAACACTGCATCCAAATGGTATAATCGTTTACCTCAGGGATGTATTTAAAACTTTGATGTATTTTGGAGTATGTTCCGACAACATTTTATTGGTAGCAAGAAGTTCCGTGCAAATGGGGACACCATCACCTACTGCAGACAGAAAGTCGGGGAAAGCTTAAAAGAGTATACGAAACGTTTTATTTAGGTCAAGACGAATATGGAGTTTTTTGAAGATAAGGTGGCGTTGGACGTTTTTTTGAATAGGTTTGCTTCCGGGAGTAATGAAAGATAATACCGCAGAAACACAGGTCATAAAATTCGGAGCGTTGTTGGATCATATAGGGAAGCGGATTATAGTAAAAGAAACTAGAGCCTCAGAGATAGAATCCATGTCTTAGTTTTATTAGGATCCGACCTTGATCAGAGCTACTGCACCAACGTTCCATGTCCGACCACAAGTATCACATCCAACAAAAACCGTCCGACCCCGAGCACCAGTTCAAACAACAAGTCAAGTATCACACTCAACAGTATGCACCTGCAGGGCAAGCAACTCAATAGTACGTACGACCCATGTCCAACAGATGGGTCCGACCTGCTCACCATTCCGAGTTAACAGAGTGTGTATTAACCATTTTCGAGAAAGCACGTGAAAATGTACACTTTTGTAAGCCTTTCCCGTTGTATATCCCAAGGAAACACAAGAAATACAAATATTTTCAATTTCATGAAGATATTGGGCACGATACGAAAGATTGTGTGGCATTAAGGAAAGAACTCGAGTATTTGATAGAGAATGGAAAGTTAATTGACTTTGTGAAAAAGAACTTCGTGGTTATTCCTAAACACGAAGCTGCTCCTAAGCAAGATGGTACTATGATGATATCTGAGGCAGACGAAGAAGAATCCATCAATGCATTTGATATCACTATAGAGTATCTAGATCCAAAGTCGGGCAGGAATTGTATAAACATGGTTGAAGAGCCAAGTGTTAGAGGAAAGGTTAGTGAATTATGCACATTTTTTGAATCACGAACCATTTTTGGTGGGAACACAGTGACAGGAATATCAAACTACTCTCGGAAGAGGCACATTATTAGTCTGGTGACACATATGGAAGCATGTGCTTCATCATACATGTACAGAAATCCATCCTTGATTCTTTGCTTCGAAGATGATGATATGAGAGACGTAGTTGGTCCACATCAGCCGGCAGTAGTAATCAGAACAGAGATAGCGGGAAACATGATAAGAAAAATCTTGATTGATACCGGGAGCTCAGCTAACATAATGTTTATATCAACTTATATAAAGAACCCACCAACAATCTTGCAATCTGACCGTACAATAGTGGGATTTACAAGGAGAAACTGCAGATGTAGTAAGATAATTTGAAGAAATAGTGGAGTTAGGTCGAGGGCCATTCAAGAATATAGTCACAATACTGTTTATAGTGGTGGATGCTCCCACATCATACAACACTATATTCAGAAAGTCTTGGTTGTCTAAAATGTATGCGGTGCCGTCTACTATTCATCAATGTTTGAAGTACGTGGTAGGTAGCAATGTGGGAACGGTAAGAAGCAACCAAAAGATGGCAAGGGAATGTTACCGAGCTGCACTGGCCCCCAAACATGTGAAATGGGTCGAATCAAAAAAAGAATAGCAATCAGTGGGGCCCCTGTTGATTCTGATCCTGTTGACGATCCGAGGGAGGCCCCCGGGTTCATGGTCCCTGATGACGGTTTTGAGGATCATTTTTTTGTCTCGGGAAAAGTCTCAAGATTGGTACAAGGTTATCTCATGAGGTAAAAGAAAGTTTATTCAAATTTCTTTCTATCAAATTACACTTGTTTGCTTGGTATACAAAATACGTTATAGGGGTTCCAGCATATGTCATTTGTCACAAGCTAGCAATACAGAACAGTTTTTGTCCGATCATATAGAATAAAATATCATTTTCTCAAGAAAAATCCGAAGTGATAATGGAATAGGTGGACCGTTCGACAAAAGTGGGCCACATACGCAAGTCACAGTATCCTTTGTGGACTGCTAACCAAGTATTAGTAAAGAATAAAAAATGATAAGTGGCTAATATGTGTGGATTTTACCGATTTGAACATGGCTTGCCCCAAAGATCCTTTCCCAGTTCCTAAAATAGATCCGTTAGTCGACTCGACATCCAAAAATCGTTTGTTATCCTTTATGGATGCATATGATGGGTACAATCAAATCCAGATGAACCCGGAGGACCAAGAGAGCACAATGTTTATTACTGAAAGGGGTCTACACTGTTACAAAGTGATGTCATTCGGGTTAAAGAATGTTGGGGCAACATACCAACTCTTAGTGAACAAAGATTTTGAGAGTCAGATTGGGATAAATGTTGAGGTCTACATCGATGACAGGTTAGTTAAGAGCCTCAAAGATGAGAATCATTTAGCATAATTGGAAGAAACTTTTGATAGACCAGGATAAGTCTATAATTAAAACCAGAATATGTATGTTCGGGGTAAGGTACGAAATGTTTTTAGGGTACATAGTCAGCGAACAGGGAATTGAAGTCAATCCAGTACAGCAAGAACAATCAAAGAGGTACAAATCCTGACTGGAAGGTTGGCAGCATTAAATAGATTTATATCGAGGTCCTCGCATAAATGCGCCCACTTCTTCCAGGTACTGAGAAGAGAAAATTGCTTCGATCAGACTCAACAACATTCAGATGCTTTTAACCACATTAAAGAATAATTTTCCTCCCCAGAAATTCTGATATACCCACATCTGAGGGATAAGTTTTTTATTTATTTGGCAGTGTCAGATTTCGAGGTAAGCGCGGTCTTGATACGAGAAGAGTCAAACATTCTGAAACTGGTTTATTATGTAATTATTAATCTTATGGATGCAGAAAAGCAGTACCTCAAGTTAGAAAAGTTGGCACTTCAATTGGTAACATCTACACGAAAAATGAGGCCTTACTTTCAGGCTCATTCAATCGTGGTACGAACATCGTTTTTGTTGAAGAACATGCTACAAAAGCCAGATGTATTGGGAAGAATGACAAAGTGGTCGGTAGAACTTTGAGACTTCGATATTTAATTTGAACCGTGAACCGCTATCAAAGCACAAGCACTAGCTTACTTCTTAGTCGAATTCCACTCCAATCGAAATGAAATGGATATTGATAAAGAAGAATCTGGCCCAGAGTGGGTAGTCCGAACTGATGGGGGATCAAGATCATCTAGGTGTGGTGCAGGAGTACAATTGACATCTCCAGAAGGAGTTGATATGTATCAAGCTATCCGACTTGGGTTTAAAGCATCAAACAACAAAGCACAGTACAAAGCAGCTTTGGCTGGCCTTAGACTTGCAAAAATTTGAGGAGCCAAAAGAGTCAGATTGATAAGTGATTCACAACTTCTAGTGAACCATACTTCTGGGAGGTCAGAGGTGAGAAAAGATCATTTAGTAAATTACCTATGGGTTTTGAAGGCCTTAACCTTGAGTTTCGACGACGTCAGATTCGAGCATGTTCATAGGGCTGGGAATTCAGTGGCTGATTCTTTAGCCAAAGCATCTTACTCAGAGGAGTACCCATGGATAGTCGTCAAAAAAATCCATCAATTGTTAAGGGATCCGAGTCGGTTGAAGGAGGTGTCGAGGCATTCCAAATTTCTACAGCTATAGTGAAATATTGGAGAAGTGAGATACAAGAGTTCTTAGTCCACGATATATTACCAATTAATAAAGTAATGGCTAAAAGAATACGATTCAAGGAATATGGGTACGTGGTACTCGGAAAATGTATTGTATAAGAAATCTTTTAGCCAGCCTTTACTTCGTTGCTTAGGGAATGATGAGTCACAATTAATATATTCAGAGATGCATGATGGGAAAGGGTCAGCATATTGCGGTTACAAAACATTGATACGAAGAGTCCTCATGGCTGGTTATTATTGGCTAACCATCTCGTCAGACACAAAGGAGTTAGTATAGAAATGCGACACTTGCCAAAGATTTTCTAACTTGATCCATATGCCCGGTGTTCCCCTCGAATCAATATCAAAGTCTTTGTCATTCGACCGATGCGGTATTGACCTAGTTGGACCAGTCCCGATGGGTTCAGGGGGTCATGAAACAATCATTGTTGCGGTAGATTACTTCTCCAAGTGGGTAGAGGCTGAGCCGTTAGCAGGAACAAGAACGAATGATGTGATCAGGTTTATCCTTTCCAACATTTGTTGTCGCCTTTGGTGTACCAAGGAAAATTACAATGGATTAATGGACCGCAATTCGATAACAATGAGATGAAAGCTTTTTGTGCGTCCAAAGAAATATAACAATGTTTCTCACCACCTTTCCACCCTCAAGAAAATGGCCAGGTCGAAGTAACTAATCGTAAAATCTTAGATGGGATGAAAAATGATCTTGAGAGTAAGGCTGGAAAATGGGCGGATTACTTACAAGAAGTTTTATGGGCTTACAGGACCACTCCTCGGACTGCAATGCACGAGTCTCCCTTCAAACTTGTTTATGGAATGGATGCGGTAGTACCATCAGAAATAATGTTCCTATCATACAGGCTAAACGAATACTCTAAGGAAGCAAATGACAAAGGAAAGCATACCGAGTTGGATCTAATATAACAAAAGAGAAGAATGGCGCAATTAAACTCTTTACACTACCAGACTTTAATGAGGAGCCGGTATGCATCAAAATTCAGAAGAAGAGAATTAAAAGTTGGGTACAAAGTTTTAAGGAAAGTCTTCCTTCATACAAAAGAAAAGAGGCTGGAAAATTTAGCTCCAAATTGGCAAGGTCCGTCGGTAACCAAGAAGATAAAGACAAGGACGCACAGATTAAAAGATAAAGAAGGAAGAGATATTCCCCACCCTTGGAACATTGAGCACCTCAAAGTTTACTTAGAGTAAACGTGTAAATATGTGAATATTTTCTTTACTAGTTTATGTAAGTATTAGTGGCATACTCTTTCTTACCCTGGTGGCACAAGAAGGTTTTAATGAGATGCCCTAATAGCCGACTCATATATAAAATTCCCTTGCCTTCTTAAAATGATTCGCAGAAAGTTCCTCTTTTAAACTTAAAAGACACTCCAAAAAAGTTTGGACAAGAAAGTTCATCTTTTTAAAATCAAAACACACTCCAAAGGAGTTTGGACAAGAATTCATGTTTTTGAATCATAAGATAATTTGATTAGTTATTAACATAAAAAGTATTCACATGAAAAATTTCCAAGGTAATAAACAAAATGAGTCAGGTAAGGAATGATGGAAATTTTTTATAATAAAGAAACTTTTTTGTCCAATAAGAGTTGTTTTAGGTTAAACATTTTAACATAAGGCTTTGTTTAAATAAGGAATAAGTTCGAAAAGCACAACATCATAAATCCTTTCAACAAGAGGTTACTGTTACATAACAAATAGTTTAACAGGATGTGGATACAAACAGTCAACATTTGTTAGTCAGAAGCGAAGTTTTCCTTGCGGCCTTCCGGGGAACCAGATTCCAAGGACGAACATTCTGAGTCATCGATGGACTCTAAATCTTCCATGGAAATGCCCGCAGGACGATGCCTTTCAATAAATTGTAGCCAAAGTCTGCCTAGATTCAGATCTGGAAACTTCTCATGCATCTCTGCACCATAGAGGACCTCATGTTAGCATCTCTTTCTTCGAGGCGAGCGACAATACCGGCTGCGTATGCATCGAGTCGTTTCTTCTACTCAGCTTCAAAGTCTTTCTTTAAGGATTCTTTTTCATTCGACAGCTTCTCAATATCCTCAGCAACTTTTGCAAAGTAGGCCTTAGTCTTCGCACAAAACTTGGTGAGGCCATCAACCAAAGTGTCCTGTTCGGTGTCTCTGGTGACAAACCGTTCCCGTTCATCGTCGAACTTTTTCCCTTCTTTAGAAAGTGCTCTCTTCAAGGAAGTAATTTTAGTCAAACGATCAACGAAAGTCTCGTTCTCCTTGAAAAGTTCGTCTTCGACCTTTTATAGTTGGGACGATACTTTTGTTTTCTTGGCAAGCTCATCTGTCAAATCTTTTATCTTTTGCTTCAATTCAGCTGCCTCGAAGGTCAACGTCTTTACCTCAGCTCTTATTTAAAGGACCTAACCCTTGTAACGATCCTTGCGATTTGCTTTCCGTTCCAGGATAGCAGCAGCGCATAGCAATTTGTTCACCTTGTTTGCAACAAAATCATTCTCGTAGACGTCAAAGTAAGCTGAGGCATGGGAGGGGTATGTTCCTTCCTCAAAGTTTTCTTCTTGACGTGTCGGTTGTCTTTTGGAGGGTAAATTCTCTCTCGGAGTTCGGGTCGACTATGACAACTTTATTTATTGAAGGCAAGCCAGGACATGTGAATTTGTCGCTTTCTCCTTCACTATCAACCATTTTTTTTTGCTTTTCTTCAGTAGTAAGTCTTTTTGGTCTCACAGTCCCAACCTACCACATGGTTTCACCTTAATAGAATTATCAGCATCCTTCAGTTCCTCTTCCTGAGCGTTGGTCAGGGGACTGGTCTGGGGGCCCACTAGGTGTTCTTGCTAAACTTTCGATGACCTTTCCTCATGAGTCTCATCATGTTGATCTCCTTGGGCTCCAACTCCTTACTCCTCAGGGGTATCACTCTCCAACTCTGCATCTTCTTCAATTTCCTCACTACCTTCCTCGAGCTTTTCCGTGTCTTGGTGACTCGGAGACCGAGCTCGGGTAGGAAGGTAAACCGCGTTGTCTAAGCATTCGAGGCGTTTGATGATGTCATCATTTGAAGGAGGCACCATAAGATCAAACATGGACTTTTTCTCGCCAAGATCATACCTCCAAAGGTGTCTTTTCACAAAGTTCATTGGTAGAAAACTTTGATGGAATTTATGATCCAAATGCTGACCTGCCTAGACGCTCAGCTTCACAAAGATATCCTTGGAAGCTTTGGCATGACGTTTGAAGGGCTTGGCAATTCTTTTCATAACTGTTAGAAATAAATATGTTAGGATTATCCAACCTTAACTAATAAAACAGAAAACTGTGTAAGAATACGTACCATGCCTGGACCATTTCAAAGTTAACCGATGGGGAAGGTCGTCAGAACTTTTAAAGCGGTATCCTATAGCCCAAAGATAAAGACAAACTGTTGCTTCCACTTCTAATCAGCCTCTAAAAAATATTTGATCACCTTGAACTGCCTTGCAAAACCAAAAGAGTAAAAAGGGTAATGAGAGTTCTTAGGCACACCTGAAATGGAGATAAACTGCTCCATGGAAAAGGTTATCTCGGAGAGTCTGGAGACCATGATGCAGGCCATGAGCATGTACCACATGTTGGCGCCGGCTTGAGAGGGGAAAAGTCTAATAAGGTGAAAGTATTCGACCAGAGCATGATCAAGGTGTAGATGAAGGCCCCAATTCATGAGCTCGGTATATAGGATCAACTCATGATCACGAACGGACAACGGAGTCTCTCCGATGGTAGGAAACCGAATGGTGATGTTCTCGGGTATTCCCCATCGATCTCTCAACTTTACTTCCTCAATTGGATGGAAGTATTTTTACTTGACTCTATAAAGGGCAAGAAGTTGCTTACACTCAATATCACGAAGATTATCACCTGAAACATCCTTAATGTTTGAGGACAGATCTGTGGCGCGTTTCGTTTTCTTTTGTCTTTCTTCACCAATGAAGCTTTCCCACTCCGAGAAGGTGGATCAGTGGTAATTTCCGGGGGAGGAGAAGAGTCATCTTGGCTTGGAACAGATGATCCGAGGGGAGGAATCATAGTAGGAATGACTCGTACGGGCTGTGCCTCAACCACTACCATGTTAGATTTCTCCCGATCGCTGTCTGGATCATCAAGCAAATTTCTCTCTTGAATTTCAGGGATGGACTTCAAAACCTGCTCTAACCGAACACCTCCTGGTCGAAGACTTCCTGGGACTCACTTCTAGAGTCGTTTGAGGGGATCTATGCGGAGTCACTTGAGGATTTGCAGCAGAAGAGGAAATTTCCAATCTGATAGATTTTGCAGGTGGATCGGGGGACCTTTTCCTTTTAGTGCGTTCCTCTACATTTATTTTGGTCGATTTTCCTTTTTCATTACCCATGGTTAAGAAGGGAGAAGTTTTGGAAGGAAGATCAGACGTCAAAGGGTCAACCTTGTTATCACTAAAACAAGCTCAACCAGGGGTTGAGTAGCAAGGAAGAAGCGTTCTCGGATAGGGGACCAGTTATCGCGAAAAGTTGACTTCCAAATATTTATAGGTGTGGGGTACCCTCTTCCACTAGAAGGTCTGTGAGAAACAATTTGATTTGAGATATTAAACCACCGCCAAAGTTTATACCGTATAATATTGATAAACTCTTCAGGCATGAATGAGCAAAGAGGAAATTTTGGTTTGAAATTTTCTATCTCTAGAACAGACGTTCTCGACTTAAGGTTAAACAAAGATCAAATGGTGCAAACCTATAACTAGAGGTGGAAGTGAGTATTTATAGTAAAAGGGGGCAGAAGGTGAAAGGTTAAAGAAGTTTTGACACATTTCCTCTGTCACAAACCGCTTCCAACAGCGCATTGGCATGATATGGTAGGGATGCGACACGTGGCCAGGAGTGACCTCATCATCTAAAATATCTCTGACTCTGTAATGGCTAGACATAGGCACGCGAGCTCAAATCAAATGATTACTTAGGTGGGGTCATCGCAACCAAGGGTGCGGTTATCATTTTCAACTAGTTTTAAACCGAACAATTCGAGGAGAAACATCTAAACAATTTACATGTAAGGTATAACCAACAAAACCATCTGATCCCAGGAGGTTCGAAGAATAACTGCAGTCCTTACTCAGATATCTTTATAGGGATTGGGGGGCTACTGCTAAGGGAAAAAAATATAGATAACCACAAGGTTAATTATACAAAATACAAGGCCTAAGTTTGTGTATTTAGTGATTAAGAACCAAAGTAAAGAAAACATAAGAAGTAGAGGGGTTAGATGATGTACCTCAAGAAATTTTCTGTAAATAGGAGAAGAACTTGTCTGTAAATAGTAGAAGAGTGGGGTGAGATATCCACCTTAATGGTGATAATTATGTAATTTTACTACCCACGTCATATACTATATAAAGGAGATTCCCTTTTTGGGAAAATGGCCAATGATTAGTCAATTATTGCTACATTTATTCATTTAGTCTCTTTCTCTCTCCATAAAATATTGCTCTTCTAAATACCTTATACTAACATTTCTTTGAATAAATGCCCTCCTACGAACATTTCCTCTTCCAAACTAACCTAAGAATATTCTGAATTTAACACCATTAATTTTTATTTAAACGAATTAAACTCGTTTCATTGACAAAAAATTTTGAATCTTTCTTTATAAAAAAATATACGAGATCGAACATAAAAATAATATATCAATACATAGATATTTATGTTTACAACTTATTCTTTCCATTTTAATTTAAAGTTTTCTGTTATTATTTTTTTTTTTAATTTAAAAGTAACAAATATATTCTATTAAATTTTACAATGATATATTAAATTATAATAGGATACTAAACATCTTTAAAAATATATATAAATTAAAAGAGATAAAATATAATTATAACGTAATATTAATTTTAATTGTACAAAACATATTTATAAAATTTGACTTTATATTTGCGTGCACTTTACATTTTAAAAGATGTTAGTCATAATTATAAAAAAATGTTTAAATAAAAGTCAGCTCACATATCTAATAACCTATAACTATTAAAAAAAACATATCACAATTACCTCTATGTACAAAAAACAAACCACATATTAGTCGATCTATTTCATTAGATTCATAAAAAATTAATAACAAAAATATGTTTGTATTTAATAGATGGCGTTATGGAACAATCTAAGGCAAATAGCTGATAATGTAATGGTTTGGGTTCGTTATAAAAATTAAATAATTGTTCTGTAACATAGTTCAATAGGTACTGTCGCGTTTTTGGCACTTGTTGGGCTCGTCAAGACCTTCGATTTGAGTACCAATATTGTCCAGTTCTGATATCAAAGTGAAAAACATGACCTGTTTTTAGAACAACATCAGTTGTGATGAGAGATTTAATGTTATCACAAATCAATCATAGTAGTTGTCATGTGCCACTATTTGTGTGAAAAGTATGGATGAGTTTAACAACAATATTCAAGATTGCAACTTATTTGATCCGGGTTTTAATTGAAGCAAATATATATAGACCAACCCCCACAAGTGGAAGAGACTTGACAGAGTCTTAATCAATAATATTTGGTCCAGCTTCTTTAACACTACCTTAATCACTCAAATGGTGAAAACTGCCTCTGATCATAGCTCGTTTTGTATTTCAATCTCTCACTATTCCAAAAAACCTAAGACTTCATTCAAATTTCAAAATATGTAGTTTCCACATTTAGACTTCTACAATATGGTCTACATTTATTGGAAAACTAAAATGAAGGGCCCCCGATATATATTTTTGGTAAAAATTGAAAAAATTAAAGATAAAGTTGAAAGAATGGAACATAAACACATTTGGAAATATTTTCAATGCAATAACCAACTTTGAGGAAGAAATCAAGGCTCTGGAAAACTGTTTCAGTAAACAAGAACCATTGAGGATAAAATTATTCTAGCTAAAACAAAGAATATCCATCTCTAGCTTTTTGCTAGAGAATAAGCTTTTTGGGAACATAAATGTAGAGGAAAATGGCTTCAAAATGGAGACAAGAATAATACTGTCTTCCACAACTATGTGAAGAAAAAAGAAAAGAAAATTTAGAATCAACAGAATTCATGATGGCAACAATTGGATTGAAAATCAGAAAGAAATTGGTCTTTCAACTATACCTTGTTTCAAAAACCTGTTAACAATCCATCCTACTAAAAGAGATATCTATGACTTCTCTTCTATTATCCCTAAGATCATCATCTCTGAGGAGAACATCCCTCTCATAAAATTTCTAACTAAAGCAGAGATTCATAGTTCAATTTTAGCCTTAAAACCCTCTAGTGTTTCAGGTATTGATGGGTTCAACAATACTATGTTCTATTAAAAATGTTGACCAATAATAGGAAAAAACCTATGTTCTGCCATTAAATTACTCTACAATGATGATCAAGTGCCTCAAAGAGTATGGTACATATATTTTCCTAATACTTAAGAAAGTCTCTCTCAAGTCTTGGAATGATTACAAACCAATTAGTCTCTGTAATGTTTTCAATAGGATCATCTCTAGAATAATTAATGAGAGTTTTTCTCCATTAATCCTTAATCTTATCTTAGAGGAACAATCGAGCTTTGTTCATGGAAGAAACATCCATGGGAATACTATGTTGACCCAAGAACTTCTAAAAGATTTAAATAAAAGAACTAGAGGTGGAAATATTCTCATCAAATTAGACATAGAGAAAGAATCCAATAAGATCTCTTACTCTTTTATTCTTAAAATTCTTTATGTTTTTGGTTTCTCTAACAACTTTATTGACATGATTCAAAGATCTATAAGCTCTGATCGGTTCTTTGTGATAATAAATGGAGAGGAAAATGAATATTTTAAATTTACTAACGGAGTTAGACAAGGTGACCCAAGCTCACCAAGTTTGTTTGTTCTTGCATAAAAGTTTCTCATTAGAGGCCTAAAAAGACTTTACCTAGAAAACAAATGTCTAAACTATACAATATCAAACATGATTATGGTTCATTGTCTTAATTTTACCGATCATTTAATCATCTTCAGTAATGCTTCATCAACAAGCATAAGAAAAATTCTAAACTTTCTTCAAGTCTATCAAGATTTATCAGACTAAACAATCAACAAAAACAAGAGCTCATTTATTGTTTCTAACAAAAAATCTAACACAATGCTGTATTATATTGAAAATACTACAGGGTTTCAGAAAGGCTCCCTTCCTATGAAGCATCTTGGTATTAACATCCACAATAGTCCAAGAGATTTTATTATAAAAATCAAAGACAAAATTAAAGAATGAGACAACTTACCTCTATCTTTCGGAGGAAGGCTGGCTTTAATCTAGGATATCCTCATTAGAATCCTCACTTACCATCTTCAAAGCTTATCTATCCCAAGATATATCATAATCAGAATAGAAAGTCTCTTCAGTAGATTCCTATGGGGCACCAACCAACATCACAAATCAATTTCCTGGACAAAATGGAATAGTAACCGCAAGCCTTATGAAGAGCAAATACTAATTATTAGAAGTTTAGAAGACATTTTGATGGCCTTCTTATGCAAGACTTGGTTCAAATTTAGACAAAATAAAATCCAACAAACTCTAAGTTTTGGAATAGAATACTTGAAAAGCTTGCTAAAGAATCTATTATTTGGAAATTAGCTAAATGGACATTGAGTTTTGGTTGGATTCTTGGTGCTCCCCAAAACAGTTAATATATTTCAGCACAAATAAATCTAGTAGTTGGTATGTGCAAGAATACGTAAGGGATTTCTGGTCAAATGGTAAATGGAACATTGAGAAGCTCTAAGACAACGTGATGCCCTCAGATATAACCAGAATAAAAATATATCTATAAAAGTAATCTATATCAGAAACATGGTTAAATATCAGCAAAAAAGGTCATCTATAAAAGAAATTCTCAGATCAATCCTTCATGCTATAATCTTTTGAGCTTTATGGTCCAATAGAAACATTATTAACTATAAGAAAAAATGGTCTCATTCTACACAACAATAAACCAAATCACAAGCTTAATTCAAATTTTTGACACTGCTAATCACCTCAACTACCCTAAAGATCCTGGTACATAAATTAGAAGGGTCCTTCTACAAATAGATTCAAAAGTAACATTGATGGATCCTGTTTCTTAAATGGTAAAGCTAGTGGTGGAGAAATAATTAGAAACTCTAAAAGAGACCTTATATTTGTTATGGGTATAATGTATAGCAAGAAAACTCATTTTATTGCTGAATGTAGATCTATCTTAGATGGTCTACTTCTTTGCTCAAATCTTAATCTCACAAATATTGACATCGAACTAATAGTTATATTGTCAAATATCAATTTATCCCTGGCATCTTTCATATATTCTCAATAGTTGTAGGAAAATGATAACAACAGATATGAAAAATTTTCATATATTTTTTAACAAACTCGCTCGCAAAATGGATTCACAAGTACAAATTCAGAATTGACATAAACAAAGAGCATATCCTTAATCCTTTAAGAGCTATAGTACTACTGGATAACTTGTAAATTGGATTCTTTATGGATTTTAGCTAATGACATACCATTCTGAATATTCTTTATTAGTTTCAAATAAAGATCATATCTAGTATCCTCCTATTGTACTAACAAGTAAATTTAGTATGCCCCAAAAGGGGTATCCGAGTTGGTGGAGTAAGGCATGCTCGTGACGAAAGGTCATGAGTTCTAGTCTCTCTACAAACGCTTTCTTGGCTGAGCCCTTCACCTTGTGTAGTTTACCTTCTGGTGTTGGTTTGCAGGCTATTGCGTCAGACTAATGGTTTATCCTGTGCGCACTCGTTGAGGAGCGGCTGTAGGTTCCCTCTGAAATAAAAAGTTAATTTAATATGTGATTTAGCTGAAAAAAAAATCAACTGTAGGATAATCTTCATTAGTTATGCTCCATCTTTTGGAAAAAGATGATTAAGGCTTCAAGCTCGGTTCTGAGTTATATCTTCCTTCATTAGTTCTAGGTCAAGAAATTTATAATCCAAATAAATATATTGTAAGGAAAATAGCTTCTTACTTCATTCTAAAATAAAATTTACAGAATCAAATCATATTCACCCAAAAATCAAATAACGATATTAAACCTAATATATCTCTCATCTTGCCCAACTTGTATTCTACTGCTATTCTCGATATTAATCTCAAAATTGAATTTTCTCAATTGAGATAATCTGGTTCATCCAACATTTTTCCTCTTCAAAATTGGAACAAAATTTGCATGTTTCAACTCCCCTTGTACCATCTCGTCTATAGAGTAGAAGATGCTACTCATCCATTCATGGAAATTCAAAGTATAGTTTATGTTAGGCAATTTTTTTTTCACTCAAATCAAATTTTTTAACGGTTCTTTTTTGCACTTTCCTCAAAATGTAAAAACCAACGGTTATTTAGTATATCTACCAATTAATCCTTTAAATTTCAATATAGTTTAATTTTAGATTAAAATAATAATAATTAAAATATAATAATATATTATTATATAGGAAGTTGAATGTTCACCTTGAAATTATATAACCAAAATAATTTTATATACATGCATGTTCTTCTTGAAGTTACCAACATAATATTATATACATATATAAAAATATTAAAAATAAAAATAGGATAATTCTAAATAATTTTTCATATTTTTAACCAATCATTTTTTATTGCAATAAAAAAACAAAAAAATATTTTGACTTTTTTATTCGTTACGTAAGATTCAAAATAAAAATAAAGGTTAATAATTTCTTTTTTGAACTACACATATATATACAATTTTTTGTTATTTGTTTAGTAGTTATAGAAATTTACAATTTATTAATTTATATAGTTAAAAGATTTTGAAACAAAATAATACTAATATATGATAATCATATAACATGGACAATTAATTATCATAATTAAAAATAATAATTAGTATATCTACCCATTAATCCTTTAAATTTCAATATAGTTTAATTTTAGATTAAAATAATAATAATTAAAATATAATAATATATTATTATATAGGGAGTTGAGTGTTCACCTTGAAATTATATAACCAAAATAATTTTATATACATGCATGTTCTTCTTGAAGTTCCAACATAATATTATATACATATATAAAAATATTAAAAATAAAAATAGGATAATTCTAAATAATTTTTCATATTTTTAACCAATCATTTTTTATTGCAATAAAAAAACAAAAAAATATTTTGACTTTTTTATTCGTTACGTAAGATTCAAAATAAAAATAAAGGTTAATAATTTCTTTTTTGAACTACACATATATATACAATTTTTTGTTATTTGTTTAGTAGTTATAGAAATTTACAATTTATTAATTTATATAGTTAAAAGATTTTGAAACAAAATAATACTAATATATGATAATCATATAACATGGACAATTAATTATCATAATTAAAAATAATAATTAGTTGTTATCGGTTAATATGATAAGTTTTTAATACTTATAAACAGCTAAGCCATGTGATCAGATTTTTATGTAAACATATTACTAAAAGTTTTTATATTTTAATTTCAGTAAAAATAATGTTAATAAGTTTGTAAACGTATTAAATAAATATTTTTCCAACGAATATTTTTTATATATGTTTTCTAGTAATTATAAGTATATAAAATCATTAAAAAAAACATATCACTGGTAATATTGGAGAAACAATTATTTACAATTCTCATTTAATCCATTGAAATGGATAACCTACGAAATTATTTTGAATTTTTTTAATTAATCCATTGAAGTATTTGTATATAATTGGTCGTTGTAATAGAAAAATTGCATAATTCTAACTGTACCGCCAACTTATTCCGTCCAAATTATTACACCTAGCACCAAAGAAAAAAATTGAGTCAAAATCATTATCCACTCACCATTTTTTTTAGAACCAAAATCTTTCCTTAGATTTCAAAATCCTAAACACACATAAGCGGTCTTCCAATACCACAATAACATGTTTCCTCCAAACCAAAATATTTCTCCTACAATCTAAACAAAGCTCTCATAACCATTGTATAAAAAATGAGATATGTGTTCTTTCGTTTCACACTCAGTAGTTCGTAACTAAAAGTTCTCGCCTCTTTCTTTAATTTCGAAACTTTAAAGATGTTTGCTTGTCGATTCTACATGAGGGTGTCTACGTATCGATTCTACATCAGGATCATGTTACATGTATTTATTTTTCATGATGTTATACAATTATTTAAATCTCTGAAAATTGACCTGCTTTGTGCAGATATTTCGAAAATTTCGTATGACTAAAAAAAACCTATGGTATATGCTTATCAGTTCTACATCAGGTAATGATAACTTTCTATGCATATATTTTTTCCTAGTGTCATGAGATCATTTAAATCACTGAGAACTGAGATGTTTGATGCATATATTTTGAAGCTTTTGTGTGATTAAAAAAAACTCTAAACTAGAACTCAAATTTATCATTTGTAACTCTTTGTAAGTACTTGTGTTATTTTGGCTTTGTTAGAATATGTTTATACTTGAAGGTAAGTAGAGCTTAAAATTAGGATTTTTTTGGTTTAAATGTGTCTCAATTTAGGGTTTGATGTGTAACATTTAAATATTTACTTATACAAATTTAACTTCTGTGAAATTGAGTCCACATGGTCAAAGTTAGAAGTTAGTTTCCATTTATAGTCTTTTGACAACTGTGAATATTTTTAACTAATCACTAAGTAAACATCTATAAATTATATTAGTGTGTATGGTATTTGGAAATTTTCAAATATTTTAAAGATTTCTCAAGCAAGTTTGATAATCTATTTTCGTCAAACATAAGTAAGGACGGTTGGGGTTTGACGCAAAAAAGACACACAAATAAAATATATAGAAACCACTGCATCTGAGCCTCATCCGGAGTCCAGACTACAAGAAGCCAGTAATGCCCAACCATCCGGAGGGCCTGCTGAGCCAACCTCTAACTCCCCTTACCCAAAAACAACTGATAACCATTCTATGTTAATGGAAGAAGCGTTGGAGGATTCTGTTGAATAAGCTCCTTTTGAGTCCGAAGTCTCCGGGCAAACAAGTGAGGCTGTTGCTGCCGAGAAGGACAAAGGCAAGGAGAAACTATGCTTAAAGCATCCGGATTTTCCGGAGAGTCTTGTGGGAAAAGTGGGACCTTGCTTCTACAAGATAAGTGTCAAATACTTGCTAGCTTTGCAAAAACTAAATTATGTTTTCATCCACACCGCCGAACTGGGTCGGATGCGAACAAAATGGGGGATCCTAGAGAATGTCAAGGTAAGAATTCCGGTGGATCCGGAGACACCGATGGACTGCAAGCTCAGTGAAATAATTTTCTTCACTGAGCTCTTCAATTGGGGACTAAGGTTTCCCTTAGACCCAGAGATAGTCAAATACTTTCACCTCATCAAACTCTGCCCAAGCCAATTGAGCCCTAATGCATGGTACACTCTCATGGCCTGTATAATGGCCTCCATGCTCTCGAGAATCCCTCTTCCAATGGAGCAGTTTGCAGTTGTGGCCAGCCTCTGCAGAAACCACCTTATTCCCTTTTACCACTTCAACATGGGTGATAATTACAAAGTAGTGGACGACCTGCTCGAGTCGGAAAAAAATTGGAAGACTCAATTCTTGTTTGTGAGTGGCGCATGGGAGAATGGGAGGAAGATTAAAATCGGTGTCAACTCGAGCCTGCTTACCAGCAGATGGTGAAGCGATGGTAAGAATCTTATCTCACATTCCCATCTTTTTTTATCACCAATTTATTTATCTAACTTGTTTTTTTGTTTCTTGGTAGTGCTGCCTAAGGACTTCAGTGACTACTTGAAGGCTGGGCAGACCACTTGCACCAAGCTAAATGCTTGGGCTGCTGAGAAGTGGGGAAATCACTTCCACAATCTAACAAGGTCCTACCTTTGGAATACAACTGACCGGAGGGACTTATCCTGGGAGGAGCTAACCACCCCACCCCCTCCGGAAGTAACCCTCGGGAGAACGGATGCACCGGACGGGTCGTTGTATCTGCCTGGTAGATCTAAAGCCACAAGGAAGATGAAGGGCAAGAAAGGTAAAGGCAAGCAGAGTACGGTTGAAGTCAACGCTACCAAAGTGGAGGAAGCTGCCCCAACAAACCAAGAGGGGCCAGATCAAGGACAGATTGACGTCGCTCTTTTACAAGTAGTGGAGCATGAAAGTACTAGGGAAGTGGTAGGATCTCCGAAATCCTAAAAGGCTCCCAAGAAAGATAGGAAACGAGGAGCGGAAGGCAAAGACAGGGAGGCCAAAAAGAAGAAAACCTCCAAGAGTAATAAATTTCCCTCCGGCCTCCGGAGCCTCTTCCTCCGGTTGATCCTACTGACCCCACTCAAGCACAAGGCATCCCTGGGGACTTTCAAACCGGAGGGGGTGTATGAGGGGATATCAGCATTGATGGTGTTGATATTAGTGGTCTCGAAGAGATTGGTCTTTACTTCGAAAACCTCCTTAAGGATGATTTCGCTGGGCCTTACCTCCCCCCAAGTTCTTCGAACATCGTTACCTTCAATGGTAAGTCTTTCTCTGTCTCAAGTGAAAGAGATGTCATCACTCACTCTATATTAAGTAATATTCAGCCGGTGCTTAATTTGGAGAAGCAAGTACGAGGTAAGTCAGCCATCATTAATGCCCTTAATTCTGAAAAAGAGAAATTTTCTGGCGACCTCCTCACTGCCAATCAAAATATTGATGTTTTGAAGAGGGAAAATGAGGAGTTGAAGAAAAAACTGGAGGATTGGGCCACAAAGGCAGCCACTTTGGAAGATACTATCAAAGAACTCAGAAAAAAGCAATGCGAGTTGGAGAGAGATCTCTCTTCTTCGAGAGAGGAGGTGAAGGCTAGGGACAGGGTCATTCATACTTTAACCAATGACACTCGCTCGAGGACTCGGTGTCCAAGGCTGCACAAGAAAAGGCTGATTTGCTAAGGGAGCAAGAGGCAAAAATCCAAGCTAGGATTGATGCTTATACCAACCAAGTGATAGACACTCAGGAAGAAAAGTTTGCCAAAGTGAAGTCGGACATGGTCTTGCTCTTTCACGAGAAATTCCCGAAGAGGACACTGGGAGACTTATGGACTTTTGTAGAGTATGAAGACCTCCCCTTCCACACAATGGCTGATGGTGACAAGCATGACTACTCTAGTGGCTAGGACGATACTACTGATGAGGAAGAGAAAACTGGGGGAAGTCCAGATGAGGAACATGACGATTCCTAGAAGAAGAAGAAGACTAGTGAGGCTGGGCAATCAAGAAAGCTCAGTCTTGAAGTATTGAATATCTCTCCTTTATTTTTTGTGATTGAACCAAAGTCCTTGGATGGCCAAGGCATTTTTTGTAACCGTGTCCGGCTCATGTTCGGATAAACCTTTTCGTTTGAAAACTCAAAATCCTTGGGTGGACAAGGCACTTCGTATGTTTTAATGGGTAGCTTTATTTTGCACAACTCTTGCATTATTTCATAGTTTTTCAATTTTGGTGGCCAATGTTTAAACAGTCCTAAGTTATTTCATAAGTATTCTAAAATGAGAGTGTTTAAATTCTCCGATGACAAATGTTTAAGTACTCATCACTCCTCCAATTTAGTATGGTTTGTTCAAATAAAAATTTCACCAAAAACTGTTAAGTGAAAACACTCCGGAATTTTAAGAAGGCATCAAATTATATAAAAAAGCCCAGACACCTCATTAAAACCTCCCCGCGCCACCAGGGTAGGAAAGAGTATGCCCCCAAATATTTACATGAATTTTTAAACAAGTGAATATTTACATAGTTTTTATTCTAAGTACAACCGGAGGTGTTCAATGTTCTCGGGTGATTCAAAATCTTCACATCTTTGTCTTGGAGCCGGTATGTCCCAGGCTTAAGCTTTTCAATAACCACATAGGGTCCTTCCCAAGTTGGAGCCAACTTACCGAACTGCTTCTCTTTAGTGTGTAGGAAAACGTTTCTCAACACCTTACTCCCCGGTTGAAAATCCTTTCTCTTAATTTTAGAAGCGAACTTGCTTCTCATCAAACCTTGATATTGTACAGCTCTAAGGCGAGCCTTAACTCTTCTTTCCTCTATTAAATCAAGTTGGCCTCTGATTGCCACTTCGTTAGCGTGTTCGGAAAAGTTATGAACTCGAAATGAAGGGAGAGTAGCTTTTATGGGAGCAATGGCATCCAACCCATATACCAAGGCAAAAGGAGACTCTTGGGTTGCAGCCCCGAGAGTGGTCCGGTAAGCCGACAAAAATTCTTGCAAATAACTTGGTCATTTCCCAGCAACCCCTTCTAAATTCTTCTTCAGACCACACAATAATATCCTGCTGGCCATTTCAACCTGACCATTTTCTTGTGGGTGGAAAGGGGAAGAGAAGCAGTGTCGTATGCCTCTAGAGGCATAGAAACTTTCCATTTCTTTATTGTCGAACGGTGGCCCATTGTCTGTTGTTATCTTTTGTGGAATTCCAAATCTGCAACAGATATTGGATAAAATGAATTTTATAACACCTTTTGATGTTGCACCTGCCAATGGAGCTGCTTCGATCCACTTTGAAAAATAATCAATAGCAACGATTATTGTTCTGCGCCCCCCAGATGCCATGGGTAGAGGTCCCACTAAATCCAACCCCCATCGAGCAAAAGGTATTGGCTCAGAAATTGACTCTAAAGGGACGGCTGTGACATGAATTTCATTGTTATATCTCTGGCATGGGTCACACTTTCTCACCAACTCCCTAGCATCTTGCATTATGGAGGGCCAATAGTACCCAGCTAACAAAACTCTTCTTGTTAGAGCCCTGAATCCACAATGAGCTGATCCCTCACCATCATGTAATTCGGAGATCACTATTTGAGACCCGTTGACCCCTTAAACATCGTAATAGGGGTTTACTATAAGACTTCTTATAAAGAATATCTCTTAGGATGGAAAAACCACGAGCCTTGTACTTTATTTTTCTTGCTACTGATTTTTCCGGAGGTAAGATGCCATCGGAGAGATATCGAAGGAGAGGAAATCTCCAATCTTGAGGCTGTTTTATCTGTATATTAAAACTTTCTTCTTCTTTGTCCGGATTGATTTGAATGGATGGGCACTCCAGCACATGAATCCAAGGGTAGGACTCAGTATATGCTATGGTTGCCAATGAGTCTGCCAGTATATTTTTTGTTCAGGGTATGTGCTCATAAATGACGCTCTTGAAATTAAGTGCCACTTCTTTAAGAAGAAGTAAGTATTTAACCAGCTGCTCCTTTTTGGCTTCGGACTGACCTTGTGTATGATGGATAAGAAGTTTAGAATCGCTCATCAACTTGACCATTTTGGCTCCACAAATAAGAGCTAATTTCAAACCAGTTATAGCAGCTTCATATTCAGACTCATTATTGGAGGCCCTGAAAGCAAAACGTATAGCCTGGTTCATTTCGTCACCGTATGGAGAGGTCAAACATACCCCAACACCACATCCCATGGTACTTGATCCACCATCAGTCCGGATGGCCCAGAATTTTTTGTCTTTCACATCAGTTGTTTGCTTAGTGTCCCTATCTAAGTGAAATTCAACTAAGAAATCTGCCACTGCTTGGGCTTTGATTGCTATCCGAGGGGAAAAATAAATATCGAAGTCTTCCAATTCCACTGACCACTTAGTCATTCTACTTGAAATGTCGGCATTTTGGAGAATGTTTTTTTAAAGGAAAAGACATCCGGACAATAATGGGATGAGCCTGAAAATAAGGTCTTATCTTCCTCGCAGCAATCACCAGGGCTAGTGCTAACTTCTCAAGCTTCAAATAATGTTTTTCTGCATCAATCAAACTCTTGCCAATGTAATACACCAGACGGGGATAATTATCTACCCCTCTTACCAACACTGCACTTATGGCACAACTAGAGACTACCAAGTATATGAAAAAAGTCTCTTTGTCAACAGGTTTAAATAAAGTCTTGGGGGAGGACAAATGTTTTTTGATTTCATCGAAGGCCTCATCACACTGTGAGGACCAATCAAAATCCTTTGCACATTTCAAAGTTTGAAAAAACGGGGCACACCTGTCGGAAGACCTTGAAATGAATCGATTTAATGCAGCCAACCTCCCAGTCAATCGTTGTACTTCTTTAACATTCCGAGGAGGCTCCATTTGTAGTAAAGCATTAAGTTGGTCCGGATCAGGTTGTATCCCTTGCTCACTTATTACATACCCCAGGAATTTCCCGGACTGCACTCCAAACACACACTTTTTCGGGATTAATTTCATACTAAGTTAGCAAAAGCTTCTTGGAGATCTGTCAAGTGTAGTTCTTTGTTCACACTTTTCACATCATGTCGTCGATGTATACTTCCATGTTTCTTCCAATTTGACCAGCAAAAGCCTTATTTACCAACCTCTGATAAGTAGCCCCAGCATTTTTTAACCCAAATGGCATCACCTTGTAACAATGAAAGCCCCTATTGGTAACAAATGTAGTATGTTCCTGATCCTTCGGATCCACTTGAATCGGATTATGCCCGGAGAAGGCATCCATAAAAGATAGCAGCTTGTTTCCAGTTGTGGAATCCACCAACTGATCAATCCGGGGAACTGGGTATAAATCCTTTGCCCAACAAAACCTCCTCCTCGAACTCCCCAATCACATCTGCTGAGCTTCCAGTAAAACCCACAATTGACATGTTCGAACGTTGAATCACTGCTGGATTTTTCATCTTTTTGTAAGAAATTAAAAAGAGAATATTGGCAGCACTTCCGGTGTCCACCAAAATTCGCCTTATATCATTACCCCCGATGGATGCTCCTATGACAACAACATCTTCATGAGGACCAGCTATATCCCTCAAGTCATCCTCATCGAAAACAATGAAGGGAAATAGAATCTGCGATTGATAGGAAGTCATGCCTCCTTCCAGTTGGGTAGCTAAAGTATGAACGTGCCTCATTCTCGAAGAAGCAGTTGGTGCTGTCATGTTGTCTCCTCCGAAAATTGTGAGTGATTCAAAAAAGTTAATAAGATCGGACACTGTCTTGCAACGTTCCACAATAACACCCACTCTGTTCCAGGTCGGATCAGGGTCCAAGTATTCTGACTCTACATCGAACCTCTCGATTATCACCATAGCCCCTTTTGGAGCCGATGTGTCTGCATTGTTTGGACAACCCCGATGAACGTTATCAGGTCTATTTCCATCTCTTCTTTTAACATATGTTCCCAGCTTTCCTCTTTCAATCAAATTCTGGACTTCTTGCTTCAAAGCAATACAATGCTCAGTGGTATGGCCAGTATCATTATGATACTAGCAAAAACAATTGTTGCGGCTCTCCCTAGGAGACTGTAACGCAGTAGGCCTTCTATAATGTACTTCCTCCTTTGTTGTGTCATAAATGGTGGCTACGTTTTCTTTTAATTCTGCAAACCACTCCGGTTGAACCCATGGCCCTCGCTTATTTCTAGATTGTTGACTCTGGGCTAGTGCAGCTGGCTGAGACTGAGCTTTGGCTCTGTTATGACTCTGCACGGCCTCCCTAACCTTGTTTCCGGACTGATTTTGTTTTGGATTTGGTGCAACTGGAGCAGACCTCACCTACCTGTGCACCCTAGTTTTCTTTGTTTCATCTACATTAATCTGCTTCCCGACCTGATTCAGCAGACCTCCTCATATCATGGCCTTTTTTCTGGTTACTGAATCAACCAAGTTTCCAGGGTTTAAGCCCTGCCTTAGAGAATATATTGCTACTTGTTCGATGCAATCAACTAATCCATTTTTGGTGTTTACAAAGCGACTTATGTATTATTTTAGAGATTCGTTCGGTTCTTGGGCACAATGGATAATTGTGTCTCTATTTCCCTTTACCTCCTTGCTTCCAACAAACTGTCTTTGAAAAGCCACCCAAAAAGTATCGAAATTTCTGATGCAGCCTTGTGGCAAACTGTTGTACCACTTCAGAGCACTCCCCGTAAATGACTGGGAGAATGCTCTACAAAGTAACTTGTCGTCATCATCAAAATTCATCATAATTTTTTTAACTGTTCCAAGTGGTTGTCCGGATATTTACTGCCATTGTATTTTTCCATTTTTGTACTGTCAAACCTCTTCGGGAGGTTTCCGGACAAGATCTTGGAGTACAATGGAGATTGTCTCCAATTCCGGCCACGACTGAAAACGGTATCCTCATGAGGAGTTGCAAAGATACCTGGCTCATCATGGAAGGCAAAAGGATCCATCACCATCTGATCTATGTGTCTCCGACTATGAGATGATCATTTGCCTATATGCCTCTTTAACTTTCCATGCCTATCCCTTTTTCTTTAGTACTTTTTGACTAACTTTTGTTTCTTTTTCGAACGGCCTTCATCACTGCTGGATGACAGGGATTCTTTGACTCCATCTTTGCCTGATGAGCTGCTGGAAGATTCTGAGTCTGAATCAGAGCTCTCCACCGGTTTAGACCGGTGAGAATTTTTTGAGCTAGCATGAGTCTTTTTCGTGCTCACATGGGTTTTTGAGGGCTCATGCTCCCTAGGATTGTCAGTATGGTGAACTGACGCCTTAGATTTCTCTTTTGTGCTCATCTCTGCCCTCTTGGCAGCCCTCAGAGCTTCTATTTCAACTTTTAACCTATCTCGCTCCTCAATGGTATATTCATCATTTTCTCCCACCACTTCGGCCAATGCTGGTGGTACTTCCTGCACGTCCGGATTCATCCGGACAGGTTTTTCCTGATGATTTTGAATGCTAGATTCGGGCACCGTCGTATCTCCCACTGTGGTCGCCAATTTGTTGAGGTTTATTTTTGTTTGAGGGTAATTTTGTCCAGAGTTTTGTGGTATTTTGAAGGTATTTAATTTTTGGATAAGGTGTTGAGGGAGAATTTAGCTGCCTGGTTGTATTTAATTTTCATTACCCTCATTTAATGAAGGTGGTTGGGTATTTATACCTTTATCCTTGGGCCACATGGGCTTTCGGGTTGTGCTTATGGATTCAAGTCGAATTTAAAGACCCATTAGTTTTAAGTAAGCAAGTAATTAGCTTAGTCGTGAGATGATTAAGTTTTTAATACTTTAATCCAGTTCGGACAGTTCAGTAAGTGGAGGTTGTCTGAATTGCCCCTGTCCGGATCTCATAAAGAGAGGTGACAAAATCCGGACTCATCACCACATACACTCCATTAAATGACTATAAGTTTGATAGTCTAGTTAGAGAATTTTTTAAAAATATAACTATTTTTCGAAAATAATAATTGGAATGCATGTAGAAAAAAGTCATATCTCATTTATATCATGTAATAAGTTATAGGGTTTTTTATCGACAAATACATTAAAAAATAATATTAACCTATAAATTCGATTTCAAATCCTAATTACTTATTTTTTATTAATATAATATCTAATTTACCTATTGCTTCAAAATTAATTTTAAAAAATAAACTACTTCTAAAATAAGTTGAAAGCAAACACGAGATGAACAATACTGCTCATATTTTCTAGTTTGAAATTAAGTCAGGATTTCTTTATTTTCTAACTCCATCTCTCAAACTAGGTCAAAATTGTTTTTGCTTCGTTTGAAACTAGGTTCTTTCTTCTTCTCTATGTTGTTATCTTTATCTCTATCTGAAACTCACCTTCGTCTAATGGTTTTTTTCACAGTCGTTGTCGCATTCTTCATCTGGAAATATAAGTTTCACTCTCTCTCTCTCTTACCTTCGTTTCATTTACTTTTGTCTCCCTTACATGCACTAAGGTTTTTAATTTTATTATGTTTTTAATTTTTTTAATGTAAATTTTTTAGCAGCATAATAGTCCTATTATATTCAAAAATGTTAAGAAGGTCTCAAGCCTTCTATTTTACTTAATTTGACATAATGGTGTTGATTTCCGAGCAACAATTCTTTGTAAATAATTGCTTCAACAAATAGAAAACTTGTAAGTAAATTTTTTAACTGATATGGTTTAACCCTGGATTTCTCTAGAGTAAGCGCTATATTAGAAAGGTTTCTTCCGATTCTACTTTTATGTTAACCAAAAGTATGGTTAAAATATGCTACACATAAAAAAAACACATTTATTGTTTGATAATAGACTTAAAAAAGTTAAATCATCATGTATTCTTGCTTGATTGTTATGTCTGACATTACATATTCTTGTTGTATACATCAACGAAGCTCTAAAAATAAATATGAGAAAAAATATCAGAGACAAAAGAAGGAAAATGAAGGAAACACTTCATCGTGGAGAGAGTAGAGGAGAAAACACAACCAACGGCCTCCAGAGACTTATTGTGTAAGACTATGGACGATTCAAAAGTTTATGTTATTATATCTCAAAAAATAGAGAAACGAGTACTCTGAAGTTGGTTCATCTAAAGTAAAATATGAGTTATTATTTTTCCAAAGTTTATTCAAGGAAGTTTGTCCTCTTCCAACACCGCTTCTTATCAATGAAGTTCCGTTACAACATTACATACTCGTGATGGAACTTCAAGTAATCTTATCATTTCCTTTCCATTATAAATAATGTATAAGTTATATGACTTAAGATCATTATGATTTTATTTACACGAGAGGAATGAGATATTGTTTTACAAGCTTTTGATTCATAACGTTGATGAATTATTTTATGTGGTCTACACCCTAATAGTTGGTAAAGTGCACCATAAATATGAGATTTTTTCAAGCATCATAAAGGTCTATACCTTAGTTTGAAAGAGAAGTATGTTTTATTATTTTATACTCGATTATATTACATTGTCTTAATACAAGTATAATATTGATTAAGTGTTTTTTTTGTGTACGAGACATATTCTTGAAGTGTTGAAGAACTGTTAACATACAAGTATTCAACTCACCATCACCATTGATGGCGAGCGTAATTTGGGACTTGGCGATCTTGGTTATCATGTAATTATTTTTTATTAAGTTTAATGTTTCATTTGGTATTTTAGATAACAAAAACTTCAAAAAAGAAATGAATGTCTTTTATGTGTTTATATTCTATATGCTCTTTTGGTGACCAGATTTGATTCGATCTAACTATCTCGTTGATACTTCATTTTATTTTAATTTTATCTAATCAGATATTATTTTCAAATCACTTATTTTATATGTCAGATAATGTGAATACTTGTAGGGGAAATTTATTTGTACACTATTTTTGAAGGAATATATCTTTAATGGTAATCATTACCAAACTCTTACTAGTTTAGTAAATACAAAAATATTATTTGAATCATAAATCAAACTCTTACTAGTTCGGTATATTTTAGCAACTCATAAAATGCCTACACCATCCAAAGTAAAAAAAATTATTTATTATATCTATTTTAGAAGCCTTTATAGTACTTTTTAAATTATAAAAAATAAGTACTATTAGTGGAATATTAAAATTAATAAATAAGGGTGACATACATCTATTTATATTGTGTTGAATCTATCAAACAAATATGGGTAAATTTTAGAGTTATTGGAAATTAAAAAAGTTAGAAAAAGATCGATAATTCGAAATGGTAATAAGTACGCACAAGGAAAAAAGTGTGTGAGGTATTAATGACGGTTAACACGCTTAGAACTTGACATGTGTCCTACTTTCTAGGGTTACCGCTTGAGTTTGTGACCGCTATATTTATAGTGGATCACCAGATCTCTCGAAATGTGTATGATGGAGATAAAATTTGTGTTTCCACTATGAATATGAAGTTTTTGCCTTTATTTCTCTCTTTTATCGTGCTTTTGTTTTCTTCCATTTGATCTTCTATTTCCAAGTTTGTTTGTTTTTATCTTCTTTTTAATATTAAAAAATGACTCGAAGCCAAGTATTTGAGTCTTCTAGTTTCGAAAGCGAAGGATTCATTTGTAGGTTTTTTTATTAACAAATCTAGACCGTTGATGTGATGCCCTTGTTGTTATGGCAACAACATCTACGTTAGAAATTGTGAATTGTTAAACTCTTGTTGCTGTCATATCTGATCGTACATTAGATAATGTTATTTTAGAACAACATAATCTCATTTCTTACCATGATTAATGACCATATGAGCAATATTTGGTATGAGGACTATTCATATCTTTGTGAGAATTAAATATTTATTTTACAAAATAAATGAAATATTCTTGAACTTAGGTGATAATTTTATTACTAAGATGGTAAAATTTATACTCATTGTATGCATATGAAGTTGTGTTTTTTAATTTCTTAATGGATGTCGGGGTTAATTTCAACATTTTCGCAATTAAATATGAGATATTTTTCTATAACCCTAATCAGTGCCTCTAAAGGCAGTCATTTTTTTCTTGTACGACCGTTACAGAGTTGTTACTGATTTGATGAACTCCAGTAAAACTTGTAAGAATAGCTTTGTGTTTGTCCGAGGTGATTCAGAGACTAGCGAACTCCTTTAATTTTTAATTTTAAATCGAATTTATTATTAAAAAATATTTGTTTATTTTACTTTTCCTATAGGCTTTGCGTATATCTTAGTATAGATTTTGATAATCTATCATTTATTTTTCATTTAGAAAAACATACTGATATTTACAAGAAGTTTAACATAGGTAAAATTAACTTCATATTTTAAAGTGATAATGGTAATAATTAGAAGAGATCTTATCATAAGAAACTTTCCCTGAGCATTTATGTTTGTATGGATATTGATCCTGAGAAGACTAATTTTTAAATTAAAACCATAAGGAAAAAATATGATGGTGATTGGGGTTTAAGAAGAAGAAATTAAGGATGATTTTGTAGTGGAAGATGTTGTGGTCGAATGGTCAAACCTACAAAAGTTTTCCTCTAGAAGAAATGAAACTATCTTTGGTGTCTTTGTAAAAAGGGTTATGATTCGAGAGGGAGGTTTTAATCCTACTAAGTTGAAAGGAAAATGAAATTGTTATTTTAAAGACTTCCAACCCTCTACAATCAGATGAATTTATTGATGTATATTACGAGCGGAAGGGGGGAGGGTTATGAGGATCCAAATATAAGTTTATACTACCGAGCGACATTGGTTGTTCAAAACGTGAATGCATTCTCTCAATAAATACCATTGATATAATTTTTAAATAAGAAGAAAATAATAAAAATGGAGGATTAAAATGTTTTATTACTTCGAAGACTACTGCTACAACTCTTGAGGAGCTATGAAGGAGGGTGAGGTGCATGTTGTGTCCTTTGTATGATCTTTAAAAAACAAAATACACATTATTCTAGGACCACTTCTTTGGTGACAAGCTTTATAGAGAAGAATAGTTATTTAGATGCTCAAATTTCAGGATATTTCAACAATGTTCCTCCAACATGAATTCTAGTGTTTATATCGATGTTGTGACCAGTATAAGTAGCAGTGCTCCTGTTGATCATCATGTTAAATTGATAAAGTAATGAATGATGTTGCCATGTTTATTACATCAACTCTGATTTCCATCAATTAGGATATAATATCCTCTTTATTTGTTATTGATTTAGCACGTCGAGATAACCCTTGAGGTATGTACCTTTTTTTATTTTATTTGTAATTATATAGAAAAATAAATATGTAACTGTCAAGTATCAACCTATGGTGCAGACTATTTAACGATTAATTTCATAAAATTTGAAGCTAAAAGTCTTTTGAAATTGCATTAGAGAAAACTTCAAGTTTCTATGAAGTATTTTAGAATTTAAGTATAATGAGACAAAAGTCAAAGTCAATATTGAATCTCAAGTATCCACAGAAAAGTCAGTAAAAGAGGTGGCCAAATCCAAATTTGTAAGATTTAAAAGTGTTAAGGTTTAGTTGGTTGAATCTCAGGCCAAAGTGAAAGAGTTTGATGGTCAACTATTTGATACGGAGGTTTCTCGTCCAACCTCGATGAGGTAAATAAAAGGCTTACTCACTATATTGAATGAAAAAACACCGATCATGAGACTAAGTTAAATAAGTTGAAGGCTGAATGTAAAGCTACTTAGAATAGATTAATCAGGTTGTTGTTGATGATGTGATTGAGTACAAGTAACAATTTGAGGCAAAAGTGGTATTTCGGATCCATGACCGTATGCCATATATAAAATTGGGTAGTCTCTGGGAGCTTGTTCATGAATACAAAATGCTTTTGAATATTGACTATGGTTGGGTAGACATTGTTGATTACAATTTCTCAGATAATTGTGCAGTTATGAAGGCAGTGAATTCTCATTCGCTGAGATATTATGATGATATTATTATTCTCTTATATTTCCTTAAATATGTTGTATATTCTTATTCTCTTATATGTTTTTCCTTTGACGTAAAGGTATTTCCATCTCATACTCTAATGGTTGGAAATCAAACCAAATATACTACCACATGAGATAAAGTTTTGCATGTTAGCCCCTTACTACTCAAGATGATGTAATATTTGTGAAGAAGGTTGTTAGTCGTACACAACTATATGCATTGGTCATGGTTAAGAAAGAAAATGTTAATTATTCTTCAGCCTCGAATAAAGTAAAATGGGTGTTGTCTCCCAATTCTCATTCATCTTATATGTGTTTTATTTATCACATAACCAAAATCCTTTTTAAAGATTTTTTTTGTTAATTATTATAGTGTTTTCACAATCTAAGAAAATTTATATGCCTTTCTATTATTTTTTTTTAAAATTTTATACAAGTATTTTAACATATGAACCTTTATTTACGATTTGTAATCTCCTCTACTAATTGTTTTATATTATTGTGAAGAAGAATCTCCAGCAAGGTGATCATGCCTACAGATGTAGTAAATTTGTTATGCTCGATAAGATATTGTAGTAATTCCAAGATACATTTTTGTTGTCACATGGAAACCTATATCAGTATAACTATGTGTGATTAGCCTAACAATTTTATCTTAGTATATTGGATCTCCTTTGGAACATACACTTATGCTCATAACTCTTTAATTAAGAAGACATCAAAGTTTTTATTAAAAAATGCTTTATTAATACCTACCCGCATTATCAAAGTAGGATAGAGCACACCTTAAGTACATCAATAAAACTTTAAGAATAAAATTAGAATAATAAAAAAACTTATATATATATATATATATATATATATATATATATGAGTAGGTACTTTATTCCATATCGTGTAGAGTTTCATATGGTCCACGTTCCATGGATTGAGAATGTTATCACCTATTCATCTCACAATTTATAATTTTTGTTTTCATTTTTGCAGTTACCTTATATGGTCATTTTCAAAAACAAAACTTAGAATCACCACACAAGTGAGTTTTGTTTCATTTCTCTTCGGTCAAGTCTAGATCTGCTATTTGGTTTCTTTTTTTTTCGCTATTTCATTGTCATGTAAAAAGAAGAAATGGATGTATTTTCTTGAATTACAAATTCCTTCCCATACACTAGAGTGAATGATATTTTTCAAGTTTTAATTTTTTGCATAGTTTGGTAGGACCATACGATTTTTTGAAGTGTATTCTATCTAATTTCCAGTTGAACCTTCAAGGATGCATTTGATCTTATCTAGTAAGTTTTGGTTGGTTACTTTCACTGAACATTGGTTTGTGAATGGACAAGTGATGTAAAGTTTTCTTTGATTCCCAAAAATTTACCAAATATAGCAAGTTTTTAAATTTAGAACTGTGTTCCATTAGTTGTTATGATCACTCTTCAAAATTTCATGTATGTAACATATGCTAACTTTAAGGAAGAAAATAAGTTATTCATCTTAGATTCTTACCAATGTTAACGACTCCATTTATTTTGAGAAGCAATTCATGATTACGAAAAGATATTGGTGACCCCCTGAAACTTTTGGAAGTGGTCCTACAATGTTCACGCCCTATCTATCAGATGAAACTACTTTAGAAATAGACTTCATTGGTAAAACCAAGATTGGATTTCAGTTGAAAAAAAGTTTACGCGTATCACATTATTAACTAAAAGTTCTAAATTTTGCAATGATAGTTGTTTGTAATACCTTATGAGTAAAACTCATATATGTAGATATTTGTAGGCATAATGATCCTCTTATTCTCTTTCATGGAGTTCTTCTAGAACGCATAAGTAGTCATCAAGACCTAAACATTTGAGAAGATGCGTAGTCAGACTTTGTTGATATAATATTTCAGTCATCCACACGTATCTAGTAGATATGATCTTGATGCTCTGAGCATTTACTTTGTTTTATGGAGTGTTCCATTTGTAAGGTCCAACCTAATTTCTGTTCGCCGGTCTTGAGGTTTGTCAATAACCATGAATCTGAAAAGTTAGGGTTACGACTAACTATTTTTCCTAACTAACCACCTAGAAGGCCAATTATGTGTTTCATGAAACTTCTAAGGCATCTACTACTGTAGTCTTCTCATGCAGTACTTATTTATATTTAACTTGATCAAAATTTAAAGCTTCATCTTGTAGCTTCCATAAGTATGTGATTATATTTTATTTCTTTGCTTCATCTTGCTCTAAATCTTAGCCTACTAATACTTATGAATCAGTGAGTAATATAATATGTATGGATATGCATATATGGGCTAATCTTAGCCATGCTATGTTTATTTCATATTTTCTTCATTAATTAAAACAGAGAAATCAAACTTAATTGATTGGTATAATGGTTCCCTTAATGGAGATGTCAGTTGAATTCATGCTCCATAACTACAAGGTAGAGCCTCTGTCGGTTTTGGTAATTCAAAATGGTTTTGAATTTTTTCCAGAAAGGTTTAAACTTTGTACTTGGAAATTGGTGAGAAAATTAGCCATAGTATATTCTTTAATCGCATTCCTTGGTTCAAATTGAATGCTGAAATCTCAAATTTCAACTGACAATATTGTCAATAATTCTAATACATTAAGCTTCTTAAGTGTATTTTGGAGAGGGAAGAAGGTTTGGACAGTGATTGTATGAGGTTAAAGATAAGACCACATCTTTCTTGATTCTACCACCAACTCTTGTGCCAATTTATTTAGTTATAAATATACTATGTAACGGTTAGAATATACTTACTAACATAATAAATGGCTCAAAACGTAGCTTATTTTTACTGTACAAGAACTGCACTTGATGCATGGTTATACACCATTAAACATAAGTATATTATATCACTTTGGCGGATCATGTTAGAATATTCGTATAATTCAAGTGTTCCTTGATATTTTTTAATGCTTCATAATATTCTAGAGTCCATTTAAAATGTCAGACCAATTTTAATACTTGGAAATAAAGGCAAATATTTATTTGATAATTTGGATATGAATATTTTTTATACTTCGGGGTGGCTTTATGGCTGCTAGATTTAATAATTATTTTGGATCTTCTTTAATTTTCATTTCACTCACCAAATAAAATTTTCGTGACCGAAGTCCAAAGGTGCATTTCTCTGAGTTTGGCTTCAAAATCACATTACAAACATAGGTTTCCTTTAGGTTCACCAAATGATCCTTATCCTTACCAACATATCGTCTTCATATGCTTGTATACTTCTTTTAATTTATGAGTAAAAAAATTTGTTAACTAGCCACTTGAGTAAGTTTCTCTTGTATTATTGAGGGTCAAGAGTATTACTTTATTTATGTTCTTTATCATCCAATTTTATGACTGATGAGTCCGGATTTTGTCACCACTCTTTATGAGATCCGGACAGGGGCAATTCGGACAGCATCCACCTAACCGGACAGGGGCAATTCGGACAACCTCCACTTACTAAACTGTCCGAACTGGATTAAAGTATTAAAAACTTAATCACCTCATGACTAAGCTAATTACTTGCTTACTTAAAACTAATGGGTCTTTAAATTCGACCCGAATCCATAAGCACAACCCGAAAGCCCATGTGGCCCAAGGATAAGGGTATAAATACACAAACCACCTTCATTAAATGAGGGTAATGAAAATTAAATACAACCAGACAGCTCAATTCTCCCTCTACACCCTATCCAAAAATTAAATACCTTCAAAATACCACAAAACTCTGGACAAAATTACCCTTAAATAAAAATAAACCTCACCAAATTGGCGACCATAGTGGGAGATACGACGGTGCCTGAATCTAGCATTCAAAACCATCAGGAAAACCCAGTTCGGATGAATCCGGACGTGCAGGAAGTACCACCATCTTTGGCCGAAGTGGTGGGAGAAAATGATGAATATACCATTGAGGAGCGAGATAGGTTAAAAGTTGAAATAGAAGCTCTAAGGGCTGCCAAGAGGGCAGAGATGGGCACAAAAGAGAAATCTAAGGCGTCAGTTCACCATACTGACAATCCTATGGAGCATGAGCCCTCAAAAACCCATGTGAGCACAAAAAAGACTCATGCTAGCTCAAAATATTCTCACCGGTCTAAACCAGTGGAGAGCTCTAATTCAGACTCAGAATCTTCCAGCAGCTCCTCAGGCGAAGATAGAGTCGATGAATCCCTGTCATCCAACAGTGATGAAGGTCGTTCGGAAAAGAAACAAAAGTTAGTCAAAAAGTACTCAAGAAAAAGGGATATGCATGGAAAGTTAAAGAGGCATATAGGCAAAGGATCGTCTCATAGCCGGAGACACGTAAATCGGATGGTGATGGATCCTTTTGCCTTCCATGATGAGCCAGGTATCTTTGCAACTCCTTATGAGGATACTGTTTCCAGTCGTGGCCGGAATTGGAGACAATCTCCATTGTCCTCCAAGATCCTGTCCGGAAACCTCCCTAAGAGGTTTGACAGTACAAAAATGGAAAAATACGATGGCAGTAAAGACCCGGACAACCACTTGGAACAGTTCAAAAAATTTATGATGAATTTTGATGATGACAACAAGTTGCTTTGTAGAGCATTCTCCCAGTCATTTACAGGGAGTGCTCTGAAGTGGTACAATAGTTTGCCACAAGGCTGCATCAGAAATTGTTGGAAGCAAGGAGGTAAAGGGAAATGGAGACACAATTATCCATTGTGCCCAAGAACCGAACGAATCTCTAAAAGAATACATAAGTCGCTTTGTAAACACCAAAAATGGATTAGCTGATTGCTTCAAACAAGTAGCAATAACTTCTCTGAGGCAGGGCTTAAACCTTGGAAACTTGGCTGATTCAGTAACCAGAAAAAAGGCCATGACATGGGGAAGTTTGCTGAATCAGGTTGGGAAGCAGATTAATGTAGATGAAACAAAGAAAACTAGGGTGCACAGGTAGGTGAGGTCTGCTCCGGTTGCACCAAATCCAAACCAAAATCAGTCCGGAAACAAGGCTAGGGAGGCTGGGCAGAGTCATAACAGAGCCAAAGCTCAGTCTCAGCCAGCTGAACCAGCCCAGAGTCAACAATCTAGAAATAAGCGAGGGCCTTGGGTTCAACCGGAGTGGTTTGCAGAATTAAAAGAAAACTTATCCACCATTTATGACAAAACAAAGGACGAAGTACATTATAGAAGGCCGACTGCGTTACAATCTCCTAGGGAAATCCGCAACAATTGTTTTTGCCAATATCACAATGATACTGGCCATACCACTGAGGATTGTCAAGAAGTCTAGAATTTGATTGAAAGAGGAAAGTTGGGAGCATATGTTAAAAGAAGAGGTGGAAATAGGCCCGATAACGCTCATCGGGCTGGTCCAAACAATGCAGGCACATCGGCTCCGGAAGGGTCTATGGTGATAATCGAGAGGTTTGATGTAAAGTCTGAATACTTGGACCCTGATCTGACCCAGAATAGAGTGGGTGTTATTATGGAACGTTGCATGACGGTGTCCGGGCTTATTAACGTTTTTGAATCACTCACAATTTTCGGAGGAGACACCATGACAACACCAACTGCTTCCTCGAGAAAGAGGCACGTTCATACTTTAGCTACCCAACTGGAAGGAGGCATGACTTCCTATCAATCGCAGATTCCATTTCCCTTCATTGTTTTCGATGAGGATGACTTGAGGGATATAGCTGGTCTTCATGAAGATGTTGTTGTCATAGGAGCACACATCGGGGGCAATTACATAAGGCGAATTTTGGTGGACACCGGAAGTTCTGCCAATATTCTCTTCTTAACTTCTTACAAAAAGATGAAAAATCCAACAGTGATTCAACGTTCGAACATGTCAATTGTGGGTTTTACTGGAAGCAGCAGATGTGATCGGGTAGTTTGAGGAGGAGGTTTTGTTGGGCAAAGGCCCTTTTAAAAAAATGGTTAGAATATTGTTCATCGTGGTGGATTGTCCCACTTGTTATAATGCTATTCTTGGGAGATCTTGGCTCTCTAGGATGCATGCAGTAGCCTCAACTGTTTACCAATGTTTGAAATATGTTGTGCAAGGACAAGTGGGACTTGTTTGGAGCAGCCAAAAGGTAGCAAGAGAGTGTTATGCAACATCACTGGCTCCCCAGGCGTTGGGGGCAGTTCGGATCAACAAGGAATAGCAGTTTGAGGGGATTTCTGGGGGAGAGGGTGAAGTTGATAACCCTAGAGAGACCCCTGGAGTTTTAATACCGATTGAAGAAGTTGAAACACATTCTTTGGCTGACGGAAAAAATGTCAAGATAGGGTCCAAGATGACACCGGAATTAAAGGGAAAGATGTTGAAGTTCCCGAAAGACCATCAGCATGTTTTTGCTTGGTGCAATGCTGATGTTACCGGAGTACCAGCATATATTATATCACACCAACTGTCCATCCGAAGGGACATAACACCTGTGATACAAAAGAGAAGAGCTTTTTCTAAGGAAAAGGCTGATGTCATAGTTCAAGAGGTCGGCCGACTTACTAAAATGGGGCACATAAAGGAGTCTCAGTACCCTTTATGGACAGCCAATCCGGTATTGGTAAAAAAGAAAAATGGCAAGTGGCGTATATGTATCGATTTTACAGATCTCAATAGAGCTTGCCCAAAGGATTTATACCCAGTTCCTCGGATTGATCAGTTGGTGGATTCCACATCTGGAAATAAGCTGCTATCTTTTATGGATGCCTTCTCCGGGTATAATCAGGTTCAAGTAGATCCGAAGGATCAGGAGCATACTACGTTTGTTACCGATATGGGCCTTCATTGTTACAAGGTGATGCCATTTGGGTTAAAAATGATGGGGCAACTTATCAGAGGTTGGTAAATAAGGCTTTTGCTGGTCAAATTGGAAGAAACATGGAAGTATACATCGACGACATGATGTGAAAAGTGTGGACAAAGAACTACACTTGGCAGATCTCCAAGAAACTTTTGCTAACTTAGTAAAAGTAAATTTGAAATTAAACCCGGAAAAGTGTGTGTTTGGAGTGCAGTCTGGGATATCCCTGGGGTATGTAATAAGTGATCAAGGGATACAGCCTGATCCGGACCAACTTAATGCTTTACTACAAATGGAGCCTCCTCGGAATGTTAAAGAAGTACAACGATTGACTGGGAGGTTGGTTGCATTAAATCGATTCATTTCAAGGTCTTCCGACAGGTGTGCCCCGTTTTTTCAAACTTTGAAAGGTGCAAAGGATTTTGATTGGTCCTCACAGTGTGATGAGGCCTTCGATGAAATCAAAAAGCATTTGTCCTCCCCCAAGACTTTATTTAAACCTGTTGAAAAAGAGACTATTTTCATATACTTGGCAGTCTCTAGTTGTGCCATAAATGCAGTGTTGGTAAGAGAGGTAGATAATTATCCTCGTCCGGTGTATTACATTAGCGAGAGTTTGATTGATGCATAAAAACGTTATTTGAGGCTTGAGAAGTTAGCACTAGCCCTGGTGATTGCTGCGAGGAAGATAAGACCTTATTTTCAGGCTCATCCCATTATTGTTCGGATGTCTTTTCCTTTAAAAAACGTTCTCCAAAAGGCCGACATTTCAAGTAGAATGACTAAGTGGTAAGTGGAATTGGGAGACTTCGATATTGATTTTTCCCCTCAGACAGCATTCAAAGCCCAAGCAGTGGCAGATTTCTTAGTTGAATTTCACTCAGATAGGGACACTAAGCAAACAACTGATGTGAAAGACAAAAAAAGTCTGGGTCATCCGGACTGATGGTGGATCAAGTACCATGGGATGTGGTGTTGGGGTATGTTTGACCTCTCCGTACGGTGACAGAATGTACCAGGCTATATGTTTTGCTTTCAGGGCCTCTAATAATGAGTCCGAATATGAAGCTGTTATAGCTGGTTTGAAATTAGCTCTTATTTGTGGAGCCAAAAAGGTCAAGTTGATGAGTGATTCTCAACTTCTTATCCATCATGCACAAGGTCAATCTGAAGCAAAAAAGGAGCAGCTGATTAAATACTTACTTCTTCTTAAAGAAGTGGCACTTAATTTCAAGAGCGTCATTTATGAGCACATACCCCGAACAGAAAATATACTGGCAGACTCCTTGGCAACCATAGCATATACTGAGTCCTACAATTGGATTCATGTGCTGGAGTGCCCATCCATTCAAATCAATCCGGACAAGGAAGAAGAAAGTTTCAATATACAGATAAAACAACCTCAAGATTGGAGATTTCCTCTCCTTCGATATCTCTCCGATGGCATCTTACCTCCGGAAAAATCAGTAGCAAGAAAAATAAAGTACAAGGCTCATGGTTTTGCCATCCTAAGATATATTCTTTATAAGAAGTCTTATAGTAAACCCCTATTTTGATGTTTATGGGTCAACGAGTCTAAAATAGTGCTCTCCAAATTACATGATGGTGAGGGATCAGCTCACTGTGGATTCAGGGCTCTAACAAGAAGAGTTTTGTTAGTTGGGTACTATTGGCCCTCCATAATGCAAGATGTTAGGGATTTTGTGAGAAAGTGTGACCCATGCCAGAGATATCGCAATGAAATTCATGTCCCAGCCGTCCCTTTAGAGTCACTTTCTGAGCCGATACCTTTTGCTCGATGTGGGTTGGATTTAGTGGGACCTCTACCAATGGCATCCGGGGGGCGCAAAACAATAATCGTTGCTATTGATTATTTTTCGAAGTGGATCGAATCAGCTCCATTGGCAGGTACAACATCAAAAGTTGTTATAAAATTATCCAATATCTGTTGCAGATTTGGAATTCCACAAAAGATAACAACAAACAATGCGCCATAGTTTGACAACAAATAAATTGAAAGTTTTTGTGCCTCTAGAGGCATACGACACTGCTTCTCTTCCCCTTTCCACCCACAAGTGAATGGTCAGGTCGAAGTGGCCAACTGGACAATACTGTCCGGTCTGAAGAAGAATTTAGAAGGGGCTCCTGGTAAATGGCCAAGTTATTTGCAAGAAGTTTTGTGGGCTTACCGGACCACTCCCAGGGCTGCAACCCAAGAGTCTCCTTTTTCCTTGGTATATGGGTTGGATGACATTTCTCCCATAGAAGCTACTCTCCCTTTATTTCGAATTCATAACTTTTCCGAACACGCTAACGAAGTGGCAATCAGAGGCCAGCTTGATTTAATATACGAAAGAAGAGTTAAGGCTCACCTTAGAGTTGTACACTATCAAGGTTTGATGAGAAGCAGGTTCGCTTCTAAAATTAAGAGAAGGGATTTTCAACCAGGGAGTAAGGTGTTGAGAAAGGTTGTCCTACACACTAAAGAGAAGCAGTTCGGTAAGTTGGCTCCAACTTGGGAAGGACCCTATGTGGTCATTGAAAAGCTTAAGCCTGGGACATACCGGCTCCAAGACAAAGATGGGAAGATTTTGAATCACCCCTGGAACATTGAACACCTCCGGTTGTACTTAGAATAAAAACTATGTAAATATTCACTTGTTTAAAATTTCATGTAAATATTTGGGGGCATACTCTTTCCTACCCTGGTGGAGCGGGAAGGTTTTAATGAGGTGTCTGGGATTTTTTATATAAGTTGATGCCTTCTTAATATTCCGGAGTGTTTTCACTTAACAGTTTTTGGTGAAATTTTTTATTTGAACAGACCAGACTAAATTGGAGGAGTGATGACTACTTAAAAATTTGTCATCGGAGAATTTAAACACTCTCATTTTAGAATACTTATGAAATAACTTAGGGTTGTTTAAACATTGGCCACCAAAATTGAAAAACTATGAAAGAATGCAAGAGTTGTGCAAAATAAAGCTACCCATTAAAACATACGAAGTGCCTTGTCCACCCAAGAACTTTGAGTTTTCAAACGAAAAGGTTTATCCGAACAGGAGCCGAACATAGTTATAAAATATGCCTTGGCCATCCAAGGACTTTGGTTCAATCACAAAAAATAAGAGAGAGATATTCAATAATTCAAGACTAAGCTTTCTTGATTGGCCCAGCCTCACTAGTCTTCTTCTTCTTGGAATCGTCATGCTCCTCATCTGGACTTTCCCTGGTTTTCTCTTCCGCATCAGTAGTATCGTCCCAGCCACTAGAGTAGTCATGCTTGTCACCATCAGCCATCGTGTGGAAGGGGAGGTCTTCGTACTCTACAAAATTCCATAAGTCTCCTAGTATCCTCTTCGGGAATTTCTCGTGAAAGAGCAAGACCATGTCCGACTTCACTTTGGAAAACTTTTATTTCTGAGTGTCTATCACTTGGTTGGTATAAGCATCAATCCTAGCTTGGATTTTTTCCTCTTGCTCCCTTAACAAAATTCAGCTTTTTCTTGTGCAGCCTTGGACACCGAGTCCTCGAGCGATATCTTGTCATTGGTTAAAGCATGAATGACCCTGTCTCTAGCCTTCACCTCCTCTCTCGAAGAAGAGAGATCTCTCTCCATCCTCCTGGTTTTTCTTCAACTCCTCATTTTCCCTCTTTAAAACATCAGCATTTTGATTGACAGTGAGGAGGTCGCCAGACAATTTCTCTTTTTCAGAATTAAGGGCATTAATGATGGTTGACTGGCCTCGTACTTGCTTCTCCAAATTAAGAACTGGCTGAATATTACTTAATATAGAGTGAGTGATGACATCTCTTTCACTTGAGACAGAGAAAGACTTACTACTGAAGGTAACGATGTTCGAAGAACTTGGGGGGAGGTAAGGCCCAGCGAAATCATCCTTAAGGAGGTTTTCGAAGTAAAGACCAATCTCTTCGAGACCACTAATATCAAAACCATCAATGCTGATATCCCCTCATGCACCCCCTCCGGTTTGAAAGTCCCCAGGGATGCCTTGTGCTTGAGTGGGGTCAGTAGGATCAACCGGAGGAAGAGGCTCCGGAGGCCGGAGGGAAATTTCATCACCCTTGGAGGTTTCCTTCTTTTTGGCCTCCATGTCTTTGCCTTCTGCTCCTCGTTTCCTATCTTTCTTGGGAGCCTTTAAGGATTTCGGAGATCCTACCACTTCCCTAGTACTTTCATGCTCCACTACTTGTAAAAGAGCGACGTCAATTTGTCCTTGATCTGGCCCCTCTTGGTTTGTTGGGGCAGCTTCCTCCACTTTGGTAGGATTGGCTTCAACCGTACTATGCTTGCCTTTACCTTTCTTGCCCTTCATCTTTCTTGGGGCTTTAGCTCTACCAGGCAGATACAATGACCCGTCCGGTGCATCTGTTCTCCTAAGGGTTACTTCCGGAGGGGGTGGGGTGGTTAGCTCCTCCCAGGATAAGTCCCTCCGGTCAGTTGTATTCCAAAGGTAGGACCTTGTTAGATTGCCTCCGGTAAAGGCATTATGGAAGCAATTTCCCCACTTCTCAGCAGCCCAAGCATTTAGCTTGGTGCAAGTGGTGTGCCCAGCCTTCAAGTAGTCACTGAAGTCCTTAGGCAGCACTACCAAGAAACAAAAAAAAACAAGTTAGATAAAAAAATTGGTGATAAACAAAGATGAGAATGTGAGATAAGATTCTTACCATCGCTTCGCCATCTGCTGGTAAGCAGGCTCGGGTTGACACCGGTTTTAATCTTCCTCCCATTCTCCCAGGCGCCACTCACAAACAAGAATTGAGTCTTCCAATTCCTTTCCGATTCGAGCAGGTCGTCCACTACTCTGTAATTATCACCCATGTTGAAGTGGTAAAAGGGAATAAGGCGGTTTCTGCAGAGACTGGCCACAGCTGCAAACTGCTCCATTGGAAGAGGGATTCCAGAGAGCCTGGAGGCCATTATACAGGCCATGAGAGTGTACCATGCATTGGGGCTCAATTGACTTGGGCAGAGTTTGATGAGGTGAAAGTATTTGACTATCTCTGGGTCTAAGGGAAACCTTAGTCCCCAGTTGAAAAGCTCAGTGAAGAAAACTATTTCACTAAGCTTGCAGTCCATCGGTGTCTCCGGATCCACCGGAATCCTTACCTTGACATTCTCTGGGATCCCCCATTTTGTTCGCATTCGACCCAGTTCGGCGGTGTGGATGAAATCATAATTCAGTTTTTGCAAAGCTAGCATGTATTTGACACTTACCGTGTGGAAGCAAGGTCCCACTTTTCCCACAAGACTCTCCGAAAAATCCGGATGCTTTAAGCATAGTTTCTCCTTGCATGTGTCCTTCTTGGCAGCAACAGCCTCACTTGTTTGCCCGGAGACTTCGGACTCAAAAAGAGCTTCTTCAACAGAATCCTCCAACACTTCTTCCATTATCATGGAAGGGTTATCAGTTGTTTTGGGGTAAGGGGAGCTAGAGGTTGGCTCAGCAGGCCCTCCAGATGGTTGGGAATTACTGGCTTCTTGTAGTCTGGACTCCGGATAGGGCTCAAATGCAGTGGCTTCTTTCCGGAGACTTGAACTAGATGTCTCCGTGCCAGACAGCTTGTCCTTAGGAATCTTAATGGGTGCTTCTGACCCTGTATTTCTATTTTTAGCCCCCGATTTGGAAGGTGTAGCTTTTGGAGCTTGCCCTTTCACCAAGCGACCTCTTATCTGATCTACTAACTTCTCTGGAGAGGTGTCAGCATCCGATCTCATGGCAATGAATGGGGAAGGTTTCTTAAAACTGGTAACTGCCTGTCTTGGTTCAACAGTAGGCTATGATTCTTGAACCGATGAGCCCAAAACAATTGGTGAAAGGTTGGGTTGGAACAACCTCTTAGGTTTGGCACTCCTAGTTGAAGAAGAGCCCCAATCAGGCTCTGAACTTGGGGTTTCCGATTTATCAACAGGGGACATAGGGAGGCCTGCAGCAAGGCGCCTTTCTCGTTCAACTTTTTGAGTTTTTTCTAACTCCGACAAATTGAGCCACCAACCTTTTATTAAATCGTTTCTTGCTGTGAACATAAACTCACACCAAAATAAAGTGTTTGTTTTTTAGAGAAAGCTTTGAAGTTTAACAGAGCAAGGATGATGAAGATGGTAAAATAATAGAAAAAGGACTAATTTATAGTAAAGGTACAAAAGATGCTTCGATACCTAGGAGAATTCGAAAGGTTTGCAATGATTAAAAACGGCACGGATGTCATCCTCTTTAAATGAAGAGGTTGTTTTTAGAGTAAGTGGGAGCGCCGTTCTAGGGAAAAAAACGGTTGATATGGCGAATCAGAGAGAGACACGTGTTCCATAATCTCTGACAAAAAATCGTTGAGTTTCTGAGAACTTTTTTAGTCCGGATAAAGCCATTTCACAGTTTGAAAATCTGTCCGGACATGGCTGTGACCAGGTACAAGCTATTTTTTAGGTCTTGCCAAAGGCCTTTGAACACAACCTAAAAAAGGGGCTACTGATGAGTCCGGATTTTGTCACCACTCTTTATGAGGTCTGAAGAACGGCAATTCGGACAGCATCCACCTAACCGGACAGGGGCAATTCGGACAACCTCCACTTACTGAACTGTTCGAACTGGATTAAAGTATTAAAAACTTAATCACCTCATGACTAAGCTAATTACTCTCTTACTTAAAACTAATGGGTCTTTAAATTCGACCTGAATCCATAAGCATAACCCGAAAGCCCATGTGGCCCAAGGATAAGGGTATAAATACCCAACCACCTTCATTAAATGAGGGTAATGAAAATTAAATACAACCAGGCAACTCAATTCTTCCTCTACACCCTATCCAAAAATTTAATGCCTTCAAAATACCACAAAACTCTGGACAAAATTACCCTTAAACAAAAATAAACCTCACCAATGACTATCTCATTGTATGCCAAATATATAGCCATGATGGATTCATTGTTTTACAAAGTTACACATACTATTTGATCGATGTGTAGTTTGAGAATTGGTCATTCAAGAATTCTCTGTTAAGATCGGTGAAGTCCACATACATACATCACTTTTCATTTTCAATCTAACAATTATCAGGTTTGTTGTCCATACTAGATATATGACCAGTTTAACTTAATGTAATAACTTCGACAATAATAACATTTGCTTTCTCGTGAGAGAAAGGTCTTCATCTCTATTTATTGTTCTGTAAATTTTATTGATGGATAATTGATGGCACATTATTGTAGTTGAGACACCTATTACAGTTTTGGTAGTCCAAAACGAACACGTCTAGGTTTTTAGGATGGAATTCTAACAAAGTAAATAAAAGTATACCTTATAAGTATTGGCCAATACGAACCGCATGTCCTTCTTCTAAAGTGATTTCATCCATTAATTCTTATAATTCTAAAAACAAATAGGGCCTTTTTAGGGTTTTTCATGCCATCTAAGGCAATCAGCCCCATCTGGTTGCTATTTAGAGGAATGAAGGAAGCAAGGTAACATCTGCGTGTTATTCACTATTTGCTTTGTATTATATTTATTTTTTCATTGATTACAAACCTGATAGATTAAAGTATGGTAGAGACTATTGCATGCATCTAATTTAACCATGTCACCCGAATATAGTATTATATGATGATGAGCCATCCACCACCACAAAAAACCATTGCACATTTTTTATGTGTTCTCTTTCTTTCAAGAACACATTTAGTTTAGTTTTCCAAGTACTAGAGTTTGTACTCTAGTAAAACTAAACAACACATTATTTTATAGGATTCGGAGGTGTTATCTTACGTATTTGATCATATGTTTTTTGAAAATATATATTTTTGAGCCCTCAATGTCAATTGATATTATTTTACTCTCCACTCTGGTGGTCTCAACAACTATGAATATTGCATCTTCATGAGGCCTAACAAATCCTCTTAAATCATCATCATCAAAAGATATAGTGTGGTAGGAGTTTCTATACAATTATAAATGATTTATTGAATATATAAATCATTAATTTTGAGTTTCTTTGAGGAGTTTGATATCATTGCAATAGTTTCTCCTCTAGTAATAAAACTAACTATTTATTTGTTTAAGTCGAATTCTAAAAATTAGCATAATTCATAAAATAACCAATTCCCATGTCTAGACGCTGACATTAGTTGTTCAACCCTATAATGATCTTTAAGTGTTTGATTTTATTATGGTGGAAGGTCTTTTTGGGGATGTGACAGCTTAGTTCTTCACAACTTAATGAGGTCTATATTATTTGTATATCTCTTCTCTCTAGAAGTCTATATTATTTTTGGTTTCTAGTATTGAATTGTATCTTTAGTTTTGTCATAAATGGTGGTTATATTTTATATGAGTTTAGGTAATTTTATCTTTGAACCTTTTTTTTTATTAATGTTGGGTCTAAAATCCTTAGTTTGTCATTAAAAGGTCTTTTTTGTGGTTGATCACGAGTTTGATTATTTGATTAAATATGAGAGACATAAAGAGGCTAGACATGACTATAATTAGGATTATAGACATGATAATAAGAATAATAAGCATTCAGTTTACATGGAAACCTCGTGCGCATATTTTCATCCACTTATATTTTCTACTCCACTTAGGCAAAAAATTATCTAACGTTTAAAATATTTTTCGTCATGATATCGTTAACAAGTAGTCCTAGGAGGATTTCTTGTAAACAATTAGCACATGCCATGATATCATTACAGTTTTCTAAGTCATTATTAGTGCGAACAAACCATTTTGTGTAATTACGAAGGCTATTATTCGCCTCCTAATTGCATTAGATTACATAGTCCTCATCACCTTGGATAACGTTTCTCTCTATTAATTGATATTGGAAGGCGATGAGGGAGAATAAAAGATGTATGGGAAAAGTGTAAGGACATATTCTTATTGGGGAAGTATTGTAAAAAGTACAAAAGAAATAGTTATTATGAATAAGTGGGAAAATATAGGGGCTAAATGTGTAATAGGTAGGAATTAAAGTGTGTGGGGCCCGTTATTATACTATAAAAGGACCACACACGAGTTCATAATCCGATTGATCAATATAATATTATTTTCTCTCTCTACATAGTCTAACTCTCACTTTCTCTCTCTAAAAAGGTACTTTCACGAAGTATTTGTTCTTTACTATTAGGACTCCCGAATAATCATATAACACAAAATCACCCTAGAGCTATTTCTTAACTTATCAGTGGCGTCGTCTGTGGGAAACGAAGATTGTTCTGACGACAATCTCTTTCTGGGAGTTAGTCCTGCTCCGAGCGGAATCATGGAACAGCAAGGGGATGATTTTGTCAACAGCTGTGAGGAGAATCTTGTGGGGAATACTTATCAGAATGACATGGAATACGAGGCGCATGGTGGCCAGCGCGTCGGAGAAATTGATGACTTAGATTTGCTGGCTAGAAGGAATGAGTTATTGTTGGAGATTGAAAGATTGAGGGCATAAAAATAAACCATTCAGGCAAATCTTCGTTCCGAGGTGAGGAGGGAGCCTGACAATGGAAAAGAAGAGCGTGCAACCGACTTTCATCCTAGAAACAGAGATTACAGATATAGAGGTCACTCACGACGTTCTTCGAGGAGGAAAGAAAAATGTCACCTGGAATCTGACGATTCAAGCGATTATTCTTGTTACAGTTCACCATAATCGTCTCTTAGGAGGAATCACAGAAAGAAAAGAAATGGTCGAAGGCATGGGGAGCACCGGAGGGGAAGAAGTTCGGAGAGAAAATCTCCGAGGGAAAAGACCTATCACACTCGTGCCAATGAGCAGGGATATGACCAGATGAATTTTCCCTCTGGGAATCAGCATGTCGACCAACGAAATTCGGAATGACACCATCAATATACTTTGTCGTCCGAAGAAGGACTCTATTTTCCAAGCCATAAACATTTGAGAGCAAATATTTATATGACGGTTCATAATTGGAGAGCTTTTCCTTTGTCCTCGGAAATTCTAGTTGGCAACCTCCCAAAACACTTTGATATTTTGAAGCTAGAAAAGTTTGATGGGACGCAGGATCCTGATAATCACATCGAGCAGTTCAAGAATTTTATGATTAATTTCGATGACGATGATAAATTGTTGTGTTGGGCGTTTTCTCAAACTTTAAAAGGGGTGGCTTCCAAGTGGTATAACCGGCTTCCGCAGGGTCCGATAAATAATTTTGACATGTTCTGGAATATCTTTAGACATCATTTTGCGGGGAGCAAGAAGTTTCGAGCTAATGGAGACACAATAATCTATTGTAGGCAAAAATTGGGGGAGAGCTTGAAGCATTACACCAATCGATTTGTTAAAACAAAAACGGACATGGAGTATTGTAAAGATTCGGTGGCACTCGCGGCATTCAGGATGGGGCTTCTCCCCTGATTATTAAAGGACACGGTAGCAGAAAGTCAGGCAATGACTTTTGGGGTACTATTGGATTAAGTTGAGAAGAGGATTTTAGTGGAGGAGACTCAGGCATCCGAGAAAGGATCAAGCGATCAGTTGGAGTATAACCAATTTTAAAGGACTGACTCTAATAATCAAGGGCCGCGTACTAGTGTTCCAGCTAAGAGTGCGGGTCAGTATCCGCCTATGCCGAGAACGAACTATAGTAACCAGCTAAACTATAACTAAAGCATGAGGCCAATTTCGAAAAAATGGATTCGTCCGTACTATTTTGTAGAGTTAACGGAAAATATGGCTACGATATTTGATAAGGCAAGATCAACGGTGCAGTTCAGAAAACCTTTTCCGATTCAAACTCTGAGGGAAAGTAGAAGTGCTAACAGGTTCTGTAAGTACCATGAGGACATTGGACATGATATTAAAGAATGCATTGCCTTAAAAAAAGAAGTGCAAGCTTTGATTGAGAATGGAATGTTATTAGAGTCTGTGAAAAAACACTCCCTAAAAAAAGTTGCAGTAAATGATGTCCCAAAGATTGCTGATACATCAATGGTGATTTCCGAAGAGGTGGATGTTTTTGATATTGAACAAGAGGATCTGGATCCTAAGGAAGGGAGAAATAACGTGAACATGGTAGAGGAAATTATTCCAAGAGGGAAAGTAAATAACATGTGTGCTTTTTTTGAGTCGCTGGCTATCTTCGGAGGAGATACCATTCCAGGGAATTCTAATAGTTCGCAAAAAAGACATATGGTAAACTTGACCACACAGATTGAAGCAGGGGTTTCAGCACAGATACATCGCTTGCCCTCTCCCATAATATGTTTTGACGATGATGATATGAGGAATATAGCGGGCCCACATGAAGATGCGGTGGTTATCATTGCGGTTATAGACGGAGACCAAGTTCAGAAAATACTTATTGATACGGAAAGTTCCGCGAATATTTTGTTTATGAGTACCTACAGGAGAATTTCTGACCCACCTGTTATACGACGATCCGACAGAACTTTAGTGAGCTTTACAGGAGCAACAACAATAGTCGTTGGAGAGTTTCAGTGTGTGGTAGAGTTAGGTCGTGGGCCGTTTAAGAAGAAAGTTGAAGTATTGTTCATAGTGGTAGACGCACCAACTTCGTACAATGCAATTACGGGTCGCTCTTGGCTGTCCAGGATGCATGGTGTTATCTCTACGGTACACCAGTGTCTGAAATATGTGGTAGGAAATAATATAGCGACGATCAGGAGCAGCCAAAAGATGGCTCGAAAGTGTTATCAGATAGCTCTATCCTCGAAAGGAGTTCGGGGAAAAGTATCAGAAAAGGCATAGCAGTTAAAGGGGACTTCCTCAGAAATCATTCCCTCTGATGATCTGAGGGAGGCCCTCGGATTTCTGGTTCCGGATGAGGATCACGAGGAGCATAAATTTGAAGGGGGAATTTTTTTGAAGATTGGAGTAAAACTTTCTTTTGAGTTCAGAGAACGATTGATTGCGTTTTTGTCAACAAAGTTAAATATGTTTGCTTGGTGTGCACAGGATGTTACGGGAGTACCACCGGAAATAATATGTCATAAACTTGCAGTACGACATGATGTTCGACCTATTGTTCATATAAAGAGACCGGTTTCTCAAGAAAAGTCTGCAGCTATTCTCTCGGAAGTGGAACGATTATTAAGCATAGACCACATTCGAGAATCGCAATACAAATCTAAGAAATTAATTGAGATTTAAAAAATATCAAATATTTTTAATTAATATTAAATATGAAATATTTGTGGGTTATTGAAGATTTGACCAGGGTAATTATCGCAAAACACAAATATCAACAAAATAAAATCTTTCGAGATAAAAGCATCATGCTAAAAAAAGTAACGGTAGCAATACAATATAATATTACAAAATAACAAGAAGTTTCAATCGTCGAACCACTCCCTACAGTAACTCGATCTTCATCTTCGATTTTCGGAGCAATGAGTGGCCAAGGGACTACAAGCTCTAATTCTCTTTCGCAGTCCTCATGGTTCTCCAGATTCTGGTCGTCAGCTCGCAGAGCTAAAACCCTAACTCATCCGTCGTCAGGGACCACCGTGCATATGAATTCAGGTGACGGATTAGTCCGAAAACTCGGAATCTTCGATCTTATACTCATAGGAATTGGTGCTTCTATCGGTGCTGGCATATTCGTCGTCACCGGCACGGTTGCTGCGGAGGCTGGTCCAGGTTAGTCATAACCCATATCTGACTTTGAACTGTGGTTACTTTTGGCTTTATTTGATATAGTTTTTGAACATCAACGTTGTTGTCTGAATACATATAATGGCACTTAGACATTGTTTATGTAATGGTTTGATGTTATCGACCTCTCTAAAAAAAAAAACATTATATATACAAAACATTTTTATGGGTTTATTATATTTTTGAATTTTAACTAAATTATATAAAAAATAAAAATAGACTTACGGTTTTTTGTTTGAATTAATTTTGATATTTAACCCGAGCTGAGAAATCAACTTTTGTTGTGAGCCGAGCACTAAGATAAAACATGAAACCCAGGAAGAGACAAACCAACGAGGTTTGGCCTTGAAAGATATGATAAAGTTTGTATGATAATTCGGGTCGGGCAAAATGTAAAATATATAAAAAAACCATTTTTATATATTACCGGGTTCGGGTTTGGACACTTATTGCCAGATTCATCCGCCATAGTTATTAACTTGATACTGATAGAAATAATTATGCAGGGGTGACGATAAGCTTTATACTTGCGGGAGCATCGTGTGTGTTGAATGCTCTTTGCTATGCTGAGCTAGCTTCTCGGTTTCCTGCTGTTGTTGGCGGGGCGTATTTGTATACCTCTGCAGCATTCAATGAACTCACGGCTTTTCTGGTTTTTACGCAACTTATGCTTGATTATCATATTGGCGCAGCTAGCATAGCTCGAAGCTTAGCAAGCTACATAGTTAAGCTTCTAGAACTTTCTCCAGTTTTGGAACACAATATACCGAGCTGGATGGGGACTGGCAAAAATTTACTCGGAGGAGCTTTGTCGATTAATTTATTGGCTCCAATTCTCTTGGTTCTTTTGACTCTTATTCTGTGCCGGGGTGTTAAAGAATCTTCAACTGTCAACTCACTGATGACCACAACCAAGGTGAACTTTTCTTTTAATCTTTCTTTACTAATTATACGTATCACGAATATATCAAAATCTATTTGCATTTCAGATTGTGATTGTGATCGTTGTCATCTTTGCCGGTGCTTTCAAAGTTGATGTCTCGAATTGGACTCCTTTTGTGCCCAACGGATTCAAACCAATACTGACAGGAGCTACTGTGGTATTTTTTGCATATGTTGGATTTGATGCTGTTGCTAATTCAGCGGAAGAATCAAAGAATCCTCAGGTGTGTCGCATTGGAATTACTTAAACTCTTCACACATTGAATTATGTAATGCTCGTTTGGTATATTGTTCGATAAGTAGTGGTCCGGGTTAAGGGTTACCGTAAAGCGAAACAAACCAAATCAACTGAATTATTTAATGCTAGTTGGGTATATTGTTCGATAGGTAGTGGTCCTGTTTTTGCACAAATGATCTAATTACATTTGTTTTACTTTTTTTTTTTTAAATTAATTTGTCTTTGTCCGGCCCATAAACCAAACCAAAACTGAGTCCAACTGAACCAAGACCCCAATTTTAAAAACAAAAAAACGATTTTGATTTTTATAAACTGAATTCATTCGGTTCGGGTAATGTATTGTATGGAAAACAATTTAATCTGACCTCTAATGTTTGTTTTCCGATTCTATACTTTTTTATACTTGACATTTATTAAAATCTATATTTCAGCGCGATCTGCCAATAGGAATCATGGCGAGCCTCTCAGTATGTATTGCATTGTATATTGGTGTTTGCTTAGTAATTACTGGAATGGTACCTTATCATCTCCTTGGCGAGGATGCTCCTTTGGCTGCAGCCTTTAAATCCATGCATATGAAATATGTTGCCATTTTAATCAGTATAGGTGCTGTTGCTGGACTTACAACAACACTTTTGGTTGGTCTATACGTTCAGGTGATTATAAAACGGAATACACATATTCTTGAAATCTATTGAACTATTCGAATGTATATTGATGAGATTTTATTCGTGAGCAGTCCAGACTATATCTTGGGTTAGGAAGGGATGGTTTATTGCCTTCGTTCTTCGCAAAAGTTCACCCGTCTTGCCACACACCTATTCATTCTCAAATCTGGGTCGGTTTTGTGGCTAGTGTTTTAGCGGGGCTGTTTAATGTTCGCATGCTTTCCCGTATACTTTCAGTCGGGACATTGGTAAGTAGTCTCTGCTATATATTAAAAATGATATCTTTTTTATTTTACTAACAACGGTTTTAATTTTTTTAGCGACCGAATCTCACCTCTACCTTTACCTCATACTTATATCGTTTTCAGACAGGCTATTCAGTTGTTGCTGCTTGTGTTGTTGTTCTACGTCTGCAAGAAAAGAAGGCCAACCAAGTTTCTAAAAGATTGACTTCAAACTGGAGGGAAGGAGTTCTTTGCCTTCTCATAGTTGCTCTTTGTGGTTTTGGCGCAGGAATTTCTTATCGTTTCAATGCTCCAATTTTTGTACTGATTGGTGCTGTTGCTATCGCTGTGGTTTCTATTGTTGCTCTTCAATTCCGCCAAGTGAGTCTTAATTTCAATTGTTTTTTCATTAATAGTATTATAGGTATTATGAATTAAATAGGTAAAAACCGAGTCATATCAATCCGGTCAGACAGATCTGTTCCAGATAGTACAAATAAAAACCAGTTTCGTTAATCCAAGGCCAAATTCAATTCACGTATACCCCGAGTTTTAGCACCCCTATTTCTAAGCATATGTTTTTCTTATTCCCAGGCCTATGCATACCTTCCAGGGTCTGGGTTCTCTTGTCCCGGAGTACCACTAGTGCCATGTGTTTCCATCTTCTTCAATATCTTCTTGTTTGCTCAGGTGTGTTTATGAAAACAAACTCTTACTGATTCAATCTTAATTATTTATTACTAAATCATTGTTACGATCTTTTTTTAATAGTTGCACGAAGAAGGGTGGATGAGATTTGTCGTCCTCTGCGTAATTGCGACGGGCGTTTATGCACTTTATGGTCAGTACCATGCAGATCCAAATTCAGATGAGACAGTAGCTCCTTGATATAAAGAATTAATAACAATCATACATAATAGGCATTTCCAGTAGTGGTAATACGGAAATTGTATAAACTATAATAAAAAAGTTATGAACTCTGAATTGATAAAAATATATATTTGATTGTTCGAAGTCTGTATTTCTTCGCGTGCAAAATTAACAAGCTCAGAAGAAATGAAGTACACTAGGTCTTCTAACAGAGAAATCAACATATATAAATAAAGCTCAGCAAAATTAGCTAATCGGCATTAAAACAACATAACAGAGACATAAACACAAGGAACAGAAGTGACTAGCATATTACATTAGCAGAAAGATTAGGACATACAACAAAACATACAGCAAAGTCAGAACAAGTCTAAGACCATCTGGAAGCGGATCACCAAACCCTCCAAGCTAACTGTAAAGCATACATTATAGGTCCACATAAAACCTTAAACACTGTTATAGCAATGCTAGACTTGATAAGTTCTTTGGCTTTGGTCAATGTGCGAGAGACAGCTTTCTTAACCTTAAACACCACACTTAACACAAATTTTGTAGCCTTTGACACAAAATTTGAAGCCTTTGAGTAACAACTAAGTTCTTCAGTGACCAAAATCTCCTTGTTATCCTTTGTTGTTAAATTCTGAGAAATGGTGAATAATGAAAGAATAGTTTTTTTAGGTATCTATATAGAGATAGAGAGGTGGAGAAGTAATAAGAATTTAGTGGGCTGTTGAATGTCACTAGTTAAAGATTTTTCTTTTTACGGGGAATGAAACATGTTATTCGAGGTGTCAAACGGTTCAAACCGCGAACCGTTTAACAGAGAACCTTAAACCAAATCACAATAATAATATTCAAAATGTAATATTAAAATTATAACAATATAACTTGTAGTTTTTTACCATGATAAAATATGATTTTGGTTTAAAATATAATAACAAACACCTGTAATATTTATAACCAAATCAGAATAATAATATTCAAAATGTAATATTAAAATTATAACAATATAACTTGTAATCTTTTACCATGATAAAATCTGATTTTGGTTTAAAAAAATAATAACAAACACCTGTAATATTTATAACCAAATCACAATAGTAATCAAAATGTAATATTAAAATTATAAACATAAAATTTGTAATATTTTAAGATGATAAGATGTAGTTTTGATTTATAACATAATATCAATACTACTAATATTGGATCCCAAAACATAATAATAATAATATTCAAAATATAATAATAACATAAGTAATATTTAAAATTTTGGTTTATATAATAATTACAACACTTAAAATATTAATAACCAAAACAAATTAATACTGACCAAAATGTAATAATAGTTTTATAATCATATATAATATCTCAATATTTTTTAAATATAACTTAAGATATGATTTTGTTTATAAAATAATTAAAACACTTATAATATTTACAAATAAACCGCGATTTGCGGTTCTGATGGTTTATTCCTTACGCGGTTCTAACGGTTTGCAGCTCTGGCGGCTTGCAGTTCTAACAGGCCAGTTTCGCAGTTTACCCGCCAGTTTACTAACAGTTCTCCAGTTTTTACCAAGGGTTGCAGAACCATTAGACACCTCTACATGTCAGCTTTTACCCGCGGCTCCAGAAGCTTTAAACACATCTACATGTCATTGATAATACCAAACATAGTGGATTTTAATAATGAATGGCTGCCTGAATAGAACTTTTCAATTTTTAATATACTAGTAATAAAAAATTGGTGTAAGGACAATTTTTAAAAAGTTTCAAAATTTACTGAAATGGATCAACGTATAATTATATTGGATTTCATAAAAAACTTTAATTTTAATTGCCAACATAAGTATATAATTATATAATAATTTTTTTAGTGACTAATAGTTTTTCTGTTACTGCAGTGATTGTCGTTTTTAGAGGAAAAAAAGATTTCAATTTTAATATTCTTTTAAATTATTATTATAAAATTAAAAAATAATTATTTTAAATGGGTAAGATTTTAGTATGTCAACCGATTATGTTGTTTTTCTTTCAAAAATCATATTATTATTGCATATTTTTTTATATAAAAATAAACAATAACTATTGACTCTTCTTAACATGTAGTCAAATTACTAAAACAATAAAGGAATGCATAGAGTAATAAATTTTTAAAGTTAAAAATGCTAGAAAAGCTACTGTTAGGACAAGTAGGCTCATATAATTTATCCCCTTTATAAATATAAACCAATCTGCATGGAAAGAACATATTTCATTTTCGTATATAAATATGAACAACTCGATCTCTTTGTGAGTACAACATTGTCGAATTTTGAGTTAAAAACCCGCACTATTTTATTTTTATCCCCTTCAGAAAAATTCATATCAGTAAATATATATTCTTACTTATACCTCATTCATCATTCTTATGTCTAACCGATATTGGACTTTGCTAACATCTAACTTTTATATAAGACTAAATTTACAATATTGGCTAATAGCCTTTCGATAAATTTTTTATCATTAACACGAGACATCTGAATGAATAATTTTTTAAAAAAATATATTAATATATGTATCTATATATATATATATATATTAAATTTTTAATTCAAACAAATTAAAATTTCAAGTGTATCGTACAATTAAAACGTTTAAAATGATTAATATTATGGTTATTTATCCTTTCATCTATCTATAATATTTGACAAACAACAAAATATATCAATTAATTATATATATATATATATATATTAAAAGAGAACATAAAAAATTATATTTCTTATGTAGTTATTTCCAAACCACGTCGTTGTTGCGAGCATGATTAGTTGTCGCGGACTGGACACGAAACTGGATAATACCATATGCACACATATCACTATGACAAATCTAGCTAGTCACATGACGAGCACCTATAGTTTATATATTTAGAGTTTGTATCGAGATTATTGCAGTAAAGCCTATTGTACCGGTTGATACAATAATTGGTCCAAAACTTAGACACTCATACGCTAGAGCGTCACGCCGTGACGAGCACACACAAATTTACCTTATATATTACTACTTACAATATTACATAATTTTATTTTGATCCACATCCATTTGTCTTTAATTTCTGTTAAACCTTTATTACACCACACCAACTAACCATCAAAATTGTTGATATGAAATCATTTTTTACCGTATTTTTTCTATCATTTCACCTAACCAAATCCCAACTTATAGTTTATTAAACTATATACCACATGATTGCTGGGATAAAATTTGTACATAAATACAATATTATTTAATTTATAATTGATCTTAGTGCAAATATAACAAATTTGGTCGCAATATTTGATACTCGTAATTTTTAATCGATTATTAAATGTGGCCAAACCAATCTCACGCACATAATATTTACACTAATTTATTTATCATCGATTTTGCCAACACTATTATGATCATGTTCTTATCCGTTTAAAATTATATTATTGATAGTGACTAATATTTTCATGAGATACAAAACTATCATTAAATTCTTGTATATATATATGTGGTTGTTTTAATATTATAATTATTAAACGATTTGACAAAACCAATAATCTAACATATATAAACATTTTCACTAATTTTTTTTATTGTCGGTTTACTAGCACTATTATAGTTATGTTCTTTATCAGTTTAACTTATTTTCGTGACTAATATTCTCATAAAATACGAAACTATCATTAAATATACATCCGTAATTCTATAACTCATATAGTGATATGTTAGTTTTTAGTAGGAAAATGATGAATAACATGACATGTTTTAAAAATGACTCAATCTTATAATTTCAGATCTATTATATATTTAACAAGCAAAGCATTGTATAAGGTTATTTTTTTTTCTCAACCAATCTATTTTTATTACGGTATAAAAAGCCGTAAACATTGATTAATTAAAATAAGAAAACTAAATTAAAATATACTTTATATGTATATCCATATGAAAGACTTTAATCAAGCATCTAGTTAATTTTCTTTTGCTATAAAATCTTAAGTAAGTAGAATTATGTATACTTCAAGTAGTCATATAATTATTATTTACCACTGTAGGTTACGAACTAGTTTAACTCATATAAATAATTATGTATTAAGTCTATAAATTTTGTGCATCTTTTAACGATTTTGTAAAGTTTTTTAATCATTTTAGATTATCCACATGATAATTTTTTTTTATAATTTATAAATCCAATATTTACTAACACTTTATTCATACTATGACTCGTATAGGCAAATCTATTATGTCATAATCTCTAATCATTTTCAAGCACGAGTGGTAAAAATATTATTTTATTTAGTAGAAACATCGCAAGTATATAATTTCAATTCCATTACAAGAGTAACATTTTCCAACAAAAGTATATACCGTGCCACACATATATGATGCCACTAACCAACGGTATATATTTTTAGTATTGACCTCAGTTATCAATGTTGTAATTTATTCTTCCACAATACCCACATTCTCAATTTACATGTAAAGATCGTAATGCGAGATAAAAATTTTGCAAATTAGCTTTCCTCTATATTTTTAAAGTTTGTTGAGTTTTTTGTTTCAATTACTTTATGTCAAAATATATTAAGCATGTCGATACTCTTGAAATATTAAATTTAGATTCTTTAATCATTTTATCACTCTCACGAGATTATTTTATAATCTCAACATATTTTTTCATTTTATCCATACTTTTATATGGATGATACATTTGTAATATAATTTGTTTTTTGTATCCATTTGATCATTTTTTAAATAGTCATTAATTAAAATAGATAAATATTTTTCGATGAAAATAATTTGTTTTTGGAGTTTCTTCTCTATAAATAAAAAAGAAACTCTTTCATTTCTCATTTATCTATGATATCATCTCTTAAACAATATTATTCTTCAAAAAAAAAAACTCTTAAACCCAATTACTACAATCACTACTATAATATCTCAAACCAATATATTCTTATATAATATTCTTTCATCTTCGATCGAAATTCATAACCAATCTACTCAATCAAGTTTTATTGATGATGAAGGATAAATGTTAATTTAAATATTTTGTATACTCTTTCGTTTCTTTTATTTATGCTATTATTTAATATATTTTTTCATTTACTAGTTTTTTTTACTTTAAAAACATAAAATTAAGTGGCAGCAAATAGAAATCGATGAAATGTCCCAACTCACCATAGTGCTAATCTATACCTAAATTATTTTATTATGATATTAATATTCATGATCTCATAGATCGTGGTATGGAAACCCCAATCTTTGAAGCATATTCTTTACATGCTATGGTATCATCGCTAGTACAGTTGTTCGAATTTTAGAAAGAAAATATCTTGGATATAAGACCAATTTTCTAAGTTCCTGAAGATAATATAACTATCTATAAATATTTTAAAAAATTATATCCTTATAAGCCTAGAAAAACAAAGTGTGGCGCCCGGGGTATGAGGAGACACTTAGCTAACACAATATTTTTTATCCTTTTAATTTTTTTGAGGAAGGGAATATAAATATAAATTCGAATACTTGAATTTAAAAATAGATCTAAAGATAAATATAGAGAATAATACATGAAATATGCTATTGGTACTTCACAACCATTTAGCTTTGGCAACTCTTGGCAATATTATGCATGGATGCGTAAATGGGTATACTTAAGAGCCATACACACCACCAGGGGCGGATTTAGAGGGGATATGAGTATGCCCAGGACAACCTTAAACAAAAAAATAAGCTTAGTGTAGTGGTAAAGAACTCTAATAGTATACCTTAGATCTAGAGTTCAAGACTTGCAAGATACCAAAATCTAGGTATTTTTTACTCTTTTCTTTTACATTTCTTTATTTTTTTCTTCCATCAATGTTTGCTTTATATTCTTGGATGAATTTTGATTGATTATTTCATTGCGGATCAGTATACGAATGAACACAAAGGCTACTCTTTTCTTTTACATTTCTTTATTTTTTTGTATTTTTTTCTTCCATCAATGTTTGCTTTATATTCTTGGATGAATTTTGATTGCTTATTTCATCCATCAATGTTTGCTTTATATTCTTGGATGAATTTTGATTGCTTATTTCATTACGGATCAGTATACGAATGAACACAAAGACTTGCAAGTAATATTATTTTACTAGAATAATTTAAAGGGTTTGGTTGAGAAAATTAGTGTCATTATGATATTTTAGGATATTTTGTATATATTTATTTGTAATATTTTGTATGTATACAATATTTTGTATTTAAACAAAATATTGTATTGAGTTTTTTAAAAGAAAATTAACTTGAAATACAAATAACTGTACTTATTTTTTGATTGAATATTTTCATTGACTTCTCATATGGAAATAATATTTTGTATATGAGAATAATTAAGTAAATTACTAATAGAATAATTAACAAATTACTGAAAATTATCGATTCTTTAACACTTATAATATTTTTATATCTTATTTATATTAATTGATTTATGATTCTTTCAATATTACTTATTACTTATTTTTTATTAATTGATTTATGATTCTTTAGCAAATTTTGTAATATTTTGTACGTAAAAAATATTTTATATTTAAGAAAATTATTATACTGATCATTTTAAGCAAATTACTGTCTTGTTTATAAGACTCTTGTTCATAAAAAAATACCAGATATTTGATTTGTGTACACACTTTTCAAGCTAGTTTTGTCATTACCGATTGTTATCGCAAGTGTTGAGCGAGTATTTTCTTTTATGAAATATGTGAAGAATGAATTGAGAAATAGATTGGTAAATCTATGACTTAATGATTGTTTAGTGACATTTGTAGAGATAGAAGTGTTTTCTACATTTGATGACTTCCTTAGTATCTTAATCGTGTTTCCTATAACTCTTTTCAAGACATGAATAAGAGGAGAATTCATTTGCGCTTAGGCTATACTATGTTTTAATTTTAAGCGGTAATCAAAATATTTACATATTTTTATTATGAGATTTTTAAATAGTTATCTTTTATTGAAAATTTTTACATAATATTATTTTGGCATACCCTAACTTTTAGTCCTGGATCCGCCACTGCACACCACGTACATTTATGAGATCATGATGTTTTGAATGTTTTAAAGATAAAAACAAATTATTCATGCTACAATATTAATTCATAAAAAATTGCGTTGACGAGTGATATAGCAAAATGTTGTGATTTTGATATTATATGTGTTCATTTACATTAAATGGATAATGATTAAATACTCCAAAAAAGAATTGTATATATTCGTGTTATTGGAAATCATATTGTTGCTATAATTAGAGATAGCCTGATAGATTATATGAATGATTTTAAAATTAAAAATAAAATTCTATCAATTTTTTTCGATAATGCATGTACGAATAATTTAACTATTTGCTTAGTTATAAATCATTGCAAACGTGATTTTCCTCAAATATTTCACATTAGGTATTTATTTTCATATACTTCAATAAGTTTGTTATCTTATTATTATATAGATCTTTTTTAAAAAGAGTCTTACTATACACGACCTCAAGTTTAATAAAAAAGATTGGAAATAAATCGTTATGACTAGTGGAAAGAAATAGACAAGAAAAGTTGTAGATGTCGAAACTAGATAAAACTCTACGCATTATATTCTTACACATACATATGTGTATATACATGAGATCATTCGGCTTTATAATAGACATATGCATATCGATCCTCTTAATGGTGATATCGTGCTTCAATGTTAAGTTTTTTAAACAATTCAAAGATGCTACTAATTTTTTATTCTACGCAATATACTCATAACATCCTTTCTGCTTTTTAAAATTATTGATATTTCCATGCATATAGATACATATAAGGATAAAAATATGTCTCGAAATGGTGCCCGGTATGGAAGCAAAATTTATAAAGTATTCTCATTCCATCCCATAAACTTAGGCTATTGGGTGCACTTTTTATCCTTTTTAAAAAAACAGGCGGGTTTTATCTTTTTAAGTTGAGTTTTCTTTATAAAAGTATATAACTTGGTAATGTAGCCGATAACTATCAAGACCATATTTAAAAAATTGACGTTTTTATTTATACAATTTATAATAACTATATTAAAAAATATAGGAGAAATAGAAATACCAAATCTTCAAATGTAGCGGGTACTAGTAACAAAAAGAGAGGTAATCATAACACTGATAATAAGATCGAGTCGTATAATTTCTTTCACATTATAAACTACAAAGTCAATAAAACAGATCTAACATCAATCAAGTTCTATCAAAAAGGCCATAAACTAAATTGTCAAATCATAAGATGATCTAGTCTTGTTGAAGCAGCTGTACGATATTATAAGATTACGCTTCGATGGATAAAAGATACATAAATCAGAAACAATCGACATATAATTAAAGGGGCGGAGGAATATGCAATGAATCAAAACATTACTATCATAATAAAAACAAAACACACTTACCTATCAACAAAAGTAAGAACCTGATCAGCCAGCTCAACTACTCTATACTTCTACACATTTCTAAATTTTGATTCCCTATCAACTCATTATGATTAAGACATGATGGTATATGCTTTTGATATATAAATTGTAATGCTAAATAGAGGGATAACAAGAAAATTCTCTCAAGATGATAATGAAGAGACCATACACTTGAACACTCCACTTGAATTAGATCTATATGATAAAAAAAACCTCTTCATATCTTAAGGTGATGAAATTTTAAAAAAGGCAAGTTTCTCATTCTTTGCAGGTTGGCCATTAAAACTTTTTTAATACTTGTGTCTACAATAGTAAGAAAATATGCATTTAGTCATGCCAAGCTACAATATTAGACTTGTAGTACTTATAATCAAACCACAATAATCGAACCATAATAATAATCAAAATACAATAATAAAATTATAATAACATTATGCTATTTTTAAAATATAATATATAAATTATACAATAAAAATATAAAATCTATAAAAAGCTATTTATCAAACCATAATAACACTTGTATTATATGCTATCCATGAATAATAGAAAATTGAGAACTACTTAAACTTTTACTTTAATATTAAAAACCCCCTCCTAAAAATCCACAACATTGTTTTAAATCCCTAGTGGCCGTGTCGCATTTGACACTGTTTAAAACAGAAACATCATGTGTTTAGTTTGTCTTATATGCGCAATGTAACTTTGTTTTAATATTTATTTTTTGTCTCCTAATATTTTTTTAAAATCTAATTACATTTTAGCATACTAAACGTTAAGTTTTTATTAAAACCACATATAAAATTACAATGATAATGTGTAAAAACTTTTTACAATCATATATATCTGAAATTAATTAAACTTCTATAAAAGTAAAAAAAATATAACATAATAAACAAATTTGGTTTGACGTATATTATTAGTCATTATATATTATAAATACAATTATAAAATTTATAATAAGAATATGGTTATAAATATTATTCAATATTATTCGAGTATTATTATATATTGGATTATAAAAAATTTATTAAAAATATGTAATATTTTTAACAATAAACATTTTTAATCACTGCAATATTTTCAAACTAAAAAATGAGTTCTGTTGACCTATGTTTATAGAAATAGTCATTTCGCCATTCGACTATTAATAAATAAATAATTAAAAATTATCATTACCATTTTATATTATTAATTTAGTTTTAGTTTTTATTTATATATTTATTATTATTATTATTATAAATATAATTATATATTTAATTTAATTTTACTTGATCGATTATTATTTTTATATATTTGGATAATTAGATTTTGTATATATATAAGATTTTAAGAATAATGTTTTAAATCATAGTTGAAGATAATAATATGAAGAAATAAATTCAATGTTGTAAAGTTTTTTTTGTCTTTGTTATCTTAATTGATGATTACAGAATGACATGAGCCTTCTTTATGTTGAAAGTTTATGTCGTATAATAGTTATTGCACTATGTACGGTATGGTTTTATCATGTCGATGATTTAACGTACATGAGCGTTGTAATTTAAATTCAAAATGTATGAATTGGTTACTTGTGTTGATTGGGCTTAAGAGATGCTAAAGTAAGCTTATGGCATTTTAAATCAAAATATATGTTTTGTTTTAGTTGACTTGTCAAAACACACCATTTTGAGTTATATTAAAGGTAAAATCCTAGTAAGTTTCATTTTATTAGTATTATTCTTCACTGGCTTTATTTCATTCATTTTTTATTCTCTATTGTCTCTGATATTATGATCAACCAACTAAGGTTTTATTTCAATAGAATAGCCAAAGACTTGGGTAATTAATTCTTCTACAAACGAAGGGGCAATATCATTAGTTCGAGTTTATTTCAAGATAGAATAAAACACGAGTGAGACAAGGTCTTAGTGAGAAGACCAATTATTTGATTGTGTGAGGGAATATATCTAATATCAAGAGTTCCTTGAAGAAATTGGTCTCGCGTGTAGTGAAAATCCAGTTTGTTATCTTTTGATGGTGTTAAAGATGAGGTTTGAAGCAAGGAAGCTTGCTCCCAAATTTTCATACCAAAGGATTGGAGCTTGAGTGAGAAGGAAATCAAGTTTAGTGAGCACTGAATGAAATTGTATGAGCTCAGCCGATAAGTTTATAAACACACGATACTCAGATTGAGTGCACAAACATTCTGATTTTTGGAGGACTAAAAGACGAGGGTTTCACAAAAAAATAATATACCCACCAACAAAACGGTGATCAACTAACAAAGTGGCCCAATATGCATCAGTAAAACCTGTCAGATAAAGCCGAGGATATGGTTTAATGTGAAGACTAATATGGGATGTTATATGAAATGCAATGTTAGCTATAGTGTGTATGAGATATTATAATGCTCCCAATTTATTGTGATATGCTGTCAAGGATCTTCATACGCTAAGGAAATGGGTATACCAACTCGCATTAGATTAGGAAATATATATATATATATATATATATATATATATGCATTGAAAATACATTTCTTCTCATATAAGTCGCTAATGTACTTAGTTTGTGTCAAATATAAGACATTATTATCTCAATAAACCTCAATACTAAGAAAAATATATAGGAAACTCATGTCTTTCAAAGAAAAAATATATTATAATTTATGAATATATCTATATATATATATAGTTAGGTTGGTCATTTCATATGGCAATAATGTCGTAAAGCTTAGAAATTCAAGCTATGAGAGTGTATTTTAAACAATAGAGAGCTATGGATTCAAGCTATGGATTCAAGCAATAATGTCGTAAAGCTTAGAAATTCAAGCTATGGATTCATTGTAGATGACTAAGGACGAATTCGGATGCTACATTAGGGTATTATATTCAACCTGTATTTTATGTACCCAATTAAGATTAATAATAACCTCATAAAACTCTTTAGGATCCTTTGAAAACTTTGTAAATGTAGTGGTGAGCCCTGTGTATATAGTTTTAGGTTTGGAAATTCCATGTTTGGATTTGGTTCTCATTGAATTATAGTTAGGTAGAGTTTGTGCATGAGTACTTATGTTATGATGATAGGGAATTAATAGACTTAGTAGACTATGGGTCTAATGGGCTCATACCACAAGACTAACTCAAGTGATTGGACAATATCACTATCACAACACAAAACTGTACTGCCGGACACAGTACATTGTCAAGGCACTATTCGACTCATTCACAACAATTTTATAAAAACAAAATTAATGTAAGTTATGATCTTTAAAAATGACAATTTAACAGTTTTCATTTAAATTATAAATTTAATATTGTTTCAATAATATCATATTTTGTAACTAAAATATAATTGTAATATTTTATAGTATTCAGAGGGAATCATTCTTTTTATAAACTAATATGTAAAAAAAGACAAAAAAAATGGATATAAATATTTGAAATTTTTAAATATATCATAGTAAATTTTCATTATTGATGATATATTCTTGTAAAAAAATAAATTATATTATTAATTTAAAAATATATAAATATTTATTTGATTAAATTTATTATATGGACTCTCTCTGGGGGCTTTTGAAGAGGAGAAGACGTTCTTCGCACAAAATTATTTTGCTTCATGTATCCTTACTAGTAAAGGTCCTCTTAGACCAAAGAATCCTCCTAGTAGGGAGACTAGCCACTGCATAAGTTGCCATCAGTCCATGAGCGAAACAAGGTCCATGAGAGAAACAAGTTACTTTTCTTTGATCCACCTTCATGGGCATGAAAGAGAATGAAAATAGGTCGCGGATTGTGGTTGTGGTAGGTTCAAGGATCTTGCACCATAGAGCGAATTTCTCTAACCTTTTCAATTTCTTATGGCTGCGTAGGTGTACCCACTTGCTCATTCACTACTTTGATGTGAGATTGATTTAGCTTGGTCTTTCAGTGTACCCAGAATAAGTGTACCCATAGCGTCGTACAAGATTATTTGAATTTGGTCCGGTTTGAGGAGCTAGCCTTATAAAGGTTGATTATGAGGTTGTGCATAACTCATGCGACTTCTACCACGCGATGTTATTTTATTTTATTTATTAAATATTTTTAAAAACTCTAAAAAGAAATAAAAATTATTTTTGACTACACAACTATATCCAATACACGAATTTATAATTTATGGTATAATTTTCGTATTTTTTTGTTATTGAAGTGTTAGTTATTCAAGCTTGAAGTTTTAAAATCTAGAATCTATTTTTTCTTGATTTTTATTATTTGATTTGCTTGTTGTCTAAAGACTTTCGCATAACATGAGCGAGCAAGACGAATGTATTTGTATATGCCTGAGTAAACATCAAATTTTCGCACAACTTGTGAGAATATGACAATGTCAATTTCACTATGACGGTTATCAGTTCGGGCCGAGTTAATTGTTTTTGAATCCGAACCGATAGTTATCAGGTCGGGCTGGTAAACAAATTGAACTCATAATTCAGATAAAGACCGGTCCGATAATTAGTCGAATTAGTCCATTTATTTTTTTACAAAACGATAACCAAATTATCTAAGTCATTGAACTACACGTCATGTCATGTGGTGTAAGTATATTTTATCCGTATTTATATATTAACGTCTCTCTCAAATATAAATATATTTTTCCTCATCACTATTGGTAACTTCTTAAATTGATGAAATATAAGGAATACTATATGAGAGATAAACTTCGTATGCTTACTATTTTCATATGAAAATCATCTGAATTTGTAAGAATTCTAATTTAAAGTTCGAAGTTTATTTTCTATATTGTAATTTAGTGAACTCATAGATTCATCAATTTACAGTTTGGGAATGTAAACCAAAATGATCAGTTTTGAACAAAAATTGTTCTAATTAGTATTCTTCTAATTATATATTTAGTTTATTATTTATGTATTTAGTAAATATATTTAATTTTTATAAATTAAAAGATTAAAATTATATATATACACATTAAAAAAATACTTTCAATTAGTTTTTTTATCGAGTTTATCGATTCAGACCGCTAATCGGTCCTGGTTTAAACCTCAACTTGTTAACGACTCGATAACATTATCAGATCGATCTCGACGGATTTTATCGGATCGGTTCCGAACATGTTATTCATTTGGTAAGCTCAGTAACAATCCTAATTCTCATATATATATATATATATATATATGCAAAAATGATGATACTTATTTGCATCTTAACTGCAAAAAATTAATGGATATTTTACTAGTTTGTGTAAAGTTTGTTAATGAAGATAATTGTTTCTTGGTTTGAGTTTATATTGTTATGCGATATTTTTATATTGGTTTATATATGTTGATTTGTAAAAGAATATATAATGTACATTTTATGAGTATAATTGTTTATTCAGATGAAAATTTATTCGTCAAAAACCTATCCAACCCAATAGTCATTTATTTTGTTAAGATAGCTTAACGTATATCAAAGATATTTATAAGTATATGCACAACTATACCAATAATATTTTTGAGCCAAAATTTCAACATTTAGTCGTTGTTGGTGTAACATTACACGATTTATTCTCTGTTTGAGGCGTGTTCTTAAACATATTTCTCCACACCGATTTATCTGGTGAGGAATATACTCATTCCTTTTATCTTCACCTTCAAATCAGGGGAGGTTGGCCAATGTTTCTCTTACCAATTCTTAAAGAATTGTACCAACTATTTCTATAGTTTTTGAGAAAGCACTATCTCACATACTCGTTTCTATAAATAATACAAGAAAACACGACCAATAGTGTCTTAAAAATTTATATAACTTTTTGTAAACCATATGTTTTAACTACCACACCAAATTATAATGTTAATTGAGTTTGGTTTTTTTTGTATTAGTTAGTTTGGTTAAAAATAATCGATTAGTTTAATATAATGGTCTGATTAATTTAGTTTGAGTGATTTGAGTTTGATTGATTATGTTATACATAATCCATTTAGTAGGAACAATCTTCTGGTTTGTTTAAATGATTTGATTAAATAAGTTTGACTGATTGAAATGATTAGTTGGTTTGTGTTTGGGTATTAATTATGTCTGATTTAGAAATTTGATTAATTAGTTTTGATTGATTTATGAATTTTGGTATTTTTTATTGATATATATTTGGTATATTTTTTGTTATCGATCATCTATCCCTTATTATACGTTATTTAATAGATTCTTTTAAGACATTATTCATTGATATGATTGACAAGTTAGGATATTGGACAACTAACATGCCTCACGTTGAGGTATTTTATTGAATGATGGAGCACTGAGGAAAATTATTTCCAGATATTTGTTAAGTTGACAGTTATATTGAACAAAAGCGATGCTATTACGGATCTTACAGTGACATGTCGTATTTTAGAGCCTCTGGTGTTTACGGATGATAAAGAGAGGTTTCAATATTTATATGTTATGCTCGAAATTAGTATTTAGGGTACTAAAACATATATAGCTTCACCTAACATGAGTAATTACATTATTCGTCTTCATTGGTTATAGAAAACACTTTTTGATATGAGGTATAAATATAATAACACTCTCTCATAAGCTAGTATCAACTACACAACCCGTTCTTATTTGCTTTATATTTTGTTGTTATTTTATATTTGCGAACAAAATGAGTCACAGTGTTTCTTTGACTATCTTTATTTTTTGGAGCATTCAAGACAACTGATGAAATTTGTAACTGGGGTGAAACAATAATAGCTCACACATACCACTATCTTGGGAAAAAATCACGTTAGGGACAAACTAATTTTGGAAATTTATTACCATGTTAGAAGAATAGATTTACGACCACTTGCGTAGGTTAGTGACTCTCCTACAAGTTCATTATATATCAATTTGTAATAAATTAATATGTGTTCACCTCGTAAAATTAAGTCACAAACAACTACTCTGATATCGTACAAACATACATTTTAGATGTTTCCAGAAGTAGATATAAGTTCAATTTTAAATTTAGAAATTTCTTAATTTTTCTGTTTTTATTATGAATTCATATATATATATATATATATGAAAATTTATATGAATTATGATCTTTTATACCATTTCAAGTATTTTTATTTATTTTAAGTTTGATGTTTATTATAAATTATATAGTACTAAAGACTAAACATGAAACACGTAATAAATGATAATAAACCTTATATTTGTACGCATGATACAAATTATCCTCCATCAGTTTGCATACACCATTCTTATTTATAGATATACACATGATTTTATATAAAGTGTGTGAATATATAGTCATAAGTGTGGTCCTATATTTACAAAAATGTATAAAATTGTAGTGCATGATTCACATAAACCATATAAATCTAGACCTGTATTTTGACCATACCTTTTTAAACGTTGTGATATTTTCACACAAAGTGGGTGGACATATAGTCAAAATTTTCATATTTTTCTGTAAAATTATGGCATTCTATAAAAACAAACATATGCCTAGATTTTAATACCTTGTGTGAAATTACATGGCATAGTTCACATCTCATGCGCGGTTTTAGAATTATTTTATTGTCATTATTATACTCTTGGATTGTATAACACATAAATATTACTACATCAACATCTTACTAAGTAAATTGTTACATAAGATATACAACAATAATTAAATAAGTTGAATTGAAAAACAATAACGGAGGGTGAAGGATAATTATAGTTGTATTGATTTTTGTTGTATTTATAGTCTTGATATGCATCATAGTTTTCTCTCTCTTTCATATCATATGGTAATTCATATTATTGAACATTCATATTATTGAACAATTCTTCGATTACTGTTTCGGTAATATTAATTGAATAAATTTTGAATGTTTCTTGTCGTGCTTCGTATTAAAGATAAAAAACCTCATATGTTCTTAATCGTTTCAAACAAATCCATCTAGTTTGATTTCTTCATGACCACGTGAGGTTTACAGTGGAAAAATATATTTGTTCTCGTAAATTTACTACATTTTTTAAACCAGTGTATCAAAAAATATTTTATATTCATATGACATGGTTTTTACTACTTATACGATGACTTTTGTCAAACATGAACCATCAAATAAACTCCCCTTTATTTTTTAGATATATGATTGATTTTTATCACGAATGATGCTTTAGTATATATAATGTTGGATTAATATAATATTATCTATGTTCCCAAATCATATTTCAACATGTATTAGATAAAGATAATGTAATAATCTATATTGCCAATAATATATCAACACGTGTTGAATAAATATAACATAAGCTATATTTGTGAATCACATGTTAACACATGTAAGCTAAGGATTTTATTTGATCAGTGCGCTCTAATTTTATCATATCTCTCACCGTAGTAGTAAAAATATGTTTCTAAATCATATCTCAATACGTATTAATATGTTAAATTTGTTGTTTATAATAGATAGGCACGTGTATCGCGTAGGGTTATGTTAGATTAATATGTTATAATAGTATATAATTTAGTTATACATAATCAACTTCAAACATTACACACTCAACTTTAAATAGTATATGAATAAAGCCACGATTTTAGTTAGAAAATTACAACCAAATAATAACAACATCAACATATATCATACACAATAAATTCAAATATGTAATATATAAGATCCATAATTTTTTAGTCAAATCAATACAAATGATTTTCCGTCATTCAGAAAGATGTCATGATCTAACTAAATTCATTAACTTTTTGTTAGTACTGAACTGCTCATGCACTTGCTTCTTTTGTGTGGTGGTGTGACCAAACAAAATATATTTTGATGAATACCTATTTGGAAACCTATAAACATATACATCAAAGTAATAATTAGAGAAATCAAACTAATGTTAACCTATTTCTTAACATCCATTTAACCTACAAAGTCATGCACTTAAATGATCTCATTAAATCTATAATTTTCTTTATGTCATCGTGGGATAATGAATACTTAATATTGAATGACCTATATCACATAGACAATGGTCCATATCTGGAAAACTTAAAGTATATATTTAGTATTTTTATAAAAGAAATTATATTTTATCATACATTAACCATCAGCATACATCAAAAGTTCAATTTTCCAAACTTTTGAAATATTTTGTACCTCCTAAATTTTCAAATAAATCTTGAGATTTTAACTGAGAAAACTTATCTCAAATAAATTCAAGTAAATTAGAGGTTTTTCGTTGTCTATCATAACGCTTTAGCATGCCATTAATGTATTTATTTTGTGATAAACCAAAAGAATTATCAAAAGTAATCCTTATTATTCTTGGTTCTTAATACACAAGATGTCTTACCTAGAAATTTCAAACTTAATATCATTTGTAGACCCAATTTTTAATGTTAGGCATGCAAGACTTTTCTTATACTAGATATCCCAAAATATACACAATTTTTAAATATTTGTTTTGTTATAATTATGGTTTAATATACTAATTTTATTAATTATATCTCTATCAATTGGCTAAAAATGAATTATGGTACATTTTAACTTTATAGATCAAAAATATTAATTCATGACATTGTTCACTGAACTACCATACCTCTCTTCATTAGAAACTACCTTAGACATATATGATAAACTATTTGCAAAGTGTTAATGAACTCTATTTAAATTGAAATATGTGGACATTGGGACCAAAAGATATCTAAAAATAAAATGTATATGTATTGTTATGAATATGAATGAATTCCAAATAAATATCTAATTTTACTCAAAGAGTTTTATATTCTAGTTTGCAACTTATTATTTTATTTGGTCTATTTTTATTTGATCAATCCATCATATGTATAACTATTCAGAATACTCAAAGGATTTTGAATTATTTTATCAACTAACTTGTTCACCTCATTTTGAGATATATAACCTGAATGCATTTGATAAATATTTATTTAATTTCCTAGCATTTCAATTTATTTTAATCTGTTTATATATATATATATATATATATATAGTATCATTGTAAAAATCTATTAACTGCAATCCTTAGGGGAGACAGTGGATGTCAGCATGTTATACAATTATTTCATTTTGTAATTATTTTATACATTAATTATTTTTAGCTGTAAAGATGTTTACCATCACTTAATTTTTACGATTACGATTTAGTGTATCAACTGAATAAAGATCAAAGATCTTTAAAAGTTATAATACAACAATAAATCATCATTATATGTAAATATATTTTACCATCACTTAATTTGGTAATTCAATGCATCTTCTCAATGAATATAAATTATGATGGTTGAGTATAAATTAAAATATGGTCTATGCTAAAATGTATGAATTTTATGAAATAAAGTTTTTTATTTTTGTTACTTATTGTATTTTATTTAAAGAATTATAATTTGTAAGTCGCTATAGTGATAAATAATAAAGCATTATTATTCCCCATAATTGTTCAATACTTAATAATCTTCTCACAGTTTAACCGAGATTGGAAAGTATGAAGTTTATAGTTAATATTGACAATCTTATTCAATAGTCTATCAAATATTAAATATGAAAAAATGGGCCTTACAAATTGACCTATAAATTATTTTCTTATTGATTATACAATTTCCCTTATTTGTAATGAAATCTTAATTTGCATCAATTTCCAATTCACCCAACTTAGAAATAATTGACAATTGAAGCATTGGAAAAACTTAATTTTAGAAATAAACAAGAGTCCAAATGTTCTCTTCATAAGATTTGCTTATGATATCTTAAGCGAATATCCCTTGGATTATCATCATTGTATATGAATGGGTTTTAACCTCTTTAATGTAGTCTTTGTTTACCTCTCTTAAGATTCATAAGAAACTAAGAGTAGTCCAATATTATAGTTTGATAGTTACTATAGTATTCTTACTAAACATACGTACCATAATTTACATTATATCTGAATAATTTGGAATTATTTAGGTATAATTAAAATCTAAACATACAACATTGATTATTAATTATCGCGAGCATATCATATAAACAGCTTAATTTTATCATTCTTAACTTTGTAATAGGATATATATATATATATATATATATATATATATATATTACACTCGCCATAATCGTTAGTGGAAATGGTGTACACTCGTCATAATCGTTAGTGGAAATGGTGGGCGCTAGCGCGTTATAAATTACCTCTGGAGTCAGCAGTTTAAGGTTAGATAATGTTGGTTTTAGGCCATATATATAATCAGCCAAACCTTCTGTGAGAGTCATATCTGGCTGATTCATGGTAACTGAACGAACCTTTCAATATTAAGAAATCAGTTATAGATGAGTGTAGGTCATGTCAATGTAGAAAATTCATCATGCAACAGGTGTTCATCGTCATTAAAATATGTCTGGTAGCCTTTCGCGGGGGCCGACCTACACAAAATAATTATTCTTTAAGCTACGAAGCCCCAAACTCGTTTCCTTTTATGACTCATCTGAAATTTCCCACACGGGTGACATACGAGGTCTGCCAATCAGTTCTAGAGAATGGTCATCTAAATTTCTCGCATTGTAGTTATATAAACACTACTTGAATCGTCTATTTATAATATATTTGACCTTAACGAGTTGTATCTTAATATGATTTGAGCATTTGAAGTAGTTAAGTGATGTGAAATATCTCTTTAAATGCCTAGATATTTAAAGGGCGATGGATATGAATCAAACTCCATAATATGAAACAAACAATTATTGGTTATGTAGGACATCATCACGTACATCCAGAATCCATACATTAATGTGTAATTATATCTCATCTTGAGGTCATACATTCATCATCATTAGATGCTTCTCATTATACATCTATAAACATGTAACACATCACCTAAACATGGCATGCATACAACATCTCAACGACCATCTTAAACGTGTTTATATTAATATGTTATATTAATAAATTGATAAAAAATACAGTTAGTGATCCAAAAAATATAAAATATGGGGGTTCAATTCTAGCAAACTCAGATGCAATAGAAAAAATATCTAAAACTTATATTGTATCAGCTTGCTAAAATTTGGGATAACAAACACATATATTCCATATACTGAACTTATATGACTGTACTACTCGGTTATTTAAAAATATAATTGAATAATTATTTAGATCTTTGAATTTTAGGTTGAATAAAAAAGATTGCCTAATGCGGATAATTGAACACCAAGTTATGGTTTTATGAAATCAGACATGCATGTTGTTATTTTTTTCACAATCAATCTTCATGTTCGCTGCAATCACAACAGTGATGGTCGCGGAAAAATATACACTTTATCGCGGCAAGGTTAAGTTTTCATAAACGAACTGCCTTGTAAACAGGTTCCTCATGGCACATTCAACCATATAAAACATATATTTAGTTTGTGTGTTCACGATCGCAACATCCAATCTAAGCACTTCTAGATTCTATAAACAGTTTAAAAATCGAAATATACAAAATTGAGGTTGTTTTTGAAACTGAATCGTAAGTTTAAAGATTTTGTAGACTCAATAACAGTTCTAAACATGCATCTCTTATCCTAAAAAAATCAAACTCTCTCTAATACCAATTGTTTCAAATAATAATATATTGGGATTTAAACCCTAGTTTCCGAAGATCTCATTCCTGAGATAAAATATATATGTAGAATAAACAGAAAACTTACATGTTTACATGTTTTCTTCTCTGACTAAAGTGTTGTTGCAGAATAGAGAGTCTCCATTCGTGGGAGATAGTTGTTATGATGTTCCTGCAGTTGGCGAGCTACAATAAATCCTACTTTTAAATGATAGAATATGGACTCTCTGGATGGATTGAATGATTCATGCAAAACCAATGAGCATAGAAAAAAGGAATAGAAACGACTGAAAGCGACAATCATAATATCAATTTATTAGTGTCGCATATATGAAAGATGAAACAAATGTTTTAGTTTACTAAGAGAATATATTTTACTTAATTTCTTAAATGATCTTGTTTTAAAACTTTTGTTCTTATTGCCTTTATCTCTTTTGTGCATTTCTCATTTAACCTCTACATTTTCTAATCTTTTATAATTCAATGTAGAGTTGTTGTCGACGATCATAACTTTTATTGGTTTTAAGGGTCCATTATTAAATTTTTGGACCAATAGACGCTTCATCAAAGACTGGATTGGATCTACTATGTACTTCTATACTTATATTTATATATTTCCACAAAAATAAATATTTTTTTTATTATATATATTACTATTATCTGTGAATCAAATATTCATAATATTATTATTTTAATTAATTAAATAGATTTATAACAAAAAAAAATATTTTAAATTTACTATACATTGTAGTTGAGTTTTTTTTATATAATTATGTAATACGTAACTAAAACAAACAAAAGATAATGTTAAAAATAAAATAAATTATATTTATAAATGAGAGATTTATTTAGTTTGAAGTATATTTAACAATTAAATTATTTTTTATGAATTGAAATAATAAGTAAAGATTATAACCTTTTTCTTTTATGTGTTAAAAAACCACGACTAGTCCATCTCATTTGCGACTTAACTCATTTGGATTCCACACACTCACATTTGTATCAAACCGGTCTTCATGTATCCAAGATGTTACAAAATCAGTCATTCATGACATCATCGACTATTTCTACCAAATTATACTATTTAACTATCCAAGATAGCCTCCACGTAGGACGATGACGTGGACGTGGTAACTAATTAAATAATTATCATTTATTTTTTATCCTTACTATTTACCTAGTATTTGGCCCACTACCCAATCTAGCTCACATAATAATCCGACTCTAACCCGATCCATTTCAATTTAAGAATTCGAATTAGTTACCAAATCACCTAAATAAATCTTTTTATTTTCCCGAATCACCATGTGATGATGCCACGGAAAACCAATGTGCATCTCTAGTGTTACCATATAACATTTTTTCTTTTGTATTTTCTAACCAAGATTTAAAAAGCTTTCGCTTCTTAATTCTTTTCGAAGCTTATTTTGCATCCTTGAACTGCTACATGGTTGATTCCCTTACCCAGTTGTTATGTGGAGATGCAATTCTGTTTTGAGAAGAAAGTAAAGATGTTCCAACCCATATATCAAATATGAAATTAAAGTTAGACTTTTAATACACCACTTATATAATATGTCCAAGATCACTTTAATGGTAAAATTAAGAAACTTAGAACTGGACCACACAAAACTATTAAGACTATATTTAAAAGGATCATGCTCAACAACACACTCAACAACACGATTTACCTTAATAAACATTAATATTATTACTAAATGAATGGAACATATAACAATAATATTGAACTCAATAACACACTCAACAAATTAAATTACTCAATAACATAATTTAAATTACTCAATGACACTCAACAACATAATTGACGTTCATTAGTAACATATAAGCACTCGTTAGATTATATCCTTTGATTATCAAAATAAATATATCATGTATAACATAATAGTAAAATCTATACTTACGTGAGATTGTAGACCTGGATTACTTACTCCATCTCTTTTATAAACATAATAAATAATTTAAAAATAAACAGTTACGAGTAATTTAAATGATAAATAACAACAATATAAACTAGTAAACACTTAAATGTACTGGTATATAGTTATTACCCGTGTTAAAAAGAGAATATTATGGTTGTCCTGCTACATGTACTGGTGTAGAGTGATCATCCACCGTTGATGTGCATCTTGATTCTTAACATGGATTATTGCTTGTCATAATTCTTGATTCACCCTTACATCTCATTTTATTATAGCCAACACCTTTACACATACTAATTATTTATTAGTTTTTATATATATTATTGTTATTATATATATATATATATAATATTCATTTTTATAATTTTCTAGCCAGATGGGTCGGACAAACTAGAAACCCGAACCCGGTCCGACCCGGTTGCGGGTTATAATTTCTGAACCCGGACCCGACCCGTTCTATGTTCGGGCCAGACAAAACCTGATCGGGTCGGGCCGGACAGCATCCGAATGGTCATCCCTATGTATCATCTTCATTCACATTTATATTATTATCATCAATAGTTTATTGTTGATGTTTTGTATGACCATCAAACTGTAATGTGTCAATATTTGCGAAATACCTCTTCAAACCTGTCAACATAAATATCTCTTATGGTAGTATATACATATTTGTGAAACCAAACACCAACATCTACACCACTATCTATGTTTACATCCCTTGCAATACCATAAATATCCCATACAATACACTGAACTTGACAGTCTATATCCCCTTCAACATAACTCCACTTGTACATCATCTCTATATTTTACATAAAATCTACCTTGTATAACAAGAGAAACTCCATTATACGGCATTTACACCCTCTAAATTAATAGTCTCTTAAACATCTTCACCCTCTATACAATCTCTTTAATACCAACACCTTTTATATTTACAGTCTCTTTAACATCTCTACCTTTCGACATTTACGCTCTCCATCCTTTATATTTACAATATCCCTAATACTTTGTACAAACCCTAAAACTACATTACCTCTCAACTATACACCAGCCTCTCGTTTACCTTGTGGTGACGACTGAATTGTTGAATACAGATAACGGATGAAAGAAATAGAGATATAGAAAATGAAATAGAGGATATGATCTCTAACCCTATATAAAGATAAAGAGACTTAGGGAAAACTCCAATTATATTTCAAAAAGTTTGACGATAAAAATAGGGTTTGTGAGCCTTTTATAGGAAGTGCTCGAAGCCCTTATGCCAATATTAAACGTTGTTCCTCATGAAATAAAATAAAGCCCAACCCAATTTCAAAGCGATGGGCTTCTCGACGTGTTCGATTTGGGTGGTCGTCGCGTCTAATTCGGATAACCGAGTCCCAAATAAAGCCTGTTTTCGTTTGTCTAAAATGGCCATATAGTTATGGGCTTGTGCAACTACATCACCTTGCATACCCCCTTAGCTACTACAATGATGTTAACTCCATCAAGGTCGATAATATGAATTGTCTTGTAGTTTTTTAGTTATGTCGGAGATAAGACTTACATGGGTGGAGTCATATCTGAAGAGATATTAGCCACCCTATCATCACCAACTTTTTAATTAACGCATATGCGTCAACATCAGTATCTTTTATTTTAATTGATTCATCCACACCATGCAGTTTGTAGGAAAAAACAAAATGCCTGACGCTCTACATCTATGAGTCCATGGATGGAATTTATTTCTAAAATAGAAAACTTTTCCGAGTTTTCAAAGTATATTATTGTTGATTTTCCCCCTTATACTTCAACTTTTTCTTATCAACTAATTTACCGTCAAAGTAGTAATTGACAACAAATAGATTTTTATTTGGAGCTGAAAGACAAAAGATAATAAACATAAGCATATATATAACCTAACACGACAATCTCAATGAAACGATAAACAAAAATATCTACATACTTTAAGACTATACATTTATCCTAACACAGATAACAATCACACTCAACAACACAATTTACCTCCATGAATATGAAAATTATACAAATCTTAATCGCACTTCAATCTCATAAGACTATATAGATATCAATCACACTTTAACCGTATAAACGAAATAAACAAATGTGGTGGTTCTTATCCTTGTAACCGAATAACGTCATTGATGGGCCATTATGTTTCAAATTCTAACAATAATACTATTCGCTTGGTGAGTGAAATTAAGAAAAGGTTGGATGATTTGAGACTGAGGTTTCTCAACAAAAATGTAAAAAGGTTCTATGATGAGAAAAATTGATTTGGAAATAAATTTGGAGATAAAGTTTTTGGATCATTAAAATCGATTTGACAAAATTATTTGGATGATTTTAAAACCGATTATGATTCGATTTTTTTAATTAAAATGGATTGGATAACCGTATAGATCAAATTATTAAATTAAAGGGGGTTAGATTATAATATGAATTCATTCATCCATTCATAGGATGTATGGGATTGGATATTAAATTAATATATAATAATAATAATTTAATTAGTTACCATGTTTATATTTGCGTCCAAGCGTAATTAGTAAAAAATTCAATTAAATAAAACTCATAACGCAATAAAAAACTAGTTTCATTGCATTCGAAAAACACAAAAGAAGTGAAAGTCGAAACCATAATAAAATAAGTAGTCATGTCATTTTAACCACTTTTGCATTATCAACCCTTTTATATTGCTTTACATCCCAAGTTCATCGAACCTAATTAATATACATATTATAAAATGTTTGTGTGAAGCAATAAATAAGGTAAAAGTATGGTTTGAAAGTATAAATGTTAATATTAGGAAAGAAGTGTTTTCTATTTTATTTAAGCATACTATAAAAACAAAATATCAAATCAATAAGTGCTACAGTTCTTAGTTAGCCATGTGAAGATATCTATATATTACTAATAGATTTTCGAAATAGTAGTTATATTGCGTCACTATATTATTTTTGTTTGGTGACGTACAGTAATGTATAATGAAAAAGATGGGTTTTTATTGGAAATTTTGGCAGTTGTTGAACTGGAAAGTGGAAACTGAGTGGCGTACAATTAAGAAAATATAAATGGTTCAATTGAGTGGTGGAAGAAAACAAACGATTTCACATTGCCAATACGTACATATCTATATTTAGTGTAGTATTATCGAAAGAAGTTGAGATTCAACTTCGTTTCATTTAGATTAAATGATTTAATTTTTAATTTTTAATTTTTTTATATTATCTATTTAACATTTATTTTATTGTATTTTCTATTTTTTTTAAATAACATTTTAAATAGTCATGATTAATTATTAACCATTTATCTATTCTTTTTACTAAACTTTTAATTTATTTTTATTTTTATTTTTATTATTTTAATGTTTAAAAGATCAGTATATTTTAGATCGGAGTTTAAGAAAAAAAATTCAAAAATACGATTCGATAAAGAAAGAAAAATATAGATAACCGCGAGGTTAGTTATACAAAATATAATGCCTAAGTTTTTGTATCTAGTGATTAAGAATCAAAATAAGAAAAACATAAAAAGTAGAGGGGTTAGATGATGTACCTCAAAAACTTGTCTATAAATAGTAAAAGAATGGGGCGAAAATTCCACCTCAACGCGGTAATTATGTATTACAAAATATGTAATTTTACTACCCACCTCATGTACTATATAAAGGATATTTCGTTTTTGGAAAGAAAAAAACCAATGATTAGTCAATTATTGCTACATTTATTCCTTTTGTCTATTTCTCTCTCCATAAAATATTAATTTTCTAAATACTTTATACGAACATTTTTTAGATAAGTGCCCTCCTACGAACATTTCCGCTTCCGAACTAACCTAAGAATATTCTGAGTTCATCAGTAACGTCGTCTGTGGGAACTCGAGTGGTACCCGGAATTAAAGTTCCAAAACCTTGAAAACAATATATATATATATAAATAAATAGAAACAAAAGTTCGTGGAGAGACTAAGATGAATCTGACCAGAGATTCGAATGGTGCTGAATCTGGTGAACATTTGATGGAAGAAAAAGTCACTAACGAAGGAAACGATCCAAACCGATATGCATGATAGCTTTTAGAAGAACCAGTCTTGATTTCCAAGCGTAAAAAATTGTTGGAGGACATCGAAAGACTAAATGCGGAGAAAGAAACGATAATAAGCTATAGAAAAGTCAGATTTGAAGTCCGACAAGAGAGAGTCGTGGCTGATCAGATTCAAGATGTCATTCAACCTGAAAAAAGTGTCGGAGGAGAAGTCATCGATCTTCCAAAAGGCGAGCTAGATCGGAACAAAGATATGAGACATCAGAATCTAGTGAGTATACTTCTCTTAGCGCAGATGAAATTTCATCCTCGGACACCGATGCCAGGTACAAAGCAGATCGGAAGCAAAGAGATGCAAAGACACGTAAGAACTCTCATCGGACCATTCAAAGAAAGAAGGAGTCGAAGAAGAAAGATGATCATGGGAAAAGAAAGTTGTATTCTGAGGAGCCCGACAAAGCAGGGAACGTCCGAGTGGGTCATATAACTCCTCGGAGGAAGCCTCAATCCGACAGTCACAATCAAGATTACCGAGTGAGTAATCAGTTTACTTTTTTGATCGAGGAAAGGCTCTATATGACAACTAATGAAGGTTTGGGGGGAGTGCTTACAAAGTCGGACATAATTGGAAGTCATCTCCACTTTCTCCGAAGATCTTGTCCGGACATTTTCTCAAGTGGTTCGACATTTCTAAGTTGGAAACGTTCGAAGAAATTCAAGATCCAGACAATGATATTGAGTAATTTAAGAACTTTATGATCAATTATGATTATGACAACAAGCTGTTGTGCATGCATTCTCCCAAACCTTTAAGAACACTGCATCCAAATGGTTTAATCGTTTACCTCAGGGATGTATTTAAAACTTTGATGTATTTTGGAGTATGTTCCGACAACATTTTGTTGGTAGCAAGAAGTTTCGTGCAAATGGGGACACCGTCATCTACTGCAGACAGAAAGTCGGGGAAAGCTTAAAAGAGTATACGAAACGTTTTATTTAGGTCAAGACGAATATGGAGTTTTTTGAAGATAAGGTGGCGTTGGACGTTTTTTGAATAGGTTTGCTTCCGGGAGTAATGAAAGATAATACCGCAGAAACACAGGTCATAAAATTCGGAGCGTTGTTGGATCATATAGGGAAGCGGATTATAGTAAAAGAAACTAGAGCCTCAGAGATAGAATCCATGTCTTAGTTTTATTAGGATCCGACCTTGATCAGAGCTACTGCACCAACGTTCCATGTCCGACCACAAGTATCACATCCAACAAAAACCGTCCGACCCCGAGCACCAGTTCAAACAACAAATCAAGTATCACACTCAACAGTATGCACCTGCAGGGCAAGCAACTCAATAGTACGTACGACCCATGTCCAACAGATGGGTCCGACCTGCTCACCATTCCGAATTAACAGAGTGTGTATTAACCATTTTCGAGAAAGCACGTGAAAATGTACACTTTCGTAAGCCTTTCCCGTTGTATATCCCAAGGAAACACAAGAAATACAAATATTTTCAATTTCATGAAGATATTGGGCACGATACAAAAGATTGTGTGGCATTAAGGAAAGAACTCGAGTATTTGATAGAGAATGGAAAGTTAATTGACTTTGTGAAAAAGAACTTCGTGGTTATTCCTAAACACGAAGCTGCTCCTAAGCAAGATGGTACTATGATGATATCTGAGGCAGACGAAGAAGAATCCATCAATGCATTTGATATCACTATAGAGTATCTAGATCCAAAGTCGGGCAGAAATTGTATAAACATGGTTGAAGAGCCAAGTGTTAGAGGAAAGGTTAGTGAATTATGCACATTTTTTGAATCACGAACCATTTTTGGTGGGAACACAGTGACATGAATATCAAACTACTCTCGGAAGAGGCACATTATTAGTCTGGTGACACATATGGAAGCATGTGCTTCATCATACCTGTACAGAAATCCATCCCCGATTCTTTGCTTCGAAGATGATGATATGAGAGACGTAGTTGGTCCACATCAGCCGGCAGTAGTAATCAGAACAGAGATAGCGGGAAACATGATAAGAAAAATCTTGATTGATACTGGGAGCTCAACTAACATAATGTTTATGTCAACTTATAGCCATATAAAGAACCCACCAACAATCTTGCAATCTGACCGTACAATAGTGGGATTTACAAGGAGAAACTGCAGATGTAGTAAGATAATTTGAAGAAATAGTGGAGTTAGGTCTAGGGCCATTCAAGAATATAGTCACAATACTGTTTATAGTGGTGGATGCTCCCACATCATACAACGCTATATTCAGAAAGTCTTGGTTGTCTAAAATGCATGCGGTGCCGTCTACTATTCATCAATGTTTGAAGTACGTGGTAGGTAGCAATGTGGGAACGGTAAGAAGCAACCAAAAGATGGCAAGGGAATGTTACAGAGCTGCACTGGCCCCCAAACATATGAAATGGGTCGAATCAAAAAAAGAATAGCAATCAGTGGAGCCCCTCGTTGATTCCAGTCCTGTTGACGATCCGAGGGAGGCCCCCGGGTTCATGGTCTATGATGACGGTTTTGAGGATCATTTTTTGTCTCGGTAAAAGTCTCAAGATTGGTACAAGGTTATCTCATGAGGTAAAAGAAAGTTTACTCAAATTTCTTTCTATCAAATTACACTTGTTTGCTTGGTATACAAAATACGTTATAGGGGTTCCAGCATATGTCATTTGTCACAAACTAGCAATACAGAACAGTTTTTGTCCGATCATATAGAATAAAATATCATTTTCTCAAGAAAAATCCGAAGTGATAATGGAAGAGGTGGACCGTTCGACAAAAGTGGGCCACATACGCAAGTCACAGTATCCTTTGTGGACTGCTAACCAAGTATTAGTAAAGAATAAAAATGACAAGTGGCTAATATGTGTGGACTTTACCGATTTGAACAGGGCTTGCCCCAAAGATCCTTTCCCAGTTCCTAAAATAGATCCGTTAGTCGACTCGACATCCAAAAATCGTTTGTTATCCTTTATGGATGCATATGATGGGTACAATCAAATCCAGATGAACCCGGAGGACCAAGAGAGCACAATGTTTATTACTTAAAGGGGTCTACACTGTTACAAAGTGATGTCATTCGGGTTAAAGAATGTTGGGGCAACATACCAACTCTTAGTGAACAAAGATTTTGAGAGTCAGATTGGGATAAATGTTGAGGTCTACATCGATGACAGGTTAGTTAAGAGCCTCAAAGATGAGAATCATTTAGCATAATTGGAAGAAACTTTTGATAGACCAGGATAAGTCTATAATTAAAACCAGAATATGTACGTTCGGGGTAAGGTACGAAATGTTTTTAGGGTACATAGGCAGCGAACAGGGAATTGAAGTCGATCCAGTACAGCAAGAACAATCAAAGAGGTACAAATCCTGACTGGAAGGTTGGCCTCATTAAATAGATTTATATCGAGGTCCTCGCATAAATGCGCCCCCTTCTTCCAGGTACTGAGAAGAGAAAATTGCTTCGATCAGACTCAACAACGTTCAGATGCTTTTAACCACATTAAAGAATAATTTTCCTCCCCATAAATTCTGATATACCCACATCTGAGGGATAAGTTTTTTATTTATTTGGCAGTGTCAGATTTCGAGGTAAGCGCGGTCTTGATACGAGAAGAGTCAAACATTCTGAAACTGGTTTATTATGTAATTATTAATCTTATGGATGCAGAAAAGCAGTACCTCAAGTTAGAAAAGTTGGCACTTCAATTGGTAACATCTACACGAAAAATGAGGCCTTACTTTCAGGCTCATTCAATCGTGGTACAGACATCTTTTTTGTTGAAGAACATGCTACAAAAGCCAGATGTATTGGGAAGAATGACAAAGTGGTCGGTAGAACTTTGAGACTTCGATATTTAATTTGAACCGTGAACCGCTATCAAAGCACAAGCACTAGCTTACTTCTTAGTCGAATTCCACTCCAATCGAAATGAAATGGATATTGATAAAGAAGAATCTGGCCCATCGTGGGTAGTCCGAACTGATGGGGGATCAGGATCATCTAGGTGTGGTGCAGGAGTACAATTGACATCTCCAGAAGGAGTTGATATGTATCGAGCTATCCGACTTGGGTTTAAAGCATCAAACAACAAAGCATAGTACAAAACAGCTTTGGCTGGCCTTAGACTTGCAAAAATTTGAGGAGCCAAAAGTGTCAGATTGATAAGTGATTCACAACTTCTAGTGAACCATACTTCTGGGAGGTCAGAGGTGAGAAAAGATCATTTAGTAAATTACCTATGGGTTTTAAAGGCCTTAACCTTGAGTTTCGACGACGTCAGATTCGAGCATGTTCATAGGGCTGGGAATTCAGTGGCTGATTCTTTAGCCAAAGCATCTTACTCAGAGGAGTACCCATGGATAGTCATCAAAAAAATCCATCAATTATTAAGGGATCTGAGTCGGTTGAAAGAGGTGTCGAGGCATTCCAAATTTCTACAGCTATAGTGAAATATTGGAGAAGTGAGATACAAGAGTTCTTAGCCCACAATATATTACCAATTAATAAAGGAATATGGGTACGTGGTACTCGGAAAATGTATTGTATAAGAAATCTTTTAGCCAGCCTTTACTTCGTTGCTTAGGGAATGATGAGTCACAATTAATATATTCAGAGATGCATGATGGCAAAGGGTCAGCATATTGCGGTTACAAAACATTGATATAAAGAGTCCTCATGGCTGGTTATTATTGGCTAACCATCTCGTCAGACACAAAGGAGTTAGTATAGAAATGCGACACTTGCCAAAGATTTTCTAACTTGATCCATATGCCCGGTGTTCCCCTCGAATCAATATCAAAGTCTTTGTCATTCGACCGATGGGATATTGACCTAGTTGGACCAGTCCCGATGGGTTCAGGGGGTCGTGAAACGATCATTGTTGCGGTAGATTACTTCTCCAAGTGGGTAGAGGTTGAGCCGTTAGCAGGAACAAGAACGAATGATGCGATCAGGTTTATCCTTTCCAACATTTGTTGTCGCCTTTGGTGTACCAAGGAAAATTACAATGGATAATGGACTGCAATTCGATAACAATGAGATGAAAGCTTTTTGTGCGTCCAAAGAAATATAACAATGTTTCTCAGCACCTTTCCACCCTCAAGAAAATGGCCAGGTCGAAGTAACTAATCGTAAAATCTTAGATGGGATGAAAAATGATCTTGAGAGTAAGGCTGGAAAATGGGCGGATTACTTACAAGAAGTTTTATGGGCTTACAGGACCACTCCTCGGACTGCAATACACGAGTCTCCCTTCAAACTTGTTTATGGAATGGATGCAGTAGTACCATTATAAATAATGTTCCTATCATACAGGCTAAACGAATACTCTAAGGAAGCAAATGACAAAGGAAAGCATACCGAGTTGGATCTAATAGAACAAAAGAGAAGAATGGCGCAATTAAACTCTTTACACTACCAGACTTTAATGAGGAGGTGGTATGCATCAAAATTCAGAAGAAGAGAATAAAAAGTTGGGTACAAAGTTTTAAGTAAAGTCTTCCTTCATACAAAAGAAAATAGGCTGGAAAATTTAGCTCCAAATTGGCAAGGTCCGTCGATAACCAAGAAGATAAAGACGAGGACGCACAGATTAAAAGATAAAGAAGGAAGAGATATTTCCCCACTCTTGGAACATTGAGCACCTCAAAGTTTACTTAGAGTAAACGTGTAAATATGTGAATATTTTATTTACTAGTTTATGTAAGTATTAGTGGCATACTCTTTCTTACCCTGGTGGCGCAAGAAGGTTTTAATGAGGTGCCCTAATAGCCGACTCATATATAAAATTCCCTTGCCTTCTTAAAATGATTCGCCGAAAGTTCCTTTTTTGAACTCAAAACACACTCCAAAAACGTTTGGACAAGAAAGTTCATCTTTTTAAAATCAAAACACACTCCAAAGGAGTTTGGACAAGAATTCATGTTTTTGAATCATAAGATAATTTGATTAGTTATTAACATAAAACGTATTCACATGAAAAATTTCCAAGGTAATAAACAAAATGAGTCAGGTAAGGAATGATGGAAAATTTTTATAATAAAGAAACTTTTTGTCCAATAAGAGTTGTTTTAGGTTAAACATTTTAACATAAGGCTTTGTTTAAATAAGGAATAAGTTCGAAAAGCACAACATCATAAATCCTTTCAACAAGAGGTTACTGTTACATAACAAATAGTTTAACAGGATGTGGATACAAACAGTCAACATTTGTTAGTCAGAAGCGAAGTTTTCCTTGCTGCCTTCTGGGGAACCAGATTCCAAGGACGAACATTCTGAGTCATCGATGGACTCTAAATCTTCCATGGAAATGCCCGCAGGACGATGCCTTTAAATAAATTGTAGCCAAAGTCTGCCTAGATTCAGATCTGGAAACTTCTCATGCATCTCTAGCACCATAGAGGACCTCATGTTAGCATCTCTTTCTTCGAGGCGAGCGACAATACCGGCTGCGTATGCATCGAGTCGTTTCTTCTACTCAGCTTCAAAGTCTTTCTTTAAGGATTTTTTTTCATTCGACAGCTTCTCAATATCCTCAGCAACTTTTGCAAAGTAGACCTTAGTCTTCACACAAAACTTGGTGAGGCCATCAACCAAAGTGTCCTGTTCGGTTTCTCTGGTGACAAACCGTTCCCGTTCATCGTCGAACTTTTTCCCTTCTTTAGAAAGTGCTCTCTTCAAGGAAGTAATTTTAGTCAAACGATCAACGAAAGTCTCGTTCTCCTTGAAAAGTTTGTCTTCGACCTTTTATAGTTGGGACAATACATTTGTTTTCTTGGCAAGCTCATCTGTCAAATCTTTTATCTTTTGCTTCAATTCAGCTGCCTCGAAGGTCAACGTCTTTACCTCAGCTCTTATTTAAAGGACCTAACCCTTGTAAAGATCCTTGCGATTTGCTTTCCGTTCGAGGATAGCAGCAGCGCATAGCAATTTGTTCACCTTGTTTGCAACAAAATCGTTCTCGTAGACGTCAAAGTAAGCTGAGGCATGGGAGGGGTATATTCCTTCCTCAAAGTTTTCTTCTTGACCTGTCGGTTGTCTTTTGGAGGGTAAATTCCCTCTCGGAGTTCGGGTCGACTATGACAACTTTATTTATTGAAGGCAAGCCAGGACATGTGAATTTGTCGCTTTCTTCTTCACTATCAACCACTTTTTTTTGCTTTTCTTCAGTAGTAAGTCTTTTTGGTCTCACAATCCCAACCTACCACATGGTTTCACCTTAATAGAATTATCAGCATCCTTCAGTTCCTCTTCCTGAGCGTTGGTCAGGGGACTGGTCTGGGGGCCCACTAGGTGTTCTTGCTAAACTTTCGATGACCTTTCCTCATGAGTCTCATCATGTTGATCTCCTTGGGAACCAACTCCCTACTCGTCGGGGGTATCACTCTCCAACTCTGCATCTTCTTCAATTTCCTCACTACCTTCCTCGAGCTTTTCCGTGTCTTGGTGACTCGGAGACCGAGCTCGGGTAGGAAGGTAAACCGCGTTGTCTAAGCATTCCATGCGTTTGATGATGTCATTATTTGAAGGAGGCACCATAAGATCAAACATGGACTTTTCTCGCCAAGATCATACCTCCAAAGGTGTCTTTTCACAAAGTTCATTGGTAGAAAACTTTGATGGAATTTATGATCCAAATGCTCACCTGCCTAGACGCTCAGCTTCACAAAGATATCCTTGGAAGCTTTGGCATGACGTTTAAAGGGCTTGGCAATTCTTTTCATAACTGTTAGAAATATATATTTTAGGACTATTTAACCTTAACTAATAAAATAGAAAACTGTGTAAGAATACGTACCATGCCTGGACCATTTCAAAGTTAACCGATGGGGAAGGTCGTCAGAACTTTTAAAGCGGTATCCTATAGTCCAAAGATAAAGACAAACTGTTGCTTCCACTTCTAATCAGCCTCTAAGAAATATTTGATCACCTTGAACTGCCTCGCAAAACCAAAAGAGTAAAAAGGGTAATGAGAGTTCTTAGGCACACCTGAAATGGAGATAAACTGCTCTATGGAAAAGGTTATCTCGGAGAGTCTGGAGACCATGATGCAGGCCATGAGCATGTACCACATGTTGGCGCCGGCTTGAGAGGGGAAAAGTCTAATAAGGTGAAAGTATTCGACCAGAGCATGATCAAGGTGTAGACGAAGGCCCCAATTCATGAGCTCGGTATATAGGATCAACTCATGATCACGAACGGACAACGGAGTCTCTCCGATGGTAGGAAACCGAATGGTGCTGTTCTCGGGTATTCCCCATCGATCTCTCAACTTTACTTCCTCAATTGGATGGAAGTATTTTTACTTCACTCTATAAAGGGCAAGAAGTTGCTTACACTCAATATCGCGAAGATTATCACCTGAAACATCTTCTATGTTTGAGGACAGATCTGTGGCGCGTTTCCTGTTCTTTTGTCTTTCTTCACCAATGAAGCTTTCCCACTTTGAGAAGTTGGATCAGTGGTAATTTCCGGGGGAGGAGAAGAGTCATCTTGGCTTGGAACAGATGATCCGAGGGGAGGAATCATAGTAGGAATGACTCGTAAGGGCTGTACCTCAACCACTACCATGTTAGATTTCTCCCGATCGCTGTCTGGATCATCAAGCAAATTTCTCTCTTGAATTTCAGGGATGGACTTCAAAACCTGCTCTAACCGAACACCTCCTGGTCGAAGACTTCCTGGGACTCACTTCTGGAGTCGTTTGAGGGGATCTATGCGGAGTCACTTGAGGAGTTGCAGCAGAAGAGGAGATTTTCACTCTGATAGATTTTGCAGGTGGATCGGGGGACCTTTTCCTTTTAGTGCGTTCCTCTACATTTATTTTAGTCGATTTTCCTTTTTCATTACCCATGGTTAAGAAGGGAGAAGTTTTGGAAGGAAGATCAGACGTCAAAGGGTCAACCTTGTTATCACTAAAACAAGCTCAACCAGGGGTTGAGTAGCAAGGAAGAAGCGTTCTCGGATAGGGGACCAGTTATCACGAAAAGTTGAATTCCAGATATTTATAGGTGTGGGGTGCCCTCTTCCACTAGAAGGTCTGTGAGAAACAATTTAATTTGAGATATTAAACCACCGCCAAAGTTTATACCGTATAATATTGATAAACTCTTCAGGCATGAATGAGCAAAGAGGAAATTTTGGTTTGAAATTTTCTATCTCTAGAACAGACGTTCTCGACTTAAGGTTAAACAAAGATCAAATGGTGCAAACCTATAACTAGAGGTGGAAGTGAGTCTTTATAGTAAAAGGGGGCAGAAGGTGAAAGGTTAAAGAAGTTTTGATACATTTCCTCTGTCACAAACCGCTTCCAACAGCGCATTGGCATGATATGGTAGGGATGCGACACGTGGCCAGGAGTGACCTCATCATCTAAAATATCTCCGACTCTGTAATGGCTAGACATAGGCACGCGAGCTCAAATCAAATGATTACTTAGGTGGGGTCATCGCAACCAAGGGTGAGGTCATCATTTTCAACTAGTTTTAAACCGAACAATTCGAAGAGAAACATCTAAACAATTTACATGTAAGGTATAACCAACAAAGCCATCTGATCCCAGGAGGTTCGAAGAATAACTGCAGTCCTTACTCAGATATCTTTATAGGGATTGGGGGGCTACTGCTAAGGGAAAAAATATAGATAACCACAAGGTTAATTATACAAAAAACAAGGCCTAAGTTTGTGTATTTAGTGATTAAGAAGGCTAAAAAGCACCCGTGGTCCCTCATGTTTACCACTTGTATCAACTTGGTCCCCTTCCTTCAACCATGCATAGAACGCATCCCCATCCTTTTTTTAAGTTGCAATTCTAGTCCCCCGCACATGTGAAGCTTGTGAGCTTGACACGTGGCATCTGTTTTTGTTGCAAGAATGGTCCCCCGATTTTTCTTCCAAAATTACCCCTTCTTCCTCCATCTCAGCTGCCATGTCAGCTGCCCCCTCAACTTTACCATTTACCCTAATTGTTTTACCAGTTTTACTTAAAAACTTATCATTTACCATAAGTTAACCCAAACCCGAAACCATAAAGAACCCAGCCCAAACCTAATATAACCCGACCGTTTAACCCAATTACCCCAAACCCCAATTACCCAAATCAATCCGTCGTCGTTCTCCTTCCATTTTCTCTCTCATTTCTCTCTCTCCATGGAGCTTGTGTGCTTCTGCAGTTGAAACGATTGATGCATCCATGCCTTTTTCCCTTGATATTGTGGGAAAAAATAAAATAGACCTCCACTCTTCTCTCTCTTCTGTTTAAGTTCTAGTTCGTTATTTAAACATAAAAAATGGTTAAGAAATTCTTCTTCTTCTTCGTTGTTCTTTTTTTAGCAATAACTATAATTTCTGTTCAATCTGTGTACCCGACATTCAACGACGATGTTCTCGGACTAATCGTTTTCAAAGCGGGTTTAACCGACCCGAACTCCAAGCTCACTTCATGGACAGAGGAATCAAACGACCCATGCCATTGGATCGGAGTCGAATGCGACCCGACTACCAATCGGATCAGTAAAATCGTCCTCGACGGGTTCTCTTACAATCTGATTTACCGATTCGAAATGGGAAGCGGCTGCAAGGAGGAAATGGTGCTCTAACGACTATAAACACATGTCACAAGCTGAGTACAAGGACTCCTTTCTAAGATCGGTTTGAGATGTATTTTCCCTAAGCATTTTCGAAACTAACCCTTTCATTTCACGTCTCGCCTTCTCGTCTTTACCACCAAGAACTACGTGTAAGAGCTTGAGAAGCACTTCCTCGTTTTCACTACTAGTCTCTTCTGTTCTATTCGAAATAGAAACCCTTTTCAGAACTTCTGTCGCACCAACATTTTCAAGATGTAGCTCTGCTAATAGTGAGGCCACTTGTTCTTCTTCATCCTCTGCCCATGGTGCAGCTTCTAAGAATTCTAAGCAAGATAAAACTCCAGCGTCAAATCCAATTACCGCTGAAACCTAAGAAAATAAGGCACAACACCAAATGGTTCAACTTGGTTCATGCTGTTGCAAACAGAAACTAGAATCCACCAGAAAATCTACTTAAGTGTCAAATAATTATCTAAATCGGAACAGTGGAAGTTCTCAGTCGATATAACCTGAATTTCATTTCTTAAAACATATAGAAAAGCAAATGTTGCTATAATCGAACACCGAACTCTATCAAGAAATGAGATGATGCTAACCATTAAGGTAGAACGACGACTTCATGTTTAAGTTCTCTATCTTTCCTCTCATTTCTCTCTCCATGGAAGGAGAACGACGACGGATTGATTTGGGTAATTGGGGTTTGGGGTAATTGGGTTAAACGGGTCGGGTTATATTAGGTTTGGGATGGGCTGGGTTTTTTATGGTTTCGGGTTTGGGTTAACTTATGGTAAATGGTAAGTTTTTAAGTAAAACTGGTAAAAAATTAGGGTAAATGGTAAAGTTGAGAGGGCAGCTGACATGGCAGCTGAAATGGAGGAAGAAGGGGTAATTTTGGAAGAAAAATCAGGGAACCATTCTTGCAACAAAAACAGATGCCACGTGTCAAGCTCACAAGCTTCACATGTGCGGGGGGACCAAAATTGCAACTTAAAAAAAGGATGGGGATGCGTTCTATGCATGATTGAAGGAAGGGGACCAAGTTGATACAAGTGGTAAACATGAGGGACCACGGGTGCTTTTTAGCCGATTAAGAACCAAAGTAAAGAAAACATAAGAAGTAGAGGGGTTAGATGATGTACCTCAAGAAATTTTCTGTAAATAGGAGAAGAACTTGTCTGTAAATAGTAGAAGAGTGGGGTGAGAAATCCACCTTAATGGTGATAATTATGTAATTTTACTACCCACGTCATATATTATATAAAGGAGATTCCCTTTTTGGGAAAATGACCAATGATTAGTCAATTATTGCTACATTTATTCATTTAGTCTCTTTCTCTCTCCATAAAATATTGCTCTTCTAAATACCTTATACTAACATTTCTTTGAATAAATGCCCTCCTACGAACATTTCCTCTTCCAAACTAACCTAAGAATATTCTGAATTTATCACCATTAATTTTTATTTAAATGAATTAAACTCGTTTCATTGACAAAAAATTTTGAATCTTTTTTTATAAAAAAATATACGAGATCGAACATAAAAATAATATATCAATACATAGATATTTATGTTTACAACTTATTCTTTCCATTTTAATTTAAAGTTTTTTGTTATTATTTTTTTAATTTAAAAGTAACAAATATATTCTATTAAATTTTACAATGATATATTAAATTATAATAGGATACTAAATATCTTTAAATATATATATATATATATATATATATATATATATTAAAACAGATAAAATATAATTATAAGGTAATATTAATTTTAATTATACAAAACATATTTATAAAATTTGACTTTATATTTGCGTGCACTTTACATTTTAAAAGATGTTAGTCATAATTATAAAAAAATGTTTAAATAAAAGTCAGCTCACATATCTAATAACCTATAACTATTAAAAAAAACATATCACAATTACCTCTATGTACAAAAAACAAACCACATATTAGTCGATCTATTTCATTAGATTCATAAAAAATTAATGACAAAAATATGTTTGTATTTAATAGATGGAGTTATGGAACAATCTAAGGCAAATAGCTGATAATGTAATGGCTTGGGTTCGTTATAAAAATTAAATAATTGTTCTGTAACATAGTTCAATAGGTACTGTCGCGTTTTTGGCACTTGTTGGGCTCGTCAAGACCTTCGATTTGAGTACCAATATCGTCCAGTTCTGATATCAAAGTGAAAAACATGACCTGTTTTTAGAACAACATCAGTTGTGATGAGAGATTTAATGTTATCACAAATCAATCATAGTAGTTGTCATGTGCCACTATTTGTGTGAAAAGTATGGATGAGTTTAACAACAATATTCAAGATTGCAACTTATTTGATCCGGGTTTTAATTGAAGCAAATATATATAGACCAACCCCCACAAGTGGAAGAGACTTGACAGAGTCTTAATCAATAATATTTGGTCCAGCTTCTTTAACACTACCTTAATCACTCAAATGGTGAAAACTGCCTCTGATCATAGCTCGTTTTGTATTTCAATCTCTCTCTATTCCAAAAAACCTAAGACTTCATTCAAATTTCAAAATATGTAGTTTCCACATTTAGACTTCTACAATATGGTCAACATTTATTGGAAAACTAAAAGAAGGGCCCCCGATATATATTTTTGGTAAAAATTGAAAAAATTAAAGATAAAGTTTAAAGAATGGAACATAAATACATTTGGAAATATTTTCAATGCAATAACCAACTTTGAGGAAGATATCAAGGCTCTGGAAAACTGTTTCAGTAAACAAGAACCATTGAGGATAAAATTATTCTAGCTAAAACAAAGAATATCCATCTCTAGCTTTTTGCTAGAGAATAAGCTTTTTGGGAACATAAATGTAGAGGAAAATGGCTTCAAAATGGAGACAAGAATAATACTGTCTTCCACAACTATGTGAAGAAAAAAGAAAAGAAAATGTAGAATCAACAGAATTCATGATGGCAACAATTGGATTGAAAATCAGAAAGAAATTGGTCTTTCAACTATACCTTGTTTCAAAAACCTGTTAACAATCCATCCTACTGAAAGAGATATCCATGACTTCTCTTCTATTATCCCTAAGATCATCATCTCTGAGGAGAACATCCCTCTCATAAAATTTCCAACTGAAGCAGAGATTCATAGTTCAATTTTAGCCTTAAAACCCTCTAGTGTTTCAGGTATTGATGGGTTCAACAATACTATGTTCTATTAAAAATGTTGACCAATAATAGGAAAAAACCTATGTTCTGCCATTAAATTACTCTACAATGATGATCAAGTATCTCAAAGAGTACGGTACATATATTTTCCTAATACTTAAGAAAGTCTCTCTCAAGTCTTGGAATGATTACAAACCAATTAGTCTCTGTAATGTTTTCAATAGGATCATCTCTAGAATAATTAATGAGAGGTTTTCTCCATTAATCCTTAATATTATCTTAGAGGAACAATCGAGCTTTGTTCATGGAAGAAACACCCATGGGAATACTATTTTGACCCAAGAACTTCTGAAAGATTTAAATAAAAGAACTATAGGTGGAAATATTCTCATCAAATTAGACATAGAGAAAGAATCCAATAAGATCTCTTACTCTTTTATTCTTAAAATTCTTTATGTTTTTGGTTTCTCTAACAACTTTATTGACATGATTCCTATAAGCTCTGATCGGTTCTTTGTGATAATAAATGGAGAGGAAAATGAATATTTTAAATTTACTAACGGAGTTAGACAAGGTGACCCAAGCTCACCAAGTTTGTTTGTTCTTGCATAAAAGTTTCTCATTAGAGGCCTAAAAAGACTTTACCTAGAAAACAAATGTCTAAACTATACAATATCAAACATGATTATGGTTCATTGTCTTAATTTTACCGATCATTTAATCATCTTCAGTAATGCTTCATCAACAAGTATAAGAAAAATTCTAAACTTTCTTCAAGTCTATCAAGATTTATCAGACTAAACAATCAACAAAAACAAGAGCTCATTTATTGTTTCTAACAAAAAATCTAACACAATGCTGTATTATATTGAAAATACTACAAGGTTTCAGAAAGGCTCCCTTCCTATGAAGCATCTTGGTATTAACATCCACAATAGTCCAAGAGATTTTATTATAAAAATCAAAGAAAAAATTAAAGAATGAGACAACTTACCTCTATCTTTCGGAGGAAGGCTGGCTTTAATCTAGGATATCCTCATTGGAATCCCCACTTACCATCTTCAAAGCTTATCTATCCCAAGATATATCATAATCAGAATAGAAAGTCTCTTCAGTAGATTCCTATGGGGCACCAACCAACATCACAAATCAATTTCCTGGACAAAATGGAATAGTAACCGCAAGCCTTATGAAGAGCAAATACTAATTATTAGAAGTTTAGAAGACATTTTGATGGCCTTCTTATGCAAGACTTGGTTCAAATTTAGACAAAATAAAATCCAACAAACTCTAAGTTTTGGAATAGAATACTTGAAAAGCTTGCTAAAGAATCTATTATTTGGAAATTAGCTAAATGGACATTGAGTTTTGGTTGGATTCTTGGTGCTCCCCAAAACAGTTAATATATTTCAGCACAAATAAATCTAGTAGTTGGTATGTGCAAGAATACGTAAGGGATTTCTGGTCAAATGGTAAATGGAACATTGAGAAGCTCTAAGACAACGTGATGCCCTCGGATATAACTAGAATAAAAATATATATATAAAAGTAATCTATATCAGAAACATGGTTAAATATCGGCAAAAAAGGTCATCTATAAAAGAAATTCTCAGATCAATCCTTCATGCTATAATCTTTTGAGCTTTATGGTCCAATAGAAACATTATTAACTATAAGAAAAAATGGTCTCATTCTACACAACAATAAACCAAATCACAAGCTTAATTCAAATTTTTGACACTGCTAATTACCTCAACTATCCTAAAGATCCTGGTACATAAATTAGAAGGGTCCTTCTACAAATAGATTCAAAAGTAACATTGATGGATCCTGTTTCTTAAATGGTAAAGCTAGTGGTGGAGAAATAATTAGAAACTCTAAAAGAGACCTTATATTTGTTATGGGTATAATGTATAGCAAGAAAACTCATTTTATTGCTGAATGTAGATCTATCTTAGATGGTCTACTTCTTTGCTCAAATCTTAATCTCACAAATATTGACATCGAACTAATAGTTATATTGTCAAATATCAATTTATCCCTGGCATCTTTCATATATTCTCAATAGTTGTAGGAAAATGATAACAACAGATATGACAATTTTTCATATATTTTTTAACAAACTGGCTCGCAAAATGGATTCACAAGTACAAATTCAGAATTGACATAAACAAAGAGCATATCCTTAATCCTATAAGAGCTATAGTACTACTGGATAACTTGTAAATTGGATTCTTTATGGATTTTAGCTAATGACAGACCATTCTGAATATTCTTTATTAGTTTCAAATAAAGATCATATCTAGTATCCTCCTATTGTACTAACAAGTAAATTTAGTATGCCCCAAAAGGGGTATCCGAGTTGGTGGAGTAAGGCATGCTCGTGACGAAAGGTCATGAGTTCTAGTCTCTCTACAAACGCTTTCTTGCCTGAGCCCTTCACCTTGTGTAGTTTACCTTCTGGTGTTGGTTTGCAGGCTATTGCGTCAGACTAATGGTTTATCCTGTGTGCACTCGTTGAGGAGCGGCTGTGGGTTCCCTCTGAAATAAAAAGTTAATTTAATATGTGATTTAGCTGAAAAAAAATCAATTGTAGGATAATCTTCTATTAGTTATGCTCCATCTTTTGGAAAAAGATGATTAAGGCTTCAAGCTCGGTTCTCAGTTATATCTTCCTTCATTAGTTCTAGGTCAAGAAATTTATAATCCAAATAAATATATTGTAAGGAAAATAGCTTCTTATTTCATTCTAAAATAAAATTTACAGAATCAAATCATATTCACCCAAAAATCAAATAACGATATTAAACCTAATATATCTCTCATCTTGCCCAACTTGTATTCTATTACTATTCTCGATATTAATCTCAAAATTGAATTTTCTCAATTGAGATAATCTGGTTCATCCAACATTTTTCCTCTTCAAAATTGGAACAAAATTGGAACAAAATTTGCATGTTTCAACTCCCCTTGTACCATCTCGTCTATGGAGTAGAAGATGCTACTCATCCATTCATGGAAATTCAAAGTATAGTTTATGTTAGGTAATTTTTGTGTTCACTCAAATCAAATTTTTTAACGGTTCTTTTTTGCAGTTTCCTCAAAATGTAAAAACCAACAGTTATTTAGTATATCTACCAATTAATTCTTTAAATTTCAATATAGTTTAATTTTAGATTAAAATAATAATAATTAAAATATAATAATATATTATTATATAGGAAGTTGAGTGTTCACCTTGAAATTATATAACAAAAATAATTTTATATACATGCATGTTCTTCTTGAAGTTACCAACATAATATTATATACATATATAAAAATATTAAAAATAAAAATAGGACAATTCTAAATAATTTTTCATATTTTTAACCAATCATTTTTTATTGCAATAAAAAAACAAAAAAATATTTTTACTTTTTTATTCATTATGTAAGATTCAAAATAAAAATAAAGGTTGATAATTTCTTTTTTGAACTACATATATACAATTTTTTGTTATTTGTTTAGTAGTTATGGAAATTTACAATTTATTAATTTATATAGTTAAAACATTTTGAAACAAAATAATACTAATATATGATAATCATATAACATGGACAATTAATTATCATAATTAAAAATAATAATTAGTTGTTATCGGTTAATATGATAAGTTTTTAATACTTATAAACAGCTAAGCCATGTGATCAGATTTTTATGTAAACATATTACTAAAAAAATTTATATTTTAATTTCAGTAAAAATAATGTTAATAAGTTTTTAAACGTATTGAATAAATATTTTTCCAACGAATATTTTTTATATCCGTTTTCTAGTAATTATAAGTATATAAAATCATTAAAAAACATATCACTCGTAATATTGGAGAAACAATTATTTACAATTCTCATTTAATCCATTGCAATGGATAACCTACGAAATTATTTTGAATTTTTTTAATTAATCCATTGAATTATTTGTATATAATTGGTCGTTGTAATAGAAAAATCGCATAATTCTAACTGTACCGCCAACTTATTCCGTCCAAATTATTACACCTAGCACCAGAGAAACAAATTGAGTCAAAATCATTATCCACTCACAATTTTTTTAGAACCAAAATCTTTCTTTAGATTTCAAAATCCTAAACACACATAAGCGGTCTTCCAATACCACAATAACATGTTTCCTCCAAACCAAAATATTTCTCCTACAATCTAAACAAAGCTCTCATAACCATTGTATAAAAAATGAGATATGTGTTCTTTCGTTTCACACTCAGTAGTTCGTAACTAAAAGTTCTCGCCTCTTTCTTTAATTTCGAAACTTTAAATATGTTTGCTTGTCGATTCTACATAAGGGTGTCTACATATCGATTCTACATCAGGATCATGTTACATGTATTTAATTTTCATGATGTTATACAATTATTTAAATCTCTGAAAATTGACCTGCTTTGTGCAGATATTTCGAAAATTTCGTATGACTAAAAAAACCTATGGTATATGCTTATCAGTTCTACATCAGGTAATGATAATTTTCTATGCATATATTTTTTCCTAGTGTCATGAGATCATTTAAATCACTGAGAACTGAGATGTTTGATGCATATATTTTGAAGCTTTTGTGTGATTAAAAAAAACTCTAAACTAGAACTCAAATTTATCATTTGTAACTCTTTGTAAGTACTTGTGTTATTTTGGCTTTGTTAGAGTATGTTTATACTTGAAGGTAAGTAGAGCTTAAAATTAGGATTTTTTTGGTTTAAATGTGTCTCAATTTAGGGTTTGATGTGTAACATTTAAATATTTAGTTATACAAATTTAACTTCTGTGAAATTGAGTCCACATGGTCAAAGTTAGAAGTTAGTTTCCATTTATAGTCTTTTGACAACTGTGAATATTTTTAACTAATCACTAAGTAAACATCTATAAATTATATTAGTGTGTATGATATTTGGAAATTTTCAAATATTTTAAAGATTTCTCAAGCAAGTTTGATAATCTATTTTCGTCAAACATAAGTAAGGACGGTTGGGGTTTGATGCTAAAAAGACACACAAATAAAATATATAGAAACCACTGCATCTGAGCCTCATCCGGAGTCCAGACTACAAGAAGCCAGTAATGCCCAACCATCCGGAGGGCCTGCTGAGCCAACCTCTAACTCCCCTTACCCAAAAAAAACTGATAACCCTTCCATGTTAATGGAAGAAGCGTTGGAGGATTCTGTTGAAGAAACTCCTTTTGAGTCCGAAGTCTCCGGGCAAACAAGTGAGGCTGTTGCTGCCAAGAAGGACAAAGGCAAGGAGAAACTATGCTTAAAGCATCCGGATTTTCCGGAGAGTCTTGTGGGAAAAGTGGGACCTTGCTTCTACAAGATAAGTGTCAAATACTTGCTAGCTTTGCAAAAACTAAATTATGCTTTCATCCACACCGCCGAACTGGGTCGGATGCGAACAAAATGGGGGATCCTAGAGAATGTCAAGGTAAGGATTCCGATCGATCCGGAGACACCGATGGACTGCAAGCTCAGTGAAATAATTTTCTTCACTGAGCTCTTCAATTGGGGACTAAGGTTTCCCTTAGACCCAGAGATAGTCAAATACTTTCACCTCATCAAACTCTGCCCAAGCCAATTGAGCCCTAATGCATGGTACACTCTCATGGCCTGTATAATGGGCTCCATGCTCTCCAGAATCCCTCTTCCAATGGAGCAGTTTGCAGTTGTGGCCAGCCTCTGCAGAAACCACCTTATTCCCTTTTACCACTTCAACATGGGTGATAATTACAAAGTAGTGGACGACCTGCTCGAGTCGGAAAAGAATTGGAAGACTCAATTCTTGTTTGTGAGTGGCGCCTGGGAGAATGGGAGGAAGATTAAAACCTGTGTCAACCCGAGCCTGCTTACCAGCAGATGGTGAAGCGATGGTAAGAATCTTATCTCACATTCCCATCTTTTTTTATCACCAATTTGTTTATCTAACTTGTTTTTTTTGTTTCTTGGTAGTGTTGCCTAAGGACTTCAGTGACTACTTGAAGGTTGGGCAGACCACTTGCACCAAGCTAAATGCTTGGGCTGCTGAGAAGTGGGGAAATCGCTTCCACAATCTAACAAGGTCCTACCATTGGAATACAACTGACCGGAGGGACTTATCCTGGGAGGAGCTAACCACCCCACCCCCTCCGGAAGTAACCCTCAGGAGAACGGATGCACCGGACGGGTCGTTGTATCTGCCTGTTAGATCTAAAGCCCCAAGGAAGATGAAGGGCAAGAAAGGTAAAGGCAAGCAGAGTACGGTTGAAGCCAACGCTACCAAAGTGGAGGAAGCTGCCCCAACAAACCAAGAGGGGCCAGACCAAGGACAGATTGACGTCGCTCTTTTACAAGTAGTGGAGCATGAAAGTACTAGGGAAGTGGTAGGATCTCCGAAATCCTAAAAGGCTCCCAAGAAAGATAGGGAACGAGTAGCGGAAGGCAAAGACAGGGAGGCCAAAAAGAAGAAAACCTCCAAGAGTGATAAATTTCCCTCCGGCCTCCGGAGCCTCTTCCTCCGGTTGATCCTACTGACCCCACTCAAGCACAAGGCATCCCTGGGGACTTTCAAACCGGAGGGGTGCATGAGGGGATATCAGCATTGATGGTGTTGATATTAGTGGTCTCGAAGAGATCGGTCTTTACTTCGAAAACCTCCTTAAGGATGATTTCACTGGCCTTACCTCCCCCCAAGTTCATCGAACATCGTTACCTTCAATGGTAAGTCTTTCTCTGTCTCAAGTGAAAGAGATGTCATCACTCACTCTATATTAAGTAATATTCAGCCAGTGCTTAATTTGGAGAAGCAAGTACGAGGCCAGTCAGCCATCATTAATGCCCTTAATTCTGAAAAAGAGAAATTGTCTGGCGACCTCCTCACTGCCAATCAACATGCTGATGTTTTGAAGAGGGAAAATGAGGAGTTGAAGAAAAAACTGGAGGATTGGGCCAGAAAGGTAGCCACTTTGGAAGATACTATCAAAGAACTCTGAAAAAAGCAATCCGAGTTGGAAAGAGATCTCTCTTCTTCGAGAGAGGAGGTGAAGGCTAGGGACACGGTCATTCATACTTTAACCAATGACGAGATCTCGCTCGAGGACTCGGTGTCCAAGGCTGCACAAGAAAAGGCTGATTTGCTAAGGGAGCAAGAGGCAAAAATTGAAGCTAGGATTGATGCTTATACCAACCAAGTGATAGACACTCAGGAAGAAAATTTTGCCAAAGGGAAGTCGGACATGGTCTACCTCTTTCACGAGAAATTCCCGAAGAGGACACTGGGAGACTTATGGACTTTTGTAGAGTATGAAGACCTCCCCTTCTACACGATGGCTGATGGTGACAAGCATGACTACTCTAGTGGCTGGGACGATACTACTGATGAGGAAGAGAAAACTGGGGGAAGTCCAGATGAGGAACATGACGATTCCTAGAAGAAGAAGACTAGTGAGGCTGGGCCAATCAAGAAAGCTCAGTCTTGAAGTATTGAATATCTCTCCTTTATTTTTTGTGATTGAACCAAAGTCCTTGGATGGCCAAGGCATTTTTTGTAACCGTGTCCGGCTCTTGTTCGGATAAACCTTTTCGTTTGAAAACCCAAAATCCTTGGGTGGACAAGGCACTTCGTATGTTTTAATGGGTAGCTTTATTTTGCACAACTCTTGCATTATTTCATAGTTTTTCAATTTTGGTGGCCAATGTTTAAACAGTCCTAAGTTATTTCATAAGTATTCTAAAATGAGAGTGTTTAAATTCTCCGATGACAAATGTTTAAGTACTCATCACTCCAACAATTTAGTATGGTCTGTTCAAATAAAAATTTCACCAAAAATTGTTAAGTGAAAACACTTCGGAATTTTAAGAAGGCATCAAATTATATTAAAAAGCCCAGACACCTCATTAAAACCTCCCCGCGCCACCAGGGTAGGAAAGAGTATGCCCCCAAATATTTACATGAATTTTTAAACAAGTGAATATTTACATAGTTTTTATTCTAAGTACAACCGGAGGTGTTCAATGTTCTCGGGTGATTCAAAATCTTCACATCTTTGTCTTGGAGCCGGTATGTCCCAGGCTTAAGCTTTTCAATAACCACATAGGGTCCTTCCCAAGTTGGAGCCAACTTACCGAACTGCCTCTCTTTAGTGTGTAGGAAAACGTTTCTCAACACCTTACTCCCCGGTTGAAAATCTTTTCTCTTAATTTTAGAAGCGAACCTGCTTCTCATCAAACCTTGATATTGTACAGCTCTAAGGCGAGCCTTAACTCTTCTTTCGTCTATTAAATCAAGTTGGCCTCTGATTGCCACTTCGTTAGCGTGTTCGAAAAAGTTATGAACTCGAAATGAAGGGAGAGTAGCTTTTATGGGAGCAATGGTATCCAACCCATATACCAAGGCAAAAGGAGACTCTTGGGTTTCAGCCCCGGGAGTGGTCCGGTAAGCCCACAAAAATTCTTGCAAATAACTTGGCCATTTCCCAGCAACCCCTTCTAAATTCTTCTTCAGACCGGAAAATAATGTCCTGCTTGCCATTTCGACCTGACCATTTGCTTGTGGGTGGAAAGGGGAAGAGAAGCAGTGTCGTATGCCTCTAGAGGCACAAAAACTTTCCATTTCTTTGTTGTCGAACTGTGGCCCATTGTCTGTTGTTATCTTTTGTGGAATTCCAAATCTGTAACAGATATTGGATAAAATGAATTTTATAACAGCTTTTGATGTTGTACCTGCCAATGGAGCTGCTTCGATCCACTTTGAAAAATAAGCAATAGCAACGATTATTGTTCTGCGCTTCCCAGATGCCATGGGTAGAGGTCCCACTAAATCCAACCCCCATCGAGCAAAAGGTATTGGCTCAGAAATTGACTCTAAAGGGACGGCTGTGACATGAATTTCATTGCTATATCTCTGGCATGGGTCACACTTTCTCACCAACTCCCTAGCATCTTGCATTATGGAGGGCCAATAGTACCCAGCTAACAAAACTCTTCTTGTTAGAGCCCTGAATCCACAATGAGCTGATCCCTCACCATCATGTAATTCGGAGAGCACTATTTGAGACTCGTTGACCCCTTAAGCATCGTAATAGGGGTTTACTATAAGACTTCTTATAAAGAATATCTCTTAGGATGGAAAAACCACGAGCCTTGTACTTTATTTTTCTTGCTACTGATTTTTCCGGAGGTAAGATGCCATCAGAGAGATATCGAAGGAGAGGAAATCTCTAATCTTGAGGCTGTTTTATCTGTATATTAAAACTTTCTTCTTCTTTTTCCGGATTGATTTGAATGGATGGGCACTCCAACACATGAATCCAAGGGTAGGACTCAGTATATGTTATGGTTGCCAATGAGTCTGCCAGTATATTTTCTGTTAAGGGTATATGCTCATAAATGACGCTCTTGAAATTAAGTGCCACTTCTTTAAGAAGAAGTAAGTATTTAACCAGCTGCTCCTTTTTGGCTTCAGACTGACCTCGTGTATGATGGATAAGAAGTTGAGAATCGCTCATCAACTTGACCATTTTGGCTCCACAAATAAGAGCTAATTTCAAACCAGTTATAGCAGCTTCATATTCGGACTCATTATTGGAGGCCCTGAAAGCAAAACGTATAGCCTGGTTCATTTTGTCATCGTATGGAGAGGTCAAACATACCCCAGCACCACATCCCATGGTACTTGATCCACCATCAGTCCGGATGACCCAGAATTTTTTGTCTTTCACATCAGTTGTTTGCTTAGTGTCCCTATCTAAGTGAAATTCAACTAAGAAATCTGCCACTGCTTGGGCTTTGATTGCTATCCGAGGGGCAAAATCAATACCGAAGTCTCCCAATTCCACTTACCACTTAGTCATTCTACTTGAAATGTCGGCATTTTGGAGAACGTTTTTTTAAAGGAAAAGACATCCGGACAATAATGGGATGAGCCTGAAAATAAGGTCTCATCTTCCTCGCAGCAATCACCAGGGCTAGTGCTAACTTCTCAAGCTTCAAATAACGTTTTTCTGCATCAATAAAACTCTTGCTAATGTAATACACCGGACGGGGATAATTATCTACCTCTCTTACCAACACTGCACTTATGGCACAACTAGAGACTGCCAAGTATATGAAAAGAGTCTCTTTGTCAACAGGTTTAAATAAAGTCTTGGGGGAGGACAAATGCTTTTTGATTTCATCGAAGGCCTCATCACACTGTGAGGACCAATTAAAATCCTTTGCACATTTCAAAGTTTGAAAAAACGGGGCACACCTGTCGGAAGACCTTGAAATTAATCGATTTAATGCAGCCAACCTCCCAGTCAATCGTTGTACTTCTTTAACATTCCGAGGAGGCTCCATTTGTAGTAAAGCATTAAGTTGGTCCAGATCAGGTTGTATCCCTTGCTCACTTATTACATACCCCAGGAATTTCCTGGAATGCACTCCAAACACACACTTTTTCGGGATTAATTTCATACTAAGTTAGCAAAAGCTTCTTGGAGATCTGTCAAGTGTAGTTCTTTGTTCACACTTTTCACATCATGCCGTCGATGTATACTTCCATGTTTCTTCCAATTTGACCAGCAAAAGCCTTATTTACCAACCTCTGATACGTAGGCCCAGCATTTTTTTAAACCCAAATGGCATCACCTTGTAACAATGAAGGCCCATATTGGTAACAAACGTAGTATGCTCCTGATCCTTCGGATCCACTTGAATCGGATTATGCCCGGAGAAGGCATCCATAAAAGATAGAAACTTGTTTCCAGTTGTGGAATCCACCAACTGATCAATCCGGGGAACTGGGTATAAATCCTTTGCCCAACAAAACCTCCTCCTCGAACTCCCCGATCACATCTGCTGAGCTTCCAGTAAAACCCACAATTGACCTGTTCGAACGTTGAATCACTGCTGGATTTTTCATCTTTTTGTAAGAAATTAAAAAGAGAATATTGGCAGAACTTCCGGTGTCCACCAAAATTCGCCTTATATCATTACCCCCGATGGATGCTCCTATGACAACAACATCTTCATGAGGACCAGCTATATCCCTCAATTCATCCTCATCGAAAACAATAAAGGGAAATGGAATCTGCGATTGATAGGAAGTCATGCCTCCTTCCAGTTGGGTAGCTAAAGTATGAACGTGCCTCATTCTCGAAGAAGCAGTTGGTGATGTCATGCTGTCCCCTCCGAAAATTGTGAGTGATTCAAAAAAGTTAATAAGATCGAACACTGTCTTGCAACGTTCCACAATAACACCCACTCTATTCCAGGTCGGATCAGGGTCCAAGTATTCTGACTCTACATCGAACCTCTCGATTATCACCATAGCCCCTTTTGGAGCCGATGTGCCTGCATTGTTTGGACCACCCCGATGAACGTTATCAGGTCTATTTCCATCTCTTCTTTTAACATATGTTCCCAGCTTTCCTCTTTCAATCAAATTCTGGACTTCTTGCTTCAAAGAAATACAATGCTCAGTGGTATGGCCAGTATCATTGTGATACTAGCAAAAACAATTGTTGCGGCTCTCCCTAGGAGACTGTAACGCAGTCGGCCTTCTATAATGTACTTCCTCCTTTGTTTTGTCATAAATGGTGGCTACGTTTTCTTTTAATTCTGCAAACCACTCCGGTTGAACCCATGGCCCTCGCTTATTTCTAGATTGTTGACTATGGGCTGGTGCAGCTGGCTGAGACTGAGCTTTGGCTCTGTTATGACTCTGAACGGCCTCCCTAGCCTTGTTTCCGGACTGATTTTGGTTTGGATTTGGTGCAACCGGAGCAGACCTCACCTACCTGTGCACCCTAGTTTTCTTTGTTTCATCTACATTAATCTGCTTCCCGACCTGATTCAGCAGACCTCCTCATGTCATGGCCTTTTTTCTGGTTACTGAATCAACCAAGTTTCCAGGGTTTAAGCCCTACCTTAGAGAATCTATTGCTACTTGTTCGAAGCAATCAACTAATTCATTTTTGGTGTTTACAAAGCGACTTATGTATTATTTTAGAGATTCGTTCGGTTCTTTGACACAATGGATAATTGTGTCTCTATTTCCCTTTACCTCCTTGCTTCCAACAAACTGTCTTTGAAAAGCCACCCAAAAAGTATCGAAATTTCTGATGCAGCCTTGTGGCAAACTGTTGTACCACTTCAGAGCACTCCCCGTAAATGACTGGGAGAATGCTCTACAAAGCAACTTGTCGTCATCATCAAAATTCATCATAAATGTTTTGAACTGTTCCAAGTGGTTGTCCGGATCTTTACTGCCATTGTATTTTTCCATTTTTGTACTGTCAAACCTCTTAGGGAGGTTTCCGGACAGGATCTTGGAGTACAATGGAGATTATCTCCAATTCTAGCCACGACTGAAAACAGTATCCTCATGAGGAGTTGCAAAGATACCTGGCTCATCATGGAAGGAAAAAGGATCCATCACCGTCTGATCTATGTGTCTCCGACTATGAGATGATCATTTGCCTATATGCCTCTTTTAATTTCCATGCCTATCCCTTTTTCTTTAGTACTTTTTGACTAACTTTTGTTTCTTTTTCGAACGGCCTTCATCACTGCTGGATGACAGGGATTCTTTGACTCCATCTTTGCCTGAGGAGCTGCTGGAAGATTCTGAGTCTGAATCAGAGCTCTCTACCGGTTTAGATCGGTGAGAATTTTTTGAGCTAGCATGAGTCTTTTTCGTGCTCACATGGGTTTTTGAGGGCTCATGCTCCCTAGGATTGTCAGTATGGTGAACTGACGCCTTAGATTTCTCTTTTGTGCTCATTTCTGCCCTCTTGGCAGCCCTCAGAGCTTCTATTTCAACTTTTAACCTATCTCGCTCCTCAATGGTATATTCATCATTTTCTCCCACCACTTCGGCCAATGCTGGTGGTACTTCATGCACGTCCGGATTCATCAGAACTGGTTTTTCCTGATGATTTTGAATTCTAGATTCAGGCACCTTCGTATCTCCCACTGTGGTCGCCAATTTGTTGAGGTTTATTTTTGTTTGAGGGTAATTTTGTCCAGAGTTTTGTGGTATTTTGAAGGTATTTAATTTTTGGATAAGGTGTTGAGGGAGAATTTAGATGCCTGGTTGTATTTAATTTTCATTACCCTCATTTAATGAAGGTGGTTGGGTATTTATACCTTTATCCTTGGGCCACATGGGCTTTCGGGTTGTGCTTATGGATTCAGGTCGAATTTAAAGACCCATTAGTTTTAAGTAAGCAAGTAATTAGCTTAGTCGTGAGATGATTAAGTTTTTAATACTTTAATCCAGTTCGGACAGTTCAGTAAGTGGAGGTTGTCCGAATTGCCCCTGTCCGGATCTCATAAAAAGTGGTGACAAAATCCGGACTCATCACCACATACACTCCATTAAATGACTATAAGTTTGATAATCTAGTTAGAGAATTTTTTAAAAATATAACTATTTTTTGAAAATAATAATTGGAATGCATGTAGAAAAAAGTCATATCTCATTTATATCATGTAATAAGTTATAGGGTTTTTTATCGACAGATACATTAAAAAATAATATTTACCTATAAATTCGATTTCAAATCCTAATTACTTATTTTTTATTAATATAATATCTAATTTACCTATTGCTTCAAAATTAATTTAAAAAAATAAACTACTTCTAAAATAAGTTGAAAGCAAACACGAGATGAACAATACTGCTCATATTTTCTAGTTTGAAATTAAGTCAGGATTTCTTTATTTTCTAACTCCATCTCTCAAACTAGGTCAAAATTGTTTTTGCTTCGTTTGAAACTAAGTTCTTTCTTCTTCTCTATGTTGTTATCTTTATCTCTATCTGAAACTCACCTTCGTCTAATGGTTTTTTTCACAGTCGTTGTCGCATTCTTCATCTGGAAATATAAGTTTCACTCTCTCTCTCTCTCTTACCTTCGTTTCATTTACTTTTGTCTCCCTTACATGCACTAAGGTTTTTAATTTTATTATGTTTTTAATTTTTTAATGTAAATTTTTTAGCAGCATAATAGTCCTATTATATTCAAAAATGTTAAGAAGGTCTCAAGCCTTCTATTTTACTTAATTTGACATAATGGTGTTGATTTCCGAGCAACAATTCTTTGTAAATAATTGCTTCAACAAATAGAAAACTTGTAAGTAAATTTTTTAACTGATATGGTTTAACCCTGGATTTCTCTAGAGTAAGCGCTATATTAGAAAGGTTTCTTCCGATTCTACTTTTATGTTAACCAAAAGTATGGTTGAAATATGCTACACATAAAAAACACATTTATTGTTTGATAATAGACTTAAAAAAGTTAAATCATCATGTATTCTTGCTTGATTGTTATGTCTGACATTATATATTCTTGTTGTATACATCAACGAAGCTCTAAAAATAAATATGAGCAAAAATATCAGAGACAAAAGAAGGAAAATGAAGGAAACACTTCATCGTGGAGAGAGTAGAGGAGAAAACACAACCAACGGCCTCCAGAGACTTATTGTGTAAGACTATGGACGATTCAAAAGTTTATGTTATTATATCTCAGAAAATAGAGAAACGAGTACTCTGAAGTTGGTTCATCTAAAGTAAAATATGAGTTATTATTTTTCCAAAGTTTATTCAAGGAAGTTTGTCCTCTTCCAACACCGCTTCTTATCAATGAAGTTCCGTTACAACATTACATACTCGTGATGGAACTTCAAGTAATCTTATAATTTCTTTTCCATTATAAATAATGTATAAGTTATATGACTTAAGATCATTATGATTTTATTTACATGAGAGGAATGAGATATTGTTTTACAAGCTTTTGATTGATAATGCTGATGAATTATTTTATGTGGTCTACACCCTAATAGTTGGTAAAGTGCACCATAAGTATGAGATTTTTTCAAGCATCATAAGGGTCTATACCTTAGTTTGAAAGAGAAGTATGTTTTATTATTTTATACTCGATTATATTACATTGTCTTAATACAAGTATAATATTGATTAAGTGTTTTTTTTGTGTACGAGACATATTCTTGAAGTGTTGAAGAACTGTTAACATACAAGTATTCAAGTCACCATCACCATTGATGGCGAGCGTAATTTGGGACTTGGCGATCTTGGTTATCATGTAATTATTTTTTATTAAGTTTAATGTTTCATTTGGTATTTTAGATAACAAAAACTTCAAAAAAGAAATGAATGTCTTTTATGTGTTTATATTCTATATGCTCTTTTAGTGACCAGATTTAATTCGATTTAACTATCTCGTTGATACTTCATTTTATTTTAATTTTATCTAATCAGATATTATTTTCAAATCACTTATTTTATATGTCAGATAATGTGAATACTTGTAGGGGAAATTTATTTGTACACTATTTTTGAAGGAATATATACTTAATGGTAATCATTACCAAACTCTTACTAGTTTAGTAAATACAAAAATATTATTTGAATCATAAATCAAACTCTTACTAGTTCGGTATATTTTAGCAACTCATAAATTGCCTACACCATCCAAAGTAAAAAAAAAATTATTTATTATATCTATGTTAGAAGCCTTTATAGTACTTTTTAAATTATAAAAAATAAGTACTATTAGTGGAATATTAAAATTAATAAATAAGGGTGACATACATCTATTTATATTGTGTTGAATCTATCAAACAAATATGGGTAAATTTTAGAGTTATTGGAAATTAAAAAAGTTAGAAAAAGATCGATAATTCGTAATGGTAATAAGTACGCACAAGGAAAAAAGTGTGTGAGGTATTAATGACGGTTAACACGCTTAGAACTTGACATGTGTCCTACTTTCTAGGGTTACCGCTTGAGTTTGTGACCGCTATATTTATAGTGGATCACCAGATCTCTCGAAATGTGTATGATGGAGATAAAATTTGTGTTTCCACTATGAATATGAAGTTTTTGCTTTTATTTCTCTCTTTTATCGTGCTTCCGTTTTCTTCCCTTTGATCTTCTATTTCCAAATTTGTTTTTATCTTATTTTTAATATTAAAAAATGACTCGAAGCCAAGTATTTGAGTCTTCTAGTTTCGAAAGCGAAGGATTCATTTGTAGGTTTTTTTATTAACAAATCTAGACCGTTGATGTGATGCCCTTGTTGTTATGGCAACAACATCTACGTTAGAAATTGTGAATCGTTAAACTCTTGTTGCTGTCATATCTGATCGTACATTAGATAATGTTATTTTAGAAGAACATAATCTCATTTCTTACCATGATTAATGACCATATGAGCAATATTTGGTATGAGGACTATTCATATCTTTGTGAGAATTAAATATTTATTTTACAAAATAAATGAAATATTCTTGAACTTAGGTGATAATTTTATTACTAAGATGGTAAAATTTATACTCATTGTATGCATATGAAGTTGTGTTTTTTAATTTCTTAATGGATGTCGGGGTTAATTTCAACATTTTCGCAATTAAATATGAGATATTTTTCTATAACCCTAATCAGTGCCTCTAAAGGCAGTCATTTTTTTCTTGTACGACCGTTACAGAGTTGTTACTGATTTGATGAACTCCAATAAAACTTGTAAGAATAGCTTTGTGTTTGTCCGAGGTGATTCGGAGACTAGCGAACTCCTTTAATTTTTAATTTTAAATCGAATTTATTATTAATTTTTTTTTTATTTTACTTTTCCTATAGGCTTTGCGTATATCTTAGTATAGATTTTGATAATCTATCATTTATTTTTCATTTAGAAAAACATACTGATATTTACAAGAAGTTTAACATATGTAAAATTAACTTCACATTTTAAAGTGATAATGGTAATAATTAGAAGATATCTTATCATAAGAAACTTACCCTGAGCATTTATGTTTGTATGGATATTGATCCTGAGAAGACTAATTTTTAAATTAAAACCATAAGGAAAAAATATGATGGTGATTGGGGTTTAAGAAGAAGAAATTAAGGATGATTTTGTAGTGGAAGGTGTTGTGGTCGAATAGTCAAACCTACAAAAGTTTTCCTCTAGAAGAAATGAAACTATCTTTGGTGTCTTTGTAAAAAGGGTTATGATTCGAGAGGGAGGTTTTAATCCTACTAAGTTGAAAGGAAAATGAAATTGTTATTGTAAAGACTTCCAACCCTCTACAATCAAATGAATTTATTGATGTATATTACGAGCGGAAGGGGGGGATTATGAGGATCCAAATATAAGTTTATACTACCGAGCGACATTGGTTGTTCAAAAAGTGAATGCATTCTCTCAATAAATACCATTGATATAATTTTTAAATAAGAAGAAAATAATAAAAATGGAGGATTAAAATATTTTATTACTTCGAAGACTACTGCTACAACTCTTGAGGAGCTATGAAGGAGGGTGAGGTGCATGTTGTGTCCTTTGTACGATCTTTAAAAAAACAAAATACACATTATTCTAGGACCACTTCTTTTGTGACAAGCTTTATAGAGAAGAATAGTTATTTAGATGCTCAAATTTCAGGATATTTCAACAATGTTCCTCCAACATGAATTCTAGTGTTTATATCGATGTTGTGACCAATATAAGTAGCAGTGCTTCTGTTGATCATCATGTTAAATTGATAAAGTAATTATCGATGTTGCCATGTTTATTACATCAACTCTGATTTCCATCAATTAGGATATAATATCCTCTTTATTTGTTATTGATTTAGCAAGTCGAGATAACCCTTGAGGTATGTACCTTTTTTTATTTTATTTGTAATTATATAGAAAAATAAATATGTAACTGTCAAGTATCAACCTATGGTGCAGACTATTTAACGATTAATTTCATAAAATTTGAAGCTAAAAGTCTTTTGAAATTGCATTAGGGAAAACTTCAGGTTTCTATGAAGTATTTTAGAATTTAAGTATAATGAGAGAAAAGTCAAAGTCAACATTAAATCTCAAGTATCCATTGAAAAGTCAGTAAAAGAGGTGGCCAAATCCAAATTTGTAAGATTTAAAAGTGTTAAGGTTTAGTTGGTTGAATCTCAGGCCAAAGTGAAAGAGTTTGATGGTCAACTATTTGATACGGAGGTTGCTCGTCCAACCTCGATGAGGTAAATAAAAGACTTACTCACTATATTGAATGAAAAAACACCGATCATGAGACTAAGTTAAATAAGTTGAAGGCTGAATGTAAAGCTACTTAGAATAGATTAATCAGGTTGTTGTCGATGATGTGATTGAGTACAAGTAACAATTTGAGGCAAAAGTGGTATTTCGGATCCATGACCGTATGCCATATATAAAATTGGGTAGTCTCTGGGAGCTTGTTCATGAATACAAAATGCTTTTGAATATTGACTATGCTTGGGTAGGCATTGTTGATTACAATTTCTCAGATAATTGTGCAGTTATGAAGGCAGTGAATTCTCATTCGCTGAGATATTATGATGATATTATTATTCTCTTATATTTCCTTAAATATGTTGTATATTCTTATTCTCTTATATGTTTTTCCTTTGACGTAAAGGTATTTCCATCTCATACTCTAATGGTTGGAAAGCAAACCAAATATACTATCACATGAGATAAAGTTTTGCATGTTAGCCCCTTACTACTCAAGATGATGTAATATTTGTGAAGAAGGTTGTTAGTCGTACACAACTATATGCATTGGTCATGGTTAAGAAAGAAAATGTTAATTATTCTTCAGCCTCGAATAAAGTAAAATGGGTGTTGTCTCCCAATTCTCATTCATCTTATATGTGTTTTATTTATCACATAACCAAAATCCTTTTTAAAGATTTTTTTTGTTAATTATTATAGTGTTTTCACAATCTAAGAAAATTTATATGCCTTTCTATTATTTTATTTTTTTAATTTTATACAAGTATTTTAACATATGAACCTTTATTTATGATTTGTAATCTCCTCTACTAATTGTTTTATATTATTGTGAAGAAGAATCTCCAGCAAGGTGATCATGCCTACAGATGTAGTAAATTTGTTATGCTCGATAAAATATTGTAGTACTTCCAAGATACATTTTTGTTGTCACATGGAAACCTATATCAGTATAACTATGTGTGATTAGCCTAACAATTTTATCTTAGTATATTGGATCTCCTTTGGAACATACACTTATGCTCATAACTCTTTAATTAAGAAGACATCAAAGTTTTTATTAAAAAAATGCTTTATTAATACATACCCGCATTATCAAAGTAGGATAAAGCACACCTTAAGTACATCAATAAAACTTTAAGAATAAAATTAGAATAATAAAAAAACTTATATATATATATATATCAGTAGGTACTTTATTCCATATCGTGTAGAGTTTCATATGGTCCACGTTCCATGGATTGAGAATGTTATCACCTATTCATCTCACAATTTATAATTTTTGTTTTCATTTTTGCAGTTACCTTATATGGTCATTTTCAAAAACAAACCTTAGAATTATCACACAAGTGAGTTTTGTTTCATTTTTCTTCGGTCAAGTCTAGATATGCTATTTGGTTTCTTTTTTTCGCTATTTCATTGTCATGTAAAAAGAAGAAATGGATGTATTTTCTTGAATTACAAATTCCTTCCCATACACTAGAGTGAATGATATTTTTCAAGTTTTAATTTTTTGCATAGTTTGGTAGGACCATACGATGTTTTGAAGTGTATTCTATCTAATTTGCAGTTGAACCTTCAAGGATGTATTTGATCTTATCTAGTAAGTTTTGGTTGGTTACTTTCACTGAACATTGGTTTGTGAATGGACAAGTGATGTAAAGTTTTCTTTGATTCCTAAAAATTTACCAAATATAGCAAGTTTTTAAATTTAGAACTGTGTTCCATTAGCTGTTATGATCACTCTTCAAAATTTCATGTATGTAACATATGCTAACTTTAAGGAAGAAAATAAGTTATTCATCTTAGATTCTTACCAATGTTTTCGACTCCATTTATTTTGAGAAGCAATTCATGATTACGAAAAGATATTGGTGACCCCCTGAAACTTTTGGAAGTGGTCCTACAATGTTCACGCCCTATCTATCAGATGAAACTACTTTAGAAATAGACTTCATTGGTAAAACCAAGATTGGATTTCAGTTGAACAAAAGTTTACACGTATCACATTATTAAATAAAAGTTCTAAATTTTGCAATGATAGTTGTTTGTAATATCTTATGAGTAAAACTCATATATGTAGATATTTGTAGGCATAATGATCCTCTTATTCTCTTTCATGGAGTTCTTCTAGAACGCATAAGTAGTCATCAAGACCTAAACATTTGAGAAGATGCGTAGTCAGACTTTGGTGATATAATATTTCAGTCATCCATACGTATCTAGTAGATATGATCTTGATGCTCTGAGCATTTACTTTGTTTTATGGAGTGTTCCATTTGCAAGGTCCAACCTAATTACTGTTCGCCGGTCTTGAGGTTTGTCAATAACCATGAATCTGAAAAGTTAGGGTTACTACTAACTATTTTTCCTAACTAACCACCTAGAAGGCTAATTATGTGTTTCATGAAACTTCTAAGGCATCTACTACTGTAGTCTTCTCATGTACTACTTATTTATATTTAACTTGATCAAAATTTAAAGCTTCATCTTGTAGCTTCCATAAGTATATGATTATATTTTATTTCTTTGCTTCATCTTGCTCTAAATCTTACTAATACTTATGAATCAGTGAGTAATATAATATGTATGGATATGCATATATGGGCTAATCTTAGCCATGCTATGTTTATTTCATATTTTTTTCATTAATTAAAACAGAGAAATCAAACTTAATTGATTGGTATAATGGTTCCCTTAATGGAGATGTCAGTTGAATTCATGCTCCATAACTACAAGGTAGAGCCTCTGTCGGTTTTGGTAATTCAAAATGGTTTTGAATTTTTTCCAGAAAGGTTTAAACTTTGTACTTGGAAATTGGTGAGAAAATTAGCCATAGTATATTCTTTAATCGCATTCCCTGGTTCAAATTGAATGCTGAAATCTCAAATTTTAACTGACAATATTGTCAATAATTCTAATACATTAAGCTTCTTAAGTGTATTTTGGAGAGGGAAGAAGGTTTGGACAGTGATTGTATGAGGTTAAAGATAAGAAAACATCTTTCTTGATGCTACCACCCACTCTTGTGCCAATTTATTTAGTTATAAATATACTATTTAACGGTTAGAATATACTTACTAACATAATAAATGGCTCAAAACATAGCTTATTTTTACTGTACAAGAACTACACTTGATGCATGGTTATACACCATTAAACATAAGTATATTATATCACTTTGGCGGGTCATGTTAGAATATTCGTATAATTCAAGTGTTCCTTGATATTTTTTAATGCTTCATAATATTCTAGAGTCCATTTAAAATGTCAGACCAATTTTAATACTTGGAAATAAAGGCAAATATTTATTTGATAATTTGGATATGAATATTTTTTATACTTTGGGGTGGCTCTATGGCTGCTAGATTTAATAATTTTTTTGGATCTTCTTTGATTTTCATTTCACTCACCAAATAAAATATTCGTGATCGAAGTCCAAAGGTGCATTTCTCTGAGTTTGGCTTCAAAATCACATTACAAACATAGGTTTCCGTTAGGTTCACAAAATGATCCTTATCCTTACCAACATATCGTCTTTATATGCTTGTATACTTCTTTTAATTTATGAGTAAAAAAATTTGTTAACTAGCCACTTGAGTAAGTTTCTCTTGTATTATTGAGGGTCAAGAGTATTACTTTATTTATGTTCTTTATCATCCAATTTTATGACTGATGAGTCCGGATTTTGTCACCACTCTTTATGAGATTCGGACACGGGCAATTCGGACATCATCCACCTAACCGGACAGGGGCAATTCGGACAACCTCCACTTACTGAACTGTCCGAACTGGATTAAAGTATTAAAAACTTAATCACCTCATGACTAAGCTAATTACTTGCTTACTTAAAACTAATGGGTCTTTAAATTCGACCCGAATCCATAAGCACAACCCGAAAGCCCATGTGGCCCAAAGACAAGGGTATAAATACACAAACCACCTTCATTAAATGAGAGTAATGAAAATTAAATACAACCAGACAGCTCAATTCTCCCTCTACACCCTATCCAAAAATTAAATACCTTCAAAATACCAAAAAACACTGGACAAAATGACCCTTAAATAAAAATAAACCTCACCAAATTGGCGACCATAGTGGGAGATACGACGGTGCCTGAATCTAGCATTCAAAACCATCAGGAAAACCCAGTTCGGATGAATCCGGACGTGCAGGAAGTACCACCATATTTGGCCGAAGTGGTGGGAGAAAATGATGAATATACCATTGAGGAGCGAGATAGGTTAAAAGTTGAAATAGAAGCTCTGAGGGCTGCCAAGAGGGCAGAGATGGGCACAAAAGAGAAATCTAAGGCGTTAGTTCACCATACTGACAATCCTAGGGAGCATGAGCCCTCAAAAACCCATGTGAGCACAAAAAAGACTCATGCTAGCTCAAAAAAGTCTCACCGGTCTAAACCAATAGAGAGCTCTGATTCAGACTCAGAATCTTCCGGCAGCTCCTCAGGCGAAGATAGAGTCGATGAATCCCTGTCATCCAGCAGTGATGAAGGCCGTTCGAAAAAGAAAAAAAAGTTAGTCAAAAAGTACTCAAGAAAAAGGGATATGCATGGAAAGTTAAAGAGGCATATAGGCAAAGGATCGTCTCATAGCCGGAGACACGTAAATCGGATGGTGATGGATTATTTTGCCTTCCATGATGAGCCAGGTATCTTTGCAACTCCTATGAGGATACTGTTTTCAGTCGTGGCCGGAATTGGAGACAATCTCCATTGTCCTCCAAGATCCTGTCCGGAAACCTCCCTAAGAGGTTTGACAGTACAAAAATGGAAAAATACGATGGCAGTAAAGACCCGGACAACCACTTGGAACAGTTCAAAAAATTTATGATGAATTTTGATGATGACGACAAGTTGCTTTGTAGAGCATTCTCCCAGTCATTTACAGGGAGTGCTCTGAAGTGGTACAACAGTTTGCCACAAGGCTGCATCAGAAATTGTTAGAAGCAAGGAGGTAAAGGGCAATGGAGACACAATTATCCATTGTGCCCAAGAACCGAACGAATCTCTAAAAGAATACATAAGTCGCTTTGTAAACACCAAAAATGGATTAGCTGATTGCTTCGAACAAGTAGCAATAACTTCTCTGAGACAGGGCTTAAACCTTGGAAACTTGGCTGATTCAGTAACCAGAAAAAAGGCCATGACATGGGGAAGTTTACTGAATCAGGTTGGGAAGCAGATTAATGTAGATGAAACAAAGAAAACTAGGGTGCACAAGTAGGTGAGGTCTTCTCCGGTTGCACCAAATCCAAACCAAAATCAGTCCGGAAACAAGGCTAGGGAGCCTGGGCAGAGTCATAACAGAGCCAAAGCTCAGTCTCAGCCAGCTGAACCAGCCCAGAGCCAACAATCTAGAAATAAGGGAGGGCCTTGGGTTCAACCGGAGTGGTTTGCAGAATTAAAAAAAAACTTATCCACCATTTATGACAAAACAAAGGACGAAGTACATTATAGAAGGCCGGCTGCGTTACAATCTCCTAGGGAAATCCGCAACAATTGTTTTAGCCAATATCACAATGATACTGGCCATACCACTGAGGATTGTCAAGAAGTCTAGAATTTGATTGAAAGAGGAAAGTTGGGAGCATATGTTAAAAGAAGAGGTGGAAATAGGCCCGATAACGCTCATCGGGCTGGTCCAAACAATGCAGGCACATCGGCTCCGGAAGGGGCTATGGTGATAATCGAGAGGTTTGATGTAAAGTCTGAATACTTGGACCCTGATCCGACGCGGAATAGAGTGGGTGTTATTATGGAACGTTGCATGACGGTGTCCGGGCTTATTAACGTTTTTGAATCACTCACAATTTTCGGAGGAGACACCATGACAACACCAACTGCTTCCTCGAGAAAGAGGCACGTTCATACTTTAGCTACCCAACTGGAAGGAGGCAGGACTTCCTATCAATCGCAGATTCCATTTCCCTTCATTGTTTTCGATGAGGATGACTTTAGGGATATAGCTGGTCCTCATGAAGATGCTGTTGTCATAGGAGCATACATCGGGGGCAATGACATAAGGCGAATTTTGGTGGACATCGGAAGTTCTGCCAATATTCTCTTTTTAACTTCTTACAAAAAGATGAAAAATCCAACAGTGATTCAACGTTCGAACAGGTCAATTGTGGGTTTTACTGGAAGCAGCAGATGTGATCGGGTAGTCCGAGGAGGAGGTTTTGTTGGGCAAAGGCCCTTTTAAAAAAATGGTTAGAATACTGTTCATCGTGGTGGATTGTCCCACTTGTTATAATGCTATTCTGGGGAGATCTTGGCTCTCTAGGATGCATGCAGTAGCCTCAACTGTTCACCAATGTTTGAAATATGTTGTGCAAGGACAAGTGGGACTTGTTTGGAGAAGCCAAAAGGTAGCAAGAGAGTGTTATGCAACATCACTAGCTCTCCAGGCGTTGGGGGCAGTTCAAATCAACAAGGAATAGCAGTTTGAGGGGTTTTCTGGGGGAGAGGGTGAAGTTGATGACCCTAGAGAGACCCCTGGAGTTTTAATACCGATTGAAGAAGTTGAAACACATTCTTTGGCTGACGGAAAAAATGTCAAGATAGGGTCCAAGATGACACCAGAATTAAAGGGAAATATGTTGAATTTCCCGAAAGACCATCAGCATGTTTTTGCTTGGTGCAATGCTGATGTTACCGGAGTACCAGCAGATATTATATCACACCAACTGTCCATCCGAAGGGACATAACACCTGTGATACAAAAGAGAAGAGCTTTTTCTAAGGAAAAGGCTGATGTCATAGTTCAAGAGGTCGGCCGGCTTGCTAAAATGGGGCACATAAAGGAGTCTCAGTACCCTTTATGGACAGCCAATCCGGTATCGGTAAAAAAGAAAAATGGCAAGTGGCGTATGTGTATCGATTTTACAGATCTCAATAGAGCTTGCCCAAAGGATTTATACCCAGTTCCTCGGATTGATCAGTTGGTGGATTCCACATCTGGAAATAAGCTGCTATCGTTTATGGATGCCTTCTCCGGGTATAATCAGGTTTAAGTGGATCCGAAGGATCATGAGCATACTACGTTTGTTACCGATATGGGCCTTCATTGTTACAAGGTGATGCCATTTGGGTTAAAAAATGCTGGGGCTACTTATCAGAGTTTGGTAAATAAGGCTTTTGCTGGTCAAATTGGAAGAAACATGGAAGTATACATCGACGACATGATGCGAAAAGTGTGGACAAATAACTACACTTGGCAGATCTCCAAGAAACTTTTGCTAACTTAGTAAAAGTAAATTTGAAATTAAACCCAGAAAAGTGTGTGTTTGGAGTGCAGTCCGGGATATCCCTGGGGTATGTAATAAGTGAGCAAGGGATACAGCCTGATCCGGACCAACTTAATGCTTTACTACAAATGGAGCCTCCTCGGAATGTTAAAGAAGTACAACGATTGACTGGGAGGTTGGTTGCATTAAATCGATTCATTTCAAGGTCTTCCGACAGGTGTGCCCCGTTTTTTCAAACTTTGAAAGGTGCAAAGGATTTTGATTGGTCCTCACAGTGTGATGAGGCCTTCGATGAAATCAAAAAGCATTTGTCCTCCCCCAAGACTTTATTTAAACCTGTTGACAAAGAGACTATTTTCATATATTTGGCAGTCTCTAGTTGTGCCATAAGTGCAGTGTTGGTAAGAGAGGTAGATAATTATCCTCGTCCGGTGTATTACATTAGTAAGAGTTTGATTGATGCAGAAAAACGTTATTTGAGGCTTGAAAAGTTAGCACTAGCCCTGGTGATTGCTGCGAGGAAGATGAGACCTTATTTTCAGGCTCATCCCATTATTGTTCGAACGTCTTTTCCTTTAAAAAAACGTTCTCCAAAAGGCCGACATTTCAAGTAGAATGACTAAGTGGTAAGTAGAATTGGGAGACTTCGATATTGATTTTTCCCCTCAGACAGCAATCAAAGCCCAAGCAGTGGCAGATTTCTTAGTTGAATTTCACTCAGATAGGGACACTAAGCAAACAACTGATGTGAAAGACAAAAAAAAGTATGGGTCATCCGGACTGATGGTGATCAAGTACCATGGGATGTGGTGTTGGGGTATGTTTGACCTCTCCGTACGGTGACAAAATGTACCAAGCTATATGTTTTGCTTTCAGGGCCTCTAATAATGAGTCCGAATATGAAGCTGTTATAGCTGGTTTGAAATTAGCTCTTATTTGTGGAGCCAAAAGGGTCAAGTTGATGAGCGATTCTCAACTTCTTATCCATCATGCACAAGGTCAATCTGAAGCCAAAAAGGAGCAGCTGGTTAAATACTTACTTCTTCTTAAAGAAGTGGCACTTAATTTCAAGAGCGTCATTTATGAGCACATACCCCGAACAGAAAATATACGGGCAGACTCCTTGGCAACCATAGCATATACTGAGTCCTACAATTGGATTCATGTGCTGGAGTGCCCATCCATTCAAATCAATCCGGACAAGGAAGAAGAAAGTTTCAATATACAGATAAAACAGCCTCAAGATTGGAGATTTCCTCTCCTTCGATATCTCTCCGATGGCATCTTACCTTCGGAAAAATCAGTAGCAAGAAAAATAAAGTACAAGGCTCATGGTTTTGCCATCCTAAGATATATTCTTTATAATAAGTCTTATAGTAAACCCCTATTTCGATGTTTATGGGTCAACGAGTCTAAAATAGTGCTCTCCAAATTACATGATGGTGAAGGATCAACTCACTGTGGATTCAGGGCTCTAACAAGAAGAGTTTTGTTAGCTGGGTACTATTGGCCCTCCATAATGCAAGATGCTAGGGATTTGGTGAGAAAGTGTGACCCATGCCAGAGATATAGCAATGAAATTCATGTCCCAACCGTCCCTTTAGAGTCACTTTCTGAGCCGATACCTTTTGATCGATGGGGGTTGGATTTAGTGGGACCTCTACCAATGGCATCCGGGGGGCGCAAAACAATAATCGTTGCTATTGATTATTTTTCGAAGTGGATCGAATCAGCTCCATTGGCAGGTACAACATCAAAAGTTGTTATAAAATTCACTTTATCCAATATCTGTTGCTGATTTAGAATTCCACAAAAGATAACAACAGACAATGCGCCATAGTTTGACAACAAATAAATTGAAATTTTCTGTGCCTCTAGAGGCATACGACACTGCTTCTCTTCCCCTTTCCACCCACAAGTGAATGGTCAGGTCGAAGTGGCCAACAGGACAATACTGTCCGGTCTGAAGAAGAATTTAGAAGGGGCTCCTGGTAAATGGCCAAGTTATTTGCAAGAAGTTTTGTGGGCTTACCGGACCACTCCCGGGGCTGCAACCCAAGAGTCTCCTTTTTCCTTGGTATATGGGTTGGATGCCATTTCACCCATAGAAGCTACTCTCCCTTTATTTCGAGTTCATAACTTTTCCGAACACGCTAACGAAGTGGCAATCAGAGGCCAGCTTGATTTAATATACGAAAGAAGAGTAAAGGCCCACCTTAGAGTTGTACACTATCAAGGTTTGATGAGAAGCAGGTTCGCTTCTAAAATTAAGAGAAGGGATTTTCAACCAGGGAGTAAGGTGTTGAGAAAGGTTGTCCTACACACTAAAGAGAAGCAGTTCGGTAAGTTGGCTCCAACTTGGGAAGGACCCTATGTGGTCATTGAAAAGCTTAAGCCTGGGACATACCGTCTCCAAGACAAAGATGGGAAGATTTTGAATCACCCCTGGAACATTGAACACCTCCGGTTGTACTTAGAATAAAAACTATGTAAATATTCACTTGTTTAAAAATTCATGTAAATATTTGGGGGCATACTCTTTCCTACCCTGGTGGAGCGGGAAAGTTTTAATGAGGTGTCTGGGATTTTTTATATAATTTGATGCCTTCTTAAAATTCCGGAGTGTTTTCACTTAACAGTTTTTGGTGAAATTTTTTATTTGAACAGACCAGACTAAATTGGAGGAGTGATAACTACTTAAACATTTGTCATCAGAGAATTTAAACACTCTCATTTTAGAATACTTATGAAATAACTTAGGGTTGTTTAAACATTGGCCACCAAAATTGAAAAACTATGAAAGAATGCAAGAGTTGTGCAAAATAAAGCTACCCATTAAAACATACGAAGTGCCTTGTCCACCCAAGGACTTTGAGTTTTCAAACGAAAAGGTTTATCCGAACAGGAGCCGAACGTAGTTACAAAATATGCCTTGGCCATCCAAGGACTTTGGTTCAATCACAAAAAATAAGAGAGAGATATTCAATAATTCAAGACTAAGCTTTCTTGATTGGCCCAACCTCACTAGTCTTCTTCTTCTTGGAATCTTCATGGTCCTCATCTGGACTTTCCCTGGTTTTCTCTTCCGCATCAGTAGTATCGTCCCAGCCACTAGAGTATTCATGCTTGTCACCATCAGCCATCGTGTGGAAGGGGAGGTCTTCGTACTCTACAAAAGTCCATAAGTCTCCCAGTGTCCTCTTCGGGAATTTCTCGTGAAAGAGCAAGACCATGTCCGACTTCACTTTGGAAAACTTTTATTTCTGAGTGTCTATCACTTGGTTGGTATAAGCATCAATCCTAGCTTGGATTTTTTCCTCTTGCTCCCTTAGCAAAATTCAGCTTTTTCTTGTGCAGCCTTGGACACCGAGTCCTCGAGCGATATCTTGTCATTGGTTAAAGCATGAATGACCCTGTCTCTAGCCTTCACCTCCTCTCTCGAAGAAGAGAGATCTCTCTCCATCCTCCTGGTTTTTCTTCAACTCCTCATTTCCCTCTTTAAAACATCAGCATTTTGATTGACAGTGAGGAGGTCGCCAGACAATTTCTCTTTTTCAGAATTAAGGGCATTAATGATGGTTGACTGGCCTCGTACTTGGTTCTCCAAATTAAGAACTGGTTGAATATTACTTAATATAGAGTGAGTGATGACATCTCTTTCACTTGAGACAGAGAAAGACTTACAACTGAAGGTAACGATGTTCGAAGAACTTGTGGGGAGGTAAGGCCCAGCAAAATCATCCTTAGGGAGGTTTTCGAAGTAAAGACCGATCTCTTCGAGGCCACTAATATCAACACCATCAATGCTGATATCCCCTCCTGCACCCCCTCCGGTTTGAAAGTCCCCAGGGATGCCTTCTGCTTGAGTGGGGTCAGTAAGATCAACTGGAGGAAGAGGCTCCGGAGGCTGGAGGGAAATTTCATCACCCTTGGAGGTTTCCTTCTTTTTGGCCTCCCTGTCTTTGCCTTCTGCTCCTCGTTTCCTATCTTTCTTGGGAGACTTTAAGGATTTCGGAGATCCTACCACTTCCCTAGTACTTTCATGCTCCACTACTTGTAAAAGAGCGGCGTCAATTTGTCCTTGATCTGGCCCCTCTTGGTTTGTTGGGGCAGCTTCCTCCACTTTGGTAGGATTGGCTTCAACCGTACTATGCTTGCCTTTACCTTTCTTTCCCTTCATCTTTCTTTGGGCTTTAGCTCTACCAGGCAGATACAATGACCCGTCCGGTGCATCTGTTCTCCTGAGGGTTACTTCCGGAGGGGGTGGGGTGGTTAGCTCCTCCCAGGATAAGTCCCTCCGGTTAGTTGTATTCCAAAGGTAGGACCTTGTTAGATTGCCTCCGGTAAAGGCATTATGGAAGCGATTTCCCCACTTCTCAGCAGCCCAAGCATTTAGCTTGGTGCAAGTGGTCTGCCCAGCCTTCAAGTAGTCACTGAAGTCCTTAGGCAGCACTACCAAGAAACAAAAAAAAACAAGTTAGATAAACAAATTGGTGATAAACAAAGATGGGAATGTGAGATAAGATTCTTACCATCGCTTCGCCATCTGCTGGTAAGCAGGCTCGGGTTGACACCGGTTTTAATCTTCCTCCCATTCTCCCAGGCGCCACTCACAAACAAGAATTGAGTCTTCCAATTCCTTTCCGACTCGAGCAGGTCGTCCACTACTCTGTAATTATCACCCATGTTGAAGTGGTAAAAGGGAATAAGGCGGTTTCTGCAGAGACTGGCCACAGCTGCAAACTGCTCCATTGGAAGAGGGATTCCAGAGAGCCTGGAGGCCATTATACAGGCCATGAGAGTGTACCATGCATTGGGGCTCAATTGTCTTGGGCAGAGTTTGATGAGGTGAAAGTATTTGACTATCTCTGGGTCTAAGGGAAACCTTAGTCCCCAGTTGAAGAGCTCAATGAAGAAAACTATTTCACTAAGCTTGCAGTCCATCGGTGTCTCCGGATCCACCGGAATCCTTACCTTGACATTCTCTGGGATCCCCCATTTTGTTCGCATTCGACCCAGTTCGGCGGTGTGGATGAAATCATAATTGAGTTTTTGCAAAGCTAGCAGGTATTTGACACTTACCGTGTGGAAGCAAGGTCCCACTTTTCCCACAAGACTCTCAGAAAAATCCGGATGCTTTAAGCATAGTTTCTCCTTGCCTGTGTCCTTCTTGGCAGCAACAGCCTCACTTGTTTGCCCGGAGACTTCAGACTCAAAAAGATCTTCTTCAACAGAATCCTCCAACACTTCTTCCATTATCATGGAAGGGTTATCAGTTGTTTTGGGGTAAGGGGAGCTAGAGGTTGGCTCAGCAGGCCCTCCGGATGGTTGGGAATTACTGGCTTCTTGTAGTCTGGACTCCGGATGGGGCTCAGATGCAGTGGCTTCTTTCCGGAGACTTGAACTAGATGTCTCCGGGCCGGACAGCTTGTCCTTAGGAATCTTAATGGGTGCTTCTGACCCTGTATTTCTATTTTTAGCCCCCGGTTTGGAAGGTGTAGCTTTTGGAGCTTGCCCTTTCACCAAGCGACCTCTTATCCGATCTACTAACTTCTCTGGAGAGGTGTCAGCATCCGATCTCATGGCAATGAATGGGGAAGGTTTCTTAAAACTGGTAACTGCCTGTCCTGGTTCAACAGTAGGCTCTGATTCTTGAACCGATGAGCCCGAAACAATTGGTGAAAGGTTGGATTGGAACAACCTCCTAGGTTTGGCACTCCTAGTTGAAGAAGAGCCCCAATCAGGCTCTGAACTTGGGGTTTCCGATTTATCTACAGGGGACATAGGGAGGCCTGCAGCAAGGCGCCTTTCTCGTTCAACTTTTTGAGCTTTTTCTAACTCCGACAAATTGAGCCACCCACCTTTTATTAAATCGTTTCTTGCTGTGAACATAAACTGACACCAAAAGAAAGTGTTTATTTTTTAGAGAAATCTTTGAAGTTTAACAGAGCAAGGATGATGAAGATGGTAAAATAATAGAAAAAGGACTAATTTATAGTAAAGGTACAAAAGATGCTTCGATACCTAGGAGAATTCGAAAGGTTTGCAATGATTAAAAACGGCGCTGATGTCATCCTCTTTAAATGAAGAGGTTGCTTTTTGGAGTAAGTGAGAGCGCCGTTCGAGGGAAAAAAGCGGTTGATATGGCGAATCAGAGAGAGACACGTGTCCCATAATCTCTGGCAAAAAATCGTTGAGTTTCTGAGAACTTTTTCAGTCCCGATAAAGCCATTTCACAGTTTGAAAATCTGTCCGGACATGGCTGTGACCAGGTACAAGCTATTTTTTAGGTCTTGCAAAAGGCCTTTGAACACAACCTAAAAAATGGGCTACTGATGAGTCCGGATTTTGTCACCACTTTTTATGAGATCTGAACAACGGCAATTCGGACAGCATCCACCTAACCGGACAGGGGCAATTCGGACAACCTCCACTTACGGAACTATCCGAACTGGATTAAAGTATTAAAAACTTAATCACCTCATGACTAAGCTAATTACTCTCTTACTTAAAAGTAATGGGTCTTTAAATTCGACCTGAATCCATAAGCATAACCCGAAAGCCCATGTGGCCCAAGAATAAGGGTATAAATACCCAACCACCTTCATTAAATGAGGGTAATAAAAATTAAATACAACCAGGCAACTCAATTCTTCCTCTACACCCTATCCAAAAATTTAATGCCTTCAAAATACCACAAAACTCTGGACAAAATTACCCTTAAACAAAAATAAACCTCACCAATGACTATCTCATTGTATGCCAAATATATAGCCATGATGGATTCATTGTTTTACAAAGTTACACATACTATTTTATCGATGTGTAGTTTGAGAATTGGTCATTCAAGAATTCTCTGTTAAGATCGGTGAAGTCCACATACATACATCACTTTTCATTTTCAATCTAACAATTATCAGGTTTGTTGTCCATACTAGATATATGACCAGTTTAACTTAATGTAATAACTTCGACAATAATAACATTTGCTTTCTCGTGAGAGAAAGGTCTTCATCTCTATTTATTGTTCTGTAAATTTTATTGATGGATAATTGATGGCACATTATTGTAGTTGAGACACCTATTACAGTTTTGGTAGTCCAAAACGAACACGTCTAGGTTTTTAGGATGGAATTCTAACAAAGTAAATAAAAATGTATACCTTATAAGTATTAGCCAATACGAACCGCATGTCCTTCTTCTAAAGTGATTTATTCCATTAATTCTTATAATTCTAAAAAAAAATAGGGCTCTTTTAGGTTTTTTCATGCCATCTAAGGCAATCAGCCCCATCTGGTTGCTATTTAGAGGAATGAGGGAAGCAAGGTAACATCTGCGCATTATTCACTATTTGCTTTGTATTATATTTATTTTTTCATTGATTACAAACCTGATAGCTTAAAGTATGGTAGAGACTATTGCATGCATCTAATTTAACTATGTCACCCGAATATAGTATAATATGATGATGAGTCATCCACCACCACAAAAAACCATTGCACATTCTTTATGTGTTCTCTTTCTTTCAAGAACACATTTAGTTTAGTTTTCCAAGTACTAGAGTTTGTACTCTAGTAAAACTAAACAACACATTATTTTATAGGATTCAGAGGTGTTATCTTACGTATTTGATCATATGTTTTTTGAAAAAATATATTTTTGAGCCCTCAATGTCAATTAATATTCTTTTACTCTCCACTCTGGTGGTCTCAACAACTATGAATATTGCATCTTCATGAGGCCTAACAAATCCTCTTTAAATCATCATCATCAAAAGATATAGTGTGGTAGGAGTTTCTATACAATTATAAATGATTTATTGAATATATAAATCATTAATTTTGAGTTTTTTTGAGGAGTTTGATATCCTTGTAAGAGTTTCTCCTCTAGTAATAAAACTAACTATTTATTTGTTTAAGTCGAATTCTAAAAATTAGCATAATTTATAAAATAACCAATTCCCATGTCTAGACGCTGACATTAGTTGTTCAACCCTATAATGATCTTTAAGTGTTTGATTTTATTATGGTGGAAGGTCTTTTTGGGGATGTGACAGCTTAGTCCTTCACAACTTAATGAGGTCTATATTATTGGTATCCCTCTTCTCTCTAGAAGTCTATATTATTTCTGGTTTCTAGTATTGAATTGTATCTTTAGTTTTGTCATAAATAGTGGTTATAGTTTATATGAGTTTAGGTAATTTTATCTTTGAACCTTTTTTTTATTAATGTTGGGTCTAAAATCCTTAGTTTGTCATTAAAAGGTCTTTTTTGTGGTTGGTCACGAGTTTGATTATTTGATTAAATATGAGAGACATAAAGAGGCTAGACATGAATATAATTAGGATTATAGACATGATAATAAGAATAATAAGCATTCAGTTTACATGGAAACCTCGTGCGCATATTTTCATCCACTTATACTTGCTACTCAACTTAGGCAAAAAATTATCTAACGTTTAAAATATTTTTCGTCATGATATCGTTAACAAGTAGTCCTAGGAGGATTTCTTGTAAAGAATTAGCACATGCCATGATATCATTACAGTTTTCTAAGTTATTATTAGTGCGAACAAACCATTTTGTGTAATTACGAAGGCTATTATTCGCCTCCTAATTGCATTAGATTACATAGTCCTCATCACCCTGGATAACGTTTCTCTCTATTAATTGATATTGGAAGGCGATGAGGGAGAATAAAAGATGTATGGGAAAAGTGTAAGGAAATATTCTTATTGGGGAAGTATTGTAAAAAGTACAAAAGAAATAGTTATTATGAATAAGTGGGAAAATATAGGGGCTAAATGTGTAATAGGTGGGAATTAAAGTGTGTGGGGCCCGTTATTATACTATAAAAGGACCACACACGAGTTCATAATCTGATTGATCAATATAATATTACTTTCTCTCTCTACATAGTCTAACTCTCACTTTCTCTCTCTAAAAAGGTACTTTCACGAAGTATTTGTTCTTTACTGTTAGGACCCCCGAATAATCATATAACACAAAATCACCCTAGAGCTATTTCTTAACTTATCAGTGGCGTCGTCTGTGGGAAACGAAGATTGTTCTGACGACAATCTCTTTCTGGGAGTTAGTCCTGGTCCGAGCAGAATCATGGAACAGCAAGGGGATGATTTTGTCAACAAATGTGAGGAGAATCTTGTGGGGAATACTTATGAGAATGACATGGAATACGAGGCGCATGGTGGCCAGCGCGTCGGAGAAATTGATGACTTAGATTTGCTGGCTAGAAGGAATGAGTTATTGTTGGAGATTGAAAGATTGAGGGCATAAAAATAAACCGTTCAGTCAAATCTTCGTTCCGAGGTGAGGAGGGAGCCTGACAATGGAAAAGAAGAGCGTGCAACCGACTTTCATCCTAGAAACAGAGATTACAGTTATAGAAGTCACTCACGACGTTCTTCGAGGAGGAAAGAAAAATGTCACCTGGAATCTGATGATTCAAGCGATTATTCTCGTTAAAGTTCACCATAATCGTCTCTTAGGAGGAATCACAGAAAGAAAAGATATGGTCGAAGGTATGGGGAGCACCGAAGGGGAAGAAGTTCGGAGAGAAAATCTCTGAGGGAAAAGACCTATCACGCTCGTGCCAATGAGCAGGGATATGACCAGATGAATTTTCCCTCTGGGAATCAGCATGTCGACCAGCGAAATTCGGAATGACAGCATCAATATACTTTGCCGTCCGAAGAAGGACTCTATTTTCCAAGCCATAAACATTTGAGAGCAAATATTTATATGACGGGTCATAATTGGAGAGCTTTTCCTTTGTCCTCGGAAATTCTAGTTGGCAACCTCCCAAAACACTTTGATATTTCGAAGCTAGAAAAGTTTGATGGGACGCAGGATCCTGATAATCACATCGAGCAGTTCAAGAATTTTATGATTAATTTCGATGACGATGATAAATTGCTGTGTTGGGCGTTTTCTCAAACTTTAAAAGGGGTGGCTTCCAAGTGGTATAACCGGCTTCCGCAAGGTCCGATAAATAATTTTGACATGTTCTGGAATATCTTTAGACATCATTTTGCGGGGAGCAAGAAGTTTCGAGCTAATGGAGACACAATATTCTATTGTAGGCAAAAATTGGGGGAGAGCTTGAAGCATTACACCAATCGATTTGTTAAAACAAAAACGGACATGGAGTATTGTAAAGATTCGGTGGCACTCGCGGCATTCAGGATGGGGCTTCTCCCCTGATTATTAAAGGACACGGTAGCAGAAAGTCAGGCAATGAATTTTGGGGCACTATTGGATTAAGTTGAGAAGAGGATTTTAGTGGAGGAGACTCAGGCATCCGAGAAAGGATCAAGCGATCAGTTGGAGTATAACCAATTTTAAAGGACTGACTCTAATAATCAAGGGTCGCGTACTAGTGTTCCAGCTAAGAGTGCGGGTCAGTATCCGCCTAGGCCGAGAACGAACTATAGTAACCAGCTAAACTATAACTAAAGCATGAGGCCAATTTCGAAAAAATGGATTCGTCCGGACTATTTTGTGGAGTTAACGGAAAATGTGGCTACGATATTTGATAAGGCAAGATCAACGGTGCAGTTCAGAAAACCTTTTCCGATTCAAACTCTGAGGGAAAGTAGAAGTGCTAACAGGTTCTGTAAGTACCATGAGGACATTGGACATGACATTAAAGAATGCACTGCCTTAAAATATAAGTGCAAGCTTTGATTGAGAATGGAATGTTATTAGAGTTTGTGAAAAAGCACTCCCAGAAAAACGTTGCAGTAAATGATGTCCCAAAGATTGCTGATACATCAATGGTGATTTCCGAAGAGGTGGATGTTTTTGATATTGAACAAGAGGATCTGGATCCTAAGGAAGGGAGAAATAACGTGAACATGGTAGAGGAAATTATTCGAAGAGGGAAAGTAAATGACATGTGTGCTTTTTTCGAGTCGCTGGCTATCTTCGGAGGAGATACCATTCCAGGGAATTCTAATAGTTTGCAAAAAAGACATATGGTAAACTTGACCACACAGATTGAAGCAGGGGTTTCAGCACAGATACATCGCTTGCCCTCTCCCATAATATGTTTTGACGATGATGATATGAGGAATATAGCGGGCCCACATGAAGATGCGGTGGTTATCGTTGCGGTTATAGACGGAGACCAAGTTCAGAAAATACTTATTGATACGGGAAGTTCCGCGAATATTTTGTTTATGAGTACCTACAGGAGAATTTCTGACCCACCTGTTATACGACGATCCGACAGAACTTTAGTGAGCTTTACAGGAGCAACAGCAATAGTCGTTGGAGAGTTTCAGTGTGTGGTAGAGTTAGGTCGTGGGCCGTTTAAGAAGAAAGTTGAAGTATTGTTCATAGTGGTAGACGCACCAACTTCGTACAAGGCAATTATGGGTCGCTCTTGGCTGTCCAGGATGCATGGTGTTATCTCTACGGTACACCAGTGTCTGAAATATGTGGTAGGAAATAATATAGGGACGATCAGGAGCAGCCAAAAGATAGCTCGAGAGTGTTATCAGATAGCTCTATCCTCGAAAGGAGTTCGGGGAAAAGTATCAGAAAAGGCATAGCAGTTAAAGGGGACTTCCTCGGAAATCATTCCCTCTGATGATCTGAGGGAGGCCCTCGGATTTCTGGTTCCGGAGGAGGATCACGAGGAGCATAAATTTGAAAGGGGAATTTTTTTGAAGATTGGAGTAAAACTTTCTTTTGAGTTCAGAGAACGATTGATTGCGTTTTTGTCAACAAAGTTAAATATGTTTGCTTGGTGTGCACAGGATGTTACGGGAGTACCGCCGGAAATAATATGTCATAAACTTGAAGTACGACATGATGTTCGACCTATTGTTCATATAAAAAGACCGGTTTCTCAAGAAAAGTCTGCAGCTATTCTCTCGGAAGTGGAACGAATATTAAGCATAGACCACATTCGAGAATCGCAGTACAAATCTAAGAAATTAATTGAGAATTTAAAAAATATCAAATATTTTTAATTAATATTAAATTTGAAATATTTGTGGGTTATTGAAGATTTGACCAGGGTACTATTGTAATTATCGCAAAACACAAATATCAACAAAATAAAATCTTTCGAGATAAAAGCATGATGCTAAAAAAAGTAACGGTAGCAATACAATATAATATTACAAAATAACAAGAAGTTTCAATCGTCGAACCACTCCCTACAGTAACTCGATCTTCATCTTCGATTTTCGGAGCAATGAGTGGCCAAGGGACTACAAGCTCTAATTCTCTTTCGCAGTCCTCATGGTTCTCCAGATTCTGGTCGTCAGCTCGCAGAGCTAAAACCCTAACTCATCCGTCGTCAGGGACCACCGTGCATATGAATTCAGGTGACGGATTAGTCCGGAAACTCGGAATCTTCGATCTTATACTCATAGGAATTGGTGCTTCTATCGGTGCTGGCATATTCGTCGTCACCGGCACGGTTGCTGCGGAGGCTGGTCCAGGTTAGTCATAACTCATATCTGACTTTGAACTGTGGTACTTTTGGCTTTATTTGATATAGTTTTTGAACATCAACGTTGTTGTCTGAATACATATAATGGCACTTAGACATTGTTTATGTAATGGTTTGATGCTATCGACCTCTCTAAAAAAAACATTATATATACAGAACATTTTTATGGGTTTATTATATTTTTGAATTTTAACTAAATTATATAAAAAATAAAAATAGACTTACGGTTTTTTGTTTGAATTAATTTTGATATTTAACCCGAGCTGAGAAATCAACTTTTGTTGTGAGCCGAGCACTAAGATAAAACATGAAACCCAGGAAGAGACAAACCAACGAGGTTTGGCCTTGAAAGATATGATAAAGTTTGTATGATAATTCGGGTCGGGCAAAATGTAAAATATATAAAAAAAACCATTTTTATATATTACCGGGTTCGGGTTTGGACACTTATTGCCAGATTCATCCGCCATAGTTATTAACTTGATACTGATAGAAATAATTATGCAGGGGTGACGATAAGCTTTATACTTGCGGGAGCATCGTGTGTGTTGAATGCTCTTTGCTATGCTGAGCTAGCTTCTCGGTTTCCTGCTGTTGTTGGCGGGGCGTATTTGTATACCTCTGCAGCATTCAATGAACTCACGGCTTTTCTGGTTTTTACGCAACTTATGCTTGATTATCATATTGGCGCAGCTAGCATAGCTCGAAGCTTAGCAAGCTACATAGTTAAGCTTCTAGAACTTTCTCCAGTTTTGGAACACAATATACCGAGCTGGATGGGGACTGGCAAAAATTTACTCGGAGGAGCTTTGTCGATTAATTTATTGGCTCCAATTCTCTTGGTTCTTTTGACTCTTATTCTGTGCCGGGGTGTTAAAGAATCTTCAACTGTGAACTCACTGATGACCACAACGAAGGTGAACTTTTCTTTTAATCTTTCTTTACTAATTATACGTATCACGAATATATCAAAATCTATTTGCATTTCAGATTGTGATTGTGATCGTTGTCATCTTTGCCGGTGCTTTCAAAGTTGATGTCTCGAATTGGACTCCTTTTGTGCCCAACGGATTCAAACCAATACTGACAGGAGCTACTGTGGTATTTTTTGCATATGTTGGATTTGATGCTGTCGCTAATTCAGCGGAAGAATCAAAGAATCCTCAGGTGTGTCACATTGGAATTACTTAAACCCTTCACACATTGAATTATGTAATGCTCGTTAAGTAGTGGTCCGGGTTAAGGGTTAGCGTAAAGCGAAACAAACCAAATCAACTGAATTATTTAATGCTAGTTCGGTATATTGTTCGATAGGTAGTGGTCCTGTTTTTGCACAAATGATCTAATTACATTTGTTTTAGTTTTTCTTTCATTGTCTTTGTCCGGCCCATAAACCAAACCAACACTGAATCTAACTGAGCCAAGACCCCAATTTAAAAAAAAAACGATTTTGATTTTTATAGACTGAATTCATTCGGTTCGGGTTATGTATTGTATGGAAAACAATTTAATCTGACCTCTAATGTTTGTTTTCCGATTCTATACTTTTTTATAGTTGACATTTATTAAAATCTATATTTCAGCGCGATCTGCCAATAGGAATCATGGCGAGCCTCTCAGTATGTATTGCATTGTATATTGGTGTTTGCTTAGTAATTACTGGAATGGTACCTTATCATCTCCTTGGCGAGGATGCTCCTTTGGCTGCAGCCTTTAAATCCATGCATATGAAATATGTTGCCATTTTAATCAGTATAGGTGCTGTTGCTGGACTTACAACAACACTTTTGGTTGGTCTATACGTTCAGGTGATTATAAATCGGAATACACATATTCTTGAAATCTATTGATCTATTCGAATGTATATTGATGAGATTTTATTCGTGAGCAGTCCAGACTATATCTTGGGTTAGGAAGGGATGGTTTATTGCCTTCGTTCTTCGCAAAAGTTCACCCGTCTTGCCACACACCTATTCATTCTCAAATCTGGGTCGGTTTTGTGGCTAGTGTTTTAGCGGGGCTGTTTAATGTTCGCATGCTTTCCCGTATACTTTCAGTCGGGACATTGGTAAGTAGTCTCTGCTATATATTAAAAATGATTTGTTTTTTATTTTACTAGCAACGGTTTAACTTTTTCTAATGACCGAATCTCACCTTTACCTTTACCTCATACTTATATCGTTTTCAGACAGGCTATTCAGTTGTTGCTGCTTGTGTTGTTGTTCTACGTCTGCAAGAAAAGAAGGCCAACCAAGTTTCTAAAAGATGGACTTCAAAGTGGAGGGAAGGAGTTCTTTGCCTTCTCATAGTTGCTCTTTGTGGTTTCGGCGCAGGAGTTTCTTATCGTTTCAATGCTCCAATTTTTGTACTGATTGGTGCTGTTGCTATCGCTGTGGTTGCTATTGTTGCTCTTCAATTCCGCCAAGTGAGTCTTAATTTCACTTGTTTTTTCATTAATAGTATTATAGGTATTATGAATAAAATAGGTAAAAACCGAGTCATATCAATCCGGTCAGACAGATCTGTTCCAGATAGTACAAATAAAAACCAGTTTCGACAATCCAAGGCCAAATTCAATTCAACCTATACCCCGAGTTTTAGCACCCCTATTTCTAAGCATATGTTTTTCTTATTTCCAGGCCTATGCATACCTTCCAGGGTCTGGGTTCTCTTGTCCTGGAGTACCACTAGTGCCATGTGTTTCCATCTTCTTCAATATCTTCTTGTTTGCTCAGGTGTGTTTATGAAAACAAACTCTTACTGATTCAATCTTAATTATTTATTACTAAATCATTGTTACGATCTTTTTTTAATAGTTGCACGAAGAAGGGTGGATGAGATTTGTCGTCCTCTGCGTAATTGCGACTGGAGTTTATGCACTTTATGGTCAGTACCATGCAGACCCAAATTCAGATGAGACAGTAGCTCCTTGATATAAAGAATTGATAACAATCATACATAATAGGCATTTCCAGTAGTGGTAATACGGAAATTGTATAAACTATTATAAAAAAGTTATGAACTCTGAATTGATAAAAATATATATTTGATTGTTCGAAGTCTGTATTTCTTCGCGTGCAAAATTAACAAGCTCAGAAGAAATGAAGTACACTAGGTCTTTTAACAGAGAAATCAACATATATAAATAAAGCTCAGCAAAATTAGCTAATCGGCATTAAAACAACATAACAGAGACATAAACACAAGGAACAGAAGTGACTAGCATATTACATTAGCAGAAACATTAGGACATACAACAAAACATACAGCAAAGTCAAAACAAGTCTAAGGCCATCTGGAAGCGGAACACCAAACCCCTCCAAAGCTAACTCTAGAGCATACATTATAGGTCCACATAAAACCTTAAATGCTGTTATAGCAATGCTAGACTTGACAAGTTCTTTGGCTTTGGTCAATGACCATAGGCAGCTTTCTTAACCTTGGACACCACACTTGGCACAAATTTTGTAGCCTTTTTGACACAGTATCGACAACTACGTTCTTCAGTGAGCTCCAAAATCCCATTGTAAGAAATGGTGAATAATGTAAGAAGAGTTTTCTTAGTCATATGCATAGAGATAGAGAGATGGAGAAGTAATAAGAAATTAGTAAGTTGTTGAATCGTTTAAAAAATGTCATAAATAATACCGGAATTATGTATAAAGTAGGATGGGCCTCCATCAAATTTTTTATTTCTCCATAAATAAAAAGAAACTCCACTCTGTTATTTCTTCCATAAAGGAAATAACATATTTTCCCTTTTCTTTATTTTTATTTCAAACACATTGATTTTCCAGCAACTCCATCGATTTCTATCACCATTCTAACTATCTCCATCATATTAACTTATGCACACCCAATCAGCCTTATTAGCTTCTCACACCAATCCCCCATAAACCCTAACCATAGTCTAGCCACTATAAAGACGGTCTCCTCTTCAAGATTTTTCTTCTAATCTTAAAAACAACAAACCCTAGCCAACTACTCGATTTCTCTTTTAATCTTGACAAAAAAACGACAGTCTCTCTCGAATTCGTATAAGGTATAAATCATTTGTTATTTTAAAAATCAACAACACTTAAAAATGCACCATTGTTTATTAAAACAGATGAAATTGACCTAATTCCGAGATGCCGTCTCGGAATCAGGTGTTTTTTTCTTGAAAAAAGCACCTGATTCCTAGTTGTTGTCTCAGAATTAGTTGTTTTACGCTAAAATCTGCACAAATCAGGATTTTCGAAAATATTTTTTTAACAGAGATTCTCAAGTTACATGAACGTAAAACTAAAAAACAAGATTAAATTATCTTGTTGGTTGATTGGGTGATGTTCTTCGGTGTTAAATCTTTAGTTTGGGTGTCTTCCTCTTCCATGAGTAATCTTTAAGAAATTTGAAGTTTTTTGTATTTTTAGAGTTTAATTTTAAAAGTTAAATCATACATGTTGGATTTAATTTGGCTAAATCATGTGTTTGTTGATATAAGAGTTTCATAAGGGTTAATGACATCAAGTTATAAATTAGAAGGTAAAATGAGGACAAGATAGTAAAAGCAAGTAATAAGTCTTTTTCATTTTGAAATATGGAGGAAATAAAAAATGTGATGGAGGAAATAGTTCCACCCAAGTAGAATTTAATCATGAATGGCTGCCTGAAATGGATTAATTAATCACGTATAATTATATTGGATTGCATAAAATATTTATTTGTATGTAGTTAATGTACTGGTTTTACAAATTTAAAAAGCAAATTAACACACTTTATGTAAAGAGTTATGTCAAGATTAAATAACGGCATCATCAAAGATATTTTTTTATGTGGACAGTAACATGATGATTTTTTAACTATAGTTAAACAAAACTAAAACTAAGAAATTCAATACCAGTAATATAGTATGGGTTAAAACCAAAAAACTTAACACTATTCTAAAAATATGGAATAAGGAATGTTTTGGTAATATTTTTGATGTTCTAAAAGATATTTAGGAAAAATGAAATTTACTTAAGAATACTTTCCGGTTTTTCTTCTCTCCCAAGAAAAAAACAATCTACACAAAGTCAAATTAAACACACAATCAGTTGCTTATTAAAGAAGAAACTTATTGATACCAAAAAAAAGCTATTCTAATTGGAATAGAGACGGTGACAAGAACACAAATCTCTACCATAACTTTGTGAAAAAGAAAAAGAAGAAAAATAAAACATTTACAGTATTCCGGATCAGGGGAGTTAGATTACTCATATTGATAAGAGTGGTGAAATCAACTCAAAATATATTTTAAAACTGCTTTATCTGATGTCTCTGGTATTGATGATCCTCTAAACCTTTATGATCTTATTCCTAACTTAATCTCAAATAATGATAACACAAAATTAATGATTCCTCATATTAAAGAATAAATCTATAGTGTTATTGTGAGTTTAAAAACTGTTAATGCCCATAAGATTGATGGCTTTAACAACCAATTTTTTAAAACCTGTTGGCATATTATCAGTAATGACCTTTGTGCTACCTTTGAGTCCTATTTCAATAGTCATAGCATGCCCCGTGGAGCTTTTGTCACTCTTTTGTTTGATTCCTAAATCTAACAATCCTACCACTTGGAAGGATTTTAGGCCAATAAGCGTATGCACCATTCTCAATGGAATCCTATATAAAATTCTCAATAATAGGCTAGCTAAGATTCTTCTGAAAATAATATCTAAGATTCAAGGGGGTCTTGTTTTAGATAGAGATATACATGATAACATTCTTATTGCTAAAGAAATTATGCATGATCTGAAAAACAAAACCGAAGTGAGTCCAAGGGGTATTTTAAAACTATAAGAGGCATTAGACAAGAGGATCCATTATCCCCGAGTCTTTTCGTCATAGTTGAGGAGTACATTATAAGGGGTCTTAACGAGCTATTCTCTGAAGATAAATCCACGACTTACAAAACTAGAAGCTCCATTGTCATCTCTTACCTCACATTTGTGGATGATTTACTGATATTTACCAATGGATGCTCCTCTACCATTGACAAGCTTGTTGCATTCCTCCAGCACTATCAGGACAAGTCTCGGCAATCTGTCAACAAAGATAAGACTAAATTTCTAACACCTGCTAGCATCAACAATATTAGGAAAGCATTTATAGAGTTCCAAACTGGATGCACCCTTAGCACTCTCACGACTGTCTATCTTGGTATCCTTCTCAATACCAGCAACAGAAATATAAATTATGAGCCTCTGGTAACTAAAATCATAGTAAGAATTATTGATTATGATGGAAGACACTTTTCTTATAGTGGCAGGTTAATCCTAATTGAAACTATCATTATGGCTTATCTCTTTTACTGGATGCAAAAAAACTTAATCCCTTAAACTATCATCAACCATATTGAGAAGATTCTAAACAAATTCTTATGGGGTCCCTCTATTGAGAACAATTCTATTATATGGACTAACTGGCCCAATCTTTGCAGACCTTTTGTTGAAGAGGGGTCGAGCATCAAAATTTTACAAGACCGACAAGTTTCCTTCTCATTTAAACTCTGGTACAAGCTGAAAAAACAAAGCTCTTGTTGGGCGGCCTATACATCAATATCTACTGTAAAAACCTTCATCATCTTCAAGTGAGATACTCAGATCATCACTCTCTCATTTGGAAAATACTCATTCAAAATAGAGAAGCTGCTGAAGATTATATATATTGGAAGATTAGCAAAGGTAATCTGGATTTTTGGTTGGGAAAGTGGTTTGGTAAATCCTCTCCCTTTGATAAGGTCGGGAATATCCATACCAACATCACTAGAAAGATGTGAATAAAATACCAAGGCAAGACCAAAGCGAACCGGACCTACCCAATAAGAATGCACCAGATAGTCTAACAAAGTATAAAATGGAACCGAAAACATATAAAGTAACAGGAGAGCAGGGTCGAGACTCAAGCATCAACTAAATCGATCCCGGAAACTGGAACGGCTAAGAGGCGAGGTTGAGCCGAGCAGAACCAAGTCGAACCTAGGAGATCTCGAACGGATAAGCGACGAGGTCCAACTAAGCAGAAATAAGTCAAAGCAAGAATAACTGAGCTCGAGCAGAGCCGAGCAGATGCCTCGGCCGAGCAGAAGATTTTCCGATCCAGATCACCGCGCTCACCCCGATCACGCTATAGGAATAACGAAATAAAGATTATTAATAAAGTTAAGCGTATTTTTGAGTCAACTCGCACGACCCGTAACTCCTATAATAGTGGCCGCTAATTTAGGACCATTAACATTAATAATGGTCTACGTGCAACACTAATAATGTCACGTAATAAATGGTCATATTGTAACCACTATGAAAAGTATAAATATGGATCCTAAACATGTAAAATGATCTTTTTCCTAAATCAATAAAAAGTTACTACTTTGGAAAATATTTGTTTAGATTCTGCGTTAACATTTTTGGTGCCATCTGTGGGAACCCAATAGAAAAAAAAACCTCATTTGTGTTCAAGCACCAATAGTAGTGACTAAATTCAGAATTGAAATAGAACTTACAGAGAGACATATCACTATGACAAACCTAGCTCAAATAGTAGAACAAGTCATTGGACCAAGCACTATTTCGTCGCAGGCTGCAAACGTCCAGGAAGTTCATCCTCATGGAATGGTGGAAGTTACGCCAGGAATCTCCCCAACAAGCGTCGGTCCACCAATATCTGTGGTTGTCGTGGATGTTATAGCCAATCCAACTGACCCGCCCGCAAGATCTAATAATATAGTTGAGATGACATAAGTTAGGCGGCTCGAGAAACAGATCCAGTCAATGCAGCAGGTTCAACATAAAGAAGATCGAGGTCTGGAGGCTAAAGATCAGGCTGCCAAAGCAGCGCTAGCAGAAATGAATGATGCGATCAACGCACCGACAGTAAAACTTCGTGATGGTGGTCACGCGCAGCCGAGTTTGACGATCGAGACTAGCCGAGCAGCCAAACGAGAAGGATCATCCAAGCGCCATAAGTATGGTGAAGGAACATGTGAGAGCAGCGGTCGGAAATGTTAGAAGGATAAATAGCAGTGTCAGGAGGAAAAGAATGTGTCCCCAAAAGCAAACAAAAGGGGTGTAGTTGAGCAATATGATCAAGTGCGCCCTACAATAGCGACATATGTGCTCGAGGAATCGTCATTTATAGAAAAAATTCTAGCTGCAAAGCTCCCGAAGAAATTCGACCCTTTCCGTTTAGAAGCGTACGACGGTAAAAGCGACCTGAGAAGACACTTGGAGCAATTCTGAAATACAATGATGGCGTTCAGCCCGGACGAAGTCATGCTATGCCAGGCTTTATCGATGACCCTCAAACGTAATGTCATGGATTGGTTCGGTAGCTTACCTAAAGGTTCCATCCATGATTTTGCAGGGCTATAAATCGTGTTTTGAAATAGGTTTGTGGAAAACAAAGAATTACGACTGGACGCAAACTCTATTATGGACCTTTACCAAAGAAGGGTATAGTATTTGAAAGGCTATGTCATGTGATTCATTCACACCATGAATAATATTTCTGATTTAGCAGAAAACATGGCGGTGACATCTTTTAAAAGAGGGCTCAACATGCAGAGCAAGCTATACACCGACTTGGTAAGGTTCCCATGTGATAAAATGGGGGATCTCCTTGCCCAAGCTGATCAGTTTATTAAAGTGACGCAACAAAAATTATATCCATCGATAAAATCGTGTCAGAACCTAGAACATAAACGTATGATAAAAGGAAGCTCGACGATGGGCCCCTAGGGGTACAAACAATCAATGTCTGCAGTTTATGAAAATTCCGCTCAACAGTTCACACCAATCATGGAAACAATCTCTGCCATCTACGACCAAACCAAAGATAGGTTACGACCACACTCCTCGAGTTATGTCAGCCTCAGGTTACAAACGATCGACTAGGAATTTTTGTTCTTACCAAAACGACTATCGCCACGCAACTGATGATTGCTGATAACTGAGAAAGGAAATTCAGAGATTAGCAGACAATGTCGAGTTGATCCAATTCGTACAACAACAAAAATGTCACCAACAGAGCGAAAAAGGGAAGAGCCCCGCCAAAATGAGCTGGAGCCTCAGTGGGAAGATAAAAGAATCGACGCATGAAAGCAACAATGGCTTTTTACGATATCCGGATGAGGTACCTTAACCAAGGCCGACCAACAATCCAGAAAGCGGGCGAGGGCAGACCAGCAAGTACATTCAGTGGATTGTCCCACTTATAATGCTTACAGAGAGCCAATGGCCGACCTCTCTTTCAACGACGACAATCTGAGAGGAATTTTCACCCTCCCATGAAGATGCGTTGACAGTCAACCTATATATTAGAGACATAATGGTAACCAAGGTGTTAGTATATGGGGGCAACTCAACCAATATTATTTTCAAAGCAAGCTAAGATCAAATGTTGGAGGTTCTGACATATAAACCAACGCAGTTGACAGGATATGAAAGAAGGACGTCACAGTATGTGGGCCAGGTTGAACTAATGGTTAAGGTCGGACATGACGCTACTAAAAAAAGGTCAAGACCCTTTTTATGATCTCGGATGCACTGAGCTCCTATCACGCCATCATCGGGAGATCGTGGTTGCACCGGATGGAAGCAACCCCATACACATTCCGTCAATGCATCAAGTACCCCATCGGTAATGTTATTGGGATCATAGAAGGAAGTTAGTGCACTGGCGAAACATGTTACTCCTGTCACAGTAGATCCCAACAAACCAATACGATAGCAATTAAAAGGTGTGGGGGAACCAAATGAGCAACTTATTATTCTACCCTCGCCTGAACCGATAGATGATCCTCGAGATGATGCGCATCAGGGTAATAATTTGGAGGAAGCCTTGGAAGAGACTGTAGCAGCGGGGCGCACCCTCCATATCGGCATTTCTTTGAATCCAGGTTTTAAAACTTCTATAGTCCTATTATTACAACAAAATTTAGATATTTTTGCATGGGTAACCAAGAACGTAATGGGGGTCGATCTTTCATTGATTTGTCATGAGCTAGTAATCGACAGATATGCCAAACCTATTCGGCAAAATCGCAGATCTTTTTACATTGAAAAACATGAAGCAATAAACAGTGAGATGACTAGATTTTTTTTATCTCGAGCATATTCGTCGAGCTCGATACACGGTGTGGATAACAAACTCTGTTCTGGTAAAAAAGAACGGAGGGCAGTGGCGCATGTGCGTCGATTTTACCGATCTGAACCAGGCATGCCTTAAAGACGACTTTTCTCAACCTCGCATCGACTAATTAGTAGACTCAACCTCAGGTTGCGGATATATATCCTTTATAGATGCCTACTCTGGTTACAATCAAATTTGCATGCATTGGAATGATGAGGAACATACAACTTTTCAAACAGAATGCGGGATGTATTGTTATATCGTCATGTCTTTTACTTTAAAAAACACAGGCTCCACTTGCCAACGACTGATCAATCAGATCTTCAATGATCAGCTAGGACACTGTATGGAAGCCTACATTGATGACATGATCATCAAAACCAATGTCCCATCGCAGCACCTTGAAATGCTGAATAATGTCTTCAAAGTCCTGCGTAAGTATAACTTAAAGTTAAATCCGTTAAAATGTTCATTTGGTGTCCAAACATGAAAGTTTTTAGGTTACATGGTCAGTAAAAATAGAATTAAAGTGGACCCCACTCACTTGCAAGTGCTAATGCAGATAGAGCCCTCGAAGAACGCAAAAAGAAATTTAATGTCTCACACGGTGCCTCGCAACCCTCTCTCATTTCATATCAAAGGCCTATGATAAGAGTCACCATTTTTTGACGTTTTTTGAGGGGCAAAAAAGTTCGAATGAAGCACACACTGTGATGCAACTTTCATCGCTTTAAAACCGTACCTCGCATCGTCTGAAATCTTATATGCACCACTGACATGTGAACCCCTCTAATTTTAGTTATCTGTCTCCAACTTCACTGTTAGTGTTGTCCTCATCAGGGAGCTGAAGGCGTACAACATCACGTTTATTCTACAAGTAAAACCTTGGTAGACGTTGAGACCAAATATTTGAAGTTGGAGTAACTCGCCCTAGGATTGGTGGTTGCTACTAAAAAAATGCAACCGTATTTTCAAGGCCACACAATCATTGTTCAAACTTCTTTTCCCCTACGTAATGTCTTATAAAAGTCGGACGTCTCGGGACGCCTTACCAAATGGTCACTCGAGCTTGGGGAATACGACATCAAATTTGAACCACGCATAAAGATCAAAGGGTAGGCTATCGCAGATTTCCTAACAAAATTCTCCACACCTCGCTCGCACAATGAAGACACCAACACCACGGGACAAGAAAAAAGGTGCACGTTAGAGGTCGATGGGGCATCGAGTGGCTCTGGGGGAGGACCTAGATTTGTTCAAAAGTTAGCCAAAGGAGACAAAATTAGGCAAGCAATATGATTTGTCTTCCCAGCAACCAGTAATGTAGTAGAGTATGAAGCAGTCAAAGACGACATGCGGCTAGCCCGTATTTGCAGAGCCACCACACTTCAGGTACAATCTAATTTGCAACTAGTTATTAACCAAGCTACGAGTGTGTATGATGCAAAGAATGAGGGTACTCGCGCCTAACTGAAAATTTAAAAAAAGTGTAAGGACGAGTTTCATGACGTTCAATACGAACAAGTACCCCGCATTGCGAACTCCACAACGGACTCTTTGGCTAAGACAACAGCATCAACCGAGCATCCATTAGTAATTTTGTAGGAACTTCCCAGCACTGCAACCTAATTCCAACCAATCACTATTTGTTTGGTCAGCAATGTCACCGATTGGAGAGGCCATTATTTACTTTACCTCAACCATGGAACACTACCGTCGAACAAAACAGTCGTTCGAGCCTTACATTTGCACGCAGCTAAGTATTACGTGTTAGGTAATATTCTCTATAACAAGAGTGCAACCTGACCACTGTTGCGTTGTTTCAATTAGGAAGAAGCAACTAAAGTTCTCCATGATTTGCACTCGGGCGATGCAGGAGTCCATTGCGGCCACCGAAGTCTCATCCGTAAATTTTTACTCATCAAATACTACTAGCCCGAAACGGCTGTAGACGCAGAGAAAATCATCCAATAATGCCATGTTTTCCAAAAATTTGCTAACATCGGATATCTCCCATGCGAGCCCATGGTCGCCAACCCCATTCAATGCCCGTTTGACAAGTGGGGTATCGATCTCGTAGGTCCTCTGCCAATGTCCACAAGAAAACGCAAGTTCCTGGTGGTCGCGGTCAATTATTTTACCAAATGGGTAGAAACCAAGGCATTATCTAGGACCGGATCTCATGAGATATGTGACTTCATACATCACTAGATTCTAACTCGTTTTGGAATCCCTCGAATATTAATGACAAACAATGGACCTCCATTCCAAAATTCAATCGTCTCTAAATTTTGCAACCGTTTCGACACAACCCAACACTTCCCCACAACATACTATCTGCAAGCAAATGGACAGGTCGAGGTCACTAATCGTACTATCATCGATGCCATTAAGAAAAATCTTGAAGGGGAAAAAGTTAAATGACCGGAAAAACTACTATAAGTATTTTGGGCTTACCATACCACCCTACGTACCGCCACAAGTGTGACTCTATTTACCCTTGTCTATGGGTCAGAGGTCGTGGTTCCTGCAAAAATCATCATCCTGATCCATAGAATCGCCAATTACTCAGAAGATTTGAATGATGTTGATCGAGTTGTTGATGTCGATCTCATAGAAGAAAGGCATGACCAAGCACGCATACGATAAAATTGTTACAAAATCTTGATGCGAGGTCGTTTTAATTCCAAGCTCTGACCTCACGCTTTACAAATCGAAGACCTCGTCATGACTGACAAACTGGGACCTGCTTGGGAATGACCTTACATTGTTATCTCCAAAGGCCATCAAGGTGCATATCGTATTATTGATCAGGAAGGTCACGCCTTCAAGCATCATTGGAATATTAGTCACCTTAAATTATGTCATCAAGCCATGTAATGAACTGATGCACTATTTTTTGCTTCTGATAGTGCAAAAGGGTTTTTGAATGAGGCATATACTTATTTTCTCCATTTAATGAAATTGTATTGCTTTATCCATTTGAATGCATATGTTTATACTTGTTCCATGTAACTCTGCGAAATGGTCACTTACCATGCCTATGGGCTACGCAATACGGGTCATACTATGCCATATTTAGACATGATCTAAACAATTATGACGAACGGGCTAGTTGGTCACGCTCATAAGGCTACGTAAGGGGGCATAATGTGTCCAATACCACACTACGGTAGTATTTATGTGAACTACTCCAAGCCCATTGGCTTACGCAATAGTCTGAATCGTTCGCTTCACAAATTTTTCCAAGGTATATATAGCTTGCCCTGGCCACGCAATGAGCCAAACTGAGCTTGATCTTGCAAGGAAAGTTTAACAAAACAACCATAAGTATAAACACACGTATTCAATCTAAACATCAAACAAGTTCACACCAGACAATTAGCCATGCCAAATTACATGCTAAAATAAACATCATCATTCACAAAAAAATCTTTAACATAATATAAAATAAACTATGGATCCACATGATCCACACTACATCTACGTTACGAACGACGCAAACAACTGAAAATTAAAAAAACAGCAATGTACCTTTGAAATGGAAGCTATCTAAATTCGCTCTGCGGAATAAGAAACATTGACTTTTTGATTAAAACGGTACAAATAACTTATGAGAAATGCCTTCCTTTATTTTCTTTTACTTTCATGCCACGTGGACCAGCAATTCAACCGTCATAAGCGACTTGATTAATGACAAATCACTTATCCAAAGACTAAACACTATGATCTACTTTTCAATTTTAACTGTCAGAATATCAAATCCCATTATACACACGTGATGACACGCACCATCACATCATACAACTCGCTACGTCATCCAAACATATCTTTTTCACATCTAATAAAATCATGAAAATTATTCCATCTAGCAACTTCTACTCAGGTGCTTAATAGAGTAGATGAGCCCTGATAAGGTCGGGAATATCCATATTAACATGACCAGAAAAATATAAATAAAAGACCAAGACCAAACGAAAGCGAACTGGACCTACGCCATAAGCCATATATTTTTTTAAAGATTTTTTAGAGATCTTACCTGACTGGTTTGCTCTATTTCTCTGCTCAACAGTTCTTGGTTGTATTTCTGGCTCTGATTTTCCCCCTTTCCTTACCTTCTTCTCCGTAAACTGTCTTATTAGTTGATCTTTGTTCTTTTGATCATTCCCATGTTATCTTTTTTACAGAAGTTCTGCTGGACTAGAGCGCTTTTGGAAGTCATTTCACTTCGATGATTCTTACTCTCTGATGTTATCGCCTCCTCTTTGCCAAAATTATTGCTCTAATTTTGCTGTTACTTGTATTTGATTCCCATCCGGCTGATTTTCTCCTTTATTATCTGGTGTTCTTCCGCGGGATCATTAATCTGCGATCGAAATTGGTAGCTCTTCTAGCATTAGTTTCTTGAGATTAGAATTATCCCCCTTCTAGCCTAATTGCAAGGTAAATTTGAGTCTTAGTTGTTCTTGGCCCTCTGCCTCATTCATGTGGATACATTCATGTTCTTCTTTAAATCTTAAGCTCAATAATTTCTTCCTTAGGCTCTATCAAGCCCTATCTATTTCTCCTCCTCAGAATCGACTAACAAGATGATGATTGTAGAGACATTCATGTCGCTTCTTCTTCCCAGCTCACTCTTCTTGGATGGGAAATATTTTTTGTCCCATAATATATGTCGTTCTCCTTTAACAATGCAAATTTAAATATTATCTATAATCAACTACCAATTAGATCTCTTTCTTTTTCTACTTTTTATAAAAAAGAGAAGTAATTATTACATTCCTTAATATAAGTGCATAACCTTAAAACGACATATATTTTGGGGTGGAGAGAGTATTTTTTATTCTACTTTTTTTATTGTTTAAATATATATGAACGAAAAATATTAACCCTCTTTTATTTTCATTATAGTTCTTTTAGCAAAACTAAGAAACTTGTTAACTCTGACTTGCTAAAAATATGTTTAGGGTGAATTTACTCCATCAAATTTTTTATTTCCCCCATAAATAAATAAAAATTTAATTGTGTTATTTCCTCCATAAAGGAAATAACATATTTATTTATTTATTATCTATCCCAAAACTTATTCCTTCTCCCGCAACTCTATCGACTTCTACCACCATCTCAACTATCTCCCACCCTTTCTCAACTATCTCCCACCATATTACTTTGTGCACACCCAACCAGCCATATTAGTTTCTCACCACCAATCACCCATAAACCCTAACCCTAACCTAGCCACTATAAAAACGGCATCCTCTTCAGATTTCTCTTCAAATTTTGAAAAATAACAAACCCTAGCCACCTATTCGATTTATCTTCAAATCTTGAAAAACAACGACACTTTTTTCCGAATTCGTCTAAGATAAAAATCATTCGTTATTAAAAAAACACTTAAAAATGCACCATTATTTCTTGAAACAGACGAAATGCAGCTAATTCCGAGACGGTATATTGGAATTAAATGCATTTTTTTATATATGAAAAACACTTGATTTCGAGGTGTTGTCTCGGAAGCAGCTGTTTTTTTCTAGAAAAAAAACAAGTGCTTCATATGAGTTGTCTCATAATCATGTGTTTTTTTCTAAAAAAAAACAACTGATTCATATGTGCTGTCTCGGAATTAGTTGTTTTTTCCTAGAAAAAAAAAATCAACGGAAACCTATCTGCTGGTTCGGAATTAGTTGTTTTCTCATCAAACCTGCACAAATCGGGATTTTCGAAAATATTTATCTTAACACAGATTTTTAAATTACATGAATGTAAGACTAAAAAAACAAGATTAAATTAACTTGTTCGCTGTTTGGGTGATGTTCTCCGATGTTAATCTTTGGTTTTGGTGTCTTCCTTTTCCATGAGTAATCTTTAAGAAATTTGATTTTTTTTTGTTTTAAAATTTAATTTTAGAAGCTAAATCATATATGTTGGATTTAATTTGGTT